>OY294048.1:35411666-35734896 GCA_958510825.1 Brachypterus glaber
GAGGTGTCCGCACTTGTTTGTAATAATACTACTCAAGTTTCTATAAAATTAGGGGGAGGTAGTGGGGGGCGGCACTTTTTTTATTCGTAATTTTTTCGTCTGCATCCATCGTGAGGTATCCGCACTTGTTTGTAATAATATTACTTGAGTTTCTATAAAATTAGGGGGCGGTAGTGGGGGGTGGCAGCGGGGGCGGCACTTTTTTTATATACATTTTGACCGTCCGCACCCATCGTGAGGTGTCCGCAGTTGTTTGTAATAATATTACTTGAGTTTCTATAAAATTAGGGGGTGGCAGTGGGGGTGGCGGCGAGGGCGGCATTTTTTATTCGTAATTTTTCCGTCCGCATCCATCGCGAGGTGTCCGCACTTGTTTGTAATAATACTACTCAAGTTTCTATAAAATTAGGGGGCGGTAGTGGGGGCGGCAGCGGGGGCGGCACTTTTTTTATATACATTTTGACCGTCCGCACCCATCGTGAGGTGTCCGCAGTTGTTTGTAATAATATAACTCGGGTTATAATTTTTTTAGTGTATTCAGCAAATTAGGTACTCCCTCGTTCTACTCCCCGGTTTTGAAGAATACGTCTTCAGGGTGCTTAAACCAAGGCTAGGGAGGCCTTGGCACGTACTATTTTAATCTAAGAATGGAACTCTTGGAACTCGACAAAAAAAAACTAAAAAAAAATACATTTTTGTTTTCTTACATGACAGACATTTGAAAACTACTACATAATATTAAATTCCGTACTTTTCATTACACATTATACATCAGGTACACAAAAATGATTAAAAATAATATTAAAACCACCAGAAGTAAACAACACTGCCGAAATTTTATAGGTGTCACGTGGTCTTTGAGCGATCTGAGTAGACGAAATAATGTAAATACTGTAGGAGAGCATGCGCATTAATAAAAATAATGTAAATAATGTAGGTACTGTCGTAATGTCAATTAATGTCAGGTACTGTAGAATAATGTAAGTAATGTAACGTAATGTACGGTAATGTACAGTATTGTAAGTAATGTAAAGTAATGTCAATGTAATGTAAAGTACTGTCGATGAAAACGTACATGTATTGTAAAGGTGAAACGCCCCTCGCTTTCATTTTAACTTTAAATTCTAGAATATAAGAATATAAGCTTATAGACTACATGTCTTAAGTCATGAGAATTCCCCTATAATTATGAAAGTACACCCAGAGCCGGACATAAGGGGGGTATGGGGGCGGTGTCCCCCACCCCAAAGTTTTTCAATTCGGCAAATATTTGGATTCATTAGGCAAATTTTAAATTTATTTGACAAAATCCCAGGGATGTATTTTTTTTAACTGTTTTCAGAGCCCCTTTTTTAGTCATCAATCAAAACTTGCGTCAGGGGATAAAGCTTTTTTTTTTTAGTACGAATTTTTTCGCTAGGAAAAAGCTTTTTAGAAGCGAGTTTTTTTTTGTCATCAAAATTTTCGTCAGATACATTTAATTTTTTTTTTAATTTTCGTCAGGGAAAAAGCGAGGTGAGACCTTTTTTTTTTCATTTGTTCTTTAAAATTTCCGTAATTTTATTTTTTCTTATTTCAACATTATCTTCAGTTTTTCTAAACTTTACGAAAGCAAGGTTTCCTAAAGCTTTCTTCCTAACTTACTTAAAGCTTGAGGTAACCCAGTCCGCAGAACCTCGTCAAAATGACGTCATAATCTGGTGACTTTTCTCCAGATATGACGTGACTATATAACGACAATATGACGTGAAAATGACCTCCTAATGTCACAGACCGATGACGTGACATATCTGACGTCATTTTTACGTCATTATTACGACGTGAATCTCACGTCTTAAAATATTTTTTATTTACCCAGAAAACCACTGAATATTATTGTGTAAGTGTATATATTGCCAACACTATGATAATGTTACATGATCTAATATAGATGTAAACAAAATATAAATTCTACAGAGATATCACTTGGTATGGAAGCAGTAACCAAACTTCTTGACTATTGTAAAATGGCTTTTACTTCTTTTACCTCTTCGCTTAATTTTCGCACTTCTTTATAGATATCCTCTAAACCTAAAATAATAAAAAAAATATTATGTTATAACTGTCTAATTAAATTAATATAGTGTAAAATACCCATAAAAATAGGCCCTAGAACGACAATAAACCATTACAATTACAATAAAAAATAATGTTATAAGTTATTTCAATATTTAGGGTGTCCCCAGTTCGCAACTATCATAGTCATAGTTATTCTAGGTACTTACCCACGAAAATATAAGGAAAATCCTCGGAAAAACCAAAAACAAACAAAAGAAAAACTCAAAACAATCACGTAGAGCTAGCGTCCGTGTTCTGACAAGATTCAAGATGGACGTGTACTGAGCGCGCAGCCAAAAATAAGAGCGCGAAATTTAAATTATACATAGTCGAAATTAATTAATTTTGACACATAAGAAAAAAAAATGCATACAAAAATTGTAGTTTAGGTAGCTACGTAAAATATAAAAAAAGTGTAAGTACCATATGCGTTTTAATAAAGGGAGTTACTTAAACAATAAACGATATTTTATTTTTGATGATTTTTTTTACTTACCATACCATAATAACTAAAAAAATGCTTTCTGAGTACTACCTATTGCTGACTATACACCACGTTGGTGTTATAGTTTTTTAATAAAAATAATAAAAGTATAATAAATTATATCACCAAGAAAAGTCGGCAATATGACGTGATTAAATGACGTCAGAAAATCGTCAATTAACTGACGTCAAAATGTCGTCGATCATTGGTCGACTGACGTCTATTGACCAGTAATCACCAGATTTTGACGTCATTTTGACGTGCCTCTGCGGACTGGGAAGCTTCTTGTAAGTTATTTTTGTTCAGTGGGTAGGTGGCGCCACATTCTCTTTTCTACCACGAAACAAAGTTTTAAAGTTTATATACTGATTAAAAATTGAGGACCTTATAAAGTCTTTTTCTCGAATTACGTAAACTGAACATTACTGTTTAGTCGCTAGATAGTATGCTAATTTGATGTATATAATCGGATTAGTACGGATTCTCCATGCCTGTGGAAAATTCCCTTCACTGGACAGGAGCAGATATGTGGAGGGAGGAATGGCAAAAAAAATTCTATGAAATCCTGTCATAGGATCTCATATTTTAATATTGCCCTCTCTAAAATTAACCCACTCCGCCTCCACCCCTTGTTAATTTTTTTTTCGTAAACTGTATATTAAACTTATGGTAACCTTCTGTGAAGCTTACTCTAAACATTACCTCAAGCTTGCCTGAACCTTACGAAACTTACAAACTTACCGATGCAAGCTTTAAAAAGTCTTTTACAAGGTCTATACAAGCTTACTGCAAGCTTACTTTAAACTTTCTTCCTAACTTACACATCCCAAAGAAAGCTTGCGGTAAGCTTCTAGTAATTAGTAACCTTAAGGTTATTTTGCTTAGTGGGTTGATTCATTTGCCATCATTTTGCCGCTCGGCGGACAGACGTTGTCCAACGTCGGGCCGTCGGGCCAACGTCAAAAAGCGATGATCATTTGCCATCACTTTATCGCCCGTCGCGTCGGCCGCCGGATCATTGTTTGTTGGGTAGGATATCCCAACAATCTTTTCGAAGTTTTAACCGTACCTTTTTAATTTCTTAAAAGAAATTAAAAAGGTACGATTTTCGGAGCTACCCTTATGAAAATATTTTTTGAAAAAAAAAATATAGTAAAAATAGTAGTAGTATTTTCTTTTTTTTTAATAAAAAATGTCTAAATTGTGGTGAAAATTCAATTAAGTTAATTGTTGAACAGCTCCCAACAGTTTAGATTAAACCTTTTTTGGTGCAAGACTTGCACTGCACTTGGTACCTTTTCTATAAACCGCATTAAAAAAAGTTAGTCCGTTACTATATAAACTCTGTAAACGATTCAAAATATTCTGTCAAAATATTTAAAGCCCGCGCTTATGCAGACGAGCGCTTAAATGCAGCTCTTTATGGAGCGCTTAAATGCAGCTCTTTATGCAGCGTTTTGATAAACTGCGCAGACACTGAGTGTTTTTTTAAATAAAAAACATTTTTTTACAAAAAAAAAACACCAAACAGATGCCAAACCAACGTTAACGTAAACCAAGGCCCTGTCATTAAAAAAAAAGTCCAAACCAAGAAAAAACCAAAACAAACTCCTGCACAGAGAGCTGCATTTAGGCGCTTGTCTTATCCAGCAGGCATGCGCAATGTCGAAAACACTTGCGTTGAATCTGCGCGGCGATCAGCTGTTTATGTGAAGCATACCGGCGTTGTTCTGCTGGTTTATGTTTATTGTTCTTGTTCTAAATTAAAACTATCGCGAATTAGGTACAAGTGCATCGAGAAAAACATGAATCCGTACCATCGTCAATGGAATTCGCCATCGACATCCGGTCAAAACCGTCGCGGAAGTTTGAATCAGTTCGGTGAAAATAGTGGCAGACAACAAGCTTCACAACGAATGAATATGAATCCAAATCAAGGGTATCAAAATCAACAATACTATTTCGATACTTACGGAAATCGGCACCCGAATATGAACAAATCGCAAAATATAAATAGACAACAACAATCACAACCCCAATTTCAACAACCGCAGTCGCATCAATCTCATCCGATGCAAACGCAAGCACGTGCAGTAAACAGAATGACAGTGGATAATAAAGCTTATTGTTGTCCCAAATGCCGTTATCCATACGAATGCATAGGTAAGAATTCTAAATCACTTATTTTATATCTTGTGGTATATAGTCTCATCTTTTATTTGATGCCAAGGCTCATGTTTACACCGTAGGCCCTATCATCTACAAAATATTAAGTCCCAATGTTTGCCATGGCTTAGGGAGTAAATATTTCATACTAAATTGACAGAAAGCGCCTTCTAAATAGCATTGCATAGATAGTATAAACTTGATAAAACATGCGTATTTGTGAACTATTCAGTTTTGTGAACACAGAATTTTTTCTGTCAGCTTCTCTTTAATGTGAACATAATAAATTCTTGTTAACCGGAATTATTAGTTACAACAAGTTTACACATATTTGTATCTGGTTGTTTCTCTTACTTAATCAGTATAGTTTCTGGTTTCTTAGAGTTGTAGAGTAGTTTGTCGGAAAATGGGTAAAACTAAGCACCAAAAGTGTCTTTTTTTATATGAAAAATCGAAAATTATTAAGGAACATTAAAATAGCATGACTGTTACTGCTTTAGCTAAAATGTATGGTGTAGCAAAATCAACAATCAGGGCTGTAGCTATGGAGAGTCCCACCCCAGCTATCTTGAAAAGTTGTATATTTTATGGATTCAAAATACAAAAGGTGTATATTTCAAAAAAGTTGCCAGGATTCAGACAAAAGTCATATATTGCAGGGATTCAAAATACAAAAGTTTAATATTTCACCTAAAAGATCAGGACATGTACAGAGCCACAAAGTTTATTTGTGTAGGATGGGGCGCCCAAGTCTTGGTAGAAACCGTCAGGGACAAAGCTTTTTTTTAGGGTGGGGCGCCAAGTCTTGGCAGAAACGGTCAAGGACAAAGGGCCAAGCCTCAGTTGAAACCGTCAGGGACAAAGCTCTATTTTCAGGGTGGCCAAGTCTTGGTAGAAAGCGTCGGGGACAAAGCTTTTTTTGCGAGGGGCGCCAAGTTTTGGCAGAACCGTCAGGAACAAAGCTATTTTTTATTTATTTTTTAATTGTTAGTTGTGGGGCGCCAAGGCTCGGTTGCTTTTATTAGGGTTTATTTTTTGTTTTGCGAGGGGCGCCAAGTTTTGACTGAACTGTCAGGGACAAAGCTTTTTTCTGGGGGGAAAAAAGTTGTATTTTTAGGGCAAAAAAAGTTACATTTTTAGGCTAATTTTTGACCTTCTCCCTCCCCCCCACCAAATCTTCTTCACTACGGCTCTGTCAACAATTTGTTTTCTAAAAAATGAAAGTAATAAAATACTTAAAATAGTAACTAAGTAATAAAATACTTAAAATACTTAAAATATAAATAATAATGGGTACTTAGATTAGATTAGGTTTTTATTGATCTCAAATAAACATACATAAAATGTGATATGAAATAAGTCATAAATAAATAAATAGGAAAATACAAAAGTTACAAATTAAAAACATACAGAATGTCTATAAGATGTTTGAAAATGTTTAAATTTTATATTTTATCAAATATAAAAGTCCAAACGAAAATATAAATAGTATATTAAAGCACTTATTCCATAATGAATGTTATGAAACTAGTACTTTAATATACTATTTGAATTTTCATTGCAAAAAAAAGATGACATATATGCATATTATGATAACATGAACAGTCGCGTTAGTAGTAGTAGTAAATTTTTGGGTTGGCCAAAGCCGGACAACTAGGCCATTTCTGGCCCTTTTTGTCACCTCAGGCAATCCCAGCCATTTACTAATTTGAGTCCTTCTTGAACCTGCCCGTCCTTTCAATAAAGGTCAGGATATTGGCCCAGGGGAGATCTCTTAGTTCCTCTTGGTTGAGTCTTTGAGTTTCAAAGATTTGCAACCTGATCCTGTCGTATCTGACACACTCGGCTAAGTAATGAGAGGATGTTTCATCCTCTCCGCACTCTGGGCATAGCGGACTCTCTAGAATCCGCATTGTTTCCAGGTGCTTCCTTAGCTTGCAGTGGCATGTGAGGACCCCTACAAGTTGTCTGAGTGCAGTTCTTCCTTTTTCCAGCAACCAGTCGGTCTTTGATTTGCTTGGGCCAGCCAGGAAGTCCCTAGCTTGCCGTCGACCGTCCTCCATTGCTCCTTTAGCTTGGTATAAGCCCCCTCATCGATAGCGGTCTTTACTTGCTTCCTTGTAACACCCAATATAGGTTCCGGCCCCGTGCAGGCCATCCCTGATCCGAGTCTTGAAGTTCATCTGCCTTCTCGTTTCCGGGAATTCCATTATGACCCGGTACCCATACCAGTTAAAACAGTCGCGTTAATTTGAACAGCCCCGGGTTTTTTGTTTTCACAGTATTGAGCTTGTACTGTATTTTCTTTCATTGCCTTCTAAAATTTTTGTTATGTACTTTTTTTATTTACAGGAAAAATGGGCAATTTCTTTGGAAGAATACCTCTTGTTTTGAACTGCAACCACACAATGTGTCAGACGTGTTTAGAAAAATCGTTTCGCGAGAATTGCATTAAAAAAGTTACATGCAGTATTTGTAATCAAGATTCAGTGACAAAAAAGTACGTTGAAAATTTGCAAGAACTGTTTCTTCCCAATTTCTATTTGCTTGGTATTATCGTTTGGTGCAAGCAACCACCAAATCTAAATAGCCCCAACAAACAAATAACACTGGTTGCCACTGGAGTAACTTTGAAAAATAAGAAAGATACATTAGCTCCAAGTGCGCCCATTGAAGTTCTACCAGGTGGTAAGTAAAAATTTGTTTTCATACAACTTTAGAGATATTTACAATTAGATATCCTTCATATTATGATATTGTTTGACACACGGATGTGTGGCTATGGAAAATATGTGAGGAATGTGTGTGCCTCTCACTTGCACGCACGCACGCCTTATGACGCTTATGACGTAAAGAAGAGAGCGCGCTGTCCGTTCGGTGATACCTCCCCCTTTCGTCGGATTTTCTTACCGTGAGGAAGACTATACATCTACATGTCTACTAGATATTGTCTAGCTGACACCGATTTTCGGCCATAGAATTACCTAAAATCTTACCTTATCTTTAGGTGCTCACATTTTACGGTATTTTTTTACAGAAATGTATGCGCTTATCAACAAATATTTTTAAGAGTCTATTAGTGTTGAGGAGCATAATTTCAAAAGTTAACAAATCCTTGACACGTATATTGGATTTTTTAACTTTTGACATAATGCTCCTCAGTGGTGTGTGATTTATAAATATTTATTTAACTTGGAAATTTAGTATGTATTTTACCATATAATAAAATATCTTATAGAATATAACAAGATAAAATACATATGTAGAGTTGAACTAGATGAAACGTTGCAAGCACCCTGTCAAAACATCGGCACTATTGTACACTAGAGCCATCTAGTTTGCAAATTTAAAACTAGGTGTTTTGTTTGATTTTAAATTGTATCTTTAAAACATTATATTCTAGCAAAAAACTGTATATAACATTTTTTATAGGGCTTAAAAAGAGCTTTTATTTAAAATATAATTTTTTGAAATCGGGTTATAAATATGTGAGATATGCTAAAAAAACCTTTTACTGCTTTAAACGCCAATATCTCGAAAATAATGCATTTTAGGAAAACGTTGTTTATAACATTTTTTGACCAATTTGAAATTATCTTTTATATAAGTGCTAAATTAATCAAATACAATAATAATTGCCTTAATTATAAACAAAAAACGCTAAAAATAGGAGTTTTACCCTATTTTTACCCCCTTACCCCCAATCGTTTACCCCCAAAATCTAATCAGCTCTTCGGAATACGATAAGAAACAATATGCAAAAAACCGCAAGTCGATATCTTATGTACAAATGGAGTTCGAGAGTTTACACCCAGACAGACAGACAGATTTCGACGCAGAATGTCTAAAACGTCGAGAAATGTGAAAAAAAAAACGTGGTCAAAGATTTAGACTTTTCGGCGAAGATTTCAATACATCGGCACTCTTAATAGCACTAAGTGCCGATGTAAATAAATACGTGCTAAGTGCCAAAAAATTAGGAATTTGAAAACACTTGTTTAGTGTTCCTTAACTGTTATTGCACACAGGGCCGTAGCTGTGGGGGGTAGGCACTCAGCACATTATTCATTTTAACTCTACATATCTTTATTTTGTGTAAGAAAAGTAGAAAGCAAATTTTTCTTTTGCGATTTAGTAAAAACGTTGTGTTGTGCACATACAACTTTGTAATTCCAGCCTGACCGTGGACAAATTTTGTCTATTATTATTTAATCAAAACGTTGTGTTGTGCACATACAACTTTGTAATTCTAGCCTGACCGTGGACAAATTTTGTCTCTTAGCCTGAAACTGTTGATAATTAGGTTTTTTTGAATTTTCAGAGCAATGTTGCTTTCACAAGTGTCCGAACAAGGCCGAAATTCGGTGCCTAGATTGCAGTGACATTTACTGTTTCGAATGTTGTACTCAGGTGCACAAAAGTGCTAAAGCCATGCGGTCGCACAAAACCGTTCCGATCACACAATCCGAGTTTTCGATCGAGTTAGGCATCTGCGCGGAACACCAGGGCATGGAGTTGGAGTTTATGTGCAGAGACTGTGACGTGCAAGTGTGCTGCTACTGTTATTTGCACCTTCACGAAGGACATGCGCGTGAAAGCTTGATACAACTGGTAAGTGTTAGATAAGGGGCTGTCCATATATTACGTAACGCGCCTAGGGGGGTTAGAGAAATTGTTACAGTTTGTGACAGGGGAGAGGGGGGGGGTCTAGGTAAACGTTGCGTAACGGAATTTAATGTTTATTTCCTAAGCTTGGCAGATGTATTTTTATTTCAACATAAATTACTATTTAGTGGCCCATAATTCCCCTTTTCACACAAAAATTGACGAAACTATGCATATTTAAATAATATTGTAATCAGTAAAAAAACTGTTGACATTGATATTAAAAAAAATCTTACGGCCCTGTTCTTGCCTGATCTTGCCGATGAATCATCGGCGATGATACATTTTCGCGCGGAATGTGTACTCACAGAACACCAATGTGTGTACTATTTTGTGTACCTGTGCATAAATAATATACGTGTTATATGTGACACTCAGTGTAAAAAGAGTTACCTAGTATTTTTTCCCTGTGTGATATTGATTATGAATATTTTTTTAAAGTTTGAGTGATTTTTTCGTTTAAGTACATTAAGTGCTATATGTATTATTATAATAAATATGTATCATTTTTACACTGTCTTTTTACCGTCTTGCATTATGCGGAATTCTGTATCAAGATATGTTAGAAAAAAAAATACAAATTTTTATATTGTTACGCGTTACACAGGGGGGAGGGGGGGGGTGTTGGTAAACGTGACAGTTTGTTACACAGGGGGGGGGAGGGGGTCTATTTTTTTTGAAAAATTGCGTTACGTAATATATGGACAGCCCCTAATAGAATAGAATAGAATTTCCCTAGCCTAGGAAAGAAGTTCGAAATCTTGGAAATGTTAAAGTAATATAACGGTAACGTTAATTAAACAATGTGGTTTCTACGTATTTCGAGTCGCTAAGTTCGAATCCGACATTAGAATTTTTCTGCAGTACCTCAGAATTCCCTAGCCTTGGAAAAAAAGTGGAAAACTGAGCAAAACTTGAGGTTTCCCGCAAACTTTATTTTTGTACCGAAAAGCTGACATCTTTCCGTATTTTGAGTTGCTGCGTTTACATCAGATATTAGAAGCTTCCTACATTACCTCAGAATTGCCCTAACCTAGGGGAAAAAGTTCGAAATCTTGGAAATTTCAGGCTCCGTTAAAGTAATATAACGGTAACGTTAATGAAACAATGTGGTTTCTAGGTATATCGTTCGAATCCAACATTAGAATTTTTCTACAGTACCTCAGAATTCTCCTAGCCTTGGGAAAAAAAGTTGAAAACTGAGCAAAACTTGAGGTTTCCCTCCAACTTTATTTTTGTACCAAAATGCTGATATCTTTCCGTATTTTGAGTTGCTGCGTTTACATCAGATATTAGAAGTTTCCTACATTACCTCAGAATTGCCCTAGCCTAGGGGAAAAAGTTCGAAATCTTGGAAATTTCAGGCTCCGTTAAAGTAATATATAAATATAACGGTAACGTTAATGAAACAATGTGGTTTCTACGTATTTAGTTCGAATCCGACATTAGAATTTTTCTACAGTACCTCAGAATTCTCCTAGCCTTGGAAAAAAAGTGGAAAACTTGAGGTTTCCGCAAACTTTATTTTTGTACCGAAAAGCTGATATCTTTCCGTATTTTAAGTTGCTGAGTTTATATCAGATATTAGAAGTTTCCTACATTACCTCAGAATTGCCCTAGCCTAGGGGAAAAAGTTCGAAATGTTGGAAATTTCAGGCTCCGTTAAAGTAATATAACGGTAACGTTAATGAAACAATGTGGTTTCTATATATTTCGTTGGAATCCGACATTAAAATTTTTCTACAGTACCTCAGAATTCTCCCAGCCTTGGGAAAAAAGTGGAAAACTTGTGGTTTCCCGCAAACTTTATTTTTGTACCGAAAAGCTGATATCTTTCCGTATTTTGAGTTGCTGAGTTTATATCAGGTATTAGAAGTTTCCTACATTACCTCAGAATTCCCCTAGCCTAGGGGAAAAAGTGTATAACCAAGCAAAACTCGAGGTTTCATGGAGGTTTTATTTTTGCATGGAAAAGCTATTATCTTTCTGCATCTTGAGTAGCTCAGTTCAAATCTGGTATCAGAATTTTTCTACATTGCCTTAGAATTCCCCTAGCCTAGGGAAAAAGTTTTCGGGAAACCTCAAGTTTTGCTCAGTTTTCTATTTTTTCCCCCAAGGCTAGGGGAATTCAAAGGTACTGTAGATAAATTCTAATCTCGGATTCGAACTTAGCGACTCGAAATACGTAGAAACCACATTGTGTCATTAACGTTACCGTGGATAAATATTACTTTAACCCAGCCTGAAATTTCCAAGATTTCACACTTTTCCCTAGGCTCGGGGAAAATTGTGGAGTCTAGGGGAAATTCTAAGGTCGGAATCGGATTCAGCGGCTCAAAATCCATAAGGGTAGCCCAGCTACATTCCAGTTTTTTTTTGGGCCAGTGTAAGGGAGCGTTCAAGTATTACGTAACGCAAAATTTGGCCATTTTTGACCCCCACCACCCCCCCATGTAACGCGGCGTAACATTTTCGAGACCCCCTCCCTATTTGTTACGTAACATTTTACAAAAAGTAAAAATAAATGAAAGAAAATTTTGCTTTATGGTTTAAACCAATTTTTAACTGGTTATTGCTTCCGTGTTTTAAACCAAAACCGGTCTGATGTAATTTCCGAAACCGGTTAACCGAAAACCGGTTATTGGCTATGGTTTTCCATCTCTAATTGTTTTTGTTTAGAGGATTTAGTTAACTGTTAACCACGCCGTGTGCAATAAAATTTGCAAGGAATCCGTCTCTTTAAGCCTACATCATTGTTAAAAACGTGATCCAATAAACATTTTTTAGGTTTATAATTTACGTCACATTTTTACTGACACCCCCCCCCCCTCTGTGTAACGCGGCGTAACGTTTTCGAGACCCCCCCCAGCGCGTTACGTAATACTTGAACGCTCCCTAATCTGCTTTTTATCCTTAATTAAAATTATTGCAGTCAAATTAAGTTTTAAGTCTGTACAAATTACCATTATTTCAGGAGGATGGTCAACTTGCTGAGATGAAAATGTACCAAGGAAAAGCGGAGTATGTCTTGAAACAGTTGATGATATCCCAAAAGGTAAGTTTTTAAAAATATTTATTCAAATTATTTTCGCTGCACAGGCTATGATTAAGTTTTAAAAGAAGGGCCTTGGAAACAAACAACGGATCTTGGTAGTAGGAGGTATGGATATTATATATCAATTAACAGTTAAATTGTGGTTGACTATCTTTGGAAGATATCGTTCCCGAGGAATCATGCCCAATACCTACTACTTATTAAAAATCGATTCTCGGGATTCAACTACCCACACGTCCCCCCAAATGGAAGTAGGTTTAAAAAAAATATCAAGATTAGATGGCAGTGTGAAGTTGCAATCCCGCATTACAAACAAAATTTGTGTGTTTTTCGGAAAGGGGGCCTTATTTGGACGTTAGTGCCACCATTACTTTTGTTTGTGCCATCTTGGTTCTCGAGATATAAAAATTTCCCCAAAATTGCCTGTAATCCCGCATTTGTATTTTGAAAAGAAAAATACGTGGGTAGAATATCTTAGGTCCGTGGACGTTAGTGTCACAAAAAAAAAATCCCCATCTCAAAGCGTTAAGCCCCCTTGGAGGTATAAACGGGAAAATGGGGTGTTTTCAAAAGGAGGCACCTACGAGAGAAATCGAGATAGTTTGAATCTGTTAGAAGTTATTGGTACTTTTATGTCTGGAGAGGTTAGTGCCATCATTACTATACATACACTTAATAACTTTATTTAATCTACAATTAAAATTTCTAATATAAGAATTTGTTTTAATTTACTAAAGTTGATATCAATATTTTGGTTATTTAATAAACTGAAATTATTGAAAATAATACAAATCGCCGATTTAAACATGAAATTTGTTCTAGCCTAACTTTTTGAAAATGTTTCGGTATATCTTAAAGGACATGGCACAATTTATAGGGAATTTTGGCCCTCGGTGAAATTCGCTAAATTTTTTATATGTTTTAGTTTATACTTTTTTAAAAGGAATTAGGAACGTTTCAAGCACTTCGTATGTACAGTTTTTTTTCTATAACGAAAATAAAAAAATATTTTTGCCCCAAACTCCTCATAAAAATAAGTTTAATTAGCTTTATGATTAAGAAAAAAGCTTGATTGGTATAAGTCAAACTGATGTCTGTCAATTTTTTTATATATTATTAGTAATATAAAATTAATTTAGCATGGCTTTTAGAGCCTTTTTTCAAGTAAATTGCTTTGTATGCAACCGTCAAGGTGGTCAACAGCAGATGCCCCGAATGGGAGGAAATGAAAACATTTTATTTATTTTTTTATAAAAATGTCCTAATGTAATACTGTGAAAAAGAATTGAATCAAGGACACATGTCTTTTGATAAGTACAACACCATATTCTCTTATTTTAAGGCTAACATCTTAAATGAAGAGCGCGGATTTCCATTAGGTTCATAAGAAATGCTAGTCCAAAAATAAGAGAATTTGGCTTAAAATATAATCGAAAGATGCATTTTCTTGATTCATGGATCCTTTTTTTTAGTGTTCATATTTTAAATCGTATCGAGGGCTTCATAGCAAAGGGCCATATCTGCTACATGTTAACACGGTTGATACAGCCCTGTTATGAAGCCCTCGGTATTTTAGTTATATTGGATAATTTATTCTATGCAGAAACACAGTATTTCACTTTCAACTTAGTTTTTCTGTTCTGTCTTACTTCTTATTTTATTATTTTATTAAGTTCTGGGGTTTTAACATGGGTTCCAGTACATTATATTACAAAAACACATATTCAATTTCTTCTATGTAGAATTTTGGAAATAATTGTTTTTTTTTGCCGTACAAAAAATAAGGGATACACTTTCGGCATTAAAATCGCTTATTATTTTACAAACGATTCCCTTAAAACGTATTTCTATTCTGCTTTTCTTCTTATTTCATTCTTTAGTTCAATTTTATATACGTTTTAGTACTTTTTACCAGGTTAGCAAATAACTTATTTCACGTATTTCACTAATTTAGTCCTTAAGAAGTATTTCTGTTGCACTTTTCTTCATCTTATTTAATTATTCTGTCCAATTTCAATATGTATTTTATTACTTTTTCCCAATAAAACTGACAATTTAGTCTAAAAAACTTCAAAAATACGTCAGAATATCCTTCACTGACAAGTTGTCAAACGAAACAATGCCTACTAGAAAAATATTTTTATGAGGAGTGTAGGGCAAAAATATTTTTTTATTTTCGTTATAGAAAAAAAACTGTACATACAAAGTGCTTGAAACGTTCCTAATTCCTTTTAAAAAAGTATAAATTAAAACATATAAAAAATTTAGCGAATTTCACCGAGGGCCAAAATTCCCTATAAATTGTGCCATGTCCTTTCCACGTGGCACCAGAAAAATTATTTTACTTAATAAATATTCGCAATCGATTTTATTGTGCAGAAGATTAAATAAAAACGAGAGAGATATATTTTTTCTTCGTATATCTAAAGATAACATTTCATATTTATTTAGTAGTTTAACAATTTTAAAACTTTCCTTTGAATTGATTCAAGTTGATTTTTTTGGTTTTCGTAAATAGCGTACCATATTAGAGCGCCATACTCCAATTTGGACCTGATAAACCCCAAGAGTTTTGATGCTGAGTTACAAATGCTATCAATATGTGGTGTAAATGTTAGCTTAGAGTCAAAGATTCCAAGGTCTTTGATTTCATGACATCTATCTAGGGTAGTAGGTTGCGATTAACGTGTATAAGTTACAATTTTACATTTACCTATATTTGTTTAAGTCTATTCTTCTCGCACCATGAGTGAGTTCTTTCAAGTTGTTGTTGTAACAAGTAGCAGTCATGTAAACACAAAATAGCGTAGAAAAAATTTACATATAATCACATAATTTTTAAGCAGGTGAGGATTAATAGTAGTCCAATAATAAATATTAAAAATAATAAAGGACCTAGATTAGATCCTTGAGGTATACCAGAAGTGGATTTGAAAGAGAAAGAACTGAGCCTTTGTACTGAACGAACTGCAACCTGTTTAAAAGATAAGATTCAAACAAGCAAAGTAGCAATGGGCTAAGTCATATGCACTTTAGATAGTGCAACAGTAAATAGTGATCTATCTGGTCAAATGCCTTCTGTATGTCCGTATAAATTAGCCGACATATTCGCCGATATCAATGCCGATACGGTATTGATCGCGGTATTGGTCGATCTCTGGTGTTATGAAACTAAATAGTTCTTTAATATACTATTTTATGATTATAGACTAACATCTACACTTTTTTAAATGTGAGATGATCACTTTATTCACTATCATCTACAATTCCAGAAAAATGTATCTATTTGTTTATGCTTCTTTATTATAATGTATGGTATTACAGAGTGTGAATATAAATACTTAGGCACGCACATTTGATAAACGCTTAATTGTGTAAAATCAATAAAGGATTTATTATTATTCTTATTAAATACTTAGGCACGCCCAATTACTTTTTAACATTAAGTAAATAAACACAATATTAACAAGCATACAAAAATAAATTTTATTAAATGCACTTAAATAAATACAAAGAAACGTAAGCACGGAAATTGATTTATCACATTAAATAAAAATACAGGCATGAGTGTCTTACAATTTTTTACACAGCCTATTTCTTCGTTATTATACAAACTAAAAATAGATCAAAAAATAATCTTAAATAGGACCAAAATAACCCTATTTGCCATATCAATACCCCTCTAGGACCACCCGCAATTTTGTTTTTTTCAGTGATTATTAAAATGCACTAAATTTTAAACTCAATTATGTTTTATTACACTGTATAATAGTCTAAGAGCTGGTGACCATTTTTATTTCATTATTTGCTCCCAGCTGTGTTTTATATATGCCTTAAAGTACATTAAAATCAAGCTACTTGCAAATCGCCAGGTCCAAACCAAAAAGTCCTGGATCGCTTCTACCCCGATATCGGGGTCCTTTGAAAGGTAGAAGCCTCGAAAAGGTGGTGAAATGGGGTCCCCGAAAAATATATTTTTAACTTACCGTGTCAAACAAATGACATTTATTACATTCAGATTAGGCTATTTTCACAGTTTTTCACAATTATTTTCACTAGGCTAAGAGTTAAAAATAGTAGTTTATAATACAAGGGCGAAAAGTTAAGCTTTTCGATTGAGTAGGTTTTTAGAAGCCGAGGGCCGGCCGATAGGGCCGGCCCGAGGGTAATTAACCTACGAAATCGAAATTTAACTTTTCGCCCGTGTATTATACAACGTTTTTTATTCGATTGTAACTATTTTTAAAAAATTATTAAAATATATTTAATTTTAAATTGTCAAAAATATTATATCTAGTTATCCATGACAAATTGCTAGGCAATCAAATAACTAAAAAAAAACAATTGAATAGAAGCGCATCGTTTCTTTTGTGTGCTGTTTCGTATTTAAATTAGTGTTTTAACAAAAAAATTGTGAAAAATGGATTCAGATATTGAAAATATGTCATCTACACCACCAGAGGTGTCAAATAATTTGCTGCCTCAAAAATCAAGAGATGTATATGAAAATGCATATAAAAGATTTCAAAAATACATGCAAGAGAAAAATGTACATACCATATCTGAAAATGTACTACTTGCATATATGGCAGAGCTTTCAAAAACTTTCAAAGCTTCAACACTATGGTCTATGTATTCTATGTTGAAATCAAAATTGTGTTTGACTAGAAATGTTGATATTTCTAAGTACATGAAGCTTCGAGCATTTTTAAAAAAACAAAGTTCTACCTACAAACCAAAAAAATCCAGTGTTTTGACAAAAGAACAATTTGATAAGTTTTTATTAACAGCACCAGGCGAGGATTAATTATTACAAAAGGTACCTATATATTTTAAGAGCAATAAGGGCTTTAATTTAACATGGCTGTTTTTTCACAGATTGCATTTTTGTTTGGAATTACTGGAGCGTGTAGGAGGGAGGAGTTAGCTAATATCAAAATTCAAGATATTGATGATTTAGGCTCGGCACTGCTTATACGAATCCCACAAACAAAAACAAATAATCCTAGGTCATTTACAATAACAGGAAAAAAATACTTAGATATGTTCAGAAAATTTGCAAGCCTAAGACCAACAAATTTTTCTGAAGAAAGATTTTTTCTAGGCTATAGAAAGGGAAAATGTGTTAGGCAAGTAGTTGGAAAAAACAAATTTGGAACAATTCCACAAGAGATAGCTACTTACCTAAAATTAGAAAACCCTAAAGGGTACACTGGCCATTGCTTTCGGCGAACTTCAGCCACAATACTTGTGGATGCTGGAGCAGACCTCACATCCCTCAAAAGGCATGGTGGATGGAAGTCCTCCACAGTTGCCGAAGGCTATATTGCAGACTCTCTCCCGAACAAAATTGAAGTTTCAAATAAAATTTTTAATGTTTCGCCTGTAGATTTTAACTATAATCTTGAGCCCTCAGACTTTACTTTGGAACCTCAACTTAATCAAGCAAGCACTTCCACTGCCTTTGAAACTGAACTACAAAGCACCACATCTAGCACAGTCAGCACCTCTGTTCTAAACGCAACAAATTTAGACGTTTCAAAGCTCCAAGAAATGGATTGCCCCATTATTTTCCAAAATTGTACAAATTGTACTTTCAACATAAACAATTCTTCATAAACAAGAAAATACAATTTTGTAAAAAAAATACTATTTAATGTTCATTCTGTTACGGTAAAAATAAACTTTAAAAACTAAAAACATATAATTTATTAAGAACCACTTCATAAATAACAGCTGATGAAAACAATATTTTGCGCATGTCTTCCACAGAACAGCCTTCAGTCCAGGGATACCGATTTTTAATCGATTCTTTTGAAGATCGATTCTTTTGTTACAATTAGGGCCACTTGCACCAACGATATTTTAAGTTTAGACTTGGTTTAAATTGGCAGCCTACCAATCAAAACACAGCATTTTTAACTTAAACTCAATTTAGTCGAGATAATCCCAGTTTAAGAATTTTTTGAATCGATTATTTTACTTTCGATCTTTTTCATAATCGATTCTTTTTCCTTTGAATCGATCCTTAGAATCGATTCTTTTGAAAAAGATCGGCATCCCTGCTTCAGTCTTCACATTTCTCATGATATAAAAAAAACTTACGAATATTTAGCATTACAAATTAATTTGGGAATCTCTGTGATTTATTTTACAGCTAGAAAAGACTTTATAAACTCTATCAGGCATATGTCAACACTAAATACTCTCTTTAATTTTCATTTAATCAAAATGTCATTTCATAAATTCTCATTTCGTTAAAAAATTAGGTATCACATATTTTTAAGGCACATTTTAAAGACTGTTCTCACCCTTTGGCTCCAGAATTATTCTGTATAACTATGAAAATAGCTTAATCTGAATGTATTAAATGAAATTCATATGACTCGGCAAGTTAAAAATATATTTTTTGGTAGCTCATTGCCATAGCTATTGCAGCTTCTAGCACCCAAAGGAACCGAATCCGGAGTCTAGCAATTTTAAAATAGCCTAATTTGAATGTACTTAAAGACATATATAAAATATATCCGGGAGCAAATAATGAAATAAAAATGGTCACCGACTATAATACTGCCTTCCTAAGCTAAAAAGTCCTATCTATGTATGTTAAACATATATAGATAGGACCTTTCAACTTAGGACGGCAGAATACCTAAAACTTTCCTCGAAGGTAAGTGTTAAAACAAAAGAAATGTGGGACAATTTATGATTCTCTTTTTTTTTTCCAAAAAAAGGTAAGAGTGGAAAATAAAAAACTTTTGATGTCCACGTCAAAAGCCACCTTAGCACCACCCCAATCAATTTTTAATATAACCCCCATATTTTCTAGAGTAAAAACTAAGACAATCGAATAAGTAAAAGAAAATATTAGAAACAAGACAATATGACCGCCGAAATACTTCCTTTGTTTTATTGCTCTGATAATGATAATAAAAGTCGATGAGGGCGATGCTGAGGGATCCGAACAGAAAAGGTTGGGTTTAATGTGGTAAATAATAGTAATTATATACCAAGGTAGAGAAGACATTTTTTATAGCCGAGCGCATTAAATCCCGAGCGGCGTAGCAGCAAGGGATTTAAGAGTGTGAGGCTATATAGTCTTCTCTACCGTGGTTAAATCCCAAGCAGCGTAGCAGCAAGGGATTCTATAACTATTTTTATTCAAATAATAAAATAAATTATTAACAGAAATGATATTTCTTCAAATTTTCATAAAAATCAATAGCCTCTATCAATGGCATTTGCTCAAACGGACATTTAAAAATTTAGTTTTTTTATAATGTTTTTTTCATAATATTTAGCTTGTATTAATTGGTAATAATTATAATTAATTATATTTAATAAATAGAAAGTTATTTAAAGCTATTTTCTTGGGTTTAATTAGTAAAAATTGCACAAAGAACTGAAACATATAAAGTGACAGAAATCAATTGTTTATAAAATTTACTCCTACTAGACAGAGAAAAAATTATTTCGGAAGAAAATTGATTTCACAGTCTGAAAACATGATAAATAATGGTATGTTCTAAAGCTAGTAGTGAAAAATAGGGTTTGATAGGGTATTTAAAAGTCCTTTTGGTCCCACTTAAGATGATCGAATTTATATCTTTTATGATAAGGAAAACATAGGCTGTGTAAGGAAAATATAGGTTGTGTAAAAAAATTGTAGAACACCCTGTATACAAGATCTACCATTTATAGGATAATATCCTTTTAGGACCGGCAAGAAAAACCGGCCACACCGAAATATTTGACAAAAGCACTAAATATTCATCATTCATTCATTGTTAATACGGGATGCAAAGATTAGAAAGAAAAATAACCAATTAACACAATATAAGGTAATTTAGCAAAGAAAGTAACAGAAACACAAACAATACGCGTTTTTCTTATGTTGAAAAATTGTGTGTGTGTCACTACAGGCGCGTAGATATTGGGGGTAGCCGGGTATTTACCCCCCCCCCCAGGGACAAAGCTCTTTTTTCGCAGGGTGTTTTTTTTTGTTTTGGTAGGGGCACCAATTTTTGTAGAAACGCTCAGGGACAAAGCTTTTTCTCGGAAAGTGTTTTTTCCTTTTGATAGGGGCGCGCCAAATGTTGTAGAAACGCTCAGGGAAGCTTTTTTTCTGAGGATGGGCACCAAATTTTGATTAAAAAAAGAAGAATCCAAGAAAAAAATCCTATCTATGCGTCTGTGTTAGTATGTCCTCCATTGTCAGGATGTCCTCCTCTGTCAGTCTAAATTAAATCTGTAATTTAACCTTCGTGAAGAGTTTTTGGCATAGCGGACGACGAATATGCCTCTGGAGCTGATCCTAGATGTGCTCTATAGGATTAAGATCCGGGCTGCATGAAGGCCAGTCTCAGCCAGGTATTCAGTTACTACTTGAAAAAAGTGTATTTTTACTTTCTTTAATTAATTTACCTAATATTCTGTTAGTTGTTAATTAAATTTATAAATATTTAGGTGTATTTGTCGAATATTTTGATGTGGCCGGCTTTTTTTCCGGTGTGTAGGTATTACTACTTACAATAAATTATAACTTGAAAAATGCTAATTTTGCGAGATAAAAAGTAGAACCTAAAACCATTAAATTAGATGACTAGAAAATACAGAGTTTACATACTATTAAATACAGTATATCTAGTTTAAATTAAAAACATCTATAAAAAGTATTTGTTAAAAGTAATTTGAACAATATTTTTTATTACCCAATTGCGAAAATCAAAAATATTGAGATCCATAATTTAACGTACGTATACTTATAGTGAAGAGATATTATTTTAAAAGTTTGATTTTTTAAAATATTTTTTATTGGTATATATCAACCAATGACTACCTAACAAACAAACCAACATATTTGTGAAAATTAGCAAAGCTCATATATCTTCTTTTTTTCAAATTAGGGTAGGGATTTATTTTACAACTTAAATATAAATTTTCAATTTCACTAAAATTTGGTAGAGTATACAGACCACCAGTGGTACAGTGCTAAAACAAGGCATTATCACATGCTGAAAAATTTACAGGGATATCAAGGTGGTACACATCTCCAATTTAAACGAGACACACTGTATAACTTAAAAGACAAATCATTGACACTGGAAATATATTTAGGGCCGGTAGGTGGATCAAATTTTGTGCCCTTGCCCAAGTTTGCGCCCCTCGGGTCAGAAGTGGATGACCTAAAAAAAGTCATCAGTCTCACAGAAGAATCAGCAACTTGTCAAAGTTAAACCAACTGCTAATATTACATCTTTTCCTGAGGGTATATTTTTTTGGGTTCGTTCTTCGATTTTATAGGGAGCCGGTTGCCTGAAGGACACTAGATTAGTTGAGTTTCTGAAACTACAGCTACAAATATTTTTAAAATATCTTTAAAAACGTATTTTTTATAGCAAACGCACCAATGGTAGTTTCATAAAAAAGTGTAGCCGCAGGAGGGACGGTTCGGGACATATATACCCCGAAACGCAGCGAACGTATTAATTTATTCACTAGAAGTTGACAGTAATATACTAGCGTTTGGACTTTTTCGAGCCTGACCACTTCTCGAGATCTAGAAAACCACCTTTCCGCTGTGGATTACATACATATTGGTTATTATCCTACACAAAAAATAGTATAAAAAAAGTAAAAAATAATCAAGGTGATTCAATGAGCATTCGGCAGATATTTCAAGAAATTAATAACAAGTTGCTACCACATATAATGTACTTAAAATGCTATAAATAGATACATTATTATTAAAATACTCCATTAACCAAATTATTGTTTAATAAAATTTAATTAAATGACCCAAAATACTGAAAAACTGATTTTTTAAACTAAAAATTGAGTTAAACATTTTGCGCCATCTAATTTCTGTATTTTTTTTCCCCCGGAAAAGAAGCACTTTCCGGTCGCGAACCAGGCATTAATAGCGGATTTTAACCTTGTGTAGGATAAAAAAATATTTCTATTGCTACAAGTCGTAGATATCTGAAAACTATCAGTTCGATTTTAATAATATGGCAATGTGTTTATTATTCTTAATGATTTATATATATATTTTTTTTCTTTAAGGCAAAACTGTAATCACTTGATATCCAAACCTCCTATTCACTAAAGTTTATTTTTTTAAGGTATAGTTATTTTAAATTTGCCGCTAAATACTCCACAAAGTCCGATTTACACTGAAGCATGTGGCTTGTTTTGAATGTCAACATAACCAAAACTTATAATTTTTGTTTACTTACTTTGTTTTTATGATGTTTTGATGTAAAAAAAGAGAATTGATAAAGCTGTTGCTAAAAACACTTTTGTATTCCTGTAGGAACAAAATTTGTTATAAAATCGCTTTTATTTCAAAAATTTAGAGGAATAAACCATTGTTTTGTTCTCGTTAATGGCACGTCAACGTTTTACGGTTGTGTAAATTGGGTCTTGTCATTTCGCTTACGACGCATGCGTATCTTACGTTGCTATGGTAATTTCCAGATTGTTTACAAGCGGGAAGGTTTAAAATAACTATACCTTAAAAAAATAAACTTTAGTAAGGGACTGTTCAACAATTATGCCACCGCTCTAGGAGGTAGGGGGACTAGCTGAAAGTGACGGCCTATATAAAACGTTCCCATTATGTGACAAAATGGTAAAAATGCGGGGAGGGGGTCTAAAAGTACCAAAAACTCTGTGACATAATGTGTAACAATCCCTACTTAATTCCCATGTTTGCATAGTTAAATAGTTCTGTCACCACATGAGGGCTAAAACTTGTTGCATCCATAGATAAGATGGTTGCATCGATTTCATTGGGTAAACCAAAGCTTAAAACTAAACTTATTATCGTTATAATAATACTTTCTGATTGCACATTGAATTATTTTTTAATATTTCCCTAAAAATAAAGATTTAAATTATTTCTTGTCTATTTCTTTGCTCTGGGTTTCTTCGTCTGTAGTTTCTTCAAGAGTGTCTTTAGGAGTTTCCGTTGTGGCGGCATTTTCTTCATTTGTTTGGTCATCGATGTCTTGCAGTTCTTCGGATTCCTTTTCTTTGTCTTCTTCTTTACCCTTTTTCTCTTTCTTCATTTTTTCTTCCATTTCTTGGAATTTTAAAGCCAGATATCTATAAGCAGACAAATAGAAAACATTAAAGAGAGTTCATACTTATTATTATATTATTCACAGCGCCAGCCTTAGAATAATATTATACAGTGCGGTCCAAAAGTCACCCTCCCCCCTTTTAACTTTTGAACAAGTTGAGATATCGACTTCAAATTTAGAACTCTTAAATAAGACAACTTAAACTGCATATATTTGATATTTTCAGCTCTTAAAATGTGGGCAGGGGGGCATGGCGGGACACTTTTTTAAATGGAAAGGGGGGTCGTGTGATACATCATTTTAAAGCTTATAAAATTCTCTATTTAAACTAACATTTTTAAAATTTTTAAAAATTTTTTTTAAGGTTTTGATATTTCAATTTTTTGTGCTAAAACATTCGATTTTTTAAGTTTTTTTTTATAAATTTTTATTTATGTCAACTAAAATTAGTTTAAAAGTATAATTAACATTTTTTATGATGAAATTAGGCATTTTTAAAAAATTATTTGTTTTTTTTTAGAGGAATTTTGATATGAATACCCATTTTCAACGCCATTTTAAACCCAATTTTTTTAAATTTAAAAATATGGAGTTAAATAGAGAATTTTATAAGCTTTAAAATGATGTATTACACGTCCCCCTTTCCATTTAAAAAAATGTGCCCCCATGCCCCCTGCCTACATTTTAGGAGCTGAAAGTATTAAATATATGCTAAAAGATAGTTTAAGTTGTCTTATTTAAAATTTCCAAATTTAAAGTCGATATCTCAACTGGTTCAAAAGTTAAGAGGAGGGGGTGACTTTTGGACCGCTCTGTATAATATAATCTTTGGGTAAAATTATAGGTATTTCGTATTTTGAATGCAAATAACTCAAAATTGGGTTTTCCTGGCAGGAATTTGATAAGGATAACAAGATATAGGGCAATTTTAAGCAGTTCTCTACCTACAGGGCGATCAGTAACTGTCATGCCAAAATTTGAGAGGTGATTCTACATCCAAAAATATGAAAAAAAAATCTATTCCGGAAATGAGCCCTAAGGGAGCTATGACCCTTCGAAGATAACGTATTGAATGGGGAACAAAAAATAGCATCAATAAAATTTTAATGCTGCAGGGTGATTCTTCATTTAAAACTGAGCAAAAAAGTATTATTCACCAAAACACCTAAATTTAATATTAAAGGAGTAATAGCCTTTTAAAAAGTAACGTTTTTGGTGGCACAAAATGTTACTTCCTCTTAATTGCATTTTTATTTGAAAACAGTTGCTCCTATATTACATTTTTTATGTATTTTTACTCAAGGAATCCATATTTTTTACAAATAATCCAAAAAAAGGACACATAAAAAAGTTTGGGGCAAAAATGTGTTAAGCGTAATACATTTTTCCGTCTAGGGATGCCTCTGGATAAATTAAAAAAAAAATAACATAAACTTATTTCCCTTATTAATACTAGTATACATGCAAAAGCTCGTCGCTCTAGCTTAAAGGGTACCAGAGTTATTGATTAAAAACCTTATTTTTAATACAATTTTAAAGGGGCGTAGCTCCCCTAGGACTCATTTGCGGACCAACCTTTTTTTGATATTTTTGTATGCAGGATCACCTCTTAAATTTTGGCATGCCAGTTATTGATCACCCTGTATTCCTTTAAATTTTAATATCACCTTATAAGTTAACTTACTTGTCTACTAATGGGCCACTGTAATCTTCTGGGAATTTTGGTGATAGCGGCAATATGTATTTATATAATCGCTCGTTAAGCACATAAAGCTGAGCTGTAGATGCGCATTTTACGTTGTACCACCAGTCGCAAGTTAAGGCTACTTGACTGAAAATGGTACCATTTGGGCATAGAAAAGATGCTTGACCTCCGTTTAAATCGCAGTAATGCCACACCTAAAAAGAAAAACGTGAATTAGTTAATAAAGATCTGCTGTCTTTTATTATTTGAGATTTGAAAAAGGCATTCCATTGATATCGCAACTATAGTATTTCCAAGAAAGGTATATATTTTTTTAACCTTCCCGCTGGTAAACAATCTTTAAGTTACTATAGCAACACAAGGTGCGCAATGCGCATTGAGCATGCCTTGTAAGCCAGTTGGAAAGGTCCAATTTACACAACCGTAAAAAAGTTGACATTTGCCATTATTAACCATTTTATAAGCAAATTTTGTTTCTACGGGAATAATTTTTAAACTTTTTGGATCATACAGAATCATTGATATATAGATTACTACTAGAGGTACAGAATATAAAATATTGGCTTGGTTATGTTTACAAAACAAGCCAAATGCTTTGTGACGTATTTAGCGCAAAATTTAAAAAAATATATAGCATATTTGGAAATACTATAAAAAGTCCATTACTGATTATCACTAAAAAAAATA
Organism: Brachypterus glaber; assembly: GCA_958510825.1. NCBI lineage: Eukaryota > Metazoa > Arthropoda > Insecta > Coleoptera > Kateretidae > Brachypterus > Brachypterus glaber. Next base: position 35,437,613 of record OY294048.1, read on the forward strand.
CTCTTCTAATTAATTAATTTTTACTAGGGATTGGTTTTGAAATACCAACTCTATACATTCTTTGAGTACTTTGGTCTAAATGGGTAAATACAGGTCCGGGACGAATGTCCAGAGCCGACTTTAAATAATATTATTGTTTTACCTGGCAGTTTGTGTCTGGATCCCCAAAGAACCCTTTATATCTCTGCGTCTTACAATTGAAATTCGTCTTGGGGATTGTGGACAAGGCCGGATAGTCGATCCCTGGCTTGCCCGGAGTTCCACCTTCAACAGTATCAAGGGGATACGATTGCGACCCGTCATCATGGTCACCTTCTATTGGTAAAGAGTACTCGTCGTCTAGATCGTCAGCGGCAATAATAGGTTTATGCGATTTTTGCTGTTTCCTCAATTCACCGAGAATTTTCACTAAGGTTTTGATACTGTTGTCTATATTATCGGAGGTTATGGTATGAGGTAGTGTGTTGCTGTCTTGTAGGTGTTTTAATATACTGTTTAAGTTGTTCGAGTTTTCGGTTACTGGTTCTGGCTTGTATTCGATCCTCTGAGGATGGAACTCTTCGTATTTGTGTGCATCTTGTTCATTCCCTTGATTTTGAGGATATTTTAAAGTTTCTTCATACCTAGGTGTTTCAGGAACCACATAGTTTTCATATTTTGGAGTTACGTATTTTTCTTCCACATTGTTTTCATATTTGGGGGTTACGTATTTTTCTTCCACATTGTTTTCATATTTGGGGGTTACGTATTTTTCTTCCACATTGTTTTCATATTTGGGGGTTACGTATTTTTCTTCCACATACTTTTCATATTTGGGGGTTACGTATTTTTCTTCTACATACTTTTCGTTATTGGGGGTTACGTATTTTTCTTCCACATACTTTTCATATTTGGGGGTTACGTATTTTTCTTCCTCGTATTTTGGTGATACGTAATTTTGTTCTTTTTCGTATTTTGGAACAGGATATTTTTGATAAACTGATAGATCGTATTTTATCGGTACGTATTTTTCAGATACGTACTTTTCAGCTGTATATTTTTCTTCTGTCACAGGCCTAGTTTGATAGTTGGGTTTTCTTTGAAAGTATATAACCGGTTTATTGATAGGAATTGATTGAAGGTTTTCTCCTGAATGGTGGTAAGTTTTTGGTTGATCGTTAACTATAGGTTTTTGTTGAACAATAATAATTGGTTTTCGTACAGGTTGTTTTTCGTAGGTATTTTCGTAATTGGAGGGCGGCGATTCTAACACGACTTGAACGTAAGGTTTGTTAGGTCTGCGTGTGTATTGTTTGGGGATTTGTCCGACATATTGGCGGTTATAACCGTCACCCCCTGCGGCGGTTACGTCGATATCAGTCGCGGTAAACGTTTCGATGATTGTTTTCGGTTTGTAGACAACAGGCTGTTCGTAATTATTACCAGTAGGAATGAAAGTGACGTGCTGCGGTTTGGGGTGGTAGTGTTCCTGTTGTTGGGGTCTATAATTTTGCACGTGGCCCAGTGCGGATAAAGGCCGATTGTCTTGGGCAAGTTTTAATTGCGAAAGTTTGTCGTATATAGCGCTGAAGTTGGGAAGTTTCGAGTCGTGAGCGACGGGAACCAACTGGAGTTTTACGCGCTGAGGACGCTGCGACTCGGATCCCAGCATAGGAGTGAACGGTCCGGGGATGGCGTTGCTCTCCATGAACGGGGTAAATCTGCCGTTTTGATATATCAACGTCCCGGCACCTTGATGCGGTTGGTCCTTGAATGGCTTTGACGGTTGGTAATTCAATAATTCGTATTTGTGGTATTGTTGTCGGTTGTTTAAGGCGTTTTTTCGTGCGGTGTCGTCGAATTGGTACCTGCAAATTAATTGGATTTGTTTGTAATTAGGAAACTAGTAATGAACGAAAACATTATAATTGGGAGTTGGGATTAAGTTTTGATACTTTGCTGAAATGTGGAAATGTCACAGATATGAAATCAAAGTGATATGTTCGGACTTTCACGAAAAGTTTACATTAACGTGGAAACGTAAAATAGCTCAATTATTGGATTATCTTAAGAAGTTGGTTTTCGACAATAACCCAGTCCAATTATATGAAATACATAGAAAAAACGGATTCATATTCAAAGCCATATTCTCTTGTTTCAAGGCTGGCATTTTCTTGAACCAAAGTCAATGTCCTTGAATGAAGAGCACGGGTTTTGGAATAAAAATCCGCGCTCTTTATTCAAGGACATTGACTTTGGTTTAAGAAAATGCCAGCCTTGAAACAAGAGAATATGGCTTTCAACATATCCAAAGACACCTGTCCTTGGTTCAAGAAAAAAGTAATAATATAAATAAAAATGCATTTAGCAAAAAAAAAATAAAAGCATACAAAATGTTTTAAAAGCTAAAAATATCGGCTTTGCTAAAAGCTGGTTTGAGTTATCTTATAGGACAACTTCAAGTATAGGCTTATTTACGTGTTTACTCGTTCAAAAGAGGGCGGGGGGTGACTTTTCGACCGCACTGTAGTGTTTAAAGTAAAAACTATAAAAAACCGAACATTTTGCGGTTTTTCAAAAAAACTAATTATATTGTTGCCTGTCCCCTTACAGAGCAATAATCTTTGGAATAAATATTTTTGTTTAATAATTTTTCCAAAAATTTTGTCCCTTTTTGGTTTGTTTTTGAGTTTTAGGTATGAATTTGCTGCCACCTCTCCAATTTTATTCCAATTACCAAGTTGAATATAAATTAATCTCTTTCCTTTTTTTTTATGTTCAACTACTTTTTTGCAGTTTAAAGATAATTCCTTTAGAATGTTTCAAATATAGTTTGGATTACTTTATGATAGATGTCCCAGATTTTTATTCAATTTTAAATTTTAGATTTCATTAATTTATTTTATTTTAACTTATTGTAGTTTTCTTTTTGTTTAATTTTTGAAGATTTTATAAAAATAATATTGTTAAGGTCAGTATGACATTTCTAATAATGTGTACTCAAGTTAATTTGTTTATAAATTTAAAAAAGTAAGTTTTTCTAAAAGGAATTGTACCATTTTCAACCTAATTTTTTATTATTTGTAGCTTGAAAATGACTTTATGTTAAAAAAGTCGAAACAATTGTCGCTGTAATGTTTGTTTAATAGACAATAAATTTATATTTTGGAGAGATAACAATTTTTTCTATGGTTTATTTAAATCAACTCCAATATGAGTAAGGATCAAGAATTTCTTAATTTAATTATATTTTGTTTTTGTGAGCTTTTTCGTTGTCAAATTTGTTTTCAGTTTTGTTTTGTGGGCATTTTTCTATTTTGCGACTCTTATAAGCTCATAATCACACGCATTTTGCGTGTTCTTATAGGCCCATAAGAGGTCTGTACTTTTTGTTCTTTTGGGTTGGCAACAGACCTGGCCTATCGCTTGACGTTTTCCGTGCAAATGTCAATGTCGCTTTAAAGTTGAATTTTCTACAAAATTTTGTGTTTAGGTTATTTTTACCATGTTAAAATTGTGGCTTGGTTAATTGCAGTAAAAAAGAGAAGAGATGACTATAAAATATATCAAAATATCATTTGTTCTTAGAATTTTAAACATGGTGTAAACTGTAATGCCAGTCCAAAACAAAAATCCCTAAATCAGTCATCAATTTAAATGTAAGTTTTTTTTAATTTTAGAGCAAAATAGAAAAAATTGTATAAAGCACTCGTTTCATAACACGTTTTTAGCGCACTAGTACTTTAGAAAACTGGCCGCAACCGGCTCGTTTTCTAAACTTGTACTCGTGCGCCAAAAACGTATGTTATGAAACTAGTACTTTAATATACTATTTATTAGTTGAACTTTACCTTTGTCCTCCATTAGGAAATGAGTTTCTTATGGGCGTATTCAACCCCTCGGTCAAGTAAAAGTTTTCGTACGGTAATAGACGTTTTTGCCTCTCCATTTGCGTCAAATTAAAACTAATTTTCGTTTTTGCCGTTGGTTTTTCCGCCATTTTAGTGACCATCGACGATATTTTCGATTCTTCTGGTTTGTCATGGTGAATTGTGGTTATTGCGTCTAGGAAGGTTGGCAAAACTGCAAAAAAAATATGTTAATTAATATTTAATATAAAAAGAAGCCGTAAAGGTAATACCTTTTTTTTTTCGTTTTGACTACAATTTTAGTTTTTAATTAACAATTAAAATTGGAATTATTCGACTTGTTAGCGCATGGATCGTTTTCATATTTCTTGCCCTTTTAAATGGTACCCGTGTGCCAAGGGTGTACATGGGTACCAAATTCTAGAATCGCTTAAAACATCCTAATTTAAATATTTATACAAGAGAAAATTTATTTTTTTAGCATTTCTAGTGTCCATTTAGTCGATCTAAACGGCCGGAATCATAGCGACTACATTTTTTTATGTTTTTTTTTTCAAAAAAAATTAAAATAAAAAAAAATTACTTTAAAAATAAAAAAAATGTATTCTTTAAATATAAACATACTTACAAAATTTCACAATGATATCTTTTTTCTTTCTGTATAAAAAAAATGTTTAAAAAAAATTGTTTTTAAAATTTGAAGGTAGAAAGACCCCTTATTAATCCAGAAAAAAACATACACCACTGTTATTTTTAACATTATCGAAGTGTTATAACGCTTTATTGAGTTTTATTAAAATTGAAAATTGATCGACCAATATTGCACGCCCACTGACACCCCCCCCCACAAATACGGTTTCGTAATGGATTTGCGGTTTTCGTGCAACAGTTAATTCAGTAATAACTGTCATATAGTTTTCATTTTAATCAAATACATGTGTGAGTACCTCTTTTCGGCGTTATTTTGTAGAAAAAGGTTTCAACTTCTCACTTTCAATCATCACCACTAGAACTTTACTTCTTTTGCATTAAAAAAAAATCTTTTCCACGCCCGGGCGTGCCCCCTTATCCCCATTTTAAACCTTAAAAACATCAAATATATGCCAAAACATAATTTTAATGTTTTTATTTAAGTGTTCCAAAGGAATGTATCGGATTTTAAAAAATAATAAGATTTTGCACACTTATATATACAGGGTGCCCCATACTTGCGACAGTCCTTCAAGGTACACATACTACATCAAAAAATATACAAAAAGTGTATATAAACGTTGACCCGAAAATCGATCCTAAGGGAGTTATGGTCTATTAAAGGGGATACCAAAAATGGGGCTTTTATATATTATCTCTGGAGCTCTAGAAGGGCAAGGTTTTGCATATGGTTTAGTATTATTAAGGTAAACTATTTTAAGTTATTTTAGTTTGTAAATTTTATAGAAAGCGCCTAGGCGTGCGAAATGGCTTACCACATTTTTGCCCAAAACTTTTTTCAGTGTAAATTTTTGGTATTCTTTTTACAAATTATTCTTTAAAAAATACACGAAAAGATTTTTTTAGTGTAGTACCGTGAGGAAAATACATTTAAAAAAAAGTACAGGACATGCCCCTAAAAAAGTGTTAATATAGGTCCATAACTTAGGATCGATTTGCGGGCCTATGTTTATATGACTTTTTTATCATAGTTTTTGATAAACTATTTACCCCTTCGAGGATGGCCGCGAGTTCTGGGACACCCTATATATTAAATACTTACTTTCCCAAAATGTCAGCTCTAAAAATTGCCGGAAATAATTTTATTTACGTTTGTAAAAAAAATTTAGGTCGATATTTAAAAAATCTTCCAACGTCTTAAAAGCACATTCTTTTTTTATAAGCGACCCGAATTTGATTAAAAAATATTCATACAAGCAAATTCTACAGTCATTTCAAAAAAGGTGTTTTTTTTCTAAAACACCCTGTATATAAAAACTGTGGGTCATAGCCCAAATCTGAAAAAAGATTCAGAATCAGGAGAAAAAATGCTTTAAGATAGGCTGTGTCAGAAAAAAATTATGCTTCTCGGTATGCTTCAAAAATTTAATTTTCTGGGAGAAATATGCTTATTTTCCAACGTCATTTATGAGCGTTGGGTGGGGCAAAAACTTTATAGGACAAATTTTAAGCAGAATTTAATGGAGAATATAATAAGTCCTCTAACATTTTCTCGTCGGAGTAACGGTTTACGAGAAAAATGCAGAAAAGCGTCATGAGGTCACGTTTGGAAGTGGTTTTTTCAGCAAAAGGGGATGAAGCTCCCACCGGGGGGGGGGGGGTTGAGGGCTCTTCGGATCTGTATTTGGGTTTCTACTGGGAGTTCACAACCAAAATATCAAAACTTTATAAATTATTTCTTCTAAAAAGTCTAATATGCTTCAACTATTAAGTTACAAACTTATAATAAGTTATTTCATAATATACTATTTTTAACTTTTTTTTAATTGGGAATTCTTAGAACAGAGAGAAATGCAGGATCTGAAAATATCGCAAGTAAGAGAGTAAGAGCGGTAATATATTGGGTTTTAAAGAATTTTTGTATGTTTATTTATTTGATTTATCAAAACGATTTGCTTCTTTGAAGTTGATATTTCACCCCGGGGGGTGACTTTTGGACGGCACTGTATCTATAATTAAATGTTGGTTTCGCTTGAAATCATCACCACCAGAACTTGATCTGTTTGAATTAACACGTTTAACTTAATAAATCAATTTCAAATGGAAAGTGAAGATATTGCTATACCATAATTGATTTACCTGGTAAAATAAAAAGTAAATAGATTTGGAAATGTATACTGTCGAAACGATCGTAAAAAATAGGTGTTTATTGCGTTATTTGTAGATTATATAAATTAAAACATATCCATTTTCAAGACTGAAGATATTTACAATGTACAGAGTGTTCCAGAACTCGCGACCATCCTTGAAGGTACACATACTACATCAAAAATATTAAAAAAATAATATATAAACATAGATCCGCAAATCGGTCCTAAGGGAGTTACGGCCCATTAAAGGGGATACCAAAAATAGGCTTTTTATTTAATATCTCTGGAGCCTTTTGAGCTAAAGGGACGAGGTATTGCATGTAGTTAAGTTTTATCAAGGTCAATTATTTTAAGTTATTTTAGTTTGTAAAATTTACTGGAGGCGCGCCTAGGCTTGCGAAATGGCTTTGGCTTTTTAGCATTGTTTTTTACAAATTATGAATTCTTTGATTAAAAATACATTAAAAAAGTTCCTTAGTGTAATACCATAAAAAGAACTGTTTTAGAGAAAAATCCATTTAAAAAAAATTACAGGACATGCTCCTAAAATGTGTTAAGTCCATAAAAAGACCATAACTCACTTATGATTCGTTTTTAGGCCAGGGTGTAACAAACTTTTTCTTAGTTTTTAATGTTGAATCGCCCTGCGGTGTTAAATTATTTTATTAGAGCTTTTTTTGGGCCCTATTTAAGAGTGTGACAATGTGCGACATGAGGGAGTGGGGGGTCTAAAATCACCTAAAAAAGTCTGACGTATTTTATGGACGACCCATTAGCATTATAGAACCAAATTGAGTGGTTTTTAAAACTGTTAATACTCTGTTAGTGTAAATAATCCGTGCAGCGCACGGGTAATCGGCTAGTTTATTATTTGTTTGCATTTTGGAATAACAAAATCAGTAAAAAAGTTTAATATTCAGTAGCGGTTTCCTTTTGTTATAGTATAAATTCAATAAATAAATTAAATTCAATAGATTTTTAAAATTCTATATAAATGAATAAATTTTCGTCAATAATAGTTCGAATTAATTTTAATTTATCTGCGGCTTTAGATACAGGGTGATTCAGAAATAATGTACACAAATTAAAAGGTGTGATTCTAGGTTCATAAATATGGAAAAAGGTTACTTTAAAGGTTGGTCCGGAAATGAGCCCTAAGGGAGCTACAACCCTCCTAAGGGTACATCTAAAAAGTAGTTTTTATTTAAGATCTCTGGAACTCTATGAACGACAGTAACAAATTTTTGCACATTCCTTAACATTGATAAAGGTATGGACTTCGTTTTATGTAATTTTGACATTGAAAATGTCTTATGGTTTGAAACCCATGAATTTTGTCACGATTTTGTCACGAAAAGCGTTACCATAGGCCGTAGTTCAAACGAAATAGGCCATAAGCCATAGGCCCGTAGGCCGTGGACCATAGGCCCTAGGTCATAGGCCTATAAGTTCCTTGTTGATCGTCAATAACTTTTCTATAAGACATTTTCAATGCCTATCAACTTTGTAATTTAATAAAAAACCAGCTGAATTTTTATTTGGTAATTTTAACAGGACGTTCAAAATGGCGGAGGGGGCGAAGTCACCTTTTTGCCCCTAACTTTTTTATCTGTAAATTTTTTGACATTTCCTTAATAAAATATTAGTCTTTAATTAAAAATACATAAATGAAAGGTACTCTTTATGTAACACCGTAGGGCCAACCGTTTTCGAGAAAATTGCTATTAAAGAGGCAATTTCACGTTAACAAATAAAAACTAAAAAATGCACTAATAAAAATTTCAATACTGTAGGGTAATTCTACATTAAAAACTAGGAAAAAAAGCTCTCATACTTCTAGGTTCGAAAATCAGTTTTAAGAGTAATACAGCCTCTTAAAGAATAACACTTTTTAAGGGACCATAGCTTCCTTAAAAAGTCGCCCTGCAGTATTGAAATTTTTATGGGTGCATTTTTTAGTTCCTACTTTTGAAATTGTTTATCAATGTTAAGGTATGTACAAAAATTTGTTACTGTGGTTTATAAGGTTCCAGAGATATTTAACAAACCGTGAAGATATGTAATGCTACGCATTCCATTATATATTATTCACAGTAAATGGTATATTGCATTTTCCCAAATATTAAAAAAATATATATATTTACAAAAAAAAATAAAAAAAAAGATCCGGATAGACGGACATTTTTAAAGTTTCTTATTTTTTCATGAAACACATTTGTATACAAGATATTTTTGTCTAGGACGTTTTTTGACGATTTTGGGAAACTCGAAACTACCCTATATTATTCTGGCGCAGGCGCTGTGAACATGGGCGGATTTAGGGGAGGGGCCATGGGCAAAAAGTCCGAATTTGTCGTGATTGCTGCTTTAATGTGTATACCTTTTTCCCGCGAAGCTTGTGCTTAATGAATGATCACACATTCTAAATGGGGTTTGCGTCGGGCGATTGGGACGGCCAATCCAGCGTGATGATGTCTGATGTCCTTTTCCACTGGCTACACAATTTGCTTCGATTTTTGGGGTCGTTGTCCTCTTGGAGGATCCACTGCTTATTTTTATCGCCATACCAACGTTTGGCAGTCGGTATAAGAGCTTTTTTGTAAATCTCGACCATTTTTTCAGCATTTAAGTTGTACGTAAAGAGAAATAACAGTCCAAGACTTTTTTCCGAGAGACACCCCTAAACATGAATCTTTACAGGGTGTTTCACGGTTCGCTGGACCAATCGGTTGGTGGAGGATGTCCAGGCCCGGGGGGTAATAACGTAACCCCAAAAGGAAGCTTCATCGGTAAAAATGACCTTGCTCCAGTCTCGATCGATGTTTCCCATGGCCCACGCGGGTCGTTTTTCTCTCTGTTTTACTCAACAAAGGTTTCTTTATTGTACTTCGCCAGTCGTGAGCCTGAAGATGAGTACGAATTGTTTCATGTGATATATCCACCACCTTTCTGCATCATTTTGCCCCTTGGCTCAGAGGTAATTGAGGAGTCCGCGAAAACCTGTTTAAAATCATTTTTTTCGTTTGGACTATGTACAAAGCATTGTCGGTCAGGAAGTAAAGTATATCCCCGAAAAAAAAAGTAGTAACCTTTTTTTCTTATTTTTGGACCTAAAAGTATCCCTTAAAATATTCAGAAATAGGGTCTGGATCACCATGTATAGTATTTTTGTGTAATTGCCAGTGTGGCCGCTAAACAACCCAATGCAAATGAAATTATCGACATATATCTCGTTCGTGATCATATTTATTCACCTATGCTAACAAGTTTTTGTTTGTGGAGCCGAACTACCGCTAATTTGGTTTGGTTTTGTTAATGAAGTTTTAGATGCAACGTACACATGGACGGACAAATTAGTTGTCATCTTTATTGGATTACGCGGGGCGTCTAGTTTATTTTATTCAGTCTGTGTAACACAGGTAACTATACTCCGACCAGTTATGCAAGAGTGTATCAAAAATTTAATAGATGTAGGTACTGTTTTCCTGGAAAGGGCCTATCCAAAGACTCGCATAAAAAGTACATAAAAAATCGATGCCAGGATTGGCTTGATCTTTCGTCATGTATCTTGTAATGGTTGTTATACGAGACCCTGAATAGGCCTTAAGTTGTAATTGTAACCTAAAAATTTGACGTTTTCCTAAGTATAACCATTTTTGTATGTAACTTTCTCTTCTTTTATTAGCTTTAACGACCGTCAATCATTGTCATAGACAAAAAATGTTACAATATTTTATATGTTAAAAGGTACAAGTTTTTAACCAATGATGTAGCTTAAAAATCGCGGGAATTTTAAACTACTATCTTGCATAATTGGACGGGCTATAAGTTGGTAAAATTGTTTTATTGCGGAAATTTAATTTCCGAAATTACACCAAATTATGAAAAATTTTATGAAAAATTGATTGGTTTTATTTTTTTTTTGTTTTCTTTTTTATCGTATAATAACGAGATACACATAATTTACAATCTTTTTACTTACTTAATATTCAAAGTACATAATAAGTTTGGCATAAGAAAAATAACGGAAAATACTCTGCAAATAAAGCTTACATGGACATTAAAAAATAGGAGTTTTAACTTAAACGGAGAAAAAAATATTTTTTTTAGCTCTAATTCGCGGTCACTGATAAAATTTTTATTTTAATATTAATTTTATATTTTTTTAAGCTTAAGTAAGTAAAAACAAGGTAAATTATGTAAATCTTGTCCAAACGAAAATCCCGGGACCCGGGTAATTTGTATATTGGGTTCCGGGACCAGATCGAATTTGCTGGTCCCCCGGGACGGATGTCCTACTAGTAGTAGGGCATTGACTATTTTAATCTCTTCCGCTCCATTGTATTCACGTATGGATAGTTTTAGGTACAGGAAAATTTACTACAATATCCACAGTTGGATATTCGTATACGGGATTTTCCAAATTCATACACTTCATACCCCGGTTCTCACGTTATAAAAGATTATAAAGATTTCATATTTTGGCTACCCCCCCCCCCCCTAATAGGGGGTGTGTTAGGGGGGTAGCCAAAATATGAAATCTCTACAGCCTTGAAATAAGCGAGAACCGAGGTATGAAGTGTATGAATTTTGGTACATTTTGCGTTGCGTAATACTTGAACGTTCCCCTAGTCATTTTTTCAGGAAATATTTCCTTTATTAGAAGAGACAATTGTACCAAAAAAGCAAATTTATTAAGTTTAAATTAAAACATTACCAGAATGAATCGTAAAATAATTCTTGCATCTGAGAGTAGTATACTATATCGTCCGGGCTTGTTTACAGATGTGACGCCAGAATAATTATAATATATTAGAATTATTTTAATTTTCCCGATTTATTTATCACTTTACATTTACAATGCAAAGTTTGTATAAAACGTTTGCAATATACATATTTTATACGATATACATTTTCCATTTAATCCCAAAAACAAACACTACACGTATTACAGAACGTTTGCCTTTGGAAAACAATTTCAGGTATAGTGTTAAACAAAAATTAATCTAATACCCTTTTAAAGTGCTAAATATGAGAAACACTCATTTGTACAAATACCCACTATTTTTGCTAGTCGCTATACATGGTGCACCAGTATAATTAATCTAATACTCCCTTTAAAGTGCTCAGTTATTATTTGTACAAATACCTAGTATTAGGTGCGCCTGATAAGAACATTTTAATTTTATTTTCTGTTTTAGATTTTTACGATATAAATAGTCATTGAGGCGAAATGGCTCAAATTAATAATACTATAAATACCTAGTAGTTTTGCTAGTCGCTATACGCGGTGCCCTGCTAAAAACTTGATAAGAATAGTATATTACATAACTAGTATGGAAAGTTACATATTTCACGCGATTGGGAACGAGCCGTCAGGCGAGTGAGGAAACCCCACGAGTGAAAGAAATACACTTTCCAACATGGTAATTTTTGAATATCTATAACTCGATTGTTATTAATAAATTAAAAAAATATTCAAACAAAAATTGTTGGAAATTTCCTCCTTAATAAAATTGGTTATATATAAGAAGCATATAGAGCGAGATAACCGCACTCAGCCCTAAAATTCAAGATAGCGGACACCCCTTACGCAAATCACCCGGTGAAAAACTAACAGGAGTGTTCTGTTACTATCCACTACTACCCTTTAAAATATCAGCCCGTGTACATTTAATGCAATTTAACATAGGAATTTTTCGTTATTTGACAGGACTATTAATAAAATACACTTAATATCTGTAATAATATTATAAAGTTATTACAATTATTGTAATGTAAATTATTATAATGTAAACCATTTCCTACTTTCATTTCAATACATAAAATATAAATTTACTACTGTCGAATACATGCAGTGCAACCCTAAAGTCCGGCCCCCCCTTACTACCCTCATGAAATTCTCTCCGGCTTTGAAAATTTGGACTACATTTTGGGTACCTTCTTGGACCTTTCCAAAGCATATGAAACAATTGACCCTGATATCCTCATTGAAAAGCTGGAGAGATATGGAGTGAGGGGAGCAGCATTGGAGTGGATAAAGTCTTTTATAAAGAACAGAACACAAAAAGTAGTAGTCACTAAGGATGGTCAAGAATTCACCTCAGATTTAGTAGAATTACCCATAGGTATTGCCCAGGGAAGCGTAATAGGTCAAATTCTCTTCGCAATATACGTGAATAACATTGTATCTGCAATAAGCACTGGATTACTGGTCAATTTTGCAGATGACACGAACTCCGTCATAAAAGCAAGTAGTCTTGATGTTTTACTGAACAAACACAATCAAACCATTACTGAACAGTGGTTCTTAAAAAACAAGCTTGTCCTTAATAAGGACAAAACAAACGTGATACTCTTTAGAACATCAAGATCAAACTTTGCCAATCCTGGACAGGTGCTTATTGGGGATACAATGATCAATATAACAGATAACACCAAATTTTTAGGCCGAAAATCTTTCCTGGGGTTTACATTTAGAAGAACTTGGTAAAAAATTAAGCAGGGCTATGTTTTCTATAAGGGTCCTAACACCTTATGTAAGTTTCGACACACTAAAAGTGGTGTATCACTCGAACTTTGGTTCAATTTTAAAATTTGGAATAATCTTCTGGGGAAGAAGTACTGGTGTCGACGAGTTGTTTAGAATTCAGAAACGCACACTTAGAATAATGTTAGGTCTAAAATATTCTGACTCGTGCAGAGGACTTTTTAAAAATAATAAAATTTTAACGCTCACTGGTGTTTATCTTTATGAAATATTAATTTTTATATTTAAAAACCATCAGCTTTTTAATAGCATGACAACAGTAAGTAGCAGAAACTTCAACTATATTATCCCTAGACATAGATTAACTATTTTTGAAAAAGGAAGCTTTTATTCTGCAATATCTATGTTCAATAAACTTCCTGATAATATTAAGTCAACTCAAAACTTTACCACCTTTAAAAGAAAAGTTTTTCAGCTTTTGGTTGAATTAGAACCGTATCAGTTAAGCGATTACACGGGATAAACTACTATTTTCACTATTTTAATGTAATTTAAATTATTCTGTTTATTTTTTTTTTAATTATTTATTTTACTTGTATTCTACTTGTATTTTACTTGTGTTTGCTCTTTACTTGTGTAGGTACTTTATATTTCTATACTTTTTTTTCTTTATGACAAATGTTCATGTTCAAAATGTGTATTTCCTGTGAATATTTCATTTTAATTTATGAATAAAGTTTATTATTATTATTATTACTTTTGAACGGCTTAAGTAATCAACTTGAATCTGAAATACATACCTAAATAATTTTTTGGTATATATTTAATGGGGACTTTATAAACTTTAAAAATGGCTGGTACCCTAGCCTACGTGTATACAGTATAGCACTGGATAGGTAGGTTTGTTAGGGTAGGGTGGTTGTTTACACACTGCTTCTGCGGAACCAAGAAAGCTACTCACTTATCCTAACAAACCTACCTCTGCCGAATTTTTTTTAAAAAGCATTAATTTGTTTTATTAAGGTGGGCATTGAAATCGTACATTTTACACCATAGTTTGATTTAGTTTGACAGGTAAGGATTAATTTTTAAAGTAAGGTTAATTATTTGTCAAATTCAAAACATATCACAGCAAAAACACAGTATCCGCTTCTTTCTGTTTTCCAAAAATTAAAATTAGTATAATAAATCTTATCGAAAAAGTAAAACAATCTAATTTACATAACTTTTCTAATTATAAAGCATTATAAGAATAATTTAAATAGTACAATACAAAAAACTAACAAAAAATCCAGTACTTACTGTAGAAGGTTTTTGTCAAAAGCTTAACCCAACTTTTAAAATCTCTTATCAAGATGATATGATGTTGTAAAATTTAGGATTTAAATGTCTCCCTTGATAAAACCTATTACTACCTTTTAAAAAATTTCGGCAGACCTATCTACTGCTGGAGGCCTGTGAAATGATTCACACTGTATGATGTCTACTGTGCTGCGCCTTCGCCAAAATTGTAAATGTTATATCACGGCGCGTAGCGCTAGAATATAATTATACGGTAGTTTCGAATTTCCCAAAATCCCAATAAAACGTCCTGGACAAAAAATTCTTGGATACAAATGTGTTTCATGAAAAAATAAGTCCGTCCGTCTGTCTGTCTATCCGGTGTCACGTTTTTTCTAGACACGATAACTCAAGAATGAATAAATCCGATCGACTCGAAATTTTCAGAAAAAAATCGGGTTCTATGAGGGGAAGGTTTCTATTGTTTTTGTATTCCCCGCAAAAACAAAAAACAAACATGGGGTTTTAACTAAAAAGAAAATTCCGATTAACGGAAAAAAATTACTTGTATTATAAGGATCAATTCTGCCAATTTTGAAATATATCCCCACAAAAATAAAAAGTTATGGGGGGTTAAAAAAATAAAAAAATTATCATTTAAAAAAGAAAACTAAACTTTACCAAACTATAACTGTGATATAGTTTCCCAAATGTTACAGTATTAATAAACACATGTTGCGTGGGGATTCAAATGTACCAGCACGGTCTCTATGTTCGTATGACAACATTTTGTATACAATACACACATTGCAGTATTTAATATCACAAGTAAAGTATTAAATAATAATGGTGGCGATATAAATAAAAAAAGTGTATTAACAAATAACATTTAGTATTAACAATACAACGAAATTTTCTGAGTGTATGAATGATGTATTAAGTAGACAATACTTTTAAAAACTGATGAAATCAACTTTCTTGACTGGTTTGAATCTTTTTAGAGTGAGAAATTTTAAATAGTTTATTCTTTTTGTTAGATCAGCAGTATTTTCTGTAGTCAATAGTTTATTATTTTTATTGAATTTTAAAACTCTTCAAAACTCAAATACTGATTTTTTTCGTTAAAATCTGAGTTAATCACAAATATCTTTATAATATTTAAAACCTTTTTCAAGTTGTCTGGCCCCACTGTCCCCATACCTACTTGGACATACTGAATGGTGAACAAAAAAAGCACCAATAAAATTTTAATGCTGCAGGGCGATTCTTCATTTAAAACTAAGCAAACAAGTATTCTTTACCGAAACACCTAAATTTAATATTAAAAGTTACATTTTTGGTACAATACAATATAAGTGGGGTTGTGAGGCATGGTACTGCCTTGCATTTATTTTTTTGAAAACGGTTGGTCCTATAGCGTTACATTAGTTGTTACTTTTTAGTACCGTGGAATTTGTCAAACTGGGCGTCATCACCCAAACACTATGATCTGGACTGCATAAGTCGGGTAAAAATGCAAGTAGTGGATCCACTGCTTGTGTCCATCACAGAAAAAGAGTATTTCTTGAACCAAGGACACGTGTCTCGATATTCTCTTGTTTCATGGCCAGCCTTTTTTTGAAAAAAGTCAATGTCCTTAAATGAAAAGCACGGGTTTTTGAATGAAGGTCCGCGCTCTTCAATGAAGACTCAGTCTTCATTCAAGGACATTGGCTTTGGTTCAAAGAAATGCCTTGAAACAAAAGAATATGGCTTTGAACATATCGAAAGACACTTGCTTGGTTCAAGGAATCCTTTTTGCCATTCCGTTTTGAAAATTTTCAAAATTTTGGGAAAGCCTTGTATTCGTGAAAAAATTTTAATTTTTTTTTGCGTATTTTTGCGTTTTATGACGTTTTTTGTCGATATAAATCGGGAAAAAAACGGACGGTCGGGAAATCTTGTGTGCACGATAACTTAAGAATGATACAGACTTAAAATTTGGCATACAGGTATATTACCAAAAGTTCTAGTTTGGGATTGTTTTTGGTGAACATTGGGGTGCAGCAAAGGGGGCAAATAGGGAAAAATACAAAAAATTGAAAATTGCTATATAGGGGTTTTTAAGGTTGCTGAAAGTGAATCTGATAATAAAATTTTTCTATTTTTCTAACTTCACCCCTGCGGGGGTGAGGGTGTAAATATTTTTAAATTATTTCTATAATTTAGTCAAAATAGGTATATAGGGGTTTTTGGGGTCGACGAATCTGAATCTGATTTTTTTTTCTTTTTTTCACCCCCTAGGGGGCAGGGGTAGTTTTCGTGAAAATTGGAATATTGGGGTTTTTAGGTTGCTGAAAGTGAATCTGAAAATAAAAAAAACTCCACCCCCTGAGGTGCAGGGGGTAGTTTTCTTGAAAATTGATATATTGGGGGGTTTGAAGTCGCTAAAACTGAATCTAAAAATATTTTTTTTCCAAATCCACCCCCTGAGGGGCGCGCCCCCGCCCGGGCGGAGGTAGTTTTCGTAAAAATTGATATATTGGAATTTTTAAGATTGCTGAAAGGGAATCTGATATTAAAAAATCCATTCCACGAGTGGATGTGAAAAATGGGAAAGCTATTTTACTGGGCAGTGTATTTTCGGTGTGTACGCACATGATTAGGCGACTTTAGGTTAGCACTCATTTGACCGAATATTTAGGTATCACAAATACTTCATATTACAATGCTTTTTATTTCTGTGAAAATGACGATGTAAACATAAAATTTAAATATGTTATTAAAATGGCACTTAAAGGATTCTGGTATTTATTAACCTTATTTTGATTGATAGTTAAATGTATATTAATGGAGCTTCCTATAAGTAATGGATAATAAAAGTAGAATTGATATAGTAATAAAACTGCGTATTTTTAGGTATAAAATTTTTATAATAAAAAGTGGCCGAGCGCTTTCGATATGTTATATCATCATCAGGGCTGTGCCTTGTCAAATAGAAGGAATCCTTGTATTATAAGTATTAAACATAGCGGAGTAATTAATAAAAAATATAGATTATAAACATCAAAAGATCAAGTATAAAAATACAAATTTGTTTATACTTTTTAATTTGTATTTTTATTCTTGATCTTTTGTGATGTTTATATTCTATATTTTTTTATTAATTACTTATAATACAAGGATTCCTTCTATTTGACAAGGCACAGCCCTGATGATGATATAACATATCGAAAGCGCTCGGCCACTTTTTATTATAAAAATTTTATACCTAAAAATACGCAGTTTTATTACTATATCAAAACCAAGGTATACACGTCTAACCATCATATGAAAAGTAGAATTAGAATGGTACATTCTCTATTACAAATCTTCATGTCAATAAAAATATTTTGTTATTATATGATGTGTGAAAGATCAACCTATTTCTACTCGATAGGTTTTACGTATTCTGAAAAATTACATTATATGAGGAGCATTCACGCAAAACTTAACAAGTCCACATATGTCCAATTTTAAACTAATACGTGATTAATACACCCGCTCTCAACTTAACGGTTAAAGCGTCATAAGGCAGGATGCGCGCAAGTGACAGGCACAATAGTTACATCTGTACGTCTCACATTGTCTAGGTAATTTGAATGCCTTAAAAATTAAGTGTGGTGCAATAGTCGTTGCCACTTTTCTAATCCCTGCAAAAATAAATAAGAAGCGTTTGTTAATTAAACTTAAAGTTTTTTTTACGATACCTATTTATTTTTAGTAGGGAATGTAATTTTCATTATTTTCTAGAAATATAGTATATTTCTAATCTAATAAGAAAATAAAATGTGGTTAGAATAGAATTTTATTCACAAGCATAAATAAATAACAAATTACCTCGTAAAGTTAATTTACCATTTTAAATGATCTTCTACAGAAATTTTGCAGGGAGTGTCCGTTTCACTTATCGCCTTCGCTAAATTTCAATTATTAATTAACTGAAAAAGGCAAATCGGCGCCAGTTAGAATCGAACTCACGATAGTAGACTTGCTATGTATACGCGCTAGCCACTACGCTATGCCTCCCATTGGACATGATAAGTTAAAAATAAATCATTAAAACAAATTCAGCTGGATTTTTTCACTTCAGGTTCCAAATCACAATATAAAATAGTTATTTATGGTACTAGTGGGTAAAGCCAAGCAGGTTAATTTTCGAGAGGGCAATATCGGTTTACCCATGAGTGCCATAGAAGGTTTTATCCAATAAATAGCTTAGGAATTCATATTTTTATTAAAAATTTTAATGACATTTACAAGAAAATAATTTGACAAGTGACAGTTGAGTGGGTAAAATAAGTAATTATCCACTCAATAAAGTAAAAGCCACGCGGGGGTTATTATTGAGTTTATCTATTTAAAATAAAGCTGGTAATTGTCTTATTATCTGTATGTATTGGATAAAAATTGTTAAATGCACTTACCCCCTTTTTTCCTATCAAGGCCCCTTTTTTTTGTTTCTGTATGATTATATTTTTTTCAAAAACAATATATTAATAGTTCTTTCTCTCATGTTTTCTGAAAATTTCTTATCATTCGGATATTCCGTTCTTGAATTCTCGTGTTCACAAAAAAAACGTCATACACGGACGGATTAATTACACAGGCCAACAAATTTTCAAGTTTTGAAAGTTGATTTGGATCTGACAGCTGATTTTGGGCTTTTTAGTTATACTGATTTCGAATATAACTTCCGTTTTTGTCCATCACGTAAGGGTTTTGAACAACCGCACAGTGGGCCAGGAAAACAAAAACAGGGACAAAATTCTGAATTTTTGCATACGACTATTTTTGATACCGCTGATTTCGAATAAAATAACGAAAAATTAAAAAAAAAAAACGTACCATTTGGCAAGTCCAATTTTTTTGTTTGTTTAGATCTTTATAAAAATGTGTCAAATGTCTTCTTTTGATTATATTGATGTAGACCTATGTCCATAATTAAAAAATTCTACACTTCATGTTAAAGAATGCTTGTTTGGCAGTTAGTGGGTCTTGACTAACCCAGAAAAAAAAACATCCGATCACAAAATCCTTGTTGGCCTGTGTTACCTTTCTGATTTTTGTTTTGTTTTTTGGATCAAACTCGCAAACAAAATTCATATACTATTTTATTACAGCCTAAAGTCTCAAAAAAAAACAAAAACATTACTGGACAATAGAAAAAAAATACTGTCAAAATGAAAAAACAAACGCACTCGGGTTTTCTAATATCTCCAACCTACTATTCTTTTCGTGTAGGTACTACCGTTCTGCGCAATGATTTGACATTTATTTGAAAAACCTATCATGTGGATTTTGATTGTTACTTTGTTACTGTATTTAAAATAATTACATAAAATGTTATCGAAAAACCGCCATATGCTGCGTAGCACGCATAGACAAAGAACATAGATGAGCTCTCATCTCAAGGTTATATACAAATTTACGAGTCCTCCATTTTGATCGGAAGTTACGTCAGAAATCTGCCGGGAAATTTAAATTAGTGGGTAAAATGTAAATAAGTAAACGACATAACCTTACTTTTTAAAGTTTTTATTATTTACTGTCGAAGTATATCATTCTGTTTCTGTAGATATGAAATTATTTAATTCAAATCATAGATAAGATAAAAATATTCTTTGAAAAAGCACTATAAAATATACAAAAAACACAGAAAGACTTTAAAAGTTCAAAAACGCTATTATATAGTCTATAATAAAATAAAATGTTCACCCTTCTAGCACAAAACACCAAACGCGTAGAAAAAATAACAGAAAAACCTCGAAAACAAACTCAAAACATACATAAATTAGGTTATGTTAACCTGTTGCACGAATATGTTAGAGGTGTGTGCGAAGAATTATATTTTTATATTTAAATTACTGGTAAAAATAAATAAATATCTGTGTAGTATAACATATTGATTTAGTTTTTACATATATAACAAACTGTTGCAACAAAACAACGACAAAAAGAAACTTTTACTGACTATTGAAGTGAAATGAAAAGACACATCTCTAACAAAGAAAATATTCCTATCTAACGCAACACAGTGTTACCAACATAAATATATATTTTTTTACTTTATGTTGGACAATTGGAATCAAAATGGAGGACGCATTTAGTCGGGACGCAGAAGTATGCGCAGAAGGTCAAAAATCAATCTATTTGTTTATTTTGTCTATGGTAGCACGGTAGTATACTCTGTATAATGTTATATTGTTGGCAAACTGGTCTAGTTGCGCAAAATAGGCGACAATTATTGGCATTAAAATAATTCATATTACTTAGTTATTCTACTGTTTTTGCATTAAGTAGTATTTAACCTTGCAAAATGAAAACCGGCGATATTTTTTTATGAAACACTTCCCATTGGCGAACTGGGTCAATGTTTCCTTTCAATTTCTGTACGATTTTTTTCGTGTTTATTGGTATTTTATAAAAAAATATATGATTTAATTTTAAATTACCACTATTTTTACCCGAATACAGCAACGCGGAAGAAGGGTTATGGTTTTACCCGGAAGGTTTAGGGTAGTGGTCTACCGCGTCTGTACATGACAAGTCTACTAGCTAACTAGCGTGTATGCGATTCTCACTGGCGCCGATTTGCCTTTTTCATATAATTAATAATTGAAGTTTGGCGAAGGCGTAAGTGAAGCGGACACTCCATATAAAAACTGGTTCGAAAGTCAGTACAAGCCGGTGGTTCCCTTTACTATTAGCCCACACAAGTCCTGGACTTAGGTGATGCTTAATTAAGTAGAATAGTACGAGGTTAAACAAACATGTAAGCAACGCGGAACAAGGGTTATTTATTTAACGTATCTGTATAGTCATCCACATGATAGAAAAACTCTGATACAAGGGGGAGGTATCACCTAACGGACAGCGCGCTCTCTTCTTTACGTCATAAGCGTGCGTGCGTGCAAGTGAGACGCACTTACATTCCACACATATTTTCAATAGCCACACATCCGTGTGCCGAACAATATGTATTTGTTTGTTCCCCTATACTGCCGAGCCGATTTTAACGATCGAGGCGTCATAAAAATCGTCTTATCAGGCGAGTGAGATAGGGAACGTTCAAGTATTACGTAACTCAAATTTTGATCATTTTGGAATGTTCGCATAACACTAAATTAGCCACAAAAAGTAACCGAATTTTAAATTTTTAATCCACGTTGCCATTCCGTGCGTTTCTCCGCGCAACAATGCATTGTAAAGCCTTCCAGGACCAACGATTTAAATATATCCACTTGTGTAATAGGTCGTATAAGTAACAATCTTACACTCTGTCCTTGTTCTATAATAAATGATATCTACTTGATATTTTAAACAATAGTAAATTATTTCAAAATTTTACAACAAATAAATAGTTATTTGTATTTATTCTGTCGCAAATACTTAAGAATAATAAATCGTGTGAAAAAAATGTATTTATTTATTTTATTGAAAACAATGCATTTGTGCAGTGATTGAATGTCAATAGTGAATTTCTTTGAATGTCAAGGAGTCTAAAGCGTCACGTCTACATACTCGATATTTTCAATTGTATTGATCTTGTCTATGTAACGACTTAAAATTTATAGGCTTTTCTGTATTTGATATTTATTAACTTCTAGAAAATATTTACCTCGAACATGTTTATCTCGAAAACCATTGCCTCGCACGCCATTACCTCGAAACAATTTACTTCTAAATGAAATTACCTCGTATAAAAAATTACATCGTATATAAAATTACCTCGTATAAAAAAAAATACCTCGAGTACGCCCGACCGATATGTCAAGCGTTATGTGTAGAATTTTCAAAATGAATATTATATTTTTTTGAAATATTTCTCGTATTTAGATTTTTATTTTGATCGGTTATCTTTGGATATCATGACCTTCTGCCTCCAAGAGTCATCATCATCATACAAAGTAACTGCTATAAACTCAGACCTGCTGCTCCATTGTGTTTCCGCGTAAACATCATTTGATGTAAAAGCAAAAGCCGTTCCAACAGATAAAATGCTTTTGGCAAAAGTCAAAAGCTAATTCAATGGAAGCTAGATGCGTTTTTGGAACAAAATGTTTTTGGTATGCAATACGTTTTGCCCCAAAAACTCATCTGGCTTCCATTGAATTCGCTTGGGTGACACTTGACGGTAAGGGAACGTTCAAGTATTACGTAACGCAAAATCTGTCCATTTTTGACTTTTTTTTTGAGGATTTAGTGAACGCCGTGTGCAACAAAATTTGCAACAAATCCGTATCTTAGGCCTAGATCATTGTTACAAACATAATCCAATAAACATTTTACCATCCAAATTTTATTTAATATTTTTTTCGTAGATTAACTTATAAGTTTATTCTTTGGAAACAAATTTTACCTAATTCTATCTTACTATTAGTCGTAATAAACCTCATAATAAATTTTGGTTGCAATAAACGAACTTATAAGCTGAATTACAGAAAAAAATATTAAATTAATTTAGATTAGCGCTTTGTTCCGCCATGGTATCTTAGTTCTAATTAAATAAATGTCAAAGAGTAGAGATATGTGTGAGTAGACATGTGTTTGAGTAGAGTTTTGTGTGAGTAGAGATGTGTCTGAGTAGAGAAGTGTGTGAGTAGAGATGTGATGAATAGAGATGTGTGTCGATATCTTTATATATAACCGAGAATTTTCGGATAAAAAAAAACTTTACAAAAGCCGAAAAATTGCATTTTAATTAAACGGAAACAGGTCTAACTCACTCACACATAGGTACATATTTTATTTTTTGTGCCATCGTGGACAGGAAAAACTTTGTAGATTTTTTTTTTATTTGTAATGACCCTTAAGGACTCTTACACTGTTTAGTTTTGTTAAATTAGGCTTACCAACTTTATTTTTAAATTGAAGAAGTTTGAAAATGCAGAATACTTTACCTGAAACAAAAACTCTGATTAAAAAGTTGTCAGAACTAAACTTTTCTTAAAAAATTAAGCTTTATTTTCTCACCATCTTTGTCAAAGAGATGGTATTTTAAGGGCATACAAGTAGAAAGCTGCTTTTAATTAAAAGCAGCTTGAAGGAGGAGCCTGTTCACAGTGGTCCCAGAAAAAAATTGACAGTATTCTGTTTTTCTACGACTGCTTTAGAATGTAAGCAAATACACACACTTTTCAAACACAGAATGAATCCATTCTAGCTCTAGATACGGTATGAATTTTTCGTATCAAGTGTTAGAATGAGCACATGTAGTGACATCTCTTGATTATAAAAGTAAAGAAAACTGTAGCAAAATTAGCAAAAATATATATGTTTTACCATGAAATATTGAATAATTTAATGCAATTTAAAGTTTTGCGTTAAAATTACATGGAGTTTATTAGTTTTTCTTAATATTTGACTAATGTTTTATCAATTTAGTTCAAAAAAATAAAACTGCTCCATCTATTGTTAAATATTTAAACCTGATATCTGTCACCACAATCTGACATAACCTTCAATTTTTGCATTATAAATTGTAAATATGTGCTAAAATTAAATAAAAATCTTTTTTAAGTACTGATTTGATAAAATTATTAAATAACATTAATCGCTTTATTTAAAAATATGTGCTTTGTTGCATTTACAATATCGAGTCACAAAAAACATTTTTTTTTAACCTTGTCCGCACTTTAAAGCCATACAGTGTTTCATATTTGCAGTTGAAGAAAAAGTATAGTCTGCAACACGTTTGGAATAGTCATTCCGCTCTCGCGGGGCCGTCATAGTCGCCTGCCGGCTCGTATGACAAACCTTCCGCTCGCGCGGAATATTGTCTATTACATACTAGTTATAGAATATACTATTTTTTTTGCATAGGGCCATTTTTTTACCGCAAAAAAAGTGAAACCTCTGAAAAAAAATTTTTGTGGCTGAAATTTAGTACCCAAAAATTCAAAAATATATGTCATTTAAAAAAAAATTAACTTAGTTTCCGGCGAAACCGGAAGTGCAAAAAAGAATCCTACGATCCTCTATGAAAATGACATTTGGCACACTCTTTTGTTCTTTAGAAAACGCATATCACACTAGTTTGATATTTTCACATCACCCTAGTGTGATATTTATGTATGGAGGGTTGTCTAATTTTATTAAGATATTTACCTCGTAGATTCTACGAATTTTATTCACCTTGTTTTATAAGCCATTTTCCACCTTTTACCACAGCCTTTTTTGATATATTTTATGTTTTTTATTTCAAATATTTCTATTTTTTCACGTCAAAAATAGAAACTATAGTTATAACGTTACTATTTTGACTATTACTGTCTAGATTTTTTAAAAATTACTCAATTTTGAATTAGTTACCTTTCATTTTATAAAAAACATGAAAATACACACTATTTTTCTTATGAAATGTAAAACTGTACAATTTTACTGTCTTATATGGCAGAATAACCACAGAAATCTAATTTAACTAGCAAACTGTCAAGTTAGGCAACCCATTAAACAGCTATGTACTATAATAATACCTATATTGTATTAAATATAAAACCAAGAAAACTAAAGATAAATGAAAATCATATTTCCTGTTCGACATACATATATAAAATGGTATGCTATTTATTATTATTTTGTGTTTTGCTTTTCTTAAAAATTAATAAAAATTAGAAAATTTTAAAATAAGAAACTTCATATTTTTTCGGGATCGTAGGAAAAATTGTGTACATAACTCGTTGGAAAGTGTATTTCATACACTCGTGGGGTTTGGACTTTAAAAAAAATATAATCTGCAAAAAATTTGCTTTGATCGGACTGAAAACAATCCAATTTTAGTTGTCCATGGACTGAAACTCACCCGGTATATTATACTGTCACATGATTCCTGTGGCAAAAAAATAGTATGTCCAATTACAAGTTTAAAAGATTCTAGAATTAGATTCCTTGGACAAGACATTCGACAATTACATTATTTACATTGAATATAAATGGTGTAACATCGTTAGAATGTCCGTTTTTAGACAGTTTGTTACAGGCAATTGAATAAAATTACTCCAGTTAAATTTAGTCGGATAATAAATATTTAAATGTGTACCGCCGTTCGCAGGGGCCCCACAGGATTTGTGATGGGGGACAAGCCTATTCGGCTTCACGACAAAAAGTTCTTGTTAAATTCCCAAAAAGGGCCAGTTTTTTAATAAAAAACAGATTACATTCATTACCAACATTTAGCGCCGCAGGTGAAATTTTTTTATAAATCTTAAAGTACCGTATTCGGGGGCTACTTGGGCATTCCGGGGCTACGGGAACGTTGAATATTATTTTTGTAAGTTTTTCGTTTCAACGAAAAATTTTTGAAAAAAAAATAGTTTTCAAAAAAAAATATATATAAAAAAAAGAATTAAAAAAAAAATCGGAAGACGAAAAAATAAAAATAAAAATTAGAAGAAAAAAAATCTAAAAAAAAATCATGTTTTTCTATAATAATTTCTTTTTCGAAGAACTAAAAAATTTTTGACAAAATTTTTGGAGTGTTAAGCCCATGCGTTACGTAATACTTGAACGTCCCAGAAGCGTTATCAGCGTGTTTTCGATATTTTCATAACCGGGTATATATATCCAAAACGGCAGGTTTAAAAAATCTTTAAAAAAATAGGAAGTACTTATTGATGGTCTTAACAAGTATGCAAAATATGAAAATAATTGGAGATGGTCGTGTCTCAACGCGTGTTGGTTAGTCTCAGAATAGCCCCCGTTAATAACGCCAAAAATCGATTGTCAACCACTAGTTAATAGTTTAAAAAACAATTTACAAAAACCTACATACATAGACAGACAGGCAGACGGACGTAACTAACATACTATGTTCCGATGTAAGACGTTAAAAAAATAACCTTCCTTTCGTGTTGCTGTAGTCGGGTAAAAATACAATCATAATAGACGACCTTGCACGAATTGTCGGTTGTTGTCATTTCACTTTTAATTCGATCGATCAGATTACAGATTGAATTGAATTTTGAACGTTTCCTTTTATAACGGCTGCCGACCACCCACCGCAAGCACGTAAGCGGTTCGGTTTCGTAATTGAATTGTTGAGTTTGAAAAGAGGGTTATGTCCAAATAAGCTGTTTTCGAGAAAACCTATAATTTGCATACCATTGCTGGTTTGGGTGAACTTACCGGACACAAAAAACAGGTCTAGTTTTGCACTAATTGTTCACTGTGGTACTAAAATTAACAATTATAAATAAAATTAGATGCGGAAAACGTTGTTTTATTACTAAAAAATAACTTACATGGGAAAAATGGTAAATAATAATTAATTTTATGAATCGCCATAATATTGCTGACATATTTCACGTGTGTACAGAGATGCGGCGTTGTCAGATTTTAATTTTGATTTAAAGTGTTTTCTTATATTATTCGGAATGATTTCTTGTTTGAAAAATTAACAATATTTTTACACTGATTTTTGTTTTTATTACTAAAACTTACTGTTTTGAATATAATTAGGTGCGGAAAATTCAGTTTTTTGTTTTGTTAGAATTTTTATAACAATTTAATGGACGTTGGTTTACGTTAACGTTAGTTTACGTTGGTTTTTTCGTTATTTGGTTTTTTTTTTAATGGGAGAAGTTGGTTTACGTTAACAATGGTTGGGTTTGGTAGTTTGCTGGTTTGGTGTTTTTTTAATGGGAGGCGTTGGTTTACGTTAACAATGGTTTGGTTTGGTAGTTTGCTCTTTTGGTATTTTTTTTAATTGGAGAAGTTGGTTTACGTTAACGTTGGTTTATGTTGGTTTTGTGTTGTTTGCTGTTTTTTTTTTTTTTAATGGAGGAAGTTACTTTACGTTAACGTTACATTTTTTGTTAAAATTTGTACTATTATTTTAAATAAAATAAATGTACAAACTGACAACGCTGTTTATTAACTTAAAATTGTACCAACTTAAAGTGAAATGCGGTTAAAATCCCTAACTTTGTTTTAAAAATGCACTTTTTTTATTAATTTCTCGCTAATTTGTGAGTAATCCGCAAATTGTTTTTGCAAAAATACTATTTAAGGTAAGTACTTTTTATTGGTTTAAAAAAAATAAGAATTCGTGTGTCCGGTAAGTTCACCGGCCCCCCATTGCTTTAAATTTACATCAAATTATTAATAAAAATAAATTATAAACCTTTAAAAAGGAACTACAAATAGTCACCTTTTTTATTATAGAGAAAAGAACATCTTGGACATATACCCCTTTTAAAATTAAAATGAAAATTAGCATGGACAAACATCCATTAATAAAGGTGCATTGCGGCGAGAAAATTTGATGACTGGAGACGAACAAAATTTTTGTGAGAAGGCAACTTTTTTGGCCCCTAGCACAAGTTTTTTAACTTATTTGGGGTCTCCATGCTGTTGTAGTATAAAAACATAAATAAATAAATATTTTTTTATAAAAAAAATTTTATTTTAATAATTAGGTTTTAAACTTACAGTGCTTGTCTAAAGTCCGCTCCCATTTAACTTAAACTGCTCGACACTCGCGCGATATCCCGTATATATACGATGTTCATCGGACTTTTCAAAACTATTTAGTTCCGGATTTTAAATATTAATTTTAAATTTCTGTCTAAAAAGACAACGTTTCTTTCAAAAAACACAAATTTAAAATACCTGGTTTAGGGAACGTTCAAGTATTACGTAACGTTAGGGGGGGTGGTGGTCATTTTGGAGTGTTACGCCCATGTTAATGGTATAGGAAAATAGCGTTATATGGAGGGTGGGGGTCCACAATGATCAAAATTTGCGCTACGTAATACTTGCACGTTCCCTTATCTGAAAAACCAGGTACTTTAAACTTAGTATGTATTGTATTGATTTATAAACGGATAATAAACTAGGGAAACGTTCAAGTATTACGTAACGCAAAGTGTACCAAAATTCATACACTTCATACCCCGGTTCCCGCGTTATTAAAGGCAGTAGAGATTTTATACTTTGGCTACCCCCCCTAACACACCCCCTATTTGGGGAGGTAGCCAAAACATGAAATCTCTACAGCCTTTAATAACTCAAGAAACGGGGTATGAAGTGTATGAATTTTGGTACAATTTGCGTTACGTAACACTTGAACGTTCCCCAGCCGTCTTGAATTAGCAAAAGTACTTTCTTATAAAAAAATAAAATAAATAATTCATTAATACAATTAGTAATTTTTGTAATTGTTTTTTCTGTGGATATCGCTGTAAACAATTTTTTCTTTTGGGCAACAAAGGGGGCATGGAAAACAATAATACTATTTATCCAATACATACAGATAATACGACAATTACCAGCTTTATTTTAAATAGATAAACTCAATAACCCCCGCGTAGCTTTTACTTTATTGAGTGGATTATTATGTATTTTACCCACTAAACTGTCACTTGTCAAATTATTTTCTTGTAAATGTCATTAAAATTTTTAATAAAAATATGAATTCCTAAGCTATTTATTGGATAAAACCTTGTATGGCACTCATGGGTAAACCGATATTGCCCTCTTGAAAATTAATTTTCTCATGGTCAATATCTTACTTTACCCACTAGTACCATAAATAACTATTTTTTGAACTTTTACGTGGTTTTCAGTTTTTTTCTTCTAATCGGAACAATTCAAAAGTTACGCCCAAAAATGTTTTACATTTTAATTCACATGTGAACACTGTGTACTTCACAGGTTTGCTCAATAAAAAAAAAAAGATAATGATATTTTTTGTGTAATTTTAATTTGCCTTTTAGGTGTCTCTTAAATTTTTCTTTTTTTTATGGTCCAAACAAATATTTAACCTCCTTTTTACCCCCTTCCCCACCCGATTTTGCTCAAATGGGAACTTGTCCAAGATTATATAAAAATACATCTGCATACCAAATATCAAGTCTATAGCTTAAACAGTTCTTACGTTATCGTAGATACAGATAGGCAGACGTAATATTTTTTTTAGCTTATTCTGATATTTCTCGACGTTTGAGAAAAAAAAATAAGATGATTTAAGAATTTTATTTTTATGAGAAAGTAATAATTATTTTAATCTGCCTATATCTATAAAACACAAACTGCCTACATTTTCTCGTGATATTTACGACACTTCGATAGAGAAAACAAATACAATTTTATTCATGAATACCTTTCACGCGTCTGATTTACTTATCTTGAGCTTATCTATGAAAATGTGTGCATGGTTTGGACTTTTTAAGCCTATTTAAGTATAAAAATTTGTCCTTTTGTAAAGCTTTCACAGTTTTTTTTATATTAGAATATTAATTATTATATACTACAGACTGTAAAAAATATTTCCTACAATTTTTATTATATTTATTATATTATATAAGACAAAAACTAAAACCGACTCCTTTATTATAAACAGAAACCAATGACAAAACTATAATAGCCAACGCATTTAATGATTACTTTATCAATCCTCCTAAAAATATTGCTAAAGAATCCAAAAATAATTTAAATTTAGAGAGTATTAATAATAAAGATGGGAAAAGAATACCAAATTCAATTTTTTTAGATGCTGTGTCTGAATTTGAACTTCTTCAACTAATAAATACTTTAAAAAATTCCTACTCATGTGGCACTGATAATTTTCCTGTTGCTATTATTAAAAAATGCTCTAAAGAAATAATAAAACCTCTTAGTCATCTTATCAATGAATGTTTAGTTGAAGGTTACTTTCCAAGTATCTTAAAAATATCAAAGGTAGTTTGTCTACATAAGAAAGGAAATCCTAAACTTTTATCAAATTACAGACCCATTTCCCTTTTGTCAGTTTTTTCAAAAATTATAGAAAAAGTAATTTTTAAAAAAATTATAAATTTTTTAAATATAAATAATGTTTTAAATGCTAAACAACATGGTTTTCGGGAACATAGGTCAACCCTAACTGCTTTATGTGAAATATTTAACTATATTTATAACAATATTAGCGATAAAAATAAATTAATTGCTTTGTTTATCGACTTATCCAAGGCATTTGATTGTGTGGATCATGAGGTTCTATTAAAAAAATTAGAGGCTTATGGTTTACGCGGCAATTGTCTTGACATACTGAAGTCATGCCTTTCAAATAGAAAGCAAATTGTAAGTTTTTTTGGTGTTTGTTCGGATGAACTGGATATTGAGATAGGAGTACCTCAAGGGAGTGTTCTAGGACCTCTTTTATTTTTATTATATTGCAACGATATCGATTTTTTTATAAATATTTTTTGGTGTGCTTTTGCTGATGACTTTTCACTTTTGTCTTACAATCCTTCAATGAACGCACTAAGAATCAAACTCCAAGAAAACTTGCAATCTGTCTTCGAATATTTTGCTAGAAATGGTTTAGTACTAAATCAGGACAAGACAGTTTTTATGCAATTCTATCCATACGGCGCCTACTATAAGGAGAGTCCCTTAATAAAACTGAATAACAAAACTATTCAACAAGTTACTTCTACAAAACTATTGGGGGTTTTTGTTGACTTTTCTTTAAACTTTAAAGATCATGTGGATTACGTATGCAGTAAGTGCTGTAGGAACTGTTTTGCCCTGAAAAGACTACACCAAATATGTAGTGAAGATGTTGTTCGTACATTCTATATGTCTAATTTCTTATCTGTAGTAAGATATGCAATTATTTTATGGGGTAATACATCTACATCTGATAGAGTTTTTGTTATTCAAAAAAGGGCCATTAGAAATATGTTTGGATTAAAATTTAGGGAATCCTGCAAAAATACATTTATAAACAAACGCTTATTAACTTTCCCAAGTCTCTATATTTTGGAAATGTTAAAATTTGTTAAATTAAATATAAATAAATTCAAATTATTAAATAATTCTCATGGTTATGAAACACGTCATGGTACTAATATTGAATATCCCATTCATAGACTGGAATTACAAAAAAATAATCCCTACTATTTTGGCGCGGTTTTGTACAATAAACTGCCTAGGCAGATAAGAGATTTGAGATATAATTTGTATATGAAAACTATTAAAAATATTTTGATTTTAAATGCATTTTACTCGGTTGAGGAATTTTTGTCATACAATTTCTAATTTGTTATTTTTTTTTTCTTCTAATTTATTAATTTTTTTTTCTTTTGTTTTTGACTTGTCCTATATCAATGTAAATTGATCGATTGGAACAAATAAAGTTTATTATTATTATTATATTTATTTATAATTTATTTACATTTATGGTCGGTCCAGAATTTTAAAAGCAATTGTAAAATTTTGCTAAATTTCACCCTAATTTTCATAATATTGTAATTTTAGAACTTATATATAAGTTTCTTATTTTTCAGTTTTTTGAAGAAAACACTCACAGTTAAAAAAAAGTATCAACTTACGAATCACCCTGTGTGTACCTACCCAGCAATTTTCTTCTTGAAAATTAAAGGAGGCTTAATTTAGGAATAGTAAATATGTTAAATTTGATTATGGGTAAATCCATAGTAACTGACGTTATAGCCGCCGAAAAAATTACACTTGCTTTTAAATATTTTATCAAATTATTACTTTTTAAGATAACAATCTTTAATAATACTAAATAACAAATAATCTTTAATAATAACGTAATAAAATATTTAAAAGAAAGTGTAATTTTTTCGGCGGCTGTAACGTCAGTTACCATGGATTTACCCTTATCAACTTTTACAAAATCTAGTTTAAATGGAAAAATAATATCTATAAAAAAAAAGATACGAAGCGCCACCTCGTATCTTCTCGGATTTGGCGTACTCAAAGTATACTCGTGACAATCTGAGAATGCGACTCTGACGTCACAGCGCCTATTTAGTTTACGCGCTGTGACGTCAGTCGCAGTCTTAGATTGACACGAGTATACCTAAAGACCATCACATACATTTTATACACTGAAAATGGACAGTTTATGATCAAAAAAAAAATTAAATTATCGCAGTTGGCTTTGATCTGAAATATCTTAACACCCATCGGATTCAGATATGGCACACTCCATTCATCAGTAAAATAAATATTTTTATCATAGTTGACTTTGGTCGTAATTGTCTTAAAGCCTAACAGATACGAGGTGGCACCCACCGAATTTGGATTTTGCATACCCAAATTATCTAAAACGCATCAAACTATATTGCATACACTAAAAAACCACTGTTTAGAGATATACAAACCTATTAATTAAGCGAAGTTGGTTTTGACTTCATTTATATTAATTTCCTTAACAGTTATAGTTTAACGCACGGATCTGTGGCTACGGGAAATATGTTTGGAATGTGTGTGCAAGTGAGAGGTCCGTTGTAGGCACGCACGCCTTATAACGCTCTTGACGGAAAGAAGAGAGCGCGAATGATTCCTCCCCCTTGCGTCGGAGACTTTTTTTCATGCGGAGAACTATTCGAGGTCGAATCAACCGGATTCGGATTCAGCATTTAATTAAAACATATAAATGTTTACTTATTCCTTAAATAAATAAAATTCCTTTGAAAATAAATTGGTTATGTCTAAGTATGTATACATTTACGCTTATGAAGTTTAACTATGGTCATAATTTATGCCTCGTAAATAATGATGCAGCTATATTCTTGGTCTGATTTTTTCCTCTCTATAAGTTAAATGACGTAATTTATTTGAAATCAATTTTAAAATAGTGACAATATTTACTATTTACACACAGAGAAAAATATTTATAGGTAGATAAAATACTTGATATAAACATATTTAACTAATTAAAAAAAAATCAATTATATTTGTTTCAAGTTGTTTCCAAGAAATTAGTATTAGTACTATTTTCTATTATTTTTAGTATTTTAGATACTCGGAATAAATATCTGCTTGCCATATTTTATTAAACAATTAAAAAGTTGGATCAAGGCAGCAATGCAAAGCTATTATATCATACATGATTAGTGGTTTAAAAATGATAGTGGTATTTTTATTACCCATTGTGCTTTTAATAATTTTTGACATTTAGGTTAAATTGTTACATTTTATGTATTACAAATAATTATAAGAAAATGTCTTTAAAAAGTGAAACTTTATTTAAAATTATAATTATAGTAAGTTTTGTATTCTTAATGTGTTATTTAAATAAAATTTTACATTAGCTCGGCATATATACTACGGTAGAGAAGACTATTATAGCCTCGCACTCTTAAATCCCTCGCTGCTACGAAGCTCGGGATTTAATACGCTCGACTATAAAAAATGTCCTCTCTACGATAGAGACTCTACCTTGGTATATAATTACTATTAATTGTGTTTAACACCATAAAGTTATATAATAAGTGAGATTTACTTATTAACAACTTATGAATGGTAGCGGTTCCAGTTATTTAGGGGCTGTCCATATATTACGTAACGCAATTTTTCAAAAAAACCTAAAATATAGTATAACATAACCTTAAAAAAAATTTACACGAAAAAATCACTCAAACTTAAAAAGAATATTCATAATCAATATCACGCAGGGAAAAAATACTAGTTACCTCTTTTTACACTGAGTGTCACATATAACACGTATATTGTTTATGCACAGGTACACAAAATAGTACACACATTGGTGTTCTGTGAGTACACATTCCGCGCGAAGATGTATCATCGCCGATGATTCATCGGCAAGATCACGTAAGAACAGGGCCGTAAGATTTTTTAATGTCAATGTCAACAGTTTTTTTACTGATTACAATATTATTTAAATATGCATAGTTTCGTCAATTTTTGTGTGATAAAGGGAATTATGGGCCACTAAATAGTAATTTATGTTGAAATAAAAATAAAATCTGCCAAGCTTAGGAAATAAACATTAAATTTATTAAAGTCCGTTACGTAACGTTTACCTAGAATTCCCATATCCCGGTTGTTGTTTGAAACTTCTAACCTATGTAGATTTTATATCTATTTCTCCTCTCAAATCTTTTTATTTCCTCTGCACATAACCTCAAAAAATAACATGTGGATAACCGTCTTTCAGGTTTATCCACGAAAGTACATCACTAACATCAAATCTTTATCAAACGTCCAAATTAGGTTTTTCTTCATTACGAACACAATTTAACACAAAATCGTCAGGCTGGGACCAACGCCGTTAGAACAAATTATAAATCACGCCACAGACATGTTCCCTCTTCCACGGATGGAATAGAACCATATACAAACTTTTGAGCCACTTGATCTGAATAATTCGTACTTGTTTTCAGTAATAATTTATCTGTGTGTATGGCAATTATTCGGAGAATTGCCAAAGCGAAATGTTCAGTTTGTGTGTTTATTAAAAGGATTAATTCCTGCTATAAATTTCATTACACAACTCGCTCTTATTGTCCAATCGTTTATTTTATCGAATTTAAATCATTAGGTATAATATTACTTTTTTTCGTATTAGTGAATGGTCACTCGAAAAGGTCCATTCCAGCGTTTCGGGTGTTTCACTATTACACATTAAAACGGATTTTAATAATCCTTATTGCACTAATAGATTGGTACACGTGTGCTACAATTAGACTAATATATTTTTTTTTTTATTTACCAATATAACATGATACATATGAGTACACAGAGTAGGTACCTAGACTATATAAACTTAGTCATGTTACAAGATACGTCTAAAAGAATAATAATTTAAGAATAAATAGTTTAAACTATATAATAATGTATGCATCATACATTAATATACATCACAATTAAAATAAGGTTTTAAGTTTGTATTTTTGCATATTATCATATTAACACTAAACAAAACATACATCCTCAGCTGAGTACGGTACCAGTTCAATTAGGTAATTTTTTAGTGTGGTTTTAAAATGATTTTTACTACTAATGCTTAAAATATACCAGTTAAACAATCTGTTAAAACCTAAAATAAAATTTTACCAACATCTTCCTTAATTTCTTTTAAATATTATTTCAGGGTTTAACAGATTATTCAACTGGTATATTAGTCTAATTGTAGCACACGTGGACCAATCTGTTAGTGCAATAAGTATTAATAAAATCCGTTTAAATGTGTAATAGTGAAACACCCGAAACGCTTGAATGGCCCAAAAGGGACCTGGAGTACCTTTACTGATGTTTTAAAACCTTGACTGCTGTTGACCCCATATGGAATATTATTATTCAACATATGGAATAATATTCCAATGGAAATTTTACGGTAAAAAATTAATCCAAGTAACATTTTTATATTTTTTTTTGTGTTTTTATTTTTCCGTTACTTATGCTAAACTTTTCTTTATTAATTTTTTTAGATTCTGTTTTCAAATTAAAAAATACCTACATAAAAGCCCCCAAGTCCTCCAATGTATTTTTTTTAAATGTAAAACCCTAAGGTTTTTAAAAAATTTCGCCCGCAGCGTTAAACTTAATTAACAAACAATGTTAATTAAAAGATTTTTATAAAATTGTTTGCGTATCAAATTCTAAATTGTCTGGGAATTGCCAAAGACCTAAGATTTCTATAAATTTTATGAAATATATTTTTTTTTGATGTGAAAATTCGTAACCTTGTAAATTCTAAAAAATATTGCCTGCGGCGCTAAATTTTATTTCTAAAAGTCTAGCTACGCCCTTGTGTGTAACTTGACAAAAACTTTTAATGGATACTGTCAAGGACGCCTTGATACTGTCTAACCCATAGAAAGCTAAATAGGCTTGCCCCCTATAGAAAATCAGGTGGCGGTACCTGGCGGCACATCTTTCGCCACTGTTTCTCCTGGCGAACCTTGAAAGGTATTTCGCTTAGGCTCGCCTTCGCCATAATTGTAATATTTTTTATACATAAAGACAAATGTTGTTGAGTCTGGCAGCCCTAGTTATAAAAGCGGGTACACGTGTCGATAGAGATAATACGTTTAAGCGTTTGCGGTAGACGATCAATTTGTTTCCAACAAAATAATTTATTTACAAAAGCAGACAATCACTTAACAAAATGCCCACGAATTCAACAAAATAACAACGTGAACATTTCAATTTTGTAGATTATAATTCAATGCAAAATAACAATTATAAACCAAATATTTCGCCATTAGTTAATAATAATATTATTAAATAATAATAATAATAATAATAATCCTACATTAGTATACTTTCAGTTTTAATTATATTTATGTTGATATGTACGACATTATAATACAATATACAATAAATTTATTTTATTATTCCATCAATCTATTTTCTGATCATCGTACAGAGTGATATTGGTAGACTGACAACTTGCTACCATTCAAAGTCTCCAGATTAGGAGAGGTATGAGTAGTTGTCTACATCTAGAAATAGATGGCGCACAAGTCTACATCAATCTAATGGCTATATTCCTTTTGCGAGTAAAGTCTAAAAACGTTTTCTTAATCAGCGTGCAGAGTTGACTCTTGGTACTGAAGAGGGCCAGCAGCCCGAAACTGTCAGTCTACCAATATCACTCTGTACGATGATTAGAAAATAGATTGATGGAATAATAAATTAATATTTTTATAATTTTGTTTAAAATTAAAAATTGATGTCCTTAATAAATTTATTCATACATTTTATTACACGCTTTTTAGAAAATTTATAGTTATGTACTTAAAGTGTAATTAATTTAGCCATTTATATAACAAATTGCGAAAAAGTTCTTCGCACGAGGCAAATGCTTTTCAACATACCGAGTGTGTAATATTATGCACCTAGTAATCGAACTAAGTCTTTAGTGTTCGAGACTGAAGTTTTTTTGCTGAGACGGAGTCGAGGCAAAAAATCAGTCGAGAACAGTTCGCATACCTGGTGCATATACTACTTTTTCTACTACCTAAAGCTAGTAACTCCAAATATCAGATAAAAATAAAGTTTAAAAATTACTTTTACATAGCTGTCAGTTTGACAAATAAGTTGAAAAATGTTAGTAGTTGTCTCGAAAATTTTTCATTATTGATCGTCGTCAATAAACAATGCTTAACAACGGTCAATAATAAATGAGTACACTGATTTTATTGGTTGCCAAGGTAAACAGTCCTTGACAACGGTAGATAATATGTAAGCTAGCACTTAATTAGGTAGTAGAAAAAACACATTTTGGTATGTGAAGCATACGAGACATTTATAAAAATTTAAATTTCGTTGTGCATTTCGCGTTGCAGGATATATCAGCTAAAAGAGAAACTTAAAGTATTTTGCTTTCCCATTTTGAACATTTTCAAAATTTCGGAAAGCCTTCTATTCGTGCAAAAATTTTCAAAAATGTTGTATGCGTATGTTTGCGTTTTATGACGTTTTATGTCGATATAAATCAATTTCAAGCAAAAAAAAATTGTCGATTGGTCTGTCCGGGAAATCTTGTGGGCACGATAACTTAAGAACGCTTTAAGCTAGAGACTTGAAATTTGGCATGCAGGTATGTTACTAAAAGTTCTAGTTTGAGATTGTTTTTGGTGAACATTGGGGTGCGGCATGGGGAAAAATACATTTTTTTGGAATTTGAAAATTGCTATATAGGGGGTAATAATAATAATCCTACATTAGTATACTTTCAGTTTTAATTATATTTATGTTGATATGTACGACATTATAATACAATATACAATAAATTTATTTTATTATTCCATCAATCTATTTTCTGATCATCGTACAGAGTGATATTGGTAGACTGACAACTTGCTACCATTCAAAGTCTCCAGATTAGGAGAGGTATGAGTAGTTGTCTACATCTAGAAATAGATGGCGCACAAGTCTACATCAATCTAATGGCTATATTCCTTTTGCGAGTAAAGTCTAAAAACGTTTTCTTAATCAGCGTGCAGAGTTGACTCTTGGTACTGAAGAGGGCCAGCAGCCCGAAACTGTCAGTCTACCAATATCACTCTGTACGATGATTAGAAAATAGATTGATGGAATAATAAATTAATATTTTTATAATTTTGTTTAAAATTAAAAATTGATGTCCTTAATAAATTTATTCATACATTTTATTACACGCTTTTTAGAAAATTTATAGTTATGTACTTAAAGTGTAATTAATTTAGCCATTTATATAACAAATTGCGAAAAAGTTCTTCGCACGAGGCAAATGCTTTTCAACATACCGAGTGTGTAATATTATGCACCTAGTAATCGAACTAAGTCTTTAGTGTTCGAGACTGAAGTTTTTTTGCTGAGACGGAGTCGAGGCAAAAAATCAGTCGAGAACAGTTCGCATACCTGGTGCATATACTACTTTTTCTACTACCTAAAGCTAGTAACTCCAAATATCAGATAAAAATAAAGTTTAAAAATTACTTTTACATAGCTGTCAGTTTGACAAATAAGTTGAAAAATGTTAGTAGTTGTCTCGAAAATTTTTCATTATTGATCGTCGTCAATAAACAATGCTTAACAACGGTCAATAATAAATGAGTACACTGATTTTATTGGTTGCCAAGGTAAACAGTCCTTGACAACGGTAGATAATATGTAAGCTAGCACTTAATTAGGTAGTAGAAAAAACACATTTTGGTATGTGAAGCATACGAGACATTTATAAAAATTTAAATTTCGTTGTGCATTTCGCGTTGCAGGATATATCAGCTAAAAGAGAAACTTAAAGTATTTTGCTTTCCCATTTTGAACATTTTCAAAATTTCGGAAAGCCTTCTATTCGTGCAAAAATTTTCAAAAATGTTGTATGCGTATGTTTGCGTTTTATGACGTTTTATGTCGATATAAATCAATTTCAAGCAAAAAAAAATTGTCGATTGGTCTGTCCGGGAAATCTTGTGGGCACGATAACTTAAGAACGCTTTAAGCTAGAGACTTGAAATTTGGCATGCAGGTATGTTACTAAAAGTTCTAGTTTGAGATTGTTTTTGGTGAACATTGGGGTGCGGCATGGGGAAAAATACATTTTTTTGGAATTTGAAAATTGCTATATAGGGGGTTTTAAGGTTGCTGAAATTGAATCTGATAATAAAAAATTTCTAACTCCACCCCCGAGGGTAAATATTTTCAATATTTTCGTCAAAATTGGTATATATTGTGGTTGCTGAAAGGGAATCTGATTATAAAAAATTCTAGATCCACCCCCAAAGGGGCGGGGGGTAGTTTTCTTGAACATTTGGGTTTTTGAGGTCGCTAAAACTGAATCTTATGATAAAATTGTTCTAATTTCACCCCCTGAGGGGTGGGGGTAGTTTTTGTGAAAATTGGTATATTGAGGTTTTTAAGGTTGCTTAAAGAGAATCTGATATTAAAAAAGT
This sequence comes from Brachypterus glaber, assembly GCA_958510825.1. Taxonomy (NCBI): domain Eukaryota; kingdom Metazoa; phylum Arthropoda; class Insecta; order Coleoptera; family Kateretidae; genus Brachypterus; species Brachypterus glaber. Next base: position 35,477,196 of record OY294048.1, read on the forward strand.
TCTAACTCGACCCCCTAAGAGGCGTGGGGTAGTTTTCTTGAAAATTGATTTATTTTTAAGGTTGCTAAAAGTAAATCTAATAATAAAAAAAATCATTTTACGCGCGGAGGTGTAAAATGGGAAAGCCTTTACTGGGCAGTTTATTTCATATTAAAATTGGTGTAAAACAAGCACAATTTATATAAAGCACTCTATGGCTATGTTAAATGAAGTAAATAATAAGTAAAGTGATGCTTCTGAAAAATAATAAATTAGTTTTCACTTGTATAAATCACGTTTTTGGTAGATTTATAGTCATATTCCATAGACACAATGATAAACTGATAAAGTAATAATATCTTCTGTATAAATAAATTATATATTAACTATATATTCTGGGTTTACAACTTCACTACACTGACAAAATCGTAAATTCACTTGTCGTTCGTAAAGTGGGGTAGACAGGGTACATACCAGAGTTGGACAACGATTACTTATTGATTGCAGTGCAAAAAATTGATGATAACACCGCGTTTCTCACCTGGACAGAATAACTACATGAAAGTAACATAAGCCAATTTTTGGTCGGGTCACCGGAACTAACCAGGTTACTGAAACTCGTTTTTGTGAGAATCGGTTACATACGGTAAGTGAGGGGAAGCGATGACGTCACTAACCGGCAGTAACCGCGTCTAACACAGGTTCGGAGGTGAGTTAGATACGGTTAACTGTAAAAACTTAACCTATAAATTGTTTATTTACACCATAATTTACAGGCCTGTGGGAATTTTTCTCGATTTGTATGCAAAATGTAAAAAATAGAGTAGGTAAGGTATTTCAACTTTTATTTTCTAACTTCTAAGTGTTTGCTTATGTGGTTTAAAATTAATTCTAATATAAAAAACTATTTAAACTTATCATTGTTGTTTATTACCTTCCCCATAAGCAAATAAACTTGGAAATGTAGTTTAAGTGCTTTTTCATCATATCTTATCCAAAGGAAATATACAAAATATATACCTTATCAGTTTTTTGGGAGAAGTTAGGTTAGGTACTTGTCAAAACCTCAAGAAAATAACCAATGCGTTTTTGTGAGAACTGTCGGTTATACGAATTTCGTGGTGGGGATAAAAACCGTACGGTTAACCGGTGTTTCCACAAAAAATTGGCTATAGAATGTACCCCAGCCCACAAGTCAAGGTAAGCTCGAGCCAAAGATTGAGAGATCTACTAATGTAGTGTCTAATTCGATGCCTTTGGAAAATTGGCGATTTCCCAGAGTAATAAGCTTTACAACGAGTTCTGCTTCTGGGACTAGATCAGATTCTGGAAAACTTTTATGTATTCAGAGAATTTGGCTGATATTCGGATTTGAACGGATAAAATTCACCCGCTCAAGTCCGGTTTGTGCACCATTTATACCCGCGCAAGCCTGTCATACTGTCACCTATTAAGGAGGAATTATGCTTTTTTTAAAGGTTGTATCTACCCTTCGGTAGGTACACCCCGGCATTCAACCGTTTCGGTTATGGCCTATATATATGCAGTTTTAAAGCAGTAATAGCAATTTTAAAGACACCACTACACATCCATGCCCCAGGCGGGATTCGAACCCGCGACCTCGGCATTACAAAGCGAACGTGCTCCGTCCTACTCACCGAGGTCGTCAATTTATAAATGACCCTGCATACAGAATTCTGGCTGTACTAACAAAAAAAATAGTTGACTGTCTTGTTTAGTACAGAAAACACTAAAATATAAAAGTAACGATATGGAAAATGGGGATGATTCCAAAAAAATATTGAACTTTTTCAGTCCTAGATAATTGCCATTTAAAAGAACTCAAAGTAGTCAAAGTAGAATTTTAATTAGGTTAAGTATTATCGATATAAAAAAACAATACACCATTTTATGTGAATTGCATTCACTTTACAGAAATGTATCTTTTCCATTCTTTTTTAACTGTTATGGTTATTTGCTAACCTCTATGGGTTGTATATTTTTTTTGATATTTTTGTTAAATTAAAATTCAAAAAACTATTTCTTAGAAATTGAATGCAAAACAGTTCGATTCCGGTACAAAAATATATAGTTTTTTCTACGAATGGTTTAGAATCTAGGCAAATACAAACAATTTTCAAACAAAATAAATACATTCTAGTAGTAGATACGGTATGACTACACCATATCAAGTGTTAGAATGAGCACATGTGGTGCCATCTCTTGTCTATAAACATAAAGAAAAATGTAGCAAAATTAACCAAAAAAAAATATTGTTTACCATAAATGCAATTAAAGTTACAAAGTAATTAAATGCAATTTAAAGTTTTGCGTTAAATTTCAAGTTGAGATCTTAAGCCGTTCAAAAGTTAAAAGTTTAGACATGCACTGTATAAAAAAATCAAATCTAAGTAAGTTCTTCGAGAGAAGAAATTTCGAAATATATTCGGAAAGCTTTGGTACTTAAATAAAGCAACCCAGATTTGTAATTTATAAATCTTAAAAAATTGTTCTGTACACTGCGATAAATTTTTACATCCACGTGCATGGGTAATTTACTTGCAGCTGCTGCTGATGTGAATTTACACTCGAAGCGTTAATATAAATACGGTGTGTATTATATTTTTACATCCAGTGTGTAAAGTTTACACCAACGCGTAAATATACTTTTTACCTAAAACCCTTCAATTTATTAAAAAAATAGAATAACCATTTTGTTATTTTTCTATTTATGAATAGTGTTTTATGGAAAAACTACGCAACAGAAAAATAAAACGTATATTCGTAATCAGCGCTACAAAAAGTACCAATATAAAATAGAAACAGAAAACATACACAAGTCTAAACAACTCAAAATTTGCAGGCCAGTGTTACCGCCTAAATAAGTAAAATATTATAAAATGTATATTTTAAGGATATTGTAATCAAACTTTTTAAATATTTACTTTTAATCAACACTTACCAATTATTTCTTTGAAAAATCTAGCACCCACAAAATTATACGTACGCTCTTACAAACGTAAACAATTATAATGGTCGACAGCCACCAGACTCGATGAAGCAGGAATTCTGGGTTCTCGAGTCACGTGACTAGCTTAATACCCGCGATTGGCTGGCTTGTACATCAGAAGTGTGATTTTTACACTTCGGGTGTATTGTTGCTAAAGGTTGTACCGTATTTAATACGTTCACTGCCAACGGCTAGTTTTGACAGCGGAGCAATGGGTATGGGCAAGGGAAAAATAGAAAGAATTGATTAATGTTGTTAGGGGCGCCAGTTACTTTAGCTTTTACTCTTTTAGGTAAGTAACAACCTAGTGTAAATACTTAAGCTTTTCAGTTTGAGAAAATATAACCCTTAAATAAAATAAGATAATTCATTTGAGAAATTTATTATAAATAAACTTAATGAAAGCACATCAAGTAATGTATTAATATATCTAAAAAAATATGTGTAATTATATTAAGATATAATTAAAGAAATCTGAATAAAAATTACTAAATTCAGAAATCATTCGACTTAAATGTATAAAGAAAACATGAAGTTCAGCAAGCACCAAGAAATGTATGTAAACAGCAATCATTTCTTGCAGTGTTTAAAAGTCATGCTTAAATTAGAAATCATTTAATCAAAAGTATGATATTTAATAATTAATAAATGAGATTAAATGTTTTAAAAAAAATAAGTACCTAAAAATGAACAAAAGCCAGAAGGGCATATAGTATTAAACAATACTATATCAGATCTGATAAAGTTTACAGTTATAAGAATATTGAAATAAAAGAATTTAAAAATATGAATTATTGCTTTCAAAAGTTTTCAGAATGAGTACTTAGCTGGTTTCTGCAAAATCCATGAGGTATGAATTCCATCGTCTCCATCTGTGCAAGTCTCCCCTATGCTGATGAATTCATTTCTCAAATGAAAGAAAAAAAATATAGGCTGTCCCATCTACTTTGGAAAAATCATCTTCCAGGATAAAATGTGCTATTGAAAATGTTGTCCGGGATAAAATATACTTTTGAAAATTATGTCCAATGTAAAATTGCCGAAAATTACAGAACCATGTTCCAACAGAACATCACTCCATGCGGAGAACTTGTATATCAAATATACCAAAATAAACTTCAACTTAAGTTAATGTAATTCCATATTAATGGTATAGAAATGGTGAGTAATTAATGGTAATTAATTAATGGTGATGTCATACTAAGTCTTCGATGTCCATCGAAACGTTATAAATGCGTAATTGTAGAAAATAACAGTTACAATATCTTCCGCATTGTTTAAATATTCATTTTCACTAACTTTAAATAAAAATACATGAAGGATTACTTCGATGATTACAGAAAATAAACACTCGTCAATATCACATCACCATTTTGTATCAAGGTTGCTTCAAGAAGAACGAAAATCGACCTTATTCACTAGTATGAACCCTTCAGGTAAATAAAATCCTATTTCTGAACTATTAGCGACATCTATGCAAGTCATTATCAACTACAGTTTTACCGTATAGGATTCCTAATAAAGGTAACGGAAACTACACCAAAAATAATAACTAATTAAAAGAATATTTCCTAATAAATCCGTATTAGTGATATCTAACCTCAAAATATTACTCTAAGAAACAAATATAAACAATACTTATTGTTTATCAGCAAAACTAATAAAAATACGAACAGAATACTAAGTGCCCTGTGAACTAAGTATAAACAAAATACTGAATCTAAGTGAGCAGTTCCAGCAAACTATTTTCAACAAATTCTGGATTATCCCGAAGGAATAAGCATACGAAACTTTCCAGGAGAGACAAGCTACAGATGAAAGCCAGTGAAATCCAACCCTCAATAGACTCTGAAACATATAAAAACCAGGTAAGTCCATAGACAAATGCACTATAGAGAAATAAGTCATATGATTCTTTATTATTAAAAATCATATTCTAATTATGTTTTCTTTATGTTATTTTCAGGTAGAACTATGGAATAGAGACTTATATGGTTAGAATTCAGTTCCTGCTACAAAATAGTCCCAGATACAAAATAGTTCTGTACGTACGTAACTATTTATATACAAAATAAACATAAATTATAACGTAAGTAAACGAATAGTTTAATTAACCCTTGCTATATTACAAAGTGACGATTTATATCGTTACAAGGTATGTTTATAAAAATACACTTTCTTGAGCTCCGAGTGTATTGTCGCAGAAGGTATGGATGTAAAAATACACACTCTAGGTCAAAATCACCTCACCTGTGTAGTGTCACATCAATGTTGATGTACATTTAAATAAAGGTGTAAAATTTACACATTTATAGAGTGTATTTTTTTACACCTTTTCAATGTAATTTCTTTCAGTGTAGGTACTATTTCAATTCTAAATTTTGGATTGTTATAATATGGAGACCAAATTACTGACGAAAATTAAATAGTACAATAATATAACGTAAAGAGTCTTTTTCTAAAACTTGTTTTAAATTTTGTGGACCACCCTACTATTACATACTAGTTAAAGAATATACCGAGGAATATACTATTCTGCATTAAATTCGTTCCAAATTAAAAAAAATAGTTAATATCCAATTATAAACACACATTTATAAAATATTGTCAGCATATGCAAATAATTTATTATTAATTATTCACCTAAAATAATTATATTTACTAAAAATATTGTACAATTTTCATTGAAAATACATTAACATTATTTATTCGAATTAATTAAAATAATAAATTAAATTCACATAATATTAGGGGTCATACTTTAAATACGTAACGAAAAATGTTGCACATTTTGACCTTCCTCCCCCCATATAAATATGTACGTAACGTTAGCAGCCAAGACCCCCCCTAAAAATTCTTCTGGGTAAAAAAATAACCGTTTTAATTTTTTTTAATAGTAAAGAGCGTTACGTAACGCCCTATCAGTGATCCCCCTCCCCCACTAAGTGCTTTACGTATTTTAAGAATGGCCCCTTAATTAGGGTCATTACTAATCCCAATTTCCCTATTCTCTAGCACTCCTACTCTACAAAAGCGCTAATCCGAAAAATCCCCATTCTACAATAATCCTACTTCATAATAAACCTACTCGCAATCGCCCTACTTCACAATAACCCTACTCGCAATAACCAACTTCCCAATAATCCTACTCCACACTATACACAGAGGAAAATCACTGTAAATATAGAAATTTATGTAAAAATACAATACAATAAAATTAATAATGTATCAAAGGCCTCCCACTTGTCATAAAATCATAAAATGACCCAGTTTGTCCTAAAATTGTCATAAAATAAAATTACTGTCATAAAAGTCATCAAATTTCATAAAAATACTCATACTTTATACTTAAGAGTGACCTGGGAGAGAAGTTTTTTTTTCTTACGTTTAATTTGGTTTGGATGTAGAAGATAGAAAGACCCCTTAAACGAAATGAGTTGAAAGGCAATCATTTTTAAATTTTTGAGTTAAATCTGTTTTAACTTCAACTTTGCAGGGCAGGAGCAATAATTTTCAAACGATTACAGTATTACCGTTTCTGGTCCAAAACCCCTCTGGGTGGTGGTTTGTCCGGTAATTCTTGTGGACACGATAACTCAAAAATGCTTTGAGGTAAATTTAGTACATACCTTTCCTTCCTGAAGTTCTCGGTTGGAATTATTTTGGTAAAAATCGGGATGGGGCAGATAGGCAAATAACTTATTTTTAAAAGGGTTATATCTAAGAAAAGGGATGTAAGAGGCGGGGCCGAATTTAGAGGGAAGCTTCCCCGGGACCCGGGTTCGAGGAGTTCCAACGTCGACAATTTATTTTAGTTTATACTTTATTTGATGAGCAAATATGCGGGTCCTTTCTAAGTGGACCATAGACCTTCAAATTCGTAAAAAATTTCGCCTTGGCACTAGGGCTTTTAACGAGGCTTTTCACATTTTTTTACAGTATTACATTAACGTCAATTAACAGAATTCGTAAAAAATTTCGCCTGCGGCACTAACTTAGTTGATGGAGGGCTGACCGCCATTTTTTTTGTCGTCACTTTTCAGGTTTGTAAAACTTAACGTTAAATAAAAAAAAATCGCCTGAGGTGCTAGAGCTTTCTCGCATTTTTACGGAACTTTGAATTGCAACACTGTTTTAAAATTAAAATACACCAAAAAAGTTTCCTCGGGGCTTCGACTGGCTCGGTCCGGCCCTGGCTAGAGATAGAGTGCTAATAAGGATTTAAAATGGAAGATTTCCGCTTTTTTGTCCAAATATTTTGTCATAAAATTTGTCATAAAATGCCTAAAATTGTCATAAAATCATAAAAAAAAATCTAAAAAATTTTGGTGGGAGCCCTGAAACAACCGGTATATCATTATTTATAATAATTTTTAATTCTTTTGTTTTAGGTAAGTCGATACTTTACAAATCGTGAAAAAAGTCGATATATATTTGACGACTGCTCGTGAAAGTGTATGCCTTAATAATTAAGGCTTAATTGATCAAAATGACGCTTTAAAGTAAAAATTAGCAAATTCCGTAAATATTTAAGAAAATGTTTTCCGATAGCCGTCCGTCCGTCCGTCCGTAGGACGTTAAATATTTTTTTGCAAATTTTGACGAATGCTCATTAAAATTTACATTTGAAGATTTTCATAATAAATGCAAACTGATTAAAAAAAATACAACAAAATAATTAAGTGCGATGGAACCGTACCATTTTCAGTTTAAAGCCATGTTTTTTTCCACTTAGAAAAGGACCAGAAAAGATCACTTTCTAATAATTAATTTTAATTTTTTTACAATATTTTTATTGGTAATTATAGATTTTTGAGGTCGTTGAAAAAGAATCCGTTAATAAAAATTTTCCAAGCCCACACCAGGGGCGGGGGCCCTAATTTTTAAATATTATTTTTGTTGTTCAAAATCCCACCATATACATAAAATTGCAAATTTCGTAAAAAAAGTCAGAAAAAGTGGGGCTTTTTCTGGTAAAGACACATTCCTGGACCTTTTTGAAAAAGTATCTTTTTCTACAGCCCTGCTGCCGACAAAAGAATACTTCCTCCCATAGTTCATAGAAGAAAAAATTAAAAAGAAAGATAAAATGGTAGTTTTCATCCCACTCGAGTGCACTTTGATTTATACCAAAAATTTATACGAACTTTGGACATGTGATCTAAATTTTAAATCTTTAGCTTAAAACGTCATATTTTTTTGTACCAAAAAAGTCACGAAACGTAAAAAAGCAGTACAAATTATTATTTTTTTTACTACCGCGGGGCTTTTGTAATTGTTCTTACAAAATTACCTTATTATTATGACATATTTTTTTGTATGTTTTACCTTTTAGGTGGTTTTTAAATTTTTCTTGCAAATAATAAAAAAGTTATGGCCAGAACAAAAATTTAACCCCCCCCCCCCACCTTTTAAATAAAAAATAAACAAAAAAAAAGTGGGGATGGGATTCGAACTCGAGATCTCTGGATCGACTGAAAGCAAAAAAGCAAAATCACCACTGGCGGCAACACTCTTTGAATTTGTTGACAGCCATACTTCAAACTTGTTTGTTTATAATGTAAACAGGTGGTTGACTCGAGATTCTGTGCCAAAGCATTGTGTGAAATTGATTAAAAATGATTGAAGAAGAATATATGGGTTATACACCTAGAAATTTCTCCGAAATTGCAAATGGTAAATTATACAAGTTACCATCGAAATCGCGAAAAGTGTACGATTTACCCTACGAACAAAATTTAAAATGAGCTAAGGAAGGTTTAAGTTTATTTCACAAGGGTTTTATTGGCATGTTTTAATAAAAAAAAAACATACTTTATTACTGAATAAATTAAATTCAAAAATTAATATTTAAAAAAAATATATATAGGATGCTTGAATAAAAAATAGTATTAGTAAGGACAGAAATTTTTAATTTTAAACAAAATTATAAAAATATTAATTTATTATTCCATCAATCTATTTTCTAATCATCGTACAGAGTGATATTGGTTGTAGACATCTAGAAATAGATGGCGCACAAGTCTACATCAATCTAATGGCTATATTCCTTTTGCGAGTAAAGTCTAAAAACGTTTTCTTAATCAGCGTGCAGAGTTGACTCTTGGTACTGAAGAGGGCCAGAAGCCCGAAACTGTCAGTCTACCAATATCACTCTGTACGATGATTAGAAAATAGATTGATGGAATAATAAAAAATAGTATGTTTCACTCAGAGGAAAAAAGTATGTAGAATTTACGGACGACGCGAAGCGGAGTCCGGAAACTACAGACGAGTAAAAAAAAGCACTTTCTTTAGGAGAAAGTAAAAAGTCAGACGATGTCAAATCAGTTTAAAACACTTACAATCATAATAATGATTGTAATGATTCGTTTTTTTTTGCTGGATTCAGTGTTACATGTTGTATTGCATGTCGTAAAATAACAAACCATGTTTATAATGAATAAAACTGCTTTTAAACTGATATGCATTATATTTAACATCCAGCCATTAATATTTTATGTAACTTTCAAATTCTAAGTACAAGACATCATCAATAGTTTGTTTGGGTCTTTAAGAGACAGGCGCAGCCTATGGCTCATTTATCTAAAAAAATACTTGATCTGAATTGAAGTTTGGGGCAGTGAGTCTCTGCTCACTGATGCGAGTAGCATCTGTCATAATTCGGCGCTGGGGAGTGGGTGGGAGGGGGATGGGGAGGGATGGGATATGGAGAGGAGGGTAAGTACAAGACTATCACTACAGTTCCTTATAAAGAGAATCGATCATAGAGAAGGAAAGAGAACCATTAGTCCAGCCTGCGCAAGATAATTTTGTGACAGAACGGGGCAGCGAAATGACGTAACGCAATATATCTGACCTTGCGCAGTACGCATCTCTATCAGCTGTGAAATGCTGTCGGTCGTAAAACAATTCATCACCCCAGTATTCATTTGTCTTATCTCCAAAAATCCCCCAGTAAAAATCTTAAAATGTCCAAAAATAGAGATATGGCAAACCAATACTGGGGTGACGAATTATTAGTAGTTTGTTTATACTGTCAGTACTGTCAGATCGTCGTTTGTTTCTGTTAATTTTTCGACTTCTACTATGTTTTAACTGTTTTTTTTTTGCTGCATTTGTTTATAACTTTAAACCTAACCTGTATTGTTGCTTTATGAAGAGCAAAGGGTCAATCCCTGGTGTACTCAAAGTAGGTGTACAAAATCCCGAAACTCAAACACGCCTCGAAAAATTCTTATAAAATAATTAAAAAAAAACTATTTCGACGTTTCTTCGTAGATAATTATTGTTTTTTGTTACAATTTTTATTTTGACCCCCAAAACTAAGGTTAAAAAATACTCGTCAAAAACAACAATAGTAGTGCGCATGTGCATGTTTATCTCAGATGCGCTAGGCACATTTATCACAGTATTCCGCAACGGCTTTGGAAGTCTTTCCTTTTCTATGGAATCGATGCATTGTATTTTGCATTTATTACACTGAAAAAACGAACATTTCGAAGTGTAAAACCGAATTACATCGGCACTTAGTGCTAAGAGTGCCGATGTATTGAAATCTTCGCCGAAAAGTCAAAATCTTTTACCACGTTTTTTTCACATTTCTCGACGTTTTAGACCATTCTGAGTCGAAATCAGTAAAAAAAAAATTTGCGTCTGTCTGTCTGTCTGTCTGTCTGTCTGACTGACTGTCTGTCTGTCTGTCTGTCTGTCTGTCTGTCTGTCTGGGTGTAAACTCTCTAACTCCATTTCTACATGAGCTATCGACTTGCGGTTTTTTGCATATTATTTCTTATCGTATTCCGAAGAGCTGATTAGATTTTGGGGGTAAACGATTGGGGGTAAGGGGGTAAAAATAGGGTAAAATTCCTATTTTTAGCGTTTTTTGTTTATAATTAAGGCAATTATTATTGTATTTGGTTAATTTAGCACTTATATAAAAGATAATTTTAAATTGGCCAAAAAATGTTATAAACAACGTTTTCCTAAAACGCATTGTTTTCGAGATATTGGCGTTTAAAGCAGTAAAAGGTTTTTTAGCATATCTCACATATTTATAACCCGATTTCAAAAAATTATATTTTAAATAAAAGCTCTTTTTAAGCCCTTTAAAAAATGTTATATACAGTTTTTTGCTAGAATATAATGTTTTAAAGATACAGAATTTAAAAACAAACAAAACACCTAGTTTGAAATTTGCAAAAGCTCTAGTGTACAAATTTTAAGCTTCCATTCATTTGTTTTTAAAATCAATCAAAAATTGTAATTAATAAGTTCAACTTGCATCCAAGTAAAAACATATTTTTATTATTAATTTTAATTATATATTAAGTGTACAAGAAAAGCTAAAGTTTAATATAAATATTATACAAGTTAGTTTGTGCAGTGAGGAGTAGTAGTAAAATTGTAATTATGTTATGCTACCCTGTTCTAATAGCATGTTATTAGTTTTCCCAATGGTGCCGATGTTTTGACAGGGTGCTTGCAACGTTTCATCTAGTTTTTTTTTTATAAAATTACATGTTCCATACATTTTCGTTACTTTTTTCGTAAAATAAATAAACATTCAGAATGTAATATAAAATTACGGTACGCATAATAGGTTATTTTGTTGCCCATATGTATATAATAATTTATTTTTTACACTAAAAATAATGCTAAAAATTATAAAATTACATTAAGCATTCCGGAATTTTATCGGTATTAATTGTGGCAACAAAATAACGAATAATGGGATGGGTAACAAAATAACAAATAATGGGTACCGGATTTCTTTCTTTCAGTGAGCGTGGAATAATTTCCTGATATGACTTCCTGCAAAAGAATACATTTTCCCTTGTACATTACGAACATAACCCCCTTTTACCCCCTTCCCCCAAACGATTTTGCTCAGATACAAACTTGTCCAAGATAATTTAAAAATACATATATGCATGCCAAATGCCAAGTGTCCAACCTGAAGCGTTTTAAGTTATCGTGGATACAGACAGATAGACAGATGCCTATTTTTATGGCTCTCGACGTTTAGGAACAAATAACATGATTTAGGCAAAATAAAAATTTTGATCCCAATCTATTATATACAATGCCAAACGCCCAGCCCAAACCCCTGGACCTAGAAACTTGAAAATTGGACAGTTTGTTTCTTTTATGATGTAAGTGGTCCTGATAACATGTTGCGTTTTTTTTTATCAAGATAATTACTTCATCTTAATTGCATTTTTTTAACGGTTGCTCCTACAGTGTTACACTATATAATATTTTTTATGTATTTTTACTCAAGGAATCTATATATTTTACCAAAAATCCAAAAAAAAATATACATATAAAAGTTTGGGGCAAAAATGTGTTAAGCCTCACATATTTTGTCCGTCTAGGCACGCCTCTGGAAAAATTCAAACAAATAAATTAACATAAACTTATTGCCCTTATTAATACTAGTACACATGCAAAAGCTCGTCGCTCTAGCTTAAAGGGTACAAAAGTTATTAATTAAAAACATTAGGACACATTTCCGAACCAATAGAAACTTTTTTTTCCTATTTTTTAACGTAGAATCACCTCTTAAATTTCTCGCTTATTTCTGAATAACCCTGTATACTATATATATATATATATATATATATATACAGGGTGTATTTGAAATAGGGTCGGAAATTTTAACAGGTGATTCTACATGATAAAAAATGACAAAAAGTTCCTATAAACATATGTCTAAAAATGCGTCATAAGGGAGCTACGCCCCTTTGAAATTGGCTAAAAAAATCGGTTTTTATTTAATAACTCAGGAACCCTTTGAGGTTTTGCACGTGAATTAATCCTAATAAGGCCCATCTTTTTATGTAATTTTCACGTACTTATTTAAACCAGGGGTGTGCGAAAAGGGGGGTCCTTATCAGTTTTTTGTCCCAAACTTTTTTCTGTGTAACTTTTTTGCAATTTTATTTTTAAAATATGATTCCTCAGGTCAAAATACATAAAAAAGGTACTCTTGTTGTAATACTGTAGGATTAACCGTTTTCGAGAAAAGTTAATTTGAAGGTGAAATTTCACTGTTCGAGGACGAAAAATTAAATACTAAAATGTCGAAAACCAAAATTTTAATGATGCAATGTTATTCTACATCAAAAGCTAAGAAAAAAAGTTTCCATACATGTAGGTCGAAAAAACGCTTTTAAAGCTACCATAGCCCTTTAAAAATGATGCATATTTAGGAGACCATAGCTCCATTAGGATTGATTTTTGGAAGTACCTGTATATGAGGTTTTTTTCTTAGTTTTTAATGTACATTCGCCCTGCATCATTAAAATTTAGGTTTTCAACATTTTAGTATTTAATTTTTCGTCCTCGAACCGTGGAATTTCACCTTCAAATGAATTTTTCTCGAAAACGGTTAATCCTACAGTATTACAACAAGAGTACCTTTTTATGTACCTGGGGAATCATATTTCAAAAATAAAACTGCAAAAAAGTTACACAGAAAAAAGTTTGGGACAAAAAACTGATAAGCCCCCCCGTTTCGCACACCCCTGGTTTAAATAAGTACGTGAAAATTACATACAAAGATGGGCCTTATTAGGATTAATTCACGTGCAAAACCTCGTTAATATATCTCAAAGGGTTCCTGAGTTATTAAATAAAAACCGATTTTTTTAGCCACTTTCAAAGGGGCGTAGCTCCCTTATGACGCATTTTTAGACATATATTTATAGGAACTTTTTGTCATTTTTTATGATGTAAAACCATCTGTTAAAATTTCCGACCCTATTTCAAATACACCGTGTATATATACAGGGTGTGTGGCACATGGATAGAAAGTTTTCAGGGGGTGATAGAAGAGCTCATTTTGAGTCTATTAGACCAAATATACCCTAAAAAAAATAAAGAAACATATGGGCAAATCAAGAATTTTATAAGCTTCAAAATATTTATATTGTAAAATTACATTAGATGCGAGAAACCACCTAATTGTATGGTAAAATTACTCCAGAAATTAATGTTTACTTTAAAAATATGCTAACATACAAAACTTTTTTTGTATAAAAATATGCTAACATACACAACTTTTTTTGTATAAAATGAAAAATTCCTTCTAAACTACTGTTATATCACATTAAAAATAATAAAAATCAACATACTATTATTACAGTGCAGGACCTCACAGTTGTGAGTGTTAAAGTTTCATGGAAAAAAAATCGATCGTTGTAATGGATCGAAAAGTATTGTACTTGCACTGCAACTGTGTCTTATTTGTGCAAAATTCTTGCAGATGTCAGTGATTTCATCGTTACAAGAAGCCTGTTTATTTTTTAACATGAAAATAAAATGCAAAACTTATTTTTTATATACCTTCTGTATCCCTTTGACTTTAGGACCTCACAATTGTAAGCGTTAAAGTTTCATATTTTATTATTATGTCAAAATGAGCAAAGTAACATTTCCGGGAGTCAAAAGGGCATACAGTACATAACTGCATGTATTAATGTGATATTTAAATAAACTGTAAATCGCACTGTTCCACCGCATTTTCCTTATCGAGAAAATGTGCAAATAAGTTTGAAATTTTAATTATTTTGTTGTTTGGACCGTGATTATAAAAAGCGATAAAAAGTAATCCTGAAACGTAAATTTTAACTTTCCTTGGCATCGTATACATTACCGGTAATGTTGTTATGTTTATATGTAATTTACTATTAACGTACAAAATTTGTGCAGACTCAGAAAATGTCATTGTAATTTTAATACTAAAATTTATTTGTAAATACATATTTGTTATTTATATCACCACCATTGTTATTTAATACTTTACTTGTGATATTAAATACTACAAAGTGTTTATTGTATACAAAATTTTGTCATACTAACATAGAGACCGTGCTGGTACATTTGGATCCCCACACACCATGTGTTTATTAATACTAGCATGTTATAGTAAAAATTACTGTACGATTTGGTAAAGCATATCACACTTATAGTATGGTATACTTTGAGTTGTTGTTAAGTTGTATTACTGATCTAGTTTAAAGTATGTTACAGTATTCAAAAAAATTAACAATCGGTAAATAATACCAAAATAATGATTAGTAATAATATAAAGATTGCAACCACACACAATTACACACTGACAAAATAATTTATCCTTTTTTTAGTCTTCTCTGTTTTATTACTAAACAAAATTTTGATATTATTTACCGATTGTTATTTTACTAAATACTGTAACATACTTTAAACTAGATCAATAACACAACAACTACAACTTAAAATATACCAAACTATAACTGTGATATAATTTACCAAATGTTACAGTATTAATATACACATGTTGCGTGGGGATCCAAATGTACCAGCACGGTCTCTATGTTAGTATGACAACATTTTGTATACAATACACACATTGTAGTATTTAATGTCACAAGTAAAGTATTAAATACCAATGATGGCGATATAAATAAAAAATACAGAGCGGTCCAAAAATCACCCCCTCTTAACTTTTGAACCAGTTGAGATATCGACTTCAAATTTGGAACTTTTAAATAAGACAACTTAAACTATCTTTTAGCATATATTTAATACTTTCAGCTCTTAAAATGTGGGCATGGGGGCACATTTTTTTAAATGGAAAGGGGGGTCGTGTAATACATAATTTTAAAGCTTATAAAATTCTCCATTTAACTCCGTATTTTTAAATTAAAAAAAAAATTGGGTATAAAATGGGGTTGAAAGTGGTTATTAATGTCAAAATCTCTCTAAAAAAACAAATAACTTTTTAAAAATGCCTAATTTCATCATAAAAAAATGTTAATTATACTTTTAAACTAATTTTAGTTGACATAAATAAAAATTTATAACAAAAAACTTAAAAAATCGAATGTTTTAGCACAAAAAATTGAAAAATCAAAACCTTAAAAAACATTTTTAAAAAATTTAAAAATGTTAGTTTAAATAGAGAATTTTATAAACTTTAAAATGATGTATCACACGATACATTTAAAAAAATGTCCCCATGCCCCCCTGCCCACATTTTAAGAGCTGAAAATATCAAATATATGCTAAAGGATAGTTTAAGTTGTCTTATTTAAGAGTTCTAAAAGGGGGGGGGTGACTTTTGGACCGCACTGTATGTATTAACAAATAACGTTCAGTATTAAAAATACAACGAATTTTTCTGAGTGCACAATCGTTTGAGCCCCTTTTCCCCTGCATTGCTACGGAACTGGATATGCCCCACGGCATATAGTAACATGGCATACTCTCCCCTATCAACCTACGAGAAAGACATATTTGAATAAAGGAAAATTGCACTTTATTTAAATTGAATATATGTATTTAAATTTTAAGTAAAAGTATTCTTGTATTGTTAAATAAGAATGTGAAGTTTTAACAAATTGTAAAATGTTCAAGATTAAATTATTTAATACCTACGTTGTTTACTAGTCTCAAAAGACTCGCGAAGTTGTAGATGAGAAAATTGTTTAATAATTTCTTGAAGATGCTGCACGTGTCAACAAAGAAGTGTTTGGTGCAAAAGAAATAATTGTTCATCTCTTTGAACTTAAATAGTTATACCGTATTTCTATTTATATAGAGTTCATACTTTTATATTTTAATTTTCCATATCTACAGATAAAGCTTGGAGATAAAAATACTGCTGCCAACAAAAGTATAATAATAATAATAATCTTTATTTCATCAATAAAAACTGAAATATCTAGTACAAGTATTACAGGGATACACAGTTTTGAATATGAAATTAGTCAAAGTGTTGTTAACTCCAGCTATATTAGGATGGGAAATATCTGATATTGAACATCAGCTTTTCGATTTACCAGTCAGATTAGGAGGATTAGCCCTAAATGATCCTGTTAAAACATGTGAAGATGCTTATCAAGTGTCATCAAATACAGTTAAAAAATTAGTTGAATGCATAAAATTAAAGGAGCCTCTCGATATTCGTGAATATGAAAATTCATTAAAATCTAGTTTAAAAGAAAAAATATCTAGAATTAAAACAAAAGAATTAGATGATAGTAATATTATTATTGATTCCTTGCCACAAAAACAACAACGTACTTTACGGCGCATTGTTGAATCAAAGGCTTCTCAATGGTTGACAGTAATTCCAACTGCATCTGATAATTTTGATCTGTCACCAATACAATTTCGGGATGCCCTTTCATTAAGATACAGCCATCAACCAGCAGGTCTACCAACAAAATGCGATGGATGTGGAGAGAATATGAATATTACACATGCCCTTGACTGCAAAAAAGGAGGTCTAATAAAACATGGCCATGATAATCACAGAGATAATTGTGCAATGTTAGGAAATTTATTATGGAATGGAGTTTCAACAGAACCAATATTAAGAGAGTCGGATTCTTTAACAAACACTTCTGCATTGATCGCAGATATAAAAATAAATGGAGTTTGGGAGTCTGAGAGGGCTGCGTTTTTTGATAATCGCATTGTAAATGCAGACGCACCCTCTTACCTCTCCTTAGACTGGTCTACTATTTCGTATAATCATGCACATGAAAAACACAGGAAATATGATAGAGTTACTGAGGACATTAGAGGATCTTTTACACCTTTAGTTTGCTCGTGTGATGGTGCTTTAGGCAAAGAGTATGAAATGTTTTTAAAGCGATTGGCAAACGGCCTTTCTGAAAAATGGAGTAAACCATTTTCGAATGTGGTTAGTTGGGTTAGAGTCCAGACTCAATTTTCCATTATTCGAAGTATTTCTTTGAGACTTAGACGAAGAAGAAGAAAATTAAGAAGCCTAGGTTTGGAAGATGGTGCGGCTCTTCCAATAATCTTTTGAATAATTGAAAATTGATTTTTTGGAATTATTCCATTTTGTGTATTTTGGAGATTTCTTATAAATAAAATATTTGAATATAAAAAAAAAAAAAAAATAGTGTTGTAAATTGTACACCAATAGGTATAGTAATCAATACACAAACAATAAAATATATAAATACATGAAAAAAATAAATAAATACATTTAAAATTGGACATTTACAATTAAACATATTCAGACATAGAATAGGGTTCCAATTCCAATAACAATGCATGAACTTGTTTTTTATATGTGTTAAAATTTCTAGATGACTTAATGCTATTAGGCAATTTGTTAAAAACCGATATACATGAATATAAACACCCCTTTTCAAACTGTGTAAGTCTATGGATGGGAAAATTATAATTAATATTGGTTAAATTAAAAAAAAAGCGCAAGAATTGGGTCTTAATTGAAAATATATAATTTTCTTTCAAATCCTTCATGTTTTTAGTATTTTCATTTCAAATTCGGTATAGATCGGTCAAAAGGCAAAGAAGTTATAACGGTTTAAAAAGTGTCCGGTTTTTTTTGGGCCACCCTGTAGCTAAATGGTAGAAGTTACCTCCCCCATGAATTAAACTAAAATTATTTATTTTTAAATATTAAACTATTTTTGTGAATATTTTGTACAAATAACTTTAAAATAAAATAATTTATTCTTAAGTTAAGGGTTGGTATATTTAATTTTTGCATTGTATTTTTTTAACTTTTTCAAATGACGCATCACAAGATGGGGATTGTCGAGGCGGTTGCTATTTAAGATTCTAATTTTGAAGTAGCTGGAGATGAAAGTCCAAACCTACAAAATCATATACTTAAATTTCGCCCCTCGAAAAACCAAATTGACTATTTTTTTATAATTTTGATATTGTGCTTAGTTTGCGAGATACTTGGGGTGGATCGTTTTCAAATGTATTCAATATTAGATCATAGGATTGGGGAAAACCTGGAAACAGCTTTTGTTTATATTAATTTCCACAAAAAATGAGTTTCGACTGGACTATTATTAAAGGGTTGAGTATGGAGTATAATTTCTTTTTGTGTGTAATAAAACAATTTATTTTTCCTAAGTACTTTCGCTTTTATTGAAAAGCATTATCAAAGGACACTGGAAGCAAAGCGATATTTTTAATTACATTCTTAATAAACAATTTTGATTTTTTACTTACATTTTTGAACTAGTGCTCTTAGAATGGACATTCTTTTGATAATGCTTTTCAATAAAAGCGAAAGTACTTAGGAAAAATAAATTGTTTTATTACACACAAAAAGAAATAATACTCCATACTCAACCCTTCAATTTATTAAATGTGTGTACTTAGCCAAAGAAATTAACATTGGACTATTATTGTTAATGATTGGGTAAACCATCCATAAGGATATGCTCTTGAGACATTATAGGTCAGGCGGTATCTGTTTTAGGTTGCGTGAATCGTATAGTATTCTACATTTTTGGATCAATGGGTCCAGAATATTACTAGAAATGATAATTTCACTATGCGCATAAAATACACCAAGGGCTTTACTTTTTATTTAACAAAATGTTGCAAAATGGTGAAGAAATTCTTTTTTTTTCTCCTTTTCGTTCATATATATTGAAGAGGAAAAAAAGTTTTTTAATTGAATTTTACACATGATAAAATTGGTTGCAAATCGAAAAAATTATTATTATTATTATTTCAAAAATAGTAAAAATCACAAAAAAAGGGGTAAAAAATCGAGTTTTTTTTGGATTTTTTTTTCGGATACTTAAAGTATACGTAGGACCTTCAAAATTGGCTCAAGAAAACTTTATGGTGTGCTGAATCATCACAACAAATTTCATCAAAATTGGTCTGATTGTTTTTGCACAATAATTTTTCAATCCAGATTTAAAAAAAAATGCAAATTTTCAAAATTATGCAAAGTTTAAAATAAAGACGTTAGAAACTTAAAAATTTAATCACATATGGAGAGAGCTCAAAGTGTCAAATATTTTTTGAAACATTAAAACCCGTTAATTAGGAGAGCCTAGACAGTTGTTTTGACATTTGTCGCTTATAAACAATTAGAATAACTTTATGAATTTGTCGTCTCTAACGGCTTTAATTTTGAAAATTTGCATTTTTTTTAATCTGGATTGCTAAATTATTGTGCAAAATCTATCAAACCAATTTTGATTAAAATTGGTCTGATTCAGCACACCATAAAGTTTTCTTGGGTCAATTTTGAAGGTCCTACGTATCCGAAAAAAAAATCCAAAAAAACTCGATTTTTTTACCCCTTTTTTGTGATTTTTACTATTTTTGCAATAATAATTATTTTTTCGATTTGTAATCAATTTTATCATAAAATTCAATTACAAAACTGTTTTTCCTCTTCAATATTTGTCTGAAATGAATAGTTACAGAGATATATGAACGAAAAGGAGAAAAAAAAAATGAATTTCTTCTCAATTTTGCAATATTTTGTTAAATAACAAGTAAAGCCCTTGGTTTATTTTATGCGCATAGTGAAATTTCTAGTGATATTCTGGACCCATTCATCCAAAAATGTAGGATACTTTACCCAAACATGGGTGTTTTGAAACAGATACCGCCTGGTCTATTATTGCATATTTATAAATTGTTTTTAAACAATACATTCTTTTTCCCTTCACACTGGTAATACTTAAATCTTTTATAATAATGACTTAGCATTTCAGTTTGTTACTAATCAGTTCTACATGCATGATTTACCAACAATTGGTTCTCAGTTATTGAGAACCACGCAGGCAAATTTTATATTATTACCAAGATTTTGTCACACACACATAGGTACATTATTAAGTAACAATACTAAAATTTAATTTGATTGTGATCGAGTACTTCTAAAAGTTTTTCGACGGCGAAACGGAGCGTGACATGATTTTATTGATTCATTTTAATAAAAAACGATACATATGGAGAATTGCATAATATAGGTATAATTATAAATTTATGTTGATTTTAGAAAGGGAGTATTTACTAGGGTGGGCCGTTTTTTACATTTTTTTTTTGAATTATCATCTGGCGGAGGTATTTAAACTTGCCAAATGGTTCCACTAAAAAACCCAAACGATTTTATCCAAATCGGTTAAAATTAAAAGGGCACGCTTTAAATTTTATCCAGAAACTTTTAATGTTTTATGTTATATCCAGACTCTGGATTACAGAGTTGAAGCGACAACATGCTGGACAATAAAATTATTTTAAATTATTTCAAATTTTTGTTTAAAACATGCCTATATCGAATAAAATTTAACGTCCGTATAATAAGAAAAATAACTTTTTCACCCCATATTATATGTTCCAAAATTTTGTTAAATGTCTGTCCAAAATGCTACGATCTGTTTTGTATAAGACTGCAGTCCATCAGATTTACCCAAAAAACACAGGGAAAATGGCATACGTGCAGACTTTCACTATAATTGATATAGCAAGCGGGGGCATCGTTAGTCTGTGGAAATACCATAGAACTAAAGAGATTGGTCTACAGTTTTATGCATATACCATGGTTTTTCTGAACATCGTTGCCCCCTCTAGAATTTTGCTTTCCAAAAAAGGTATTCTTTTAAGTAAAAAGTCCAAAAGTCACCCTTTCCTCTTAACTTTTGAATGAGGTAAGATTTTTTGATTGAATTTGAAACACTTAAGGGGGGTTTCTGGTGGAATCGACCTTTTTTTAAAGATTTTTTTTTCGTAGAAAAAATTATATTTTATTATAGGGCTTTCTTAAAAATATATAGTTTCAAGTTTACAAAAAAATATATATATTTTTTTTCATCAGATCTTTTTTCAAAATGGCGGTGTTAAGGTTTTCTTAAAGAGTAAGAACCCCGCTCTAATTGAAGCGTGGATAAAATCTTTCAGGTGCTATGATAATTTTTCTACAAGTACTTAAAAAACGGAAAAAAATATTTTCAAGAGCATTTTTCTCGAAAACGGAAAAATATAGCGATTTACTTTAGATATTCGGAATCAGGTAAAAAAATACTATCGGAATTGTTCAACAAAATAAGCAATTCATTGTTAGAATTATTCTGCAGAAGAGTATTTACCATTATTTACCAAAAACAAGTTTTCTGGAATTAGCTTCAGGAATTCCCCCTTAAATAAGACAACCCAAACTATCTTTTCGCATATATTTAAGATTTTCAGCTCTTAAAATTTGGGCAGGGGGGCATGAGGGTTTTTTTTAATAGAAAGGTGGTCGTGTGATACATCATTTTAAAGCTCATAAAATTCTCTATTCGGCCATATATTTTTTTAATTTTTAATATTTTAAATATTTTTTTTTTGTTTAAAATAGGATTGTAAATGGGTATTTTCGTCAAAATTTCTTTTTAAAATAATCAATTTTTGAAAAAATTATTATTTTGTGTTGCAAAAACGTAAATTATACTTTAAACTAATTTTAATTGATATAAATAAAAATTAACAAAAAAAATCTTAAAAAGTCGCATTTTTTAGCAAAAAAAAATTATAACCTTGAAAAAAATGTTTAAAAAATAAAAATATATAGGTATAGTTAAAAAGAGAATTTTATAAGCTTTAAAATGATGTATTACACGATCCCCCTTTCCATTAAAAAAAATGTCCCCCTTACGCCCCTGTCGTTTTAAGAGCTAAAAATATCAGATATATGCAAAAATATAGTTTGTGGTGTGTTATTTAAGTGTTCCAAATTTGAAGTCGATACCTCAACTCGTTCGAAAATTAAGAGGGGGGATGACTTTTGGACCGCACTGTATTTTGATAACTTTTAAACTCCTCGACCTCTAGAAACATAAAATTTGATAGGGTGTTCTTTAGAACAAGACAAACCGATCCCGCTGTTAAAATAAACATGAAACTATGAGTGGTCTTTCTAGGTCAAGCAATTTAAAACTGACCTTAAATGTTGCTGCAAAGGCCACCTGTACTAAATTTCATCTTTCTCGGTAGCGGCGATTAAAACTTAGCAAAATATGACCTTCAACTGTAAATTTCATGTTCCTAAGTGGAGGCGTTTAAAAAAAAGCAAAATATGACCTTGAACTATAACGTTGACAAATGCGTATGCCAAATTTCATGTTTCTGGGTCGAAGCGTTGACTGATAGGTAGATTGGTCTTGTGGCAAAGGCCATCTGTACCAAATTTTATGTTTCCCGATAGTGACGATTAAAAGTTAGCTAAATATGACCTTGAACTATAATTTTTACAGTTGTATACATTCAAAATTAATGCTCCATAACCCCGGGGTTGGAATATTATCAGATTCAGTTTCAGTACCTCAAAAACCTCCTAATAAGAATCATGTAATAATTAGGATAATTATAATTAGTAGAGGCGTTTAAAAAATAGCAAAATATGACCTTGAACTGTAATGTTGACAAATGCGTATGCCAAATTTCATGTTTCTGGGTCGAAGCGTTGACTGATAGGTAGATTGGTCTTGTGGCAAAGGCCATCTGTACCAAATTTTATGTTTCCCGATAGAGACGATTAAAAGTTAGCTAAATATGACCTTAAACTGTCATTTTTAAAGTTGTACACATTTAAAATTAATGCTCCTTAACCCCGGGGTTTGAATATTATCAGATTCAGTTTCAGTAGCTCAAAACCTCTTAATAAGAATCATGTAATAATTAAGATAATTATAATTACTAATTATTTTAAACATTTAAAAATTAATGCGCAACGCTGAACCTGGGTGGTGGAGTAAAACACATAGTTTCAGCGAATATATAGGTTTTATAAAAAGGTACAAATTTCAAAAAATATCACTTTGGCCACTACTGCAGTAAACGCTTCGTTTTATTGAAGCAAAAATTTTACGTATACTTACGTCATTTGCACGGTCGTGCATCTTTACCGTTTAAATGTCCATCAAATATAGTGCTAAAATTATAAGTAATTAGAAAGTGAGTTTTTTTGGAAAACCGTAATCATTTTGATTGTCGTCGGCAATTATTTATGCGTGCCGACGGCCTCTAACGATTATACACGCATCCAAAAAATTATAGCTTTGTCGTTCACTTTCCTTCCTAGACTACATTGCTGTTATTATTAAATAATAATATTACATTGTCTATGTGATATAAAAATTTAAAACAATAAAATTCATTTAAAAAGAAATATACATTGTACAGTATACTAGCGAAAGTTAAGTCTGATTTATTTAGGATAACAAATGTTTTGAAATATCCCAATATCATTTTTTGCACTACTTTTTATGATATTCAATGATCATTATTTTGATTGTTTCTGTTTTAATTGACAATAGATCATACTGTTTCCCACCAAAATTTAAATGTACAAAATTGACAAAGAAAACGGACATTACAGTGAAATAGCTTTCTTACACAGTGTCGTTTTAAGGTTTTTAAGTTAAACCAATGATTAAAAAAAGTTAGGTCCTGTATAGATATACAACAATGCCAAACTGTGTTTTCGACAAAGAAAACGGACCTTCTAAAGGAAAGTCTGGACATTACAGTGAAATATAATTTGGTTTGGTCAACACCAAAGCTGAAAAAAACAACGCAAACCAACGATTAAAAAAAGTTAGGTCCATGATTTTTAACGTATGATAGTCGTAATAATTATTAATAGTATTATTATAATTAATTATATTTTGTTCAAATATTAATATAATGTTTCAAAGCTCGTATCTTATAATTTTTTATTAATTTTGAGCATGTCGTATATTTAAACATTAGGTTTTTATTTGTATTTATTTATTTTATACACAATAAAATGATTTGAGGTAAATTAATCATTAAAAATGTATTTAGTTTATATTAAAAAAGTACATTTTCAACCTATGAATAATGCGAGAAAGAGTTTTATTTCTCATTCCTGTAAAGTTGCCTTTTTTGAGATACGACGTTCTGAAATTTACGACGACGATTTGCTAATTCAATTTGTAAAATATTTTCTGGCAACATTAATTTAAATTGACACCATTCAATATTAAAACACAACTCGCGACTATATTGTAAATAATAAACACCCAATCATTCTGAATGAAAAAAAAAGCCTTTTACATATTTAATTCCAATATGTAATATCGCTGTTGGAACACGGGTAGCCTTAAAAAATTTAAATGAAAAGTCAAACCACCCCGGATTATTTGATTTTAGGTTGTTTTTGGAACATTTCCAAAAAGTTTTTGACAAAAATTGAAATCGCTCACGAAGACGTTTTTAAATAAAGTCATTCTTCTTATTCTTCAAGTTTTTCCTGACGTAACAATACGGAGTTTTTTCTATGGCACACCCTATAGCATAGATACTACCCATGATAATATAATAACGACCATTCACACGCCTACTTTGTTAATGTCCAAAATTACGGTCGTCTTATTTCAGACATTTATAAAGTAGGCCTGTGAATGGTCGTGATTATATTGAGTATCATGGGTAGTACCTATGCTATAGGGTGTGTCATAGTAAAAATTCCGTATTGTGATATAAGGAAAAACTTGAATAAAAAGAAGAATGACTTTATTTAAAAACTGCTTCTTGAGCGTATTCAATTTTTGTCTAAAACTGTTTGGAAATGTCCCAAAAACAACCTAAAATCAAAAAATCTGGAGTTTGATTTTTCATTTAAACTTTTTAAGGCTAGCCGTGGCAACGAAAAACAATGTATTTATTGGCAATATCCATACGCAGAGAATTCTCATTAATTTGTTTTGATGGAAAAGTGACGATTATTATTTTCGAACCTAACCCGCTTTGCCATATAAAATATTACAGAATAAAAGTATAGTATATTTGTTTAAACATAAAAAAAATCAGCTGCGCATTTTGCGTTCAGCTGCGTGTTAAAATAACCACTTAGAGATCCCTATAAGCTTATCGTGTTCAATACACAAGGTGCAGTTCAATACGGAGCTAGACGATACATGTGACATCTAATATCACTAAATTAGTAAATAATACTGTAACGTCAGTAAATAATACTCTGTATTGCACAGCACTTAATGTTATTGAATACGATAAAGGTTTCTGAGTATTTAGTTGAAATTTATAGTCTTATCGGGATATTAAATTCGTGTTCTGTATTTAGTTAGCCCTGGACTCGTGCCCAAGTCTCTATCACCCTGCTAGTGCGTGTGTAATCCGGTGTTTATCTAAAAGCCTACTGTCTATCATTTTGACATTACGCAAATCCGCCGGACACTAATAGAGTCACACTATTCATGGCACATTGGGATGCGATACGCAGTATAAAATGGAATGGTGGTAAAAACATTTCACGGGAGGTAAAAAAGCCGAGTGTAAATTTTTTACACTCGTGTGAATGATATTTACACGCCAATATCTACGCCAACCCTGTGGCACTCCGCAGTTTTAACTAGCTTTTTCGTGTTACGTAATGACTGAAATCCACAAGATGGCGAAATAGTCTATGAGCGAGATATGGAGCACTCTAGATTTATGCTTTTATAAAATTCTATGACACATAACCTCAAATTTTGTTTATGTTAGAAATAAACGTCAAAATATTTTATAAGTTGCTATTAAACTATAATACTTTTATCGGTATTATGTGATTTCTTTAGTATTTTGTGATAACAATTGTTTTACTATGGTTTGGTAACATTAAACGTATTTATAGTTGACACAAGAAAATTCAGTACTTAAGAGTTCAAAATTAAATCACCAGAATTATGGCTTAGAGTTTTTGATGTGCCACACATAAAGATTTAGAGACTTTGTGGGCTAGCCTATTGGTTATTTCTAAAATCATATACCAGGTATCTATAACTTTCCTTAGAATAACCAAAGAAGATGTTCTCCTAAAAACACACACTAAAAATAAACGTCACTGGGAACATATGTTTATAATGTCACAGTTTACGCATGGCGTCATCTAGCAGCCACCGACTAACTACCATTTAAAAATTAAAATTAGGATCTAGAAGGCTTCCGATCTCGCTCGTAGATACAAGCGCTTTTTAGTCAATACGTAACCAAATTGAACTACAAGTTACCAGCCCTTATTCTCTACGTTCATGATCTACACCTATTGTATGCATATTTTATTTAACCGGATTACTATAATTATTTTAAGGCCAACATTAAATAAATATATAAATAGCTACCTACGTTTTTGAAAAAAAAAACGATATTCATTTGTTTAATAAAAAAAAAACATTTGATATAAAGTCAAAAAATTAAAAAAAATGTCTATGAACTTTTGTGCTAAATCATTCCAAGGGATCTAAAATCCTTTTATTGATCATTTTTTAAAATTTTCTTACCCATGAACGATTTGACTGTCATGAAATTAAAAATTTTTATGGTTGAATACTGTGCTATCTTTTCATGGCATAAATAAATCGTACAGGGCCGGACTTACGGTTTTGACAACTATATTTAGGGACAAGTAATCACTACGCCCCTGAACCAAAATATAATTTTGATATAAACTTAAATGTTAACATTTATTTTTTGAAAATTGCGTATCAAGGGCTTCATTAATTATGACCATTTATTTGGTCACTTCTTGAACCATACGTTCTTTTTACCAGTGTTATATAATCGTTTCAAATAAATAAAATTTCTTCTATACCATAACCTTAAAAAACATGACAACACTAACACGGATTCATCCACTAAAGTACATAACAAACACTAAATTTCAATTGTTAAATCAATTTTAAAAGTTAATAACGGTTGTAGATTTATTAATATTTTCTTAACAAACACATTTTCACATAAATTAATCGTTGCTGAAGTTACGGATGAAGAGCAAATCCAAAATTTCATATCAATGAGTCAAACCGTTCCTGAGTTATAAAGCGACAAATATTCTAAAAATACTTCTTAAAAGAACCCTAAATCCTTTAGGAAACGATTTGGCACAAAAAAAAAACTTTTTTTGATATTTTGATTCTTTTTGACCTAAAATCAGCTGTCTAATCATATATTTATTTATTTTTTGATAAATACCTAGTTTTTAAATTATTTTTTTATAATGCACTACTGAAAGATTTTTTTAATATTCGCCTTAAATTGATTACATTTTTAATGCAGGGCAATGGTTTATTTATCTTTTCATATTTATACAGTTAGATTTGGGTTAAATCGAGGCACGAAGTACGTGATGTAAACAATAATCGAGGTGCTTTAACAGTTGTAAACTTTTATTTGATCAAAAGCTCGCTCCAATAATAACACTGGCCTGCATTTCAAAACTTTTTTGAAAGCATTTTGTTAATTGAGCGTGGCAAAAGTTCGCAATTTTTTGAGATAAGCCCCTTTGTAAGGAAGGCGACGATATCTTTATCATATTAAATGCTTTAATTTTAAGTGTCTCCAAAACGGATTACTTTGCAAAAAAAATTATCCCTAACGTCGTGCAAATACAGTTAAGATTCAAAAACCGATGCGTCTTATTGAATACGCCATTTTGAATTTTTAAGTTATGGACATTAGTCTACATCAACATAATCAAAAGAAGCCATTTGAAATATTTTTAGAAAGATAAAAAAATTGGACCACCCTAATGTTGCGGATTTTATTTTTTATTTTTTTTTCTTCATTTTCGAAATCAGCGGTATCAAAAATAGTCTAATGCAAAAATTCAGAATTTTTTCCCTGTTTTTAGATCGCGTTCAAATAGGCTTTTAAAGGTAATACCTTCTTGCTAGATTTTGCGCCAGAAGCTTTTTGCCTCTTCTGTCTCTACAGTAAATTAGTTAGGTTAAAGTCTTCAGACATGCTAAGCTATCCACCAGCTAGATACAACTAGTGCACTAAAAAGCCGGTCCTTATATTAATGTTGATATTAAAAGTAAAAATGTCACTTCAAATTAGCTAAAACGTGTGGGATATAAAACATAAATTAGTTATTATAAAGTTAAATTAGTTATTTAATATATGTTTTAACATTTTAAACGCCACCCTTAGGACTTTTTTTCAGGTCCAGTGGGCCAATGTGCAATTACAAGTTTTAGTTAGCACAAAATGGGATGTGGCAATTAAGTATTTAACTTGAAAGATAAAAAGGCTTTGTAAAAAAAGACAACATTTCCAATAACTCTAACCGGATATTTAATAATAATAGTAAAATCCCAGAATCGATACATCATAATTATACACTGATGAAAAAAATTTTACACAGTCGACCGTGTAGACCTGAATTAACACGGAATCGTGTTAAATTGTGTAAAAATGTGTAATTTTAACACCGTTTTTCGTAAAATTTACACAATTTTACACAATTTAACACGTTTCCAAGTCAATTCAGGTCTACACGGTCGACTGTGTAAAATTTTTTTCATCAGTGTAGACCGTCGCGAAGGTATCGTTTGGACTTTTTCGTGTGTGAAACTCCCACTTGGTGTAAAGTACCAGTCAACTAGATGCCGCAAATACGTTAGTAACGTATTTGGGAGGCATAGCGTAGTGGCTAGCGCGTATGCATAGCAAGTCTACTATCGTGAGTTCGATTCTCACTGGCGCCGATTTGCCTTTTTCAGTTAATTTATAATTGAAATTTAGCGAAAGCGATATGTGAAACGGACACTCCCTAGAAACTGGTTCGAAAGTCAGTATAAGCCGGTGGTTCCCTCTACTACTAGCCCACACAAGTCCTGGACTTAGGGGATGCTTAATTAAGTAGAATAGTAGGAGGTTAAACAAACAAACAAACGTAACGTTACTGCAGTAACTGGAACTTTACACGAAGCGGGCGGTTCACATCCTAAAATAGGATTTTTTTCAGTCCGATCAAAGCAAATTTTTTGTAGCTTATATTTCTTAATAAGAGCTACAAAATGGCGTACAAAATTAGTTTTTTTGCACTTCCGGTTTCGCCGGAAGCTAAGTGAAATATATTTTTTTAAATGACACCCTATGTTTTTTTTTTCATTTTTGGATCCAGAAAACAATTATCTGTATGTATTGGATAAAACAGCTTTACTTATACAAGTATTAAGTATACTATTATGTCATTATCTCAATTTTCATAGGGGATGTAACTTTTTGCAAGTGGACTACTCATATATAATAGCTTAATCTGACAGGTCTCAATTATAATTTATATTTTTTTGTATAAAAACTGAATTTTCAGTTATTCCAGTTGAATTCTTAATTATCTCAAAAATAACAAGAATGGTATGACCCCACTGTATACACTATTATAATACACTGTCAAAAATAACAAGAATGGTATGACCCCACTGTATACACTATTATAATACACTGTCAAAAAACTTGAAGACTTCGATCAAAATTTGCTTTGAAGATTACCTACTATTCTGTTTTGACTTAATTTGTTATCAAAATTAGTAGAGAGCCTCTAGCACAAGCCTAAAGCTTATTTGGGGCTCTCCGCGACTTTGTATTAGGTTCGAAGAAATAAAATCAATAAACATGTAATTGCGTTTTGCAGTAGTTCTTTTTTCCAAAAATAATTATTACAACAATTAAATAATTAAAATAAAAGTTAACAAGTCAATATCTCAAAAACATGTTTTATGACTTGGTGATTTTTGCTTGTAAGCCCACGATATATTAACTTTGCGACACTATCTTAAGATGGATCTGGCCAGAAACCGCAAGTGATTGAAAAAAACTCTTGAATACACGTGCCGTGTTGAAGTGCAGTAAAGTATCCTTGTTACAAATTAGATCATGTAACACGTGGCTTAAGGACAATTTTGTTTGATTTATATTTTTTAAATAAGTTTGTACTGTAAATTTTATCCTGCCATTAAAGTGAGTGATTCTTCATAATATGTTCTTTCGGATTATAATGTATTCTTCTTCTTAATAAGTATTGAGATAGCGCCACATGTGCCTATTCCATCACAAGAGCGAGAATATAATAATCTCGTTTGGTATGGTATGCCAGAATCTACATTTAATGTATTTTATCCAATACATCTATATAAAGACCTTGTTTGCTGTCGTCAATTGTCATTTTATTTATTGTTTATAAATTGGCTCACGTCTCCCATAGCAACGTGAGTAATATTTTTACCCCACTCTTTAAGAAAAGGCAGTTTTTTTACATAATCCTTTTTAGGGACTGGGGTGTATGGGTTTATCCCGGGATCCCATTTAATAGATCTTCCCAAACAGCTAAAATCAACAGAAACAATTTCATCATTTTAAAAGCCATGAAATTGCAATCTTAACCTCAAAATTAAAATTTCTCAAAAAATTTATACTCGCGGGTGGTATAGTATTAATCAGCCACTTTTGCTTCTTCTGGAATGTACTTAGGAACGAAAACACTATTTTCATCTTCAAAGTCTATATTTAATTTGAAAACGACGCCACGCGGTAAAATAAATCTCGATTTTAAACTGTCAAACTTGCAATTCTTTTTTGTAGTATCGGAGGCTCCGATTCGGAGCTGCCTTCTATTACAGGGGCCATAATGAAATAAAACATTGTGTACATGAACAAGCATTCTTAAAAATCGCATTTTCTTATGATTGCAAATGTATTGGATAAAATTTTGTATGGCACACGGCCTACGCGGCCCTGCTAAGACAAGTTGTCCTATCTGCAAAAATTCACTTTTTGAGATAAGCGCACCATTGTATTGCATTACACTAGCCTCAAGTGCCTAGTAAAGCGAAATGTCCTATCTAAAACCCAAGTCCTAAAAATTAGCCTAAGATGTTTGTCCTATGTGGAAAATTTTCAATGTTTTCTAAGTAAAATTGTCCTTACTAGACGAAAGTCCTAACTGTACAGATCTTAGTAATTTAATTAGACTTTTTGTCCTAACTACTTCAGATAGGACTAATTCATCTAGTATGACAACTTATTTTTCTGACACCCCAGATTCGCGCCAAATATTATAACCTAAAAATTAAATATTTACATCTAATTTGCAGATAGGACAACTTGTCTCAGCAGGGCAGTACGGCCGTCGTGGGTCAAACATTATCTCGTGGATGTTACTTTACCCACTAGTACCATAAATAACTATTACATGTACCTATTTAATCTTTAGAAATCAATCAGTGATTAAATCAATTTGGTTCTGTAGGTGTTATACTATATCTACACAGCTTGTGTTTATTTATTTATTTAATCTTTAGAAATCAATTATTATTATTGATCATTCAAAAAAAAAACATCTTTATTTATTTTTTTAATCGCAACTATTAGGTGTTATATCGACTTTCTTTAGCAAAATATCACGCGACAGATGGCAGATACGACAGAAAACGCAGTGGGCTTTATAATTTATCAGAGGCGAGGCTCGACACACTTAATCCACTGTGCGGGAAATATGTTTAAGGGGTTGTTCTGATTTTTATGGCAAAAAATTTTTGGACTTTTTTTTCAGACGACCTATATTATTTTTATGTACAAAACTTTTTACAAAGTATTAGCCAACTCTTAAAGTTCACAAAAAAAAATTGTTTTTTCTTTTGTTTTGCCGTCATAAATAAAAGTGCAGCACGCGCTAAAGTTAGACACTTCAGAAATAACATGGCAAACGGTTCCAACGATAGCTCGGCCCCCAATGGTCCGAAACACAAAAAAACAAAAACTGTCTTGTTAAAAATTACATCCTTTAGTTCGCTAGTGTAGACATAAGTCAAAATTCCAACAAAAAAAAACAAAAATTCCACGCGTATTTTAGTGAAAAAAACAAAAAAAATGCAATTTTCCGAACAAAAACGGGTAAAAAGGAGAAATAAAAAATAAATTACAAATAGATTCAAGTCAATATGTCAAATAGTTTTTTTTAATCGCTGGAACTGGAATTTTGTGAAAAACGCGTTTAATTTTTTTTTTATATTTTATACAAAACAAGCACCAATAAAATCAGAACAACCCCTTAATACAAAATCAAGATCAAGTTTACATCACCGAGTAAAATCGGACAAATATTCTACGTATTTAACGAGGGGTTTACTTATTGGACAATCCTTGTACACCTCTCCAACAATCCTTAACAATCTTTGACAGTCTTTCACAATCATCTACAATCTTCCACAATCATCTAAAATCTTCCCACGATCTTTAACAATCTTTTGAAATATTTTATGTACTTTAGTATAAAAAAATAGTAGTTTTTTTTACAATACCAACAACTACAACAACAACAACAGAAATCTTCCACAATTTTTGACATTCTTTCACAATCCCAACAATCTTCCACAATATCTGACAATCTTTCGCAATCTCAACAATCTTCCACAATCATTGAACACATTTTGTCAATACATTAGCCCGTCGGTATTTAACGTTAGTCTATTACCTGAATTTATATTTGAGGCGTACAGGGGAAAAGTCGGTCAAATGCGAGTATATTTCGTTCATTGTGTGAGACAGGAGGAAAAATCAGTTAAGTCTTCTGCAATAAACGACCCAAAATAACCTTTGCTGAGGAAAAAGAGGCCAAGTCAGGGTCTTTTCATCGTTTTTTGAAAAAACTATGGTGCAGGGAATATTTTATTATTTTACAGATTAGCACACACACGCCAAACATTTGGAAAATTCAACTTCAAGTTATAAGGTATAACGTCACGTGTTTTCAAAAAAATATATATAACCTTAAAAATGTCTTCAGACCAAAAGTAACTAAAAGTGACTTAGCCCTTTTAACCTTCATTTTTTATCGGCACTTACAATACCCCCTTTTCACCAAACCTCTTGGGAATAACTGGGTTTCTTGTGGTTATTCTGTACAATAAAACAATGTAAAACTTTGATACAACAGGAACTTGTAACATTTTATACTTTTTGTCCCTCCTTTTATCAGGCCTGAGTATTCTTTAATTTTGCGTGCAGGGCCGTGGCTATGGGGGTATATTTAACAAAAAAAAGTTGTATATTGTAGGGACTGGAAATAGAGAAATAGAAAAGTTGTATATTTCACGAAAAGGTGAGGCAGGTGTGAAAACTGTCATGGACAAAGCTTGTTTTGGAGGTGAGGGCCTGTTTTTTAGTGATCAACATTTTGGGTAGGGGTAAAAACTGTCACGGAACTGTCAATTTTTTTGGTGAGGACTTTTTTTAGTCATTAATTTTTTTCTGGAGGAAAAAAGTTGTATTTTTAGCCTAAAAAAGTGGTATATTTTGGCTAAAAAATAAAAAAAAGTTGTATATTTTGACCTTCGTCTCCCCCCCCCCCCCCACACAAAATCTTTTTCGCTACGGCCCGCGCCCCCTGTTACTAGGTATTTTAATTTAGATGAAAATCCTGATTCTATAATTAAGCTTTCGATTTGTCTTTTAAATGTACTTTTATTTTTGTGTGACATATACAAGTGAAAATCTGATTAATGGCAATTACTTCGAAGGTTGGGAAGCTAAAACATTAAAATGCTGGTTGATTTATAATGTATATCGATATCGGTTTATTATCTGAACTAATTGTGCGTGTCCGATATCTATCTTTTAAATAGAAGTAGTTTTCTACAAGATTAAATGCATTAGAAATTTTTAAAGTTCGTTTTTGTATTAAAATTATTTAAATAAATCCATTATAGTTTTATGTTTTTTTTCTCGTTTTTTTTTTATAGATGTAAAGAAAGTTGCAAAAAGTGAAGGAAAAACATAATGCCCATGTATCATTCCAATTTAATTAATTAAGAATATATTTATATTATTATACTATTCACAGCGCATGCGCTTGAATAGTATTATACGGTAGTTTTGAATTTTCAAAACTGATTCTATACAAAAAATTCTTTATTATAAATTTGTTTCATGAAAAAATAAGAAGATTTTTTTTGTGCGATGTCACGATTTTTATTAACACGATAACTGAAGAACGAATAATCCGATCGACTTGAAATTTTCAGGAAAAATGAAGTTCTATGAGGGCAAGATGCCTATTGTTTTTGAAAGTAATCCCTCCTAAAACGAAAAAGTTATGGGGGTTAAACTTTTAAAAAATCGAAAAAAGCTTAAAGAAATTTCCGATTAAGGGAACGTTCAAGTATTACGTAACGCAATTATTGATCATTTTGGTCCCCCACCCCCCTCCCTGTAACGCTATTTTCCTATACCATTAGCATGGGCGTAACACTCCAAAATAACAAAAATTGTTGAATTTTTTTTTTATTTTTTTTGAAAAATGTTTTTTTTTTATTTTTTTAAAGTATGTATTGGAAAAAATGCAATATACCATTTACTGTGAATAGTATATAATGAAATGCGTAGTATTACATATCTTCACAGCTTGCTTTGCATAATAACCAAATTTGGTTATTATATGTAAACGCTCTGGATTTAATGGATATTAAGAAATACCGTATTTATAACTGCGTTAGTCGTTTATTGTGTTAAACATAGTCATTGGTATGCAATGACCAATAAAAAATAAATAAAATGTTTGATGAATTTTAATGGAATGTTTAATATTAAAGTATGCTGTGCGGAAACAAAATATTGCAGAAAAAAGCGAAAATATTTAAGGATTTCTTTGGTTATTTAAAAGAAAGTTTGCTTACATATTGTTTTAATTTACCTACAAACCTAAACACCAGCTGGCGTAAAAAATGAACAGCAGGTCATTGTCGTTGTGTAACGTAAACTTGATCTTGAAGAGATAGAATGCGGATTTTTTAGATTGAATCTTCCTTTGTTACGTGCTTCATATTAATATGTCTGGCGAATCAAGTCGTATTCGTCATATCGCAGTATGAGTACAAGATCACCATGACTCAAAATCGAAAAATTTTGAGTTATGGGGGATGGTGGATAATCTAGAAAAACATAATAGAGCAAAAATCTCAAAATCGATAAATTTTGAGTTATGGTGGTCTTGTCTCTAGATTAGAACAATATAATAGAGAGAAAATCTCAAAATAGATAAATTTTGAGTTATGGTGGTCTTGTCTCTAGATTAGAACAATATATAATAGAGCAAAAATCTCAAAATCGATAAATTGTGAGTTATGGCGGTCTTGTGCTCATAGTGCGATATGACGTACATACCTACACGGTGTATTTGAAATAGGGTCGGAAATTTTAACAGGTGATTCTACATGATAAAATATGACAAAAAATTCCTATAAACATATGTCTAAAAATGCGTCATAAGGGAGCTACGCCCCTTTGAAATTGGCTAAAATAATCGGTTTTTATTTAATAACTCAGGAACACTTTGAGATATATTAACGAGGTTTTGCACGTGAATTAAACTTATTAAGGCCCATCTTTGTATGTCATTTTCAAGTACTTATTTAAACCAGGGGTGTGCGAAACGGGGGGGCCTTATAAGTTTTTTGTCCCAAACTTTTTTCTGTGTAACTTTTTTGCAATTTTATTTT
Source organism: Brachypterus glaber (assembly GCA_958510825.1). Taxonomy (NCBI): domain Eukaryota; kingdom Metazoa; phylum Arthropoda; class Insecta; order Coleoptera; family Kateretidae; genus Brachypterus; species Brachypterus glaber. The sequence goes on from OY294048.1 coordinate 35,513,280, forward strand.
TGAAATATGATTCCCCAGGTCAAAATACATAAAAAAAGGTACTCTTGTTGTAATACTGTAGGATTAACCGTTTTCGAGAAAAATTCATTTGAAGGTGAAATTCCACGGTTCGAGGACGAAAAATTTAATACTAAAATGTTGAAAACCAAAATTTTAATAATGGGCGAATGTACATTAAAAACTAAGAAAAAAACCTTATATACAGGTACTTCCAAAAATGAATCCTAATGGAGCTATGGTCTCCTAAATATGCACCATTTTTAAAGGGCTATGGTAGCTTTAAAAGCGTTTTTTCGACCTACATGTATGGAAACTTTTTTTCTTAGTTTTTGATGTAGAATAACATTGCATCATTAAAATTTTGGTTTTCGACGTTTTAGTATTTAATTTTTCGTCCTCGAACCGTGAAATTTCAACTTCAAATGAACTTTTCTCGAAAACGGTTAATCCTACAGTATTACAACAATAGTACCTTTTTCATGTATTTTGACCTGGGGAATCATATTTCAAAAATAAAATTGCAAAAAAGTTACACAGAAAAAAGTTTGGGACAAAAACTTATAAGGCCCCCCGTTTCGCACACCCCTGGTTTAAATAAGTACGTGAAAATGACATACAAAGATGGGCCTTATTAGGATTAATTCACGTTCAAAACCTCGTTAATATATCTCAAAGGGTTCCTGAGTTATTAAATAAAAACCGATGTTTTTAGCCAATTTCAAAGGGGCGTAGCTCCCTTATGACGCATTTTTAGACATGTGTTTATAGGAACTTTTTGTCATATTTTATCATGTAGAATCACCTGTTAAAATTTCCGACCCTATTTCAAATACACCCTGTATATGTGACTAACATCATATAAAAAGGTCGTATGTCAAAATTTTAATTTTGTGTTCTAAATTTAAGGAAACCTAAATGAAATAACACTTCACACTTCACACCGTGTACAGTTTAATGTCCCCTATAATCAGAGATCCTAATACATAAATTGTAGCGTGCCACAATTTACCAACAAAATAAAATTTTGGCATTCGACCTTTGTCACTTTGAGTAACGATACGCAGTTAATTAATTGTAAGATTAACCTATTTACTAGAATAATAACACAGCCACACAAAAAAAGGTCAAGAACTCTTTTGGACACCATTGTATTGAATACAATGTATTCCTATGTATTTTGAAGCAATGAATCCTAATTTGAGGTCAAAATAGAAGCTTATTTAATTAGTTTTGAGGTTATGTACAAAATTTACCAGATGGGGTGCTATTTTGATCTCAAATTCGGGTTCAGCGTCCAAAATACATGGGAATATAATTGTCTCCTAAAAAGTCCTTGACCTGTTTAATTGTTATAATTAATATTAAATTATTTATAGATGGTTCTAATAGTCACTAGATAGTAACTCTAGCGCTATTAACAATATTTAAAAAAAATAATATATACATGTCTTCGGCAAAGACGGATGCGGATGAAATTTTAGTAAATTAAAATTATAACTGATGAGTGTATTAAGGATAAGGCCTTATCCTTAAGGTGTCGTTAGCGAGTTTATAATGTTTCATTTTTTCTATAAAAACGAACCGAAATTTAGTCTAGTTTATGAATAGTTCGAGGTTAAACAAACAGGTAATGTAATGTAATAATAATTCAGTTCCAAACTTACTGTTTCTTTGTCACAGTGATTTAAAAAAAACTAAAACGCAAAATTAGACAAAACAAAAACAAGCATTGTCCAAAATTTTCAAAATGGAAAATCTAATTTCTTTTTAAAGTTCCCCTTTCTCCACATTGTGAAATACTATTAAATTTTATTTAATGTATAGTAGTTAAATTAATAGTCTCTTATAAGTTGTTCATCTGTAATGATGTGGATATAATTACACCATTTTACTTATTTCGTTACACATAATCACGGGTCGGATCGAAGTAGCTATTACCGGGGCATGCAAAAATTAGTATTTAAAAAAACTCTTTTTTTAAGTTAATAGACACATCAAACTATTATTCACCAAGCGGAATGTCGTGTCGACGCTGTTAATACTCAGTGAGTCACTTGGTCATGGTCCATGACTGTTGGAGAAAGACTTTAAAAATTTTTGTTGTTTCCCTTTTCAAAAAACGAATAATTAGTAAAAAAAACACAATATGTTTGTATTAACTATTCGTTTTTTGAAAAGAGAAACAATTTTCAAAAAAAAAAATAAGTCCTTCTCCATGAGTCATGGACATTACATTCCGCTTGGTGATTAATAGTTTAGTGTCTATTTACTTGAAAAGTGTTTTTTAAATACTAATGGACCATGACCAAGTGACTCACTGAGTATTAACAGGATCGACATGACATTTCGTTTGGTGAATAATAGTTGAAAGTGTCTATTTACTTGAAAAGTGTTTTTTAAATACTAATAAACCATGACCAAGTGACTCACTGAGTATTAACAGAATCGACATGACATTCCGTTTGGTGAATAATAGTTGAAAGTGTCTATTTACTTGAAAAGTGTTTTTTAAATACTAATGGACCATGACCAAGTGACTCACTGAGTATTAACAGGATCGACATGACATTCCGTTTGGTGAATAATAGTTGAAAGTGTCTATTTACTTGAAAAAAGAGTTTTTTTTTAATTCTAATTTTTGCATAACCCCCGTAATGGCTACTTGGATCCGACCCGTGCACATACACGGAAAAAAAAATTATAGCTAGGAGCGCTATAACACACATACCAAGCAAATTATAATCGCTTATTATATAAATACAAGGCTTTCTCTTACAATTATGGCAGTCAGTGTAAAAATTTATATGAAATACTTTAATTGTTTAGTGAATAATAAAATATAACAAATAGTTTGGCATTTATAGCTTAAATAGATTTAATTATTGTCCGTGCTAATAATTTTTATAATATAATAAAATTTCTGTAAATTTATAATAGTGCCTGTAATAAATATAATCGTGTCTGTAATAAATATAATCGTTTCCAATTTATTTTTAACATTATTAGTTATTGTGTCCCTTATAATCTATAGCTTAAATCACTATAATTTGCCACTGTTACCAAATATCTTATAATGTATAGCGCAGAGCCCACTAATTTCTTTCCGTGTAATAAATATAAATTAAACTTATTCTTGCACATTATCCGAGACGCAAACCTTCGCCTTTGAAAAATTTCGAGTAAATGGATCGATGTGTCCTTGCATTAGGTAATTTTACTTTTAAATATGTAACGTGTTAATTTTTTTATGAGCGTGTTTACATCGGAAAGAGTATTTTACTCCTCGAAATAGGATTAAAATAGTCTTTACATCGAAGCGATTTAAATCCGGAGGGTATTGCAAAATAGTTATTTATGGTACTAGTGGGTAAAGTAAGATATTGCCCCTGAGAAAAAATAACCTGCGAGGCGTCAGCTAAGCAGGTTAATTTTCGAGAGGGCAATAACGGTTTACCCATGAGTGCCATACAAGGTTTTATCCAATAAATAGCTTAGGAATTCATATTTTTATTAAAAAATTTAATGACATTTACAAGAAAATAATTTGATAAGTGACAGTTGAGTGGGTAAAATAAATAATTATCCACTCAATAAAGTAAAAGCCACGCGGGGGATATTATTGAGTTTATCTATTTAAAATAAAGCTGGTAATTGTCTTATTATCTGTATGTATTGGATAAAACATATTTTTTCTAATTTTTTATATACACATCTTATATTTAATATTATAATAGACTGAAAATTATTGATTATAACTAATTATTGTTAAATACTGGATTATTTAAATAGTAATACGTTATTAATAATATTTTTTTTACATAACTTCTTGTGTGATTGTGTCATTTATAACTGTGCATATCTTCACGAGTTGTTTTATATTATGAAGGTTAAAAAAGTCTATTAAGTACCTATACGTTATATTGCAGAAAAACATATTTTTCTAATTTTTCAAATGCACCTCTTCTATGTTGTTTCAATTGAAAAACTATGCTTGCATACCAAATTTCAGGTTACTTAAACATTTTTGACTCCCGCCCAACTCAGTTATAATAATGAGGTATTCGTATATTTTAATTTCTTACATTGTTACAGTTTTAAGGACAAAACAAGCCGTAAAGATATGTAATGCTACACTGATATAACAGTTTATTTGTGTCACAAAATATTTGGTTGGATATGGCCAATTGAATTATTTGGTTGTGACATATAAATTTTATTTCTGCCAAATAAACTATTTTGTCCCCATTAATAAATATTTATTTGACACAAATAAAATTTGTTACAACCAAATAATTTAATTGGCCATATCCAAATAAATCCTTATTTTCAGTGTGCGCATTCCATTATATACTACTCATAGTGGATGGTATATTGAATTTTCCCAAATAACGCAGCTTCAAAAAGAAAAAATAAATATAAATTTTTTTATCTTTTTTTGGAAAACTTTTTTTTCAAATTTTTTTCGTTTTTCATAAAAAGATTTTTTTTTTAAAACAAATACGTAATTTTTTTTTTAAGTTGCGTTATTTGGGAAAATGCAATATACCATCCACTGTTAATAGTATATAATGGAATGCGTGGCATTACATATGTTCACGGCTTATTTTGTCTTTAAAACTGTAACAATGTAAGAAATTGAACAATACAAATACCTCATATTATAACTGACTTGGCCGGGGGTCAAAAAATGTTCAAGTAACCTGAATTTTTGTATGCAAGCATAGTTTTTTATTTGAAACAATATAGAAGAGGTGCATTTGAAAAATTAGAAAAATATATTTTTTGCAATATAACGTGTAGGTACTTATTTAGACTTTTTTAACCTTCATAATATAAAACAAGTCGTGAAGATGTGCACAGTTATAAATGACACAATCACACAAGAAGTTATGCAAAAAAAATATTATTAATAACGTATTACTATTTAAATAATCCAGTATTTGCCAATAATTAATAATTTTCAATCTATTATAATATTAAATATAAGGTAAACACAAATATCCTTCATTAATTTCAGTAATTATTAACTTTGCATTTTCAGCATAATTAAAATAAAATCAACATAATACAAAAAAAATACAGTTAAAAGGAATTATATTAAACATATATTAGGTAAGTAATGTCAGAATATTTATTGTACAGATCTGCGAGGAAAAAAATACTTTTATAAGGTTAAGAAAAACCTAAAAAATAAAAAGTAATAGAGGCGCAACTTGACGAGTAAATAATGTTTATCCACGGCCGTGATTAATAGGCCTATGCACCACGGGTTAAATAATAATAAACTGTTTTAACTTTGAAACGGTCGCGGCCGTGGATAAAGTATGGTATTCTACTCGCTTATAATAGGTATTAATCATTCGCGTGATTACGCCACTCGCCTATCGGTTGGTATTTCACCCTTATTGATTAATAGCAATTATTATACGCTTAGGTGCGGTGGTACTTCAATCGATAAGAGTCTTTTCTTCTAACCAAGAGGTCCAAGGTTCGATCCTCGGTCAGAGAACAAAAATTTTCAAATAAAAATTCCACCGTAACCATGTGCTTCGGAGGGCACATTAAGCCGTCGATCCCCCTGGGTTAGTAGGCATCGCTACTAACTACCTAAAACAGGGTTAAAGATGCAACAGGCGCTGGAACTACCAATCCGGTGGGTCTCCCCGGCAATAATGCCATACGCTAAATAAATAAATTATACGCTTGTGGAATTATATAGGGGAAACTGTTGTACCTTGGACCTATTTGTACCTAGAACCTAATAATTTCCGGGTATAATTTCTCCAAATCGACAGTAGTAGTTTATTACTCATCCGATAGATGGTTGTTTTCAGTTTATTCGAAAACATTTTCGGCAAGCGTGTGTGTGTTATTCCGCTAACTAATATTTTACATTGAAAAGTAATTATTTTGGCTGCGACTTTGTTGATGGTAGTTGCCTTTACATGCTTTATATCCAGTATATTTATTTTTTTGTTGAAATACATGTTTTTAAAGTATAAAATTTATGCGCTATGGAAAGTTTAACTCTAACCTAAAAAAATATAAGGATTGTTTTTGGTGTCGCTACCTATAGTTGTACCTTGGACCTAATGTGTAAAATGTACCTTGAACGGGTCTGACGTATAACACGTTGTACTTTCGGCAGGTTCGATCGATACTCCGTGGCATCTTTAGACAACTAAATAGTATATTCTATAACTAGTATGGAATAGACAATATTCCGCGCGAGCGAAATGTTTCTCATACGAGCCGGCAGGCGAGTATGACGATCCCGCGAGCGCGGAATGATTATTCCATACGTGTTGTAGACTATACTTTTTCTTCGACTACAAATATGAAACACTCTATGGCTTTAAACTGCGGACAAGGTTAAAAACCATGTTTTTTTGTGACTCGATATTGGAAATGCAACAAAACATATATTTTTAAATAAAGCAATTAATGTTATTTAATAGTTTTATCAAATCAGTACTTAAAAAAGATTTTTATTTAATTTTAGCAGATATTTACAAATTATAATGCAAAAATTGAAGGTTATGTCAGATTATTGTGACAGATATCAGGTTTAAATATTTAACAATAGATGGAGCAGTTTTAATTTTTTGAACTAAATTGATAAAAAACCGGTCAAATATTAAGAAAAACTAATAAACTTTATGTAATTTTAACGCAAAACTTTAAATTGCATTAAATTATTCAATATTTCATGGTAAAATATATATATTTTTACTAATTTTGCTAAAGTTTTTTTACTTTTATAAACAAGAGATGGCACTACATGTGCTCATTTTAAAACTTGATACGGAATATTCATACCGTATCTAGAGCTAGAATGGATTAATTTTGTGTTTGAAAAGTATGTGTATTTGCTTACATTCTAAAGCAGTAATAGAAAAAAAAATATTTTAGTTGTAACTCGAGGTACAACTAAAATATTTTTTTTAGTTCTAAAGATGCCACGGAGTAAGCATGGTGAAAAGAGGGCTCCCCCTGACAAAGAAACTAAGTAGCGCAGTAGAACTAATGTTAAATAATCATATATTTTAACTAAAATATCTGTGCCCGAGGTATAACCCCTGTGGGTCCTAGGTACAAAGCCCCTGTTGTACCTTGACCCTAAATACAATTTTTTTTTCAAGTGTGTTAAAAATATAAAAAAGTAATTTAGGAAAATTTAAACTATAACTATCAAGCCTAAAACACAGGAAAAAATAATAGGCTATATTTTAAAAAGTTCGTTCTATTTGCCTATTTTTTGCATCGCAAAATGTAAAAATAGGGTCTAGGTACAACAGGTTCCCCTACTATCAATAGAAACTATAAGAAATTATAGACCCCCATAGCTCAGCTATTTATTTTGCATTTTAAATAATTTTAACTTGAGTTTAACCTGGCGCTTTTGTGGTGAAAAATTATAACATCGCGTGTGGGGTGTAATTCATCTCAAATTTTAAAAAATTATATAAAAAAAGTAAAATGTTTTTCCTTGAAATAATGATTTGTACGAGGGGCTGACCGCGAGGAAATCTTTTGTACAAGCCAAAGGAACTCAGGAGGAACTCCGAGGAACTCTCTGCAAAAAGGAGGAACTCTTTGCAAAATGGAGGAACTCTTTGCAAAATGAAGGAATTCTTTGCAAAATGGAGGAACTCTTTGCAAAATGGAGGAACTCTTTGCAAAATGGAGGAACTCTCTGCAAAGAGGAACTCTTTTGTTAAAATTTCTACCCCCCCACGTGGATTAACGTTCTAATGTTCAAACTAGATCAGCCGTTACAAACATTTTATCAAAACATCCTACCTCTGGGCTCTGGGCGCCAATTTCTTTTTTGTAATTTTGGGGGGCGCCAATTTTTGTTTTGAAAAAGCGCCAAGTTTGGTAGAAACTGTCAGGGACAAAGCAAAAATTACCCCTTCCAGAGAGGAACTCTTAAGGAACACAGGAGGAACTCCCAAGGAACTCTGGAGGAACTCCGGAGGAACTCCGAGGAACTCTTTGCAAAAAGGAACTCTTTTGTACAAATTTCAGACGCGGTCAGCCCTTCGGATTTGTATATTAACCCATTAAGGACTATGGTCTAAATATTCATACAGATATTTGTAAGGAGTATTTAAAAATGCATGTAGTTTCCAATTTATTTATCTATGACAATAGCAATAGTTTCATTTCTGGCGAGTGAATTGTTTACATTTTACTCATAGTCTTGTTTAACAAGCGAAAAAGTGATTTTTTTTTGTATTTTTTTAGTAAAATAGTTATTTATGGTACTAGTGGGTAAAGTAAGAAAATTAACCTGCGAGGCGTCAGCCTCGGTTTACCCATGAGTGCCATACAAGGTTTTATCCAATAAATAGCTTAGGAATTCATATTTTTATTAAAAAATTTAATGACATTTACAAGAAAATAATTTGACAAGTGACAGTTGAGTGGGTAAAATAAATAATTATCCACTCAATAAAGTAAAAGCCACGCGGGGGTTATTATTGAGTTTATCTATTTAAAATAAAGCTGGTAATTGTCTTATTATCTGTATGTATTGGATAAATAACTTATTTGTACTAATAATAGTATCTAATAAATATTTCATATATTATGCAATAAATTCATGGACCAGACCTTAATTAATTGGATAATATAATTAATAGAAATATAAAAATAATATTTTTGTTTGTCGTTTTAAACATAATTTAATACATAACTCTGTTCTACAGAACGCATATTTACAAGAAAATAATCAAGGACGCCTTGAAATAATACATACTTTACTTGGAAATATACATTAGGAAAAAATTAATCTTTGTTTTAAACACAAAAATAAAACTTTATCGAAATAAAGTAACTCAACAAAAAACAACTAAAATAAAAAGAATCCTACTCCACCCGCTGAGGGGCAGGGGGTAGTTTTCTTGAAAATTTATATGTTGGGGTTTTTTAGGTCGCTTAAACTGAATCTTATAATAATTTTTTTCTAATTTCACCCCCTGAGGGGTGGGGGGTAGTTTTTGTGAAAATTGGTATATTGGGGTTTTGAAGGTGGCTGAAAGTGAATTTGATAATAAAAAAATCTAACTCCAACCCCTAAGAGGCGGGGGTTAGTTTTCGTGAAAACTGGTATATTTTTAAGGTTGCTAAAAGTGAATCTGATAATAAAAAATCCATTTTACGCGCGGAGGTAAAAGATGGGAAAGCTCTTTTACTGGGCAGTGTATTAGGTTTGTTTTGGTTCTCGAAAATCTTAGTTCTGGACTGGTTTGGAATTTGCGCAGCTGGGACTGATTGCCCAGTTGCAACTCCGGTTCCCTATCAGTTCAGAACTGAGATTTTCCAGAATCAGTCCAAACCTATTTGGCAATATGCATTTTTATATAAAAAGGATATAATGGAATGCGTAGTATTACATATCTTCACGGCTTTTTTAAGTACGCGACATTTACACTCAAGCATAAAAATAATAGTATGTATAATAACATGTTTATTATTACGTTTTCGTTGTTCACAAAGCCTGCGGTCTTTCACTTTTTAACTGCCGCAATTGTTCTGGTTTGGCTTTCATTCAGTTTTTAATAATATTTTCTTATTTAGTAAGGAATTTAAAAATGATTTAGTAATTATTAATAACTCACCATGGCAAGATTTTTCCACTTATAAGTGCTTTAAGTACTGTGCTTATTCTCTCCTTACCTGAAAAATAAAAACAATAATAATAATGTTAAATCTTCTTATTATATCACGGAAAAAACGATCTAGTTGCATTAGATGGTGATTCTATATCCAAAAATATAAGAAAAGTTCCTATAAAGGTTGGTCCAAAAATTAGCCTTAAGGGAGCTACGTCCCTTTAAAATTGTACTAAAAATAAGGTTTTTGCTCTGGTACCCTTTAAGCTAGAGTTTTTGCATGTATACTAGTATTAAAGCCAATTAGTTTATGTTAATTTATTTTTTTGAATTTATCCAGAGGCGTGCCTAGGCGGACATAATGCATTTTGAGGGTTAAGACAACATTTTAACACATTTTTGCCCCAAACTTTTTTTCATACAAAAGTTGCAGGAAATAATTTTTGTAGTAGCTATTTTTAACCTAGGTGGCGCTGGAGAGAAGATATTCTCAAAAAACTGGTTTTCGTTATCATTTTCCAATATGGCGGCGCGAGCGTCGGTCGCTCAAGGTCGAAAACTCGAAATAATAATGGATATCAAACTGTATTAATTATTAATTACCAAATTAGAACCCTCCTTGACCTTTTGCAGCGAAAGCCCCCTTTGATGAATTCAGTGCCTGTCCTTATTATACCGAGTGAGTTTCTATCCATGTACACCTCCTAAAATGGGATTGTTTTCAGTCCGATCAAAGCAAATTTATTTTTTTGCACTTCCAGTTTCGCCGGAAATTAAGTTAAATTTTTTTTTAATGACACCCCCATATATTTTTGCATTTTGCAACTTATATAAATATTAAAAAAAAAATTATTTAAAAACTTTTTATTTTTTTTAGTACGTTTTTTTAATTTTTTTTATTAACAAGATTTATTTTTTTTTAATAAAATCTAATTTATTTTCTAAATTTGGGAAAATACAAATTTTATGTAAAAACCAAATGATTTTTTTGTACTTTAATTTTTTTTAAACGGGTTTTCCTTTATAACTTTATTTTTTAAAATAGAAATCCCCTTGGACGGTCTTAACTTTTTAGTGCGCTATTGTAAGGGCTACAAAAATGTATTTTTTTTCTTTCATTTCCATTTTTGCCGGATTAGCCTTTTTTTTAATAAATAAAAAATTAAATAAATAATTTTTCTTAGATGAAAAATTGTTTTCTGAATTCAAAAATTCAAAAATGTGCAGGTGTTGTCATTAAAAAAAAATAAAATTGACATAGTTTTCGGCGAAAATAATTTTGTCATTTTGTAGCCCTTGTTAGGGGCTGTCCATATATTACGTAACGCGCCTAGGGGGGGGGAGGGGGCCAGAGAAATTGTTACAGTTTTTTAAAAGGGGGAGGGGGGCCTAGGTAAACGTTACGTAACGGAATTTAATAAATTTAATGTTTATTTCCTAAGCTTGGCAGATGTATTTTTATTTCAACATAAATTACTATTTAGTGGCCCATAATTCCCATTCACACAAAAATTGACGAAACTATGCATATTTAAATAATATTGTAATCAGTAAAAAAACTGTTGACATTAATATTAAAAAAAATCTTACGGCCCTGTTCTTGCGTGATCTTGCCGATGAATCATCGGCGATGATACATTTTCGCGCGGAATGTGTACTCACAGAACACCAATGTGTGTACTATTTTGTGTACCTGTGCATAAACAATATACGTGTTATATGTGACACTCAGTGTAAAAAGAGCTACCTAGTATTTTTCCCTGTGTGATATTGATTATGAATATTTTGAGTGATTTTTTCGTTTAAGTACATTAAGTGTTATATGTATTATTATAATAAATATGTTTTTTTTTACACTGTTTTTTTACCGTCTTGGATTATGCGGAATTCTGTATCAAGAAAAAAAAATACAAATTTTTATATTGTTACGCGTTACACAGGGGGGAGGGGGGTGTTGGTAAATGTGACAGTTTGTTACACAGGAGGGGGAGGGGGTCAATTTTTTTTGAAAAATTGCGTTACGTAATATATGGACAGTCCCTTAAGAAATATAAGCTACAAATAATTGCTTTGATCGGGCTGAAAACAATCCCAATTTAGGGGGTGTACTCACCCGGTATACCCTTAATTCCTCTTTTCCCCTAATTTAGATTTTATTCAGAAGTGATTAAAAAAAACTATTTAAAAAACATCGAAATAAAAATAATCTTTTTTTTTTTTGTTGCAGGTAAGCTAATTTCGCAGTAATTCAAACGATACACGTGGTAAGTGTTAAATGTGGGTAATTTATTTCAAATTGAAATTTTCAATATAGGGTAATATATGGTTCGGATTAAATTCGATGTATTTTTAAAACAAGTGATGAATTGATATGCTATTTGATCTCTCCATGGATATAAATAATGTTCCAATTTTCTGTATTACCCGTCATTCAATATTTCGATGTACCTATAACTAATATATTAGAATATTTATTACGACAGCGTAAAACATTTTAGTACCCAATTGTTGTACGTACATAAATAAAGTTTTTTTAATAAACTGGTGAAAATAAATGAAACCTAAAATACACTGGCACGCTGTTCTAGAAGAACTTTTAAATAACATGACAACTTCCATTTTTTTTTCTTTTTGGAATTTGTTATATGAGCTCTAATTAAAAAAATAAGACCAAAATTTTAAAAATCGTTAGAGCTGTTTTTGAAAAAAATGTCTTTTTAAGAAAATATCTCTGATATTTCACGCTAACATACTCGGTTTGCCCTCGATATCTCGGATTTTGACCAAACTTGGCATAGTGGTACCACTATGGTACCTAAGCACTCCATCCAATTTTTTTTCAAAATGGTCCATCCGTTCACGATACCGGGTGTCCCACCAACCAGGTTCTTGACAAGTTATATCTTCGTTATTTGAAAATGTATTTTTTTGTAAAAAATAGCGTAAATTGGGAGCCAAAAAAAATTTTATTGACTTATTCACCCCCCCCCCTCCATTGTTTACTCACTCCCTTGTAACCACCCCATCCTCTGATTTTCAAATAACACCTTCCACCCCCATTTTTATCTAAGAATATGAATTTACATTTAATTTTGAATTAAATCATGTATTATAAATAGTATCTTATTCCTTTAAAGGGCTTCCAATAACAATTATTATTTATTAATAATAATGTCCCACCAGGTTTTAGACGGGCAATATCTCCGTTATTTAAAAATATAAAAAAGTTTAAAAAAAATTAAATTAAATTGGAGTCAAAGTAGAATTTACTGACATATGCAAAACTACCCCTTATTAACCCACCCTCTTGGAACCACCTCCAACTAGTTTTTTAAATAGCACTTCCCTATTTTATTAAAGAATATAAAAGCACATTTCATTTTAAATTTAACCAGAAAATTTTCCAAAAACTTACGTTAAATTGTACCCAAAAGAAAATTGATTAATATATTTAAAACCAACTCATAACAACCCAGTCTCCTAGAACTACCCGCAATTTTGTTTTAAATACCACCCTTCTATTAATAAATAATAATTGTTATTTAGAGCCCCTTAAAATCTAAGATACCACTTATAATAAATGGGCGAATTCAGAATAAAGTGCACTTTCATAGTCTTTAATAAGAATTAGGGGGCGTTATTTGAAAAACAGAAGTTGGGGGTAGTTTCAAGGGAGTGGGTAAGCAAGGGACGGTTTTGAATAAGTCAGTAAAATCTTCTTTGGCTTTGATTTAATGCTATTTTTTGAAAATTTTAATACCTTTTCAAATAACGGAGATAAGTGGGACACCCAGTATAGTGAACGGAATCAGAGATATTTTCCAAAAAACAAGTTTTTTTCAAAAACGGCTCTAACGATTTTTAAAATTTTGGTCTTATTTTTTTAATTAAAGCTCATATAACGAATTCCAAAAAGAAAAAAAAATGGAAGTTGTCATGTCATTTAAAAGTTCTTCTAGAACACCGTGCTGGGTATTGTCTTAAAATATCAAAAAAATATTAGACCAATACACGTACCCTCCAAATTGCGATAATTGAGATCTATGATCTATGCGTTATCAAACCAAACATGGATTTAAGGGAATTACGCCCCTCTAAAACGATAGTTTTTTCAGGAAGCTGTATGCTACTACTATTATAATAGTACAGATTATACGAGTTTTCTTACCTGTTTTACGGGGAAAATGCTAAAGTTCACCATAAGTGACGATTGTTTTTTAAATGGTTATTTTATTAATTGAAGAGAGATGTTTATCGGGAAAAATTTACCCCGTCTTATCCCCAACCTCAGATAACTTTGTATTTTTAATACTGAATGTTATTTGTTAATAACATACCTTTTATTTATATCGCATCCATTGGTATTTAATACTTTACTTGTGATATTAAATACTGCAATATGTTTATTGTATACAAAATTTTGTCATACTAACATATAGACCATGCTGGTACATTTGGATCTTCACGCAACATGTATTAATACTGTAACATTTGGTAAATTATATCACAGTTATAGTTTGGTATACATTAAGTTGTAGTTGTTGTGTTATTGATCTAGTTTAAAGTATGTTACAGTATTCAGTAAAATAACAATCGGTAAATAATACCAAAATTTTGATTAGTAATAATACAGAGAAAAGTAAAAAAAGAATAGATTATTTTGTCAGTGTGTAATTGTGTGTGGTTGAAATCTTTATATTATTACTAATCATAATTTTGTTATTATTTACCTATTCTTAATTTTTCTGAATACTGTAACATACTTTAAACTAGATCAGTAATACAACTTAACAACAACTCAAAGTATACCATACTCTAAGTGTATGCTTTTCCAAATTTTACAGTAATTTTTACTATAACATGCTAGTATTAATAACCACATGTTGCGTGCGGATTCAAATGCACCAGCACGGTCTCTATGTTAGTATGACAACATTTTGTATACAATACACACATTGCTGTATTTAATATCACAAGTAAAGTGTTAAATACCAATGATGGCGATATAAATTAAAAATATGTATTAACAAATAAAATTTAGTATTTAAATTACAATGAAATTTTCTTAACACGTTGACTGCCAAGGGGTATTTTGTAAAATCACCCAGGGGGGCAAGTCGTCAAACTGTGCCATATGACTTAATATCCTCATTAAATTTCCCATAAAGACCATTAGCCCTAACGTTAGTATCCAAAATAAACTAAAATTTAAAATTACAGCCACGTTTTTCTATTTATTTACGATAAATTTACAATTTTTTTTTGGCATTGTAAAACCAGCATCTTTCCGTGTCTGGCCCAACCAAGCATAGTACTATGTTCCCCATAGGCCACACCAATAATACTACATAGTTATTCGCCTTTAGCGGCGTTCAGATATGAATGCCGCGACCGCCGAGAGTAAACAGTCCGTCATCCATATACACGGAAAGAAATTAGTGGGCTCTGCGCTATACATTATAAGATATTTGGTAACAGTGGCAAATTATAGTGATTTAAGCTATAGATTATAAGGGACACAATAACTAATAATGTTATAAATAAATTGGAAACGATTATATATATTACAGACACGATTATATTTATTACAGGCACTATTATAAATTTACAGAAATTTTATTATATTATAAAAATTATTAGCACGGACAATAATTAAATCTATTTAAGCTATAAATGCCATACTATTTGTTATATTTTATTATTCACTAAACAATTAAAGTATTTCATATAAATTTTTACACTGACTGCCATAATTGTAAGAGAAAGCCTTGTATTTATATAATAAGCGATTATAATTTGCTTGGTATGTGTGTTATAGTGCTCCTAGCTATAATTTTTTTTTTCCGTGTATGAATGCCGTGGCCCACAGGGTAACAATACTGGCTTTCATATATGAATGACATGGCAGTTAACGTGTTAATGTGATTAGTATTTGTTGCCCTGTGAAGGGGTAATTTTTCCAATAACAAAAATTTAAATACCGGGTGTCCCAACTCTATTTACCCAGCCATTTTCTCGTAAACTAAAAGAGATAATCAAGTTCTGAGAAAACCATCCTAAATAAGACAACTTAAACTATCTTTTAGCATATATTTGATACTTTCAGCTCTTAAAATTTGGGCAGGGGGTATAGAGGGATTTTTTTAAAAGTGTGGTCGTGTGATACATCATTTTAAAGCTTATGAAATTCTCCATTTTATTTTATATCTTTTTAATTATTTTAAACATTTTTTTTGGCTTTAAAATAGGGTTTAAAATGGGTATTTTTGTCAAAATTTCTCTAAAAAATCAAACAATTTTTTAAAAACTACTAATTTCATGATGAAAAGACGTAAATTATACTTTTAAACTAATTTTAATTGCCATAAATAAAAATTTACAAAAAAAAAACTTAAAAAACGCATTTTTTAGCACAAAAAATTAAAAAATATACAGTCCAATCTAGAGTGCAATCGAGAATTTTATTTGCTTTAAAATAATGTATCACACGACCCCCCTTTTCATTTAACACAATTCCTCCCTCATGCCCCCCTGCCACATTTTAAGTGCTGAAAGTATCAAATATATAATAAAAAATAGTTTAAGTTGTCTAATTTAAGATGGTTTTCGCAGAACTTTATTATCTCTTTTAGTTTTCGAGAAAATCGCTGGGTAAATAGAGTTGGGACACCCGGTATAATTCCTTATAAAAGAGCTTTCTAACGTAAGGACCTCGTAAAACGTAATGTCCACGTAAAACAAAGGCTATTTTTCCTATATTAAATTGGGGCTCCTGACCCTCCCAGTCAAGAAGTAAGAGAAAAGGTTTTTTTATAACATAGCATTTCTCCCTCGATAAGTCAAATTGACCTCTTTTTCAGAATGTTGATTTTTGTTTTCGTTCTCGAGATATTCAAGGTGGCACTCAACATTTGTTCTCCCGTAAAAGGGGCATTTCAATTTTTACAATAAAAATATATTTATAACGAATTAACAAGGGCCGAAGCCCCTCGATGAATTAAATTAGTTCTTTTTGCAGAATTTCGATTATTTTCCTGGTTCTCGAGATATTCAGGGTTGGGGCCTTTTAAAAAGCCACCCGGTATTTATTGAATAACTTTGTCATTTCCGACATGCTAATGAAGACGCCGCGGCGTTACGTATTCAAATCCGTAATAATAGTATTTATCGCTTAAGCAGTTTCTTTATTCTGATGCGGTTTATCTCGTGGTAAATAGCATCCCGTCTAGTTTATATTTTTTGTTTTCGCACTAATTACTCTTATTACGAACATACTTACATTACACGGTGAGCGTCAGTATTTTGCTTTAAATTCAAAAGGCGGAAGACGAGCATTGAAATAAATAGTGAAATAGTGAAAGTGATGACCCTTGTAGATTCCTGAGATTCGAGCTGATACAGATATTGACCAAATATAGATATCTAGTTTATGTATTACAGAGTCGCACTTAATAATTTTAATATTTCCCTTCGGACATTATTAAGATTTGATCGTAGGGACCGTAACGAAGCAAGAACTGCGTAGTGACTTCCCTTGAATCGTAGGCTATGATTTCTTGCAAATATTCGTAAAATAGCTATATTTCTTCGTTCCTATTCATATGGATCTTGATGTTTATAAACAGTGTTGCCACATTCTGAAAACAATCAGGCAATTTAATTGACAAGCAGCTAAATGGAGAGCTCCGTGCCAAGTTTGTTTTGGTTTTTTATTGCTTGGCGTTTTCTTTTAATGGGGGGTATTGATTTACGTTAGCGTTGGTTTTGCGCCTGTTTGTTTTTTTTTTGTAAAAAAATGGTTTTTATTATATTGAAATACGGTTAGCCCCCCAGTTAGCCCCTACGACGCATGCGCAGTCGGGCCAAGAGCCCTCTGATTAACCGCACCTTTTAATTGGTGAAAAAGCACTTATTTCTTTTAAATCAGGGATTGGTTTTGGAATGAAACTATGGCCAAATAAGACGATGGTTTAAACGTTTTAAATCAACAATTTTGGAATACTGTGGAAATTGAAAATATCATGTATGTGGCGTGGTGTCGGTAAAGTTTTTGGTTAAATAACCTTTATAGCAAATACTATTGGTTAAATCAAACAAAATATATCATAAAAAAACAAGGTTTTATTTACTTAACCAAAAGTTTATCAACGATTAAAATAGTGACTGTCAGTACGCTATAGTATGCAATAAAAAAAATATATAATTATAATTAATAATGTCCCGAAAGTTCCACTATATCTTCTAAAAAAACCAGTCCAATACTGAACTTTCTAAGATAAATAAATAAATAAAATATTGTTCCCTGGGGGCTACACATAACTTTAAATATTGCCTGGGAATGGTTTAAGCAAGATGAGTTTCTTAGTAATTGACAGAAATATTACATAAATAAACAATCCGTGGAGATAAATATGTAAAAATTTTACCTAAAAATATATGCAAACACTGGGTGATCCAAACATTCATATTTATCGTTATAAAACGACACAAAAATCTATATTATACCCTATTTGATAGCCCCCTATGTAGATTTAATAATATAAAAATATAATTTTTGAACAATTTGGGCTTATTATCTGTTGATCCTAGATGCCTCACTTAAAACTTTTAAGTTTAAAACTTAACGCTATGTTTCAGTAGGTTTTTTTCTGTGTTAAAAGCGGATTATCTCCAAAACGAACCAACTAAAATTTTTTTTGAACAAATTTAGACACACGAGACAAAATTACGTAAGAAAGAAAACCTCGTGGAAGCAAGAAAAATTTTAAAATATAATAATATATTATAATTACACAGGCACATAAAAAAAAGGTCTGTTTCCCCAGACGAGACAAACATTTCTATTCGTTTTTGGGGTCGCTGAATCCGAATCTAGTGTGGTACGACTCCGGCAGGTCGCATTTCGTTCCTAAACTCAAAAAAGTAATGAAACGTGATTTAACTTATACTTTTTATCGCATTGGCGCTATAAAGGGTATAATAATATACGTACTTAAATAAGAAATTTGGAAATTCTACTAAATCCCATTTTAGGATGTTTTATCAATGATAACAGTTACTTATAATAATGTTTAAATCATGATCAAAATTTACACTGAAAACCACAACAGGTACCTACAAGTAAATATTTTCCTTTAAGGCCTGGTTTTGATATTGATGCTGAGGTATTCTTAAAACTATTTGCAGCAAATTACTGCTAAACTTTTGGAAACTTTTAGGTTAGGTACAAGATTTTCTTTTGTTCGAAAAGTTCGTACTTCATATAATTAATGAAAATTTATATTATATTATGAGTTAAAAAAATACAATCTAGAGTAAATATGTAACTGCAAAAAAACATCTTCTAACCATGAAAATTTACAGTACCTAAACGAACCTTTACAATGTACACTGTATATTATGAAAAACTTTAGTTTATAGACGGACATAGGACTAATTTAACACGTTCGATGCCGCCTATATAAATAGACTCAACGCAGGAGCCGGACTACTCCGCAATGTTATTCAAGTCCGCAGTGAGCCCGCCTGGCTCTCGGCATTGAATATGAATAGGGGATGGAAATCGTATACTGGACGTCGGAAAATGTATATCGAGAAAAAAACGATTAAGGTAGTGCTTTTGTGATATTGTGATATAGCACCATACAATATTTACAATATGATTACGTTAAAGATAAAGTCTGACATTCATGACTTGCGAAGTGGAGTGTGGAGCTATATTTGTTATGAATTTTTGTCAAATAATTTATGCAGTGTTTGTTCAATATGCAAATGCCATAAATGCCAATAAAGAGATAATATGCTTCGACAGGTATCCGGATAAATAATGTTGTCGACACTTTGAAACATCATATTGAATTATCGCCGCTGTAACGCCGATACACTAGCTAGAAAGGTGATTAAAATCCGCTCATATTTAATTCTACCGACAGCATTAACCAGAGGTCCTAGATAATTGAAATATCATGTTATCAAGATGTTATATGATATTTCAATGATTCATATACCATTGGCGACCTAATCAACCATAACAGTACCGATCCTTGAAGTACACCAATTGTTTAAAATTTTATACTGGAAATTCAATAAAACCTTGCGAATGTGTGGTAAAAGGCAAAGATCATAACAGTGCGACTCGCGTAATTTCGTAAAAAAAAAACATTTGCCGTCTCACAACAACGTGCTACGGCATCAACTGATGCAAGGAGAAGCACGCATCAGGCTGTTCCGCTTCGTTGCTAGTCTTATTATGGTAAATTCACAATAACTGTAGTAATAACGCAATTTTGTTTATAAAATAAAAAATAATAAGGTTTTGTTAATTTACATTAAAAGATAAAAAATTCTTAGTGGATGAAGTAAAAATACTGATTATTGTATAAAATTAACAATAGTTTGCTAAATAACATTAATAAAATGACAACATTTTGTAAAAATGTATATATTTTTTATTTTCACAGCAATAATTGCATTATTATTGCTATTTAAATTTACTAATTATTGTGTAATTTTACCCCTATTTTTTTCAGTGTAGATTAAAAATTATTAGGTGCGTAATAAAAACATAATTTTATAAAGTTTGACAAATACTGCAGTTTACACTGTGGCCACATGTGGATAATATTAAGCGTGCGAAATACCCATGTAAATTATTTATTATTGCAAATTATTTTATTGGTAAATTGAATTAAAATTTTCATGTAGTGATAATTTTCCAAATTAAGCATCCTGGGAAAACATAGCACTAATAAAGTATATTTCTGTAAATTTAATATGCCCACGTTTTCAATTAAAAAAATATACAGAGTGGCCAGAGTCATGCCCATGCTAAATCTCAAATTGATTGTTGAAAATGTATTATAAATCCGTCAATTTATATTGATAGTCAATTCAAAATGCATGTACCACGTTTTTTCGATATTTGGTGGTTTGTAGTTTGTTTGGTCTATTTAAGAGACAGGCTTAGGGCTCATTTATCTGATTAGGGGTTAATTTGAATGGAAATTAGGGGGGGGTGAGACTAGCTTACTGATGCTGGAGTCGTGAATTGTTTTGAATTTTTTTATCTTTTTGTGTGTGTGGGGTAAATTTCGTGATCTTAGTCGAAGAGTGATCTTGGTTTTCTTGGATAAAAGACTTGCTATGATGGATAATTTCCGTTTGGAGGAGGAGAATGTTGAGATCTCTATTGATTTGGGTGTTCCTCATAAATCATGGGACCAAAAAAAAACAACCATTGAGACATATTCTGAGTACGGGTATTAGGTATTTTTAATCAAAGATTATTATTATACTTAGAAAATATCAAAAAGTCTGGGGCAAAGAGATGACATCGCCCTCCCCTTATTTTGCACGACCCTGGTTAAAATTACCAAATTAAAATTACGTAAAAGGATAGAATTTATCAATGTTAAGGCTTGTGCAAAAAATAGATACTGTGGTTCATACGGTTCCAGAGGTATTAAATAAAAACTACTTTTAGATGTACCCCTAGGAGGGTCTTGGCTCCCTTTGGGCTCATTTCCGGACCAACCTTCTTAGGAACTTTTTTTTATATTCTTGGACCTAGAATCTCCCCTTAAAATTTTTTAACCTATTTCTGAATCACTCTGTATAACTTTCTACCTTATAAATATGCATATAATTTTATACCTATAATAAAATTGTAATATGTGGGTACAATTTATATTATAGAAAATAAATTTTATAACAATTATTAATTTTTAAGCGTAGATATTTCATGTAATGGAGTTTTGTTGTCTAGCCGACGGCATCGTTCATTTTTGTTTTTTCGTTTATGTTTGTGACTCATTAATAAAATATTAGCGGAACCATTTTTAAAATTACAAAGCTTTTGTGATATTTATAAAATTACATTTACATCGCTGGTAATGGTATTTTAATCAAAAATATAATTCATGATTTTTTTTCCGTAAATATAAAAAAAAATCTAAATTATTTAAAAAAAAGTCTGGAATAAAATTTTGACAACAAATTTTTTTAGACGACCCTATCTAGTTGGGTATCATAAGAAAAATAGTGTGCAATTTGATGTTTTTTATAAAATGTAAGGTAACTAAATCAAAATTAAGTAATTTTTATAAAATCTAGACAGTATTGGTTAAAATAGTAACTTTATAACTATAGTTTGTATTTATTGTATGAAAAACAGAAATATTTGGATTAAAAAACATAAAATATATCAAAAAAGGCTGTGGTGAAAGGTGGAAAATGGCTTACAAAACAAGGTGAATAAAATTCGTAGAATCTACGAGTTAAATGTCTATACAAAATTAGGCAACCCTCCATACATTATTATCAAACTAGGGTGATATGAAAATATCAAACTAGTGTGATAGAAGGTGTTTTCCAAAGAACAAAAGCGTGTGCTAAATGTCATTTTCATAGAAGATTGTAGGAAAAGTATTTTATTATATATCTTATAAAATAACTATGAAATATTTAAAACAGTGTAATTTTTTGTATTGTATATCTCAATGCGCCAGTTTACTAATATTTAACCATTTTTATTTAGCAATAATGAGTCAAGTAAATATTCTTGTATTTGTCAAATTTTGCGCCTAATTGAAAATAGTAATTTCCTTCAATTCTTTTTGTTTAACTTAAATTTTGTAAAATTAACAACAAATAATTCTTCTTATTAAAATATTTTAAGAACATTTATCTACCTTATATTATTGTTTTTTCTTGTCTAATAAAAATCTTGATAGAAATATTTAATTTCAAATATTATATGATTTTTTAAATATTAAAAATAAAAATAAACACTATAAATATGTACGATACAAATTCGAAATATTGTTGTGAATATTTAAATGTTAATATCATATCTGTACCCTAAGGATATTATGTCCATCTGTTTGTTTTCATCAAACATAATCTGTATATAATTTATTCGATTAAAAAAAATATGCGAATTTAATAATTCGAATTTTGTATTTTTGAACCGAACAAAAAAATTAAAAATATACGGTAAAGGTCGATTCAGGCATAATTATCACTAACTACACTAGACTGAATTAAGAAATTAAAAAATTAAGATAATTAAGAAACATAACCTTAAATTTTATAATAAATTTTCCGTGGTATGCAACAATAAGGTAAATGCCAAATAGATAATAAGCATGTGTAAATACGACTGAATAGGTAAAAAAACAATATCTGTTGCGCAGGAAGATTATTACTATATTTGCAGTTGTTGGGACTAAAAATCGTGCTTTAAAACCAACTTCTCCAAAAGTGCCTTTTATTTTCTTATGTAACTACTGTGTTTTTCCTTAACACTGAAAATGTACGAATTTTTAAAATACAGAGGTGTCGTCATCTTCATTTTTATTTTTATACTTGGATAACGATTGTTTATAAAATTTTGCACTAAAGTTTGTGTATTTTAGAATTTCTTTTTATATGGTGTATTTTAAGATTCTATCATTATTTTATGCTATATTTTATACTTTATCTTAATTGTTGCATACCATGGAAAATTTATTATAGAATTTGAGGTTATGTTTCTTAATTTTATTAATTTATTAATTTCCTAATTCAGTTTAGTGTAGTTAGTGATAATTATGCCTGAATCGACCTTAAACTGGGTTATACAGTTAATGAGATAGTTTCTTGACAAAAAAGACTAGAGTACTGCCCTCCTAAAGAGGAACGCGGCATGTACACCTGACACATGCGGTTTTCGAGCTTAGTATTATTTTACTACGGAGAATTAAGGTAATTACCAATCCTAAGAAAATCTGCGGTAAGTACACCGAAGAAGTTACCTGCCGCGTTCTTTCTATGTAAAAGTTTGGCATGGATTTTAATTTTTTAATAAACGAAATAATATCTAAACTAACTATATTTATGCTTTTTGGTATTTAAAAAATCTGTTGTGGTATCTATATTTCAAATTAAATTTAATTGAAAGTATAATTATTTTGTGCGTGCAAGTGAATTTTTAAAATAAATTATAACATCAAATATTTTTTGTGATTTTCTGTAACAATATAAATTTTTGATACCTTATATTATAACAAGCCGTAAAGATGTGTAGTGCTAGGCATTCCATTATATACTATTCACAGTAAATGGTATAATTGCATTTTCCCAAAAAATAATTTTCAAAGAAAAATATTTTTTTTTAAAGGTCATTTTTCTTAATTTTTTTTTAATTTTTTAATTTTTTTTCAATTTTTTAATTTTTTTTTTCAATTTTTTAAATTTTTCTCTCAATTTTTCTTTTTCGTTTTTGATTTTAATAAACCTAGGCCTATAAGGGAAAGTATTATTTTGTTGGCAGCAGTTCTTATATTATAATATAATAATATATTAGTAGATACTATAGTAGTACCTATACTATTAAATAAGTATAAGTATTAAACAATAGTATTATAATATTAAACAATATATTTTTTTATTTCTTTTTTTTTTAATTTGTTGATTGATCAATATTTTATAATAATATTAATTTTGTCTTCTTATAAGAAATGTATATTTCTTTTGAAAGAATAAATGTATCTATCTGTTAATTTTGTCTGACTGCCAGTAAAATACCCATAAATTTGCTTTCTTTTGTATTTGCTTTATCCTGTTTCTCTTTTTGAAACAAAATTTCACATAGAAAGAACGCGGCAAGTAACATCTTCCATACATTTACCGCAGATTTCCTTAGGATTGGTACATACTGTTATTCTCCGTAGTAAAATAATACTAAGCTCGAAAAACGTATGTGTCATATGTACATGCCGCGTTCCTCTTTAGGAGGGCAGAGTAGTGGATAGGTAGGTTTGTTAGGGTAGGTGGAAAGTTTGAGTGGTTTGAGTCTGTAAACTACCTACCTACTCTAACAAACCTGCCTATCCAGTGCACTAACAAAGACCGTCAAAATTAGTTCTACAGTGCTGTCTCTTTCTAACGCAAGGAAGAAAAAGTTATCAGGGTATACAATATAACAAATAAAAACTACACTGCCGCGCATTAAATTCCGGACACCTAAAATATTGACATTTTTTAAATTCAAATATTTCGAAAACTAATTAATGGATTTAACTGATTATTTTTTTGTTTTGAACCTTAAACATTCTCTACTTTTGTTTGTTTTAAGAATGATTGAAATTTTTTTTTTCGTATTAACAGCAACAAATAATGTACAATTATGTTTCTTAACCCACCTTCTAGGACTTGCATGGTACGTCACTGCAACTGTTTATCAAATTATTAAAGTCTTTCTTATTGCCGCAGTTTTAATGGATATTTTCTTTTTAATTTTTTTACTTTTTTACTTCTGGTTTAGGAGATATCAGGATTTTCCTGAAAGTTGTCATTTTTTCAGTCAGTGAAAATTGGTGTTAGGGGTTTTTGAGGTTGCTGAAAGTGAAACTGATAACAAAAAAACTCTGACTCCACCACCTTAAGAGCGGGGGTAGTTTTCGTGAATATTTGTATATTTTTAAAGTTGCTTTTTAGCTTCACTTCACTTTTGAATCTGATAATAAAAAATCCATTTCACGCGCGGAGGTGAAAAATGGGAAAGCTCTTTTACTGGGCAGTGTATTTTAATATGACATTATTATTTATTTTGAATCAAATCTCAATTTCGTCTGCTATATATTTCTTGTTATGAAGGAATTATGGAGAGTTACTGTGATTAGGATTTTACTTTTACACCAACAGATTTTCAGAAAATTGTACTCAAGTGCTGCCACCCTGTAAGGTAATTTACTCACTGTCTGAAATTTATTTAAAATGTGATTTCTGGTTTCGCGTAATTAGTCATTTTGCGCTCTTAATAATAAAATAACTATTACGCGCGGGGTGGAAAAATGGGAAAGTTTTTTTACTGGACAGTGTATTTTTAATTAACACCCTTCTATTATTCACTTCCATATAGGTATATTTGCCTTCAAATTTGCCAAATGCTTTTTCACCCACTTAGAATAAACTTAGATAGCTGAAACACATGCTTATCTGCCCTAACAAAACAATTTTATACAAAATATACTCCCCCACCCCCTCCACTCCTTAAATATCAAAAACCCTTTTATTACCCACGTGAGTTAATCTAAAACTAAAATTGGGTTACGTACTCATCCCGTGATACTAAAATTTTCTATAAATAAAAAAAACCCTGTCAACCGCCCATCACCCCCCATACGGCTAAGTTAACTCTGGAGAGCCCTCTCTGGTTTACCCACTTAGAATAAACTTGGAGAGCTAAAATTTGGTACAAATAATCAAAAATTCCAAAACCTTTCTTTTAAAATTCTAGTTTATGAAAGTTTATGTAAATATCTTGTTTTCTACTTTTTAGTTATACATTTAACTAATAGAAGGGTTTTAACTTTAAAAACTTGTTTTTTATATTATTTTATTTGTTTGTGGCCCGGTATAATTTAATTTACCAATTTATAAAACATGTTTAAATTAACGCAGGTAAATAATAATCGTCTGTTTGTATCTTTATTAATTAAAAACTGTAAAACAGTTTGGCAAATGCACGCTACGTTTAATAATATATTTACGCCTATTTAAAATAGGCTATTTTTTAAAAAATATGTTAACGAAATAACTGGATTGTACGTTTTTTTGTGTTCGGTCATGTATTTATTTTATAAATATTTACGCCGATTTGGTCAAGTAGCCGTAGGAAACAGTAATTATTCATCTAAACATATATAGTTTTTCTGCAAACGTAAAATATTTGAATATGCCGGTGGACATTTATAAGGGGACAACATTTGTTGGATTAAGTAAAGAAGGAGAGTTTTGGGCGCTAAATGAGAACAATATGTTTTTGCTTAAAAAGAGTTCAAAATGATGAAAACCTGTTTACCAGGTATTGAAGCAAATAAAAATTTATTAAAAATTCGTTAACAAATTTGTGTTATCGTAAACATGACAACAACGCACCATTCATCCGTGATGCGCTTAATATGATTCTTGAAAAAATTGATAATTATTGTTTATGTAAACATCAACAATTGTACAATATTAATTGTTTTCAATTTTTCTTCGTTCTTCGAAAAAAGTTTTTTTTATATATATATATATATATTTTTTTTTAATTAAAAATTAAAAAAAGTATTTGGGAAAATACCTACCATTTATTGTGAACAGTATATAATGAAATGCGTAGCATTACATATCTTTACGGATTGTGTTGTTTTATTCCAGGCAGAAAATTGCAAAAGTAAAATACAGATAAAGTACACAAAATATAAGAATAAAATTTAAAGGTGTAGTTATAAGACTTAACACGTGGTCAAAAAAGAACTAGAATAAAATTAACAGAAACTTTTTGGTTTGGACTTTTTTTGCCCAATAACGAGCCACTTCCAAGGCACCATTTTCGCATTTTCAGAGGTCTTTTTTAAAGCATGTATTCGGGGCGATGAAGCAGATTTTTGCACGTCAGAGTAATAGAAACGCTTTTGCGAGTCTAGAGGAAAAAATATTTTTAAGGGCAAAGGCGAGACGAATGCTGCCGTGCCACGACAAAATGTCATATCTGCAAAAAAAACGGATTTTCGGATTTTCGATTTTATGCATTTATGAGATCAAGGATACCAGAAATGCATAAAACCAAAAAATTTTTTTTTTTTCAGTATACATTTTTTCGTAGAATGGCAGCATTTGTCTCGCTTTTGCGCTTAACACTATTTTAGTCTATTTTTCCCCTCGACTCGCAGAAGCCTCTCTTTTACTCTGACGTGCTCATTTTTAGATGATCCCTGGAATGGGGCTCTCCACAGTACGGCCATACTTTTAAATATGGCCGCCATTGAAGTGGTATATCGATAATACAGGGTATGTATTCCCTTAAAAAGTAACACATGTAATAGTTCTAGATTAATCACGGGCGATTACGCAAAACGGCTTTTGTCCAGTGAGGCATGAACCGTATACATATATATTTTATTTTTAAGTTTTGGGTCGCGGGCATAAAACTAGCCTCTGTATTTATTGTCGTTCAGCTTTATTTGTTAACCGATTAATTTAATTAAACAAGCCGTGAAGATATGTAATGCTTCGCATTCCATAGCATACTCTTTACAGTGGAATCCACTGAGTGTATAGTATTGTTATGATCCGCATATTTTATATGGTGTTGGGATTTTTAAAATAATATTTCTTTAATAGGAGCGCAAATGTGGTGGGGCTTCACGAATCGGCAGAGTTCGGTTTGTTCTACATTTGTTCGGACCCCTCCTCGGTAATTCTTGTCGGTATAACTTAAAAGTTGTCTAGTAATCTTAATTGTTTATACAAATTTAATTTATGGTCAAAATGATCGTTTCAGATGTCAGAAATAGCAATTAGCTTGCAAATTGATGAGACTGAAACTCTTTTGTCGGGGTAATTAAATATGCGCGGTATCTTTGTAGATATTTTGCGTTAAAAGCATTGTCAAATAAATTTAGCTATTGACCTTCTTATTGGGTATATAAACTCATGAAAAGATTCATAATTATTCAGTTTTAGTTAGAGTGCCTCCACGTCAATTTCAAAAGTGAAAATGTAGTTTCTGTGAGAATTAATTTTGAGATTTATTCTTGAATTAAAAATAGTTTTTAAACGAAAAATTTTGAGACTCGTAATATCAGACATAAAAATAATTTTGGACACTTATAAATATTGATAGTATGAACACTGATAGAAATTTTGACGAATATTAATTAACTTTGAAAAATATCCTGTAAACTTATTTAAATGACTTATACGAACCAGTTTTAATATACACTAAGAAAAATGTGGACAATAAATTGGGATTTGAAAATGATTGCGAATAGTTGGGATTTCAAACATAGAAGGTTTTAATTTAGAAGTATTTAATGGAAAACTAATATGTAATGGAAAATAGAATTTAAGGGCTTTGCATAAAAGTAGGAATTAGAAGTAAGAATTGATCTTTCGTGTTCTTAAAGAATTTATTCACATTTATTTAATATATTATTCTTAAGTTAAGAAGAAATCGTTTTATCTGTTTCCAAAGCGCCGTCTCCTAGAATACCCGCTCCCGAATAAAGTGATAAGTGGTTAAGTATATTCTCCGCTCGGGTATACTATAAATCGATAGAAGATTCTATGGCCAACCTAACTGAGTAAGTTATAATAAAAGTTATATTTTGCCGCTCGGCTATAACCGAATTATATACCACTTCACAACATTAGTAATCGAATTTTCGACATCACTACAGTATATTGCGTTATCTCTTTCTCTCTTTATTTTTGGCATTTGCCTTTGTCAATTGGCCAGCTTGCTGCTCTCTTGTTAGTTTCTGCAGATGGTCGCTTTCTTTTGGCCTGGTCTTCTGTAACATCACAATCACTGACAAATTACTGTTGTAGTAACTTCCACGCTAGTATAAAAAATTTCAATTAAAACACACAAAAAAAATATCTTCAAACGACCATTACTATCAGCTTAAAATTCAACAGTTTACACGATTAATAACCATATCTATGGTTCACTAACTTGTACATAAAACATTAATATAAAAGTACTCTAGGCACATCATAAAAGATGGCAAAACAAAAATACACAAGGCATATCATAAAAGATGGCGAATTCGATGCGTTGAATTCAGGTGCCAAGAAGGTTACACCCGTCCCTTTCAAAGGCCACGCTGTAACTCAGTATATTGCGGTATCTCTCTATATACTTCTCAAAATATAATTACTTTAACCTCATATTTTTTATACAGTATTATTTTTTTATAATTTTTTAATCGGATTTTTTTCAAAACTGGTAAAAATACTTCTATTTAAGTATATTTTCTAAACACATAAATATGTTAATTTTAAATTAATTTTGCATTTCCCCCTTCCGAGACGCCGAGTGCGGATGGTTAGTATTGATTTTTGCAATCTACACAAAAAACTGAAGAAAATGATACCCCACAACATAAGTTCTCATTAAAGCTCCCACCAGAAAAAATATGTTAATTTTTAGTTAATTTTACTGAGAGATAAAATTTGTTACAACCAAATAATACATTTTCAGTGTTGCTTATTTTTTTATGAAAAACATTATAATAAAAAGAAATTATCTACGGCGTTTTTTAGCGATTTTGGAAAATTATAATCTGCTCGTGCGTTGGGAAGAGTTTAATAACCATTTACGTATGTGCAACATGCAAATTGTATATCGGTTTTGGAGCGCTGATTTTTTTCAATTCTGTCGGGGGCCTTACCCCCTGGAGGTCGGCAAACTTCATTTAATTCAGTATGGGGATTTGTACGAACAACAAATTTAGCAAAAATAATTCAATTATTTTTTGTTCATTTTGTTGCTATTGGATCGTTACGCGTATTTTGTCACACAATCTTGTTTGCTTACGGTTAAATTTTATTTGCTATGTGTTGTTTAATTTAATGTTTGAAATTTTATGACACGTCCGGATTACTACATTTTATAACCAATTTTAAAATTTTGCTTACTTTTATCGAGGAATAATGTGACGTTTTCTGTTTTTATTTATAATTTCAGAACTATAATTTTAAACAGAACCGTTTGTAAACAGAATGCACCGTATCTTCTATGCAATTTATGAACAAAACACCTTAAAATTGTATATTCTATAACTAGTATGGAATAGACAGTATTTCGCGCATGCGGAAAGTTTGTCATACGAGCCAGCAGGCGAGTATGACGGTCCCGCGAGCGCGGAATTACTATTCCATACGTGTTGTAGACTATACTTTTTCTTCGACTGCAAATATGAAACAATGTATGGCTTTAAACTGCGGACAAGGTTAAAAACAATGTTTTTTGTGACTCAACATTGTAAATGCAACAAAACACATATTTTTAAATAAAGCAATTAATGTTATTTAATAATTTTATCAAATCAGTAGTTAAAAAAGATTTTTATTTAATTTTAGCACATATTTACAAATTATAATGCAAAAATTGAAGGTTATGTCAGATTTTTGTGACATATATCAGGTTTAAATATTTAACAATAGATGGAGCAGTTTTAATTTTTTGAACTAAATTGATAAAAAACTGGTCAAATATTAAGAAAAGCTAATAAAGTTTATGTAATTTTAACTCAAAACTTTAAATTGCATTAAATTATTCAATATTTCATGGTAATATATATATATATATATATATATATATATATATATATATATATATATATATATATATATATATATTTGCTGATTTTGCTAAAATTTTCATTACTTTTATAAACAAGAGATGGCACTGCATGTGCGCATTCTAACACTCGATACGGAATATTCATACCGTATAGAGCTACAATGGATTCATTCTGTGTTTGAAAAGTGTGTGTATTTGCTTACATTCTAAAGCAGTCGTAGAAAAAACTATTTTATTAGAAAATTTTGGATAAAAATATTGAAATTATCATAGCTAATGTCAAACAATTTTATTGCCAATAGTTAGCGGAAATGTTTGATGTATAACAGACTTGATTTCAACAATGTTTTTGCTGTAGCAACGACATGTCCTGTTGCTAGGAAAATTCCTTGCGGTCTGAAATTGTGGCTCTATCGTTACTCTCCTGAGGAAACTACCCACCTACCCAAACAAACCTACCTATCTAGTGCTCTAATTATAATATAATACATATTTTGTAATTAACTACCAAAAAGACTCAAATTGTATGATATACAGCGCGCGTAAAAAGTACGAAACACGTTGAATGATAGATAAGTTGAGTGGCCAAGAATGTACGAAGCAAAATATTTGAAGGGGATACGGGAATCCCAGCGCCGGTGCAGTAGTAGGGATAGGAGCCATTTCGGTGATCGTCGCGTCTGCAGTCTGCAACACAAACCGTTGCGCATCTAATTTGAACACGGCCAATGAGGGGCACTGGCTGAGATTCCCCTATCGCCTTCAAATCTTTTGCTTCGTTCGTTCTTGGTCACTCAACCTAACTACCATCCAAAGTGTTCCGTACTTTTCACGCGCACTGTATCTGATTTAGCTAGAGAAAAACAAACAGAGCCAGTTGTTGGTATGAAAAGTTCATAGTCTCTAATATTTATAATTTTCTTTGTAACAGTACCTAACTAGTTACAAAGGCTAATTTTAATTAAATCGCTATTTACTCAAAAAATAAATAATATCTGTTTCCTTTTTAATTTTCTTAAACTTGAAAGAACAAGCAATGTAAAGAGTACAGAAAAGTAAATTAATTTATGAATAATTTGTTATAAAAAAAGCAAAAATATGTTTTTAACTTTTTTATTAAAATTAAACGAATTTAGATTTTTTTTAAATTTTAATTAAAAGTTATAAATTATTATAATACACGGTTCGCCGTTACTCACTTTAAGTTTGACTTTGGAAGACACTCAGTTTTCTTCTATAATCTGATTACTTATAGTGTAAATATCCATTTAAAACCAAAAATAAAATAATCTGTTGGGCGAAACGTTTTTTAATCGCTGAAAAGGGTCACGTGACCTCCACTTTTTTCTTAAAAGCATTAATCAGATCTATAGGTCGGCGCATGCAAAAATTGCTCATTTTTACATACCGTTCGGTCCAAAAGTCACCCCCTTCATAACTTTTGAACGAGTTGAGATATCGACTTTAAATTTGGAACACAACTATCTTTTCGAATATATTTGATATTTTCAGCTCTGGGGGGATTTTTTGTTAATAGAAAGGGGGGTCGTGTGAGACATCATTTTAAAGCTTATAAAATTCTCTATTTAACAATATATTTTTAACTTTTTTAAAAAAATTTTGGGGGGTTTAAAATATGGTTGAAAATGGCTATTTTTGTCAAAATTTCTTTTAAAAAAAATCAAACTGTTTTTGAAAAATTAATTATTTTGTAAAAACGTAAATTATATTTTTGAACTAATTTTAATTGATATAAATAAAAATAAAAAAAAAGAATCTTAAAAAGTCGCATTTTTTAGCAAAAAAAAAACTGAAAAATTAAAACCTTAACTGTAATTTCGCGGTTCTTTCACACGTTTTTTTTTTGTATTTTGGACAGACATTTAATAAACTTTTGGAACTTTTATAATGTGGGGTGAAAAAGTACTTTTTTTCTATTTTTTATTTAGAAAATAGTTTTTTGTCATTTTCTCGATAACTTTTGATAAAAAAGGTTTCTTAAATTTTTTTGTCAAAAATGAGCTAAGCGCCAAAACTAGGCCGACAAATATTTTTTTAGTAACAATGCAATTTTTATTAAAAATATATAAAAAGCAATTTTTTTTAAACAATTTTGTTATTTTAAGTTTTTTTTCTTACTGCGTTAGTTTTTAAAATATGGCTATTTTTGCAGTTCTGCAACTTTGAAGTACTATAACTCAAAAACAAATAAAGTAAAAAAAAACTTAAAACAGAATTGGTTAAAAAAATGATTTTTAAATATATATTTAATAAAAATTGCATAGTTAACAAAACAATATTTGTCGGCCTAGTTTTGGCGCTTAGCTCCTTTTTATAAAAAGATTTAGGATACTTTTTTTTAGCAAAAGTAAAGTTTGGGAACGTTCAAGTATTACGTAACGCAAATTTTGATCATTTTGGACAAATGTCTCCCCATGCCCCCCTGTCCACGTTTTATGAACTGAAAATATTAAATATATGCGAAAAACAGTTTGGACTTTTTATCCTATTAAAGTGTTGCAAATTTTAAGTCGATATCTCAACTCGTTCAAAAGTTAAGAGGGGGGGGGTGACTTTTGGATCGCACGGTATATTAAATTCTTTATAACTTTTGTGTTTCTTAACACATCATAAATAAAAAAAATATATTTAAAGAAAAAAATCTGTTCTTTTAAAGAATTTAATCAAATTCTTGAAAACATTTTTTTAAATAATTTTTATTATCCCCTAAACTTGTATTTATTTTATTTGTCAAAATTAGCCTGTGGCCCTCTTATGAACTAAATAGGGTGGCAAAAAATTCATGTTTTGAAATTTTTAATATTGCTTTAAAGGTAATGAGGAATTGAGTATTATTATTAAAGTTGAAAGGATTTTTTTTGCTATCCCATATTTTTTCCGTTCACCTGACATGACGGGTAATAATAAATAATAAATTTAAAATAAATCTGAGGATATGTTAATTACTTACCTAGTACACTAAATAAACCCAAATAAATTAACGAAAATCCTTCCATATTAACACTTCACACAAAAAAGTAATCACATAAAAAAACGTAAACAACAAACAAAAACTAAATGTTTATATGTATCGTCCTAAATGCATAATATCCTCGATCTAGTAGCCCGAGGTAGGATAATCCAGTTAGCGGTGACCTAGGAACGGTAGCACCACGGTACCGCACGCCTAAACTTGGTCAGGTAGTACCTCGAATTGTATGTGTGTGTGCGTGTGTTGTAGACACTACATGCACTACTGTCTGAAATGTATCTCTGCAGTTCTTTGGTAACGCCGGTACTCCTGATGGAAAGTCATCCCTGCCAGTAAACAAACGAAGAACGATATACTTGGTGTATGCGGTGTATATTAAATACAATAATGAGGAAATACATGCGATTATTTTTTAACGTATTTATCAACCAATCATTTAACAATATTTCTGACCACGTGTTTATTTTTGTCCAATCATAGCTATATTATATATTTCTACTGTAGAAAATTCTAGTGAGAATCGCTGTAGTATTTTGTTTTTCAGTATTTCTCTTTTACAACAAGATTTCATACTTAATAAATTAAACTTTTAAACTAATTAATTAATAATTAAATATGAATATATTACTATTTATAATTATTGTTATTAATTAATTATTTACCAAAAAATACCTCAAAATATTCTTTTTATAAAATGTAATGACAGTTTTTATAGGTTGACTTTTATGAACATGCTTGCAAGCCTAGCGCAGTATCGCGCTAGTCAGTACTGCAGTAAGTGACTAAACTATTGACAGAACTATAATTTGCAATTTAAAAATGGACAAAAAGGTTTTAGTTTAGCAGTTGATAATATAATTAAATAAACCAAATCAAAGAATATTCCCGTAAAAAAATTAAGATAAGTAATAAAACAATTTATATCAATTTGCGATGAAAAAAATATAAAAGTTGGTTCACATATTATAAATCGTTAAAAAATAATCTTCCGAATTACACATGATTCTTCGAATTATCGGTAAAAATTCAGTTTTCAGTTTTCATTCAAATTTGCTGTCAAAGGAAATAATTACTTCAGGGGCATTGCCCCTGCAGGGGCGACGCCCGGTCGTAATTATTTCCAGACAGCAAATTTTCATGAAAACAGCGAATTTTTCCCGCATAATTCTCAGCCTCTTGTGTAATTATATATGGTATGATGATTGTATTCTTAATGAAAATTTAATTTATTTTACAACACATGCATTGTTTCTTGTATGAGGTATTACATTATAATTCACTATTACTTGTTTTAATGGTATGACATAAAATTAATTAATTTCAATAATTTAACCGTTTCTATAGGCCGCCTATGAGAGAATGTCCATTTGTATTTTTTTTTTCAGATATGTAACTGCAAGTACGTTAGTGGATACACTTATAATTTTTATCTACGGTGTACTTAGTACACTGAGACTTAGTTATCGTAATAAATACTATTCGTTTTTGCATATAATCAAGCCGTCCTTCACTTCCAGGCCGCGCTACTGGACCATCTAGTTGGCTTTGATATGGCCCACTAGGGTCTGACAACGCTGGTACGCCACCATAAAGAAAAAATTATTAAAAATAATACTAAGAATTTTGTTGTTGTCAGTTTGACAGTTTTATATTTTAAGCCTTAACATTTGATTATAAAGGGGTGAAATGTTAAAAAATGTGGATGCAATTATAAACATGTTATTGTTTCAGTTTTGCCTTTAAATATTCTAGTGCTAAATATAACATTTGCCAAAATTACAACTTTTATATTTTTAACCCATGCAATTTACAACTTTTTCAAATTTTAAGATAGGTGTGGGGAAAGCTCCTGATCCCCCTATGGCTACGGCCCTGGTCATGTGTTTTTTCCAGTCGACAAACAGCATTACGGATCTCTTTATTTCTTTAATTTCTGGTGAACATAGGCTTAAATCAACGTCCGTTACGTAACATTTTCCTAGATTCCGGCATATGACGTCAGCCAACTGGTGTTTATTTGGGCACTTAAATATCGTATTGTGTGCTCAAAATGACACCCTATACCGTAGTGTATGCAAAATTTTCGGCAAATGAAGCGGGTGCCGAAACAGAAACCAACCGACAATTGCGGTGTATAGTTACCGCTAATGTCCATTTGGAGTTATGACGTTTAGACCGGTGTCCGTCAACGTGTTAGGTTCTTGAATTAGATCATATATCCCCTCCTGGATGCGCCTTGAGTCCACGTCAAACCGAAGTGTTTTCATTGCTATATCACTTAGGTTTCACCTTCCCGCTTCTGGTCACCACCCACCGCTATAGTGTTTTGTTAACAAATATGTTATACTTTACCTCCTCGCAACCTCACCGCTATAGTGGTTTGTTTACAATTGGCTTTGTATATGTTCTACATAAAACAAATCGACATTAATGCCATATCTATGTATATATGATCTAATGTTCTTGATACTCCACTCGGACTAGCTAATACTTGCTACCTTGAGAAGGACGAATTTTGTTTTTGCCGTGGTGGTAGGGACAATAACGTGTAAGCGCTAACGGATATACAGCGATGGCTGTCAGCAGATTTGCTACGGCAAGGAAGTTGCCAGTTGCTCTTGTTTGTACGAGAACGTGTTCAATTGTCACGTCCCCTTGTTTGGTCTTACTTTGTTTTAATACAACTTGAATACATTGATAAACATGATATAATTTCGAGTATTGCTGTAACTAGATCATCAAAAGTTTTGATTCAAACCAGCATCTATCCGATAACAATAATTGTTATTGTACAAGTTATAGTTATCTAGACATACATACAGGGTGATCAATAAGTGACATGCCAAAATTTAAGAGGTAATTCTGCATCCAAAAATATCAACAAAACTTCCTATAAAGGTTGGTCCGCAAATGAGCCCTAAGGGAGCTACGGCCCTTTAAAATTGTAATAAACATAAGGTTTGTAATTAGTAGAAGTAAATAAAAGAATCGCGCACGCGGCAGCTGGCGCGTGGTTTCATTGGTTACAACACTACGAGAGTAGGGATGTAGAAAATTAAACAGATCAGTGCGTGAGCACTTTCGATGAAGCGTGCAATGCATTGTTATATAGAAATATTTTGTTTTGAGTCAAAAAGTTGAATATACTATTATAGCCTATAATAGGCTTAATACATTTTTGCACCAAACTTTTTTATGCGTACTTTTTTTGGTTTTTTTGAGTCAAAATACATAAGAATATCATATAGTGTAACACTGTAGGAGCAACCGTTAAAAAAAAGAGGAAGTAACATTTTGTGCCATTTATGCCTTGCAGTCATTATCTCTAAAAAGTCGGTTCTTTTAATGTTTCTGAATTATCAAGCGGAAGAGGAGAATCTCCTCCTCTTAATAACATTACATCATGAAGAAAAAAGGGTTAAAGTTGATGAGATGTTTCGGCTGAGAGAGGTGGAGGGATTTGAGCAATTCTAATTGAGTGAAACAGTGAAAGATACTCGTCACAGCGAAAAACCACCTGTTTCACCGTCAAACTCGTGACGAAATAGTCGTACGTCTGCTCCCGGAGCGTTCAAGCGACCGGCGACCAAACGAACCGCGCCGGTAGTTAGTAGCAGTCATCGGCGAATTTCCAGTGCTCGCATAGGCGCCGCGTCGATTCTATCGTTGACGCGAGGTTTTAAATATTTACATTTTTATTTTCTTCGAAAAACACCGATATATTTACATATTTATAGTTAATATGTATATTCAATATTGTTGTGTGTAACAAATTAGTCGTCAAATGTTTCGATTTAGTGACCTTTATAAAAATTTCCCTCATAATTCGGCAAAATTATTCCGTAAGCCTATGTTTCTGTGTTTATTTTCAACGTTGATGAGTCATAACTGAATTTATTCCGATTAATGGTTAGTAGTAACGACTCGGCAGCAGTTAGGAAAACAGGGACATTTAAAATGCATTGGAGATGTCTCAACGACTCGGTCGTGGCTACCCGGTCGCAGTCGTTCGCGACTGCGACTATTGGAGGAAACCGTAGCTTAAATCACTGCTTAAATTTTACTTAAATTAATATTGATAGGAACAAATTCGCGCTTGGTCGTGACAGGCTGTCAGTGACAGCTGGATTATTTTAACTATAATAATTTGCAAAAAGCATTTTGTAACCAAATTAAAAACAATTTATCTCATCCGGTATATTGTTTTTTTATTAATTAAAATCTTTGTGCTTTTCAGTTACAAACATCCTTACTTTCTTAAATTTATTAATTATTCTTTTCTTCATTAGCATCAAAATAATGGATATTCAAAAACTCGATAAGTATGAGATAGTTGTTACAATTGTTTGTAAATCAAGCAGAAAACAAAAACAAAGTTTACTTTCTTAGCATATTTCGTTAGTCTTGTTAATTTTTAACAATTGTTACGTTTATTTACGTATTTTTTAAAATAATAATGTAATTTTATTTAATTTTATAGTTCAACTTCTTCGTCCCAGAAAATTACTTTGTATTTAAAATTAATTAGAGTGAAATGATTCTGCGCATCGAAACCAGAAACCAGAAAATTGTATACAACATTGTGTACATTTTTTAAAAAACGTAGCATTTATCACATATTTATAATAATTTTTATTCTAATAAGAAACAACGTTTTCATAAAAACAAAAAAATTCGTATTAAATAAATCTACCCAAATTAAAAAAAAAAAACAAAAAACTTAAAATACAAATGCGTGTGATTATTAGTCGCAAAATAGAAAAAAAAATCTTATATTACATTAAGAAACCTATTTATCTGATAATAGTCACTGACTATTAGTCAGGTTTCCGAAGAGCTGTAAAATTTAGAATGTTGCTATTAATAAGATTAAATTATTGCAAATTTATTCATGATGTTTTTTTTCTATTTTGGAAATGTAGGTATGTTCCATCTGTTGACGTCTATTTTTACAAACTTTTCACTGCATTGTTTTTAGTTTTAAGTATTGATCCATATAGTATATAGTATATAGAAGTAAAAAAAGATATACACGGAAAAAAAAATTATAGCTAGGTGCGCTATAACACACATACCAAGCAAATTATAATCGCTTATTATATAAATACAAGGCTTTCTCTTACAATTATGGCAGTCAGTGTAAAAATTTATATGAAATACTTTAATTGTTTAGTGAATAATAAAATATAACAAATAGTATGGCATTTATAGCTTAAATAGATTTAATTATTGTCCGTGCTAATAATTTTTATAATATAATAAAATTTCTGTAAATTTATAATAGTGCCTGTAATAAATATAATCGTGTCTGTAATATATATAATCGTTTCCAATTTATTTTTCACATTATTAGTTATTGTGTCCCTTATAATCTATAGCTTAAATCACTATAATTTGCCACTGTTACCAAATATCTTATAATGTATAGCGCAGAGCCCACTAATTTCTTTCCGTGTACAAGTACTATAAAATAATTATTTTTTTCTTCAAGCGTACTAAAATGTTCATATTTTATAACTGAACACACTAGTTAGAAGTGATCTATTTTTTTACAGTAAAAAAATGAGTTCATTGTTGTACGCCGTAAAAAAAAGTTAGCAAAACCACCAATGGCGGCAGCACTCTTTGACTTTGATGACAGCCATACTTGTTTGTTTATTATATAAACAGGTGGTTGACTCGAGATTCTGTGCAAAAACCTTGTGTGAAATTAATCAAAAATGATTGAAGAAGAATATATGGTTTATATACCTATAAATCTCTCCGAAATTCCAAATGCTACATTAGACAAGTAACCATCAAAATCGCGAAAAGTGTACGATTTAGCCTACGAAAAAAATTTAAAATGAGCTAAGGAAGGTTTAGGTTTATTTCAAAAGGGTTTTATTGGCTTATTTTAATAAAAAAAAAACATACTTTATTACTGAAAAAATAGTTTTTCACTCAGAGGAAAAGTGCTTCTTTTTACTCGTCTGTAGTTTCCGGACTCCGCTTCGCGTCGTCCGTAAATTCTACAGACTAGTAAAAAAAGCTTCAATTTTCCTCTCAGTAAAACAATACTATGCTTTTAACAAACTTGCTAAAAATTAACTGTTAGGACCACATAAATGTCAAATATTATTAAATTAACGCAGTTTCTAGTGAATGTATAAGTTAATTTATTTTCTATTTTTTAGAATGGATCTAACTAAACTGAAAGGAATAACCTCTGACCGTTTAACCCAGTTTTTCTTAATTCTAAATTGTTAATCACGACTAGTTTTTTGTTTGACATAAATAATGACTTTTAAAGCAAATCAGCAATACATTTGCATTCTTATATCCAGTTTCAACAATGCATTGCAAAACTTAATTCTATTCTTATCAATCTGATATATTCGAAATGAACTAACCTATTCGGTAGGTAAAAATTTCTTAATAAAATTGTCATTTATAATTATAATTATATATACAGGGTGATCAATAAATGCCATGCCAAAATTTAAGAGGTGATTCTGCATCCAAAAATATCAAAAAAAGTTCCTATAAAGGTTGGTCCGCAAGTGTGCCCAAAGGGAGCTACGGCCCTTTAAAATTGTAATAAAAATAATGTTTTTAATTAATAACTCTGGAACCCCTTAAGCTAGAGCGACGAGCTTTTATACTATATACTAGTATTAATAAGGGAAATAAGTCTGTGTTAATTAATTTTTTTGAATTTATCCAGACGCGTCCCTAGAAGGAAAAATGTATTAGACTTAACACATTTTTGCCCCAAATTTTTTTATGTGTAATTTTTTTGGATTTTTTTTACAGAAAATATGGATTCCTTGAGTAAAAATACATAAAAAAATGTCATAGTGTAAAACTGAAGGAGCAACCGTTTTCAAAAAAAAACATGCAATTAAGAGGAAGTAACCATTTGTGCCACCAAAAACGGTTCTTTTTAAAAGGCATTACTCCTTTAATATTAAATTTAGGTGTTTTGGTAAAGAATACTCTTTTGCTCAGTTTTAAATGAGAAATCATCCTGCAACATTAAAATCTTATTGATGCTTTTTTTTGTTCCCCATTTAGTATGTCATCTTCGAAGGGCCGTAGCTCTCTTAGGGCTCATTTCCGGACCAACTTTTGTAGAAACTTTTTTTCATATTTTTGGATGTAGAATCACCTCTTAAATTTTGGCATGGCAGTTACTTATCACCCTGTATATATCTGTGCCCTGACGTATCTTGGAGTTTCAAGGGCAAATGTCTCAGTAATGGGACCATATTAGTATACTCCTCGCACTTTACAGCAAAAAGGTATTATACGTTCACTTTGGACCCCGAAAAAAGAAAAAATTTTGTCCAACAAAAAAATTAAAAAAAAAAATAAATGTTGTTTTTCACTAGTAGCTTTAGAACATACCATTATTTATCATGTTTTCAGACTGTGAAATCAATTTTCTTCACCTTTAGCAATAATAATTTTTTCTCTCCTAGTAGGAGTAAATTTTATAAAGTATTTATTTGAGTAAATGTCATTGATCAGGGCTACTTGATTTTTAGGAGCCTTAAGAAAATTGCGAATTATTACAATTTAGGTGTTTTTACCCCATATAGCAATAATAAGTGATGGAAAAATGAGCATAATTTTCGGATTTAGCAGGTCGGATTTTATTAAGAATAAGTAATCCGGTACGAGTAATGATTTTTTAAACTTGTTTATGGTTTAGTGTTGTTACACAATTTTTTCATATCTATTTTTAAATTCATGTTACTAATTACTTATAAAATACTAAAGAATTCGGATATGCACCGAGTAGTACAATATGTGTTAATTGCATATAAAACATGTTGTACATTTATATTTTATATGCATATTTCGAAATATATATATGATTTAATTATGTCTGGTAATTAGTTTATTTTATTTATTGTATTACATACGGCCACATGTATTTGTTTTATAATTATCAAAAAATATTTGGTTTACGTGCTGTCCAGAATTTTAGATTTAGTGCCGTCCTTATTAAAAAAGCAGTCTCTACAATATTTTTTGTCTTCAATATACAGTGTGTCCCCGGATCGACAATACCACAAAATTACATTTTTTTTTCGAATTAAGAAAAACTGCTTTGCGATTTTGCCCTGCTTGCTTAAAAACTAATTTTTGTCAAAATAAAATTTTGAAAAATTATAGGTGGCGCCAGAAAGAGTAAAATTTTTCAGGTTAACTGACCTTTCCGTAAAAGATACGAAAAAAAGTTATTTAAAAATATATTTATAATCAAAAATAAGAGCCGCATGCCAAAATTAATTACGCACAAAACTCATTTGTGCCTGTCATTACGCCTAAAATGAAGCAATATAGTGCATTTTCGAACTTAAAAGGGAAAGCTCCCATTTTGAAAGAAAACATTCTGATTTTTTTTAGGTTATCCATTCACTATCCCTTTATACCGTGCCGTGTTAAAAATATTTAAATAAAAAATCCTTCGGACTTAAAAAAAAATAAAAATGCTAAAGAAACATATCTTTTTAAAAAATGTGACCTCTAGATTTTTTCAAAAATTCTGAAAAAATTCAGGGATGATACAATGATTTAAGGGGTGAGACCTCCAAATTTTTTAGTTTGAAATTTTGGTGGGTCACCCTACCCTACGGCTAAAATTTTAAAGTGCAGAGTACCAGTCATATGTCGATGGAATGCAAAGCGTTACATATCTTCACGGCTTGTTTATTTTATCTTTATTAGAACAAAGAAATTTTTTTTGAATTAAAAGCTCAGTTTTCTTTTATAATTTGTTTACTTATAGTGTAAATATCCATTTAAAACCAAAATAAGATAATCTATCTGGCGAAACGTTTTAAATCGCTAAAAAGAGTCACGTGACCTCCATAACTTTTAAATAAATAGGTGAATTTAAACAAAAGTTACATTCTCTTGTTAATTAATTGAAAACAAAAGACGGTTTAACATAAAATTATGAAAAACTTAAAAATAAAAAACAAAATAAACTTTAAAAATAAAAAAATAATATATTTTTCGTTTTTTTTTTAATTTTTTTTTTTTGGATTAAAATGTCTTTTATTCTCAATTAATGAACAATAAAATGTAATGTCTGTGTAAATTTATTTATTTATTAAACAGTTACTGAGGTCACCTGACCCTTTTTAGGCAATTAAAAACCGTTTCGCCCGATAACTAAAGTTTTTGGAGGTTCCAATATACAATAACCAATTCTTGGTGCCTTAGTACCTGCCCTAAACAAATTAATGATAAACTGAATTATTCTTGTCTGGCAAATACCGCTTTTTAACTTAGCAGGTAGTGACTATACGTAATTTATTACTTGTTGTCTCTCATACAATAGACATGCATGGATTCAGCTACATAGCTCATTATAAAATGCTTCCTAGTCTGGATAATCCACATTTCTAATTCAAAAATAACTATACCAATTCTTGACACCATTTGTTAAACATATTTATTCTGTAGAGTACACGTGCATAATATGCACAAAATTATTCATTTTATAATGAAGCGTCTATGTCCCAGTCTTGATGTCTGGTTG
Source organism: Brachypterus glaber (assembly GCA_958510825.1). Classification (NCBI taxonomy): domain Eukaryota; kingdom Metazoa; phylum Arthropoda; class Insecta; order Coleoptera; family Kateretidae; genus Brachypterus; species Brachypterus glaber. The sequence continues at coordinate 35,556,548 of OY294048.1, forward strand.
ATTGCCCATTCAATCACTTTAATGAATTGGAGATGTCTTAATCTTAAAATTTATGCTTACCACCTACGGCATACAGGGGCGGTCAAAAATGGCCAAAAGTGGCGTGACATAATTGATGGATAGCCCCAAAGAACAACCAAAATAGTCTAAGAGTGACCATTTTTATTTCGTTATTTTATCCCAGCTGTATTTTATATATGTCTTAACGCTTACCCTCCTGGATCTTCATCCAAAAACCCGTGGTCTTAATTCAAGGGCATTGACTTTGATTCAAAAAAATAGCTAGACTTGAAACAAAAGAATATGGCATATCGAAAGATACGTGTCCTTGCTTTAAGAAATATTTTTTTTTCTATGATGAATAGTATTCATATATGGCATAGCGAATATTGGTTTGAACATATCGAAACACGTGTCTTTGGTTCATGGAATCCTTTTTTTTGTAATGGACACAAGTAGAGGATCCACTAGGATCCACTATTTGGATTTTTACCCGACCTCATTCAGTCTAGATTATGGGTGAATCGCATGCCTAGTTTGACAACTTCCACGATACTAAAGTGTAACAACTAGCATTCGACGGCGAACAATGAAACTCGCAAAGTAGAATATTTTAATAAGCTTTATTTTGTACCTACCACCAGAGTCTGGAGTCGAGACGGCCCCACGGCCATCCCTTCTGCTTAGAAGAACAAAATTTTCTTAAAAATGGTGCGCACCAATCAGGAAAATATTTAGCACACTAACACTCTAAAGGATTGACTCATAAAAAAAATCTAGTTTAGTACCGAGTTTAGTACGCAACTTAAATAACTATTAGTTTTTGTAATTCTTCATTAGAATAAGGAATTTTTATTAAAAACAATCAATATTATATTTCTGACGTAAAAAAATATGTATTTTTTCACAACGATATAATTGAAAGTAAATTATGCAAAGATGTAAAATCAAAAGTGGAAATAAATACCTGTAATGCAAAAATAAGCACGGACAATGTCCATTAGACTTGTGTGTAAGATTTTGTTATGCAAGCGCCGATATTCAGAGTATAAAATTTAATTAGAGTTTGTTAATTAATAATATGTAAGTGTTTATGCTGTTTCTAAACCGAATGTTGAAAAAAAATATGTACTTCATCGCATAGTTTAGACTAAATTATGTAAATAGTACAGACGAATTAGGTATTTAGAACTCGGTTGGTAATTTTAGAAAGGATAAACATATGCGTTTCAGAAATTATATTGTAAAATAATTGTGGAGTTAAAAAATATGACAAAATTATTTTCTTGGCCCTGCCATACCACCAAGGTCCCTCAAGACGATTAAGGCCATTTTCAGAATAACGTCTGTCTGTTTGTCTGTCTGTCTGTAACCCTGTAACATTTACTTAATGTTGGTCCGTTACGTAATACTTGAGAGAAAGGATTTTTTGACTTATCAGTCAAAACATGTCCACGAATTTTTTTAACATTAAATAAAATTTCTCTGAATATCAGGGACAACACACATTTTATTTGTGATCACCGGTGGTATTTTGCAGTCCGGGCCTTATCGTAATTTTTTTTAGGTGTGACAAGGTAAACATTTTACGCCCTTGATAAGTTTGCGCCCCCCTCAATTGGTCAGTTTATAATGACTAAAAAAAGGCCTCCAATTTTCCAACTACCAAAAAAAATCTCCCCGGAAAAAACGTATAACTAAAAAAAGGTCCGCCTTCTAAAAACTTATAAACATTTTCTTCCCAGAAAGAATAAATTAAAACGTGCTTTGCACACTTTAAGTGTGCAAAGCGCCTAAAAGGCGGCTGCCTCGTTGTCTCGCACCGCAAACACGGTGCTGTTTGTAATTTGGATCAATATCATCATTGAAAAAACGGCTCTGGAGTTGGTGTTCACCATGGTGGTACCTGTGATCAGATCACATCACATAAAAAACTTGAATTGCTATCCAGTTACAAAATTTTGTATTTACTTACTTTGGCTTATAAGATATCTCCCATTAATCCTACTTTGAGATTTCCAAAAAATACGATAAAATGTCGGATTTCGACTAATTCGCCTGTACTTTTAGTACAGACAATTAATGCATGTGTAATTAAACCAGATAATCTCTATCTAACTGAGCTAACTAGTAATTTTCCCATAGCAAAAATTCCGACAGCAGAACTGGGGTATCTGCTTCGAAAATTTCTCCCATGTATAAAAAAATCCATGAGCTTATAAGAGGTATGCAACTATCCTTGAATTGCAGTTAAAATTGCACACTGAAAATTCAACTGCATCTTCATGATGTATTTTTGTTTATTCTAAGAATTTTTCTACCGAATATTAGTTGCAGTCTAACGGTCGTGTGAAAGGGCCTCACCTTGCGGTGTTATGCACACTCTTTGTTTTTTTTTTTGGAATCGAAAGGGGTTCGTTTGGAAAGATTAAATCTAAATTTGCACCCCTGTGTGATTTTTTTTGCACAGTTATGTGCAAAAACGCATTTATTTTGTTTTTGCTCTGTAACTCGGCTTCAGCTCCTCGCTCAACAAAAAATGAACATGATATTTGTTCCTTATTAAATTCTCTACAATTTATGTGAATAACTTTTTTTGTTTAAATAATCAGAAAAAAAGTTACAGAGCGTTGAATATTTGTAAAAGTTTAAAATTTATAAAATTTTTTCGGTTTTTCGAAAACAACTGGAAAAAACGGGATATTATTCGAATTTGAAATTGCTCTAGCCCGAACTAGAAAACATTTTTTTGGACAAGAAAAAACAAAATGGCGGACGTTTTTCAAAATTTTTCAAAAAAAAAACGTCCGCCGTTTTGTTAATATTTGGCCAAAAACTTTTTTTCTTATTCGGGCTATAGTGACTTAAATACTGAATAATATCCCGTTTTTTTTTTCAGTCGATCCAACGGCCGGAACCATGGCGACCACCGTTTTTTTATGTTAAAAAAAAATTATGGTCAAAAAAATGCCACTTCAAAATCTAAAGAATTATTTTTTGCATTTTTTTTAATATAAATAAACATACCTACAAAATTTCAGAATGGTATCTTTTTTCTTTCTATACATACATATAAAAAATATGTTTAAAAAAAATTATTTTTAAAATTTGACCCCTTAAATCTTGACTGTTGTTCCAATACTCACCTGAGCCAAAGTCTCAAGTAGAGACTTGGAAACCTTCATGGCTATTCCAAAGACTGGTTTTGGCTAGCAACAATTTTGTTTTCCCTTGAAATTTCAAATTTAGTTTATATTCACAATATTATTTCATTCAAGGAATTACCATTAATATTGTACCTACAAAATTTATTGTAAGCAATAAAAACGTTTTATTAAAAAGCTAGATTAATTTCTTGAAAACTGCAAATATGTTAAGTAAACATATTTTATAATTAATTGAGGATTTGTATATTGTACATTACAATTTGTAATGTCTTAATTTATTTAAATCCTTAATGTAAATTTTATTCATCGTTTATGCTGTACACTGTAAGAAATAAAACATTTGTTGCCATATACCGATTCGTTAAATTTGTCATAGAAGCAATATGTAAAATACCATAGACCAACATGTAATTTTTTTAAAATTAAAAGTACGTAATTCACAATAGGTGTAAATCAATGTAATTCTATGTAATTTTAAATAATTTTACATTTTATAATAATTATTGTTGTAATTTTAAATTAATTTAACTTTACAAAATGTTACCAGTTTTTTACATTAATTTACAATAAATTACATTTATTTACATACATTTACATAAATTCATGACATAAACATAGTCAAGTGCAGTAAAATTTCTTAGTAAACTACGTATTTTTACATTCTTTTACTGTGGTGAACTTTGTTTACTATCTTGCTTGAAGGAACAGACCATACTTTGAATCCAATTAAGGGCATAAGGACAAATAAAGACGACTTTAGTGAATAATTTAATTAACTTAGAAAACCATGTTATATATCTAGGCATTATCCTATCCAAAAACCTCGCGCGGGATCAGAAGAATGCAGTACATGTTTCTTTGACAAGCGGTGCACACGTCGTGTTTTTTTGCCGTAAAAAATGGCAACACCGAAGGGTGACACTCATCACATCTCGACTCACTCACATCGCTACTCACACACATCTCTACTCACACACATCTTTACTCAAACACATCTCTACTCACACACAACTCTACTCACACACAACTCTACTCAAACACATCTCTACTCACACATATCTCTACTCACACACATCTCTACTCATTGTTATATACTTTGACATTTATTTAATTAGAACTAGGATAACATGGCGGAACAAAGCACTAGTTGTACTCAAGGCCGTCAAAAATAAAAATTTTAGCAACTTAACTTACAAGCAGCTTTACTGTCAATGCTGAGCTACATACCATCAGAAGTTTCTTCAATTATTTGAGGTTATGTGACTTTTTCTAGATGTCAGATTGTAAAAACAAGGCTATGTCACGCGCAAAAGACCTATTTGAAAGATGTAATCAAGATCGCCTGTTATTTTTAGAAATATACATTTTGTATATAAGATAAGCAAAATATACAACGAACAGTGTGTATTAAATTTACGCGAGCCGCTACGGCACCGCAGCGGCACGCTCCTGTGCACCGAGCCTAATATACTGTCGATTTTGGTGTTTATGAGTTAATTAAGTGATTACATAAAAACACCTTAGTAGTAAGGGTATAAAAACACCTTAAACCTCTACTAATTAAATAGTAATTTAATTTCCCAAAGGACCAAACTTTTCCATATCAGATTTAGATCAATTAATTTAAAAGATTTAATTTGTCTGAGAGGGTTGGACTGTCATGGTATGCAAATTTAAATACACATGCATTCCAGTTTAAATCTTTTAGACATTTAGATTAGTTTGAATTTAAATTTGTATTAAGTACTATTAGACTGACGAAACGAAAAAGTATTAATTTTTATGTAGGAAGAAAAAACTGAAACAACTCTTACAATAAGTGGGCAACGAAGCCTAGAAATTCAAACTTTTAATATTGATTTAATTTTCACGAAAAAGTAAAAAAAAATAATTTAAAACTTTATTATACAGGGTGATCAGTAACTGCCATGCCAAAATTTAAGAGGTGATTCTACATCCAAAAATATGAAAAAAAGCTTCTATAAAGGTTGGTCCGGAAATGAGCCCTAAGGGAGCTACGGCTTCGAAGATGACACATTGAATGGGGAACAAAGAAAAAGCATCAATAAAATTTTAATACTGCAGGGTGATTCTTTATTTAAAACTGAGCATAAAAGAATTTTTCACCAAAACACCTAAATTTAATATTAAAGGAGTAATAACTTTTAAAAAGTAACGTTTTTGTTGGCACAAAATGTTACTTCCTCTTAATTGCTTTTTTTTAACGGTTGCTCCTACAGTGTTATATGACATTTTTTATGTATTTTTAATCGAGGAATCTATATTTTTTACAAAAAATCCAAAAAAAGTACACATAAAAAAGTTTGGGGCAAAATTTTTTCCGTCTAGGCACGCCTTACTAAATTTAAAAAGATAAATTAACATAAACTTATTGCCCTTATTAATACTAGTATACATGCAAAAGCTTGTCGCTCTAGCTTAAAGGGTACCAGAGTTATTAATTAAAAACCTTATTTTTAATACAATTTTAAAGGAACTTTTTTTGATATTTTTGAATGCAGAATCACCTCTTAAATTTTGGCATGCCAGTTATTAATCACACTGTATAGAAACTATGATATTTTTGTACATTTAGGGAATGCGGGACCTTATCAAATGCACTCATAAAGTACCAGAATAAAAAAAAATTGTAAAATTTTGTTGAATTTCACATCGTAGTTTAAAGGATAAATTTAAATATTCAGTTAAATTTTCTATAAACCTAAAAATAAATTAAAAATATGTGCCAATATGTTGCCCAATATTCATCGAATAATAATAAATTATTCTTAGACGCATTCATGTAAATAGTAAAGAAACCAAACCATTTGTTTGCATATAGATTAAAAAAACTTTTAATTTCAATATTATTTTGTGTTTTATTTTGTGCTTGCGTCGCACAGTGGTCAAAACAGTTATCGAGATCGTTAAATCATACGAATTTAAGTTTAGAACTTCTAAATGGTGGACGCAAGTTTGATTTTTTCTATAAATTGATTTTTAGGTTATTTTCGACATTATTAAAAATTCAAGTGCAATGAGATGTTTCGGCTGAGAGAGGTGGAGGGATTTCAAGCAATTCTAATGGCGGTTTCTCCCGTTAGATTAGACAGGGACAAAAGTTCTACCCAAAAAGGATAGAAGACATACATACACTCCCACTTCCACCCAACCAAACAAATTCTGTATTTGTTCTTTGTTGAACAAATACAATATTTACTTGGCCGGGCGAAAAATATAACTATAATATTTTTATTAAAGAAATTACTGGCGCCATCTAAATTTTAGTAGAATTATCTTATTCTACAGATTCACGTTAGCTATGTTCGTTCGTGCCGCTCAGTCTACACTTTCCGGCCAACCAAATAAATACTGTATTTGTTGTATGAAAAACAAATACAGTATTTATTTGGTTGGCTGGAAAGTGTAGCACAAATGAGATAGAGATAGGGTAGACGTCTTTTGTTTCATAATTCTAGTTGTAGAGAGCTCCATTGAGTGAAATAGAGAAAGACACTTGTCACAGCGCGAAACCACCTGTTTCACCGTCAAATTCGTAACGAACTAGTCGTCTGCTCTCGGATCGGTCAAGCAACCGGCGACCAAACGAACTGCGACCGGTTAGTTAGTAGTAACGACTCGGCAGCAGCTAGGAAAAAAGGGACATTAAAACGAAATAGTCGTCTGCTCTCGGATCGGTCAAGCAACCGGCGACCAAACGAACTGCGACCGGTTAGTTAGTAGTAACGACTCGGTAGCAGCTAGGAAAACAGGGACATTTAAAACGCATTGGAGATATCTCAACGACTCGGTCGTGACTACCCGGTCGCAGTCGTCAGCGACTGCGACTTTTGGAGGAAACCAAAGCTTAACTTGTACGAGTCTGGTTAAGGGCTGGTACACACTATTAGTTGTTACATAATGATTTATATTTCCACAGGTTTTAAAAGTTTTAATATTTTTTCTAGCATAGACAATTAGACTTAAGAAATATTACTCAATTAATTGTCATATCTAACTGGTTAGATTGGTCGAACAGGGAGTCTAAAACTGACAGTTAACTGAGAGTAAAGTCCTTTTTTAATTTGAAAACCCTTATCACGTCAACTTAGTAAGGCTTACTCTTAAAGCTAAAGCACCAAGATTTTCAAATATACCCGCCTTTTCGGGGAATAGGGCAGGTGCGGCTGAAAACCCCCGGGCGCGAGATTTCTAAAGATACTAGACTTTTAAATGGCACCTATTCAACGTTAATGTAATTTACAGTAAACCCAGGTCCACCATTAAAAAAAAAACACCAAATCAGCCAAAAACCAAACCAACGTTATGGTTTACGTTAGCGTTGGTTTGGTTTGGTTTTTGGCTGGTTTGGTGTTTTTTTTTTATGGGGGGTGTTGATTTACATTAACGTTCGTTTTGGTTTTGCGCCTGTTTGGTGTTTTTTTTTTTGTTGTAAAAATTTAGTTTTAATAACCTCAACATCAACATTGTTCTGCAGTTTTTGGCTATTATCGTTAATGGCCAGGTAATTCATAAGATTAAGTGATTTTTTTCAACCTATAGCATAAGTGCCATTTAAAAGTCTAGTATCTTTAGAAGTCTCGCAACCCGGGCAAATTGAGCGTTTTTTGCCACAGTTTCAGAACCTGGGTCGATATAGCCTCGAAATAAAGCAGAGAAAGTGTTAAACGATTTGGCCGGAAAACATCATTCAGGATTCACTGTGCGCCGCAACAAGTGCAAGACTCATTCAGTATAGGCGAATTAATAATGCGATTTCTAATGCAAAATCCGGATTGACATTAAACTTTGTTTCTCTGGGGAAATTAGAGAAAATCTCGGATGAAATTTGTCGAAAATATCACGCAGGATGCATTGCAATCGTGTGTCAATTGTTATAATAACGTAATCAGGATGCCTGAGCGCGGCGAGAATTGACGAGAGCATTGCGCTGCCTCCAACACCTCCAACATGGTGCTTGGTTCCATTGGATCCCATATGTCATTAAAATGTTCTAATGAAAATTTTTGTGATACATGTTGGAAAAGGAAAAAAAATTGGACCTTCTCGCAAAGCTGTAATGGGGTAGTTGCCATACTAAAAATAATAGTTTTTTATATTGTTTCGTTCTAGCCAACCTTAGATTAAAAATTTTTATATAAATTTAGTCCAGTCAAATAACGAGAAATTCATATGTTAAATTGCAACAAATGTACACGGGCTAATATTTTAAAGGATAGTAGTGGATAATAACAGAGGACTCCTGTAAGTTTTTCACCGGGTGATTTGCGTAAGGGGTGTCCGCTATCTTGAATTTTAGGGATGAGTGCTGTTATCTCACTAAAATATTCGAAGGGTAAAGAAGGTTATGAGCAAACTTGTACCTCTTGAAATTCTCTATAAGTTTTATATATTTTGCTTTTTCATAAGTATTTTGTTACGGTTACAGTGGGCGCTGAAAGTCGAGTTGCGCCCTCTGTAACCTTACCAAAGTTCCTATGAAAATTTATAATATATGAAACTTATAGAGAATTTCAAGAGCTACAAGTTTGCTTTTATCGTCCGATGAATAATTTGGCTGAAAAATGGAAAAACCAATTTCACCTCCAACATGGCTCTTATTGAATTAACTCAATTGTTATTAATTTATTAAAAAAATGATCCAAACTAAAATTGTTGGAAATTTCCTCCTTAACAAAATTGGTTATATGCATTTTTATCGTAAGATGCATATTAAGCAACTCACCCCTAAAATTCAAGATAGCGGACACCCCTTATGCAAATCACCCGGTGAAAAACTTACAGGAGTGTTCCATTACCAACCACTACTACCCTTTAAGATATCAACCCGTGTACATTTACCTTAGATTTTTTACTGTCAAACTCGTTTTCAGCGCACAAGAAGATTAAGGAAAATATAGTCTTATTAAGAGTAATTGACGTTATTTTTTTTATGACCCTGTGTAATTATTCCGAATAATAATAAACCTCTTGTCCATGTAATTAAAAGCACACGCGTCAGCCACATTTATTTCCACTTGCTACCCTTTAAATGTAAACTCGCTTCCGAAAAGGGTGTTGTTCGATTACTGCAGTTTAGGATACAGAGGGTATTTTATTAAGCCTGATTCGACATTTGTAAAAGTTTTAAATAACGATATATATATATATAAATGACTATTTTTTTTTCAACTATCATAATATAACATAAAACAAGGCATTACCATAACGACGGGATATTTTCGTCTCGAATATGTACGAGAAATACGAATATATACCAGTTTTTTAGTTCTTTGATATAATAAGCTTGATAATATAATATTATAACAAAATATCAACTAAAATGCAAAATTAAGGCAATTTTTATGTCTTATTAGCTTATTTTTATTTAATATTAATATTATTTAACGAATTTAGATCTTTTTTATTCCAAAAATTAGAAACGTCAAACATGAATTTATTGTGTCAAAATAAATTAACATTAAATTAATTATTATTTATTATTATTTATTTATTCAAATTACTTTCGAAGATTTAAATTTTTAAAAAATTGTTTCAAAAAATAGTCCTGCAAATACACCTCCAGATTCGGTATATTTTCGAAACATCCTATCCGGATATATCGAAAATATACCTCTCTGTCGGTGTATTACATATGAAAAGCGCTCGGAAAAGCGTTATAATATAACGCTTTTTCGGGAGCTTTTCATTACATTACATTACGTATTATGAAACGTTTTATTTATAAGTTGTAATTTGTTGTTGAAAGGGTTAAAATAAAATCGTGCTCCTAATATTTTTTTATGCCTCTCTAAAAATACCTAAAAATGTCTGCTTGTTAAAGATCTGATAGCAATGGGCTGCCGTCTATTTAGATTAGATAAAGAAAGAAGTTCTACAGAAAGAGATAAAATTATAATTATTATTGTTTTAAAATAAAATTATGCATATTTTAGGTAAAAATAACATTTTAGATTATATTTTAAATTAGATTAAGGTAAGATATTTGTTTTTTTTAGGTAAAAAACAATTTTTTTTTAATTTTTACACAGCTATGTGTACAGTAGGTCTAAAGTTTCCTAGGGAACTTATGACCTACTCCTTAATTTGACAGTCATTGATAATAAATACCCCGTTGCGTGTAAAGATTTTGTACTTGTTTTTGTGTTTAATAAGCTGTTTTATGTATTCTTTAATAATTTTGCATATAATGCACATTTTTTGTTGCACTGTGATAAAGTCAAAATATAATATTATTAGGGAATATTCTTTTTGGGTTGATATTGAAGACCTAAATTTATGTTGCCTAACGTATTGGACTGCTGTCCATTCCATATCCATACGGACAAAAGAGCCTATTTACCAGGCTCTTTTATAGCGTAAGTCAACAAATCCTATCCAATTATCTCGCGTAAACTTGTAAATGAATACAAAGTAAATTGAAAATTCAATTGCTCATTTCTGTGGTCATTCGAGTTATTTGTTCTGGACGTTGATCAAATTAAAGTACTGTTCCGACGTTAATTGTTTTTTCTCGTTCCTGACAAAAACACTAGAAAAATAATGCATTCCCAAACCTACACAAATTTTGTTTTAAAAATTAACTTGATTTCCGTCAAAAAAAATTCTGTCTGTCTGTCTGTCGGTCGGTCTGTCTGTCTGTCTGTCTGTCTGTCTGTCTGTCTGTCTGTCTGTCTGTCTGTCTGTCTGTCTGTCTGTCCGGAATATTTGTGACCACGATAACTTAAGAACGGGCGCCAGAATTTACAGCGAAAAAATAACCGCGAAGACCATTACCGCGATCGCCATTACCGCACATATCCTTTACCGCGAAGACCATTACCGCGCATCATTTTTATTTTATGTAAGGGTATTTCTGTGGGATTTTTGGCAGTTTGGTTTGATTAGTTTTGATTTTGGTTTGGATTTTTATTGATAAAGTGGAACGTTTACTAAATGTACCCATATATCTGTGTTTGGGTTTGGACTTTTTTATGTGTGTTGTTTTAAATTTATATCGACTGATTTGTATAAATCGCTGATTAATAATCAGTTTAGTACGAATCGTCATGTCGATCGAAATAATGAAAAGTGCTAGGGGCAAAACCTCTCTGTATATAAACATTTCATATACAGGAAAGGAAAGACTGTTAAAAATAAAAACAGTGCGTAAATTACGACGTGCTTAGTTGCAAGGGGCGTTTGCATACTTCGGACGGATTTTTTTTAAAGGAAACTAGTAATGGCCACAACCCCGACCCAGCAGCTATATCAGTTAGAACTGTTTGATTGTTTTCTGCAAAATATTAATTTTTTTATTTAAACTTTTTTTTCTTCAAAAAAAAAAAAATAAAAAAATAAATTATGCGCGGTAATGGTTTTCGCGGTAAAGTCCATGCGCCGTAACGTAAAGACCCTACCCCTTAAGAACGGTTCGAGCTAACGACTTCAAATTTGGACCATAGGTTGATTATCCAAAGTTCTAGGCTGGGATTGTTTTTGGTAAAAATCGGATTGGGGTAAGTAAAATGGGGTAAAAAAAATTTTTTATTTATTTTTCGTTTTACGAAAAAACTTAAAAAAAAAATTGAAAGATTTTTTTTTCGTTTTTGATTTTAATGAACCTTTTTTCTATAGAGGAAAGTATTATTTTGTTGTCAGCAGTATTTTTTAGAAAATTATTAAAATTGCAAACTTTCATTTTTCTTATCTATGTAAAACTTATGTGCATTTAAAATTCCACACATATATGTAATAAATATTCAAATGAAGTCCATATCTTATAGTATAATATACTCTTCATAGTTTTACAGCAACAGCTCACATTTAGTCATGTTACTTTCTCAACCTCGTACATATCTCCAAAAAATCGATTTTCGTTTCTTTGCAATTATCAGTAAGGGAACATTCAAGTATTACGTAACGCAAGTTTTAATCATTTTGGACCCCCCCCCCTGTAACGCTATTTTTCTATACCATTAACATGGGCGTAACACTCCAAAATAACCTCAACCCCCCCCCCCTAGGAGCGTTACGTAATACTTGAACGTTCCCTAATAACTTATAACCTACCTGACTGAAATAATTATTTAAATAATAATAAATAAATAATTATAATTTATTTATTATTATTTAAATAATTATTTCAGTCAGGTAGGTTATAAGTTATAAGCGCTGGTCGGATCGAAGAATTCATTTACGGGGGGCAAGCAAAAATTAAAATTTTAAAACTACTGTTTTTAGGGCGATTACGGAGATTGCCATCAGAGTTCGGAGAGCGAGGTTGGCACCGATAATAATAAAAAAAAATCCAAACTAAACTTTTTGGAAATTTTCTTCTTAACAAAATTGGTAATAGGCATTTTTATTGTAAGATGCATATTTACCGAGAAACCGCGCTTACTCCTAAAATTCAACATAGCGGACAACCCTTACGCAAATCAGAAGTGCTCCGTTACCATCCACTACTGCTCTTTAAAATATCAGCGCGTGTGCAATTTTTTGCAATTTCAACTTACACTTGAGAGCAAAAAAATCCACCTAAAAATTGCCATTTTTTAAATTCAAATATTTCGACTATCACTTAATGGATTTGACTGATTCTTTTTTTGTTTTAAAGCTTAAACATTCTCTACTTTTGTTTTTATTTAGAATGATTAAAAAAATGTACAACTATGTTTTTTGCTCCATCTTCCAGGACTTGCATGGTACGCCACTGCAAATGTTTATAAAATTGTTCAAATCTCTCTTATTGTCGCAGTTTTAATGAATATTTTCTTTTTTATTTTTTTATATTTTTACTTCTGGTTTTGGAGATATCAGGTTTTTCCTGAAAGTTGTCATTTTTTCAGTTAACTCAAAAATTACTACATGAATCTGATTGATGCTGTTGAAGCTTAACCGAGTTACGTTTTTCTTCTAATCAAGTTTATCAAAAACTTAAAATGGGTTTGTTAAACTTGATTAAAAAAAATGGGTCACTCCATCCGGAGGCAGTTCTGCGAAATCACCGTTGAGCCACCGTCAGACGGCAATAGAAAGTTGCCCCAGGATAAAGAAACTCTAGAAGAAGACGTAAAAGATTTGAGTTTCAAATAAAAAACAACAACTCTACGGATTTAGTACTTTTTGAGTTAACTGGAAAAATGACAACTTTTAGGAAAACCCTGATATCTCCTAAGCCAGAAGTAAAAATATAAAAAATAAAAAAAAAAATATTTATTAAAACGGTAACAATAAGAGAGATTTTAACAATTTGATAAAAAGTTGCAGTGGCGTACCATGTGGTCCTAAAAGATGGGGCAAAAATACAGAGTTGTATATTTTGTGTTGCTGACAATACAAAAATACTTTTTTTAATCATTCTAAATAAAAACAAAAGTAGAGAATATTTAAGCTTTAAAACAAAAAAAGAATCAGTCAATTCCATTAAGTAGTTTCCGAAATATTTGAATTTAAAAAATGGCAATTTTTTAGGTGGATCGATTTTTTTGCTCTCAAGTGTATTAATTCCTCGTCATTTGAATGGACTAAAACTACACACGGCTAGCTTTACTGCGCATGATATATTTGTATATCTTTGCCAGAACACTTTTGCGTATTCGTATGTATTATTAAACACTTGCGCATAAATATGTTCCACCAATCCTTACTGCGCATGACATATTTCTATATGTTTGCCAGAACACTTTTAAGCATTCGTATATAGTAATAAACTCTTCTGCGCATACTTACGTTTATCTAAGCAGTACTGCGCATCGTAACTGGTGACCGAAATTTTTTTTGCTTGAAATGGACATAAATCATTATTAAAATTTGCAAAATACAAGGCTTTGCCTATAAACTAATAAAAAGACTTCACAGTGGCGTGTATTTTGTTATTTTGCTAATATCTCCAGAAGTATTGGTGCTACGAAAAAAATGGTTTTTGCCTTTTTTATGGTAAATTTTATTACCTTTCTATACATGCCAAAATTATAATTGAACGATAAAAAAATTAAAAAAAAAATACCAAAAATTAACTTTTTTTGGCCCCTATGACCCCCTTCTCCCCTAACCACATACCCCAATTTCAATCCCCGCCGAGATATTCACTACGTAAATATACCCTCCAAATTTCAAATCGCTACGATTTGTCTTTCCCGAGTTATCGTGTTCACAGACCGACAGACAGACAGACATTTTTTTTAACATGGTCTCAAAAGTCTTAAAAACTTCGAAAACGTCGAGAAATGTGAAAAAATCGGAAAAAAATTTTGAAAAAACTAATGTGTATTTCAATACTTTTAATTTTAGAATTCTAAAATATAAAAGTACAAAAAACTAAGAGTGTTTATATTCCTGATTTAAAATTAGTCCAAGCTCGCCGTGTACCCGACTGCGAAGAGTATATACGCTTTGAAATGCATCACACATCCCTATCGCAAACTTGACTAAAAATCGTGAATACTATTTTTTGACACCGGATAGATAATATCACGACATAAAGAGAGTATCACGATATATTACATATTTATTTTAACAGAAAAGATATAAAAAGATACGAATGAATAATTTTGTAGTAAATATTATTTAACTTTTATACCAGTAGTATAAATGTTGTAAGTAATTGTTTTATAAATAATATAGAATCATATACACATACATTAAAAATATTGACAAAAATATGGATAAGGAAATGAAGTTTGCTGCGGAAGAGGAAGCTTGGCAGATGCAACGCCTGCTTAACATGAGGGACACGTGGGGCACTTGCACACACGTCCCCCCAGATGGAAATAGGTTTAAAAAAAAATAGCAAGATTAGATGACTATTAATTAGATTAGCAAAGTGTCTGTAAAACTTAGGAGAACGAAATCGCAATAAGCAATAGTTCTTAAATAGTGGTCAAAGTTCTTCCGCAGACTGCATGCTAAACAACAGTAATAGACTTCAATTTCTTTTGCAC
The DNA here is from genome assembly GCA_958510825.1 of Brachypterus glaber. Classification (NCBI taxonomy): domain Eukaryota; kingdom Metazoa; phylum Arthropoda; class Insecta; order Coleoptera; family Kateretidae; genus Brachypterus; species Brachypterus glaber. The sequence goes on from OY294048.1 coordinate 35,571,660, forward strand.
GATTCTATTAGTGTTTTTGTTGCTGATTTCGATTTTGTTTAGATAAAATCTCTATATGTTTCCACTTTTGAGAAAAGCCGTTCCAAAGTTTTATAAAAATAAAAATTTGTCATTTATGGAGGCTCATATTTATATTATTATAGCAGCTTCAAAAGTTTTTTCTAGTTTAAATTAAAGTTACATTTATGCTCTATAAAATAATTACGAAAAATGTCTGGAAATCATTTTAAAAGTTCACTTGAGGAATAGCTTTTGATTCCTCTACAATGATGTTTAAAGGAAGGTGAATTTATCTTTGTTAAGCAGTTTTTATAAATTCAACGTCAAATTTATTATATTTGTCAAGTCTATGTGTTTGTCAATGTTTCTAAATATGACATATACTGCCCAAAATAGTTTTAAGCAGCAACACTGAATCGTCATCTGGACACCTGAAGTGAAATCCATAACTTGAATTCAAGCTATAGAAAACCTTTGTAGGTGCTTTAATAAATGATTTATTGTTCACCAAAAATGACATTTTAATTTTTTCAAATTTTCGCAGTGTATTTCTCAAAAACGTAAAGAGATAGAGATTTGGTCTAAGCAAAATCGAAATCAGCAACAAAAACAATAATAGGATTGTGCAAAAAAAATTGCAGTTTGCTACTGTTGTTTAAAATGTAGTCTGTTTTTTGAATAAAAATACTATAGTTGTAATAAAAAAATATTAGTGCACTAAAATTTAACTTCGCGTACTCGGTGCGTAATATACTATTTTTCTTGTGTTCAGAAGTAATAAGAGGGAGTCATACAACATGTAAGGTATAGCTAAGCAAATATAATGTTCCTTGATTTAGAATTTCCTTACGTCTATTTCTACATATTAATAAAAATTTCTAAGCAACAATTTTTATTACAATGCAAAAAGTTCGCAATAGGATATATTTCGGCCTTGTTGTTGCTTGCTCCATTGCCATTTCTTGCGCCACGTTCCCAGACATTGTTTTGTCTATAGTTTCTTTGTCAGCTTTAATAAATTTAAATTACACGTATTAACATAATCCAGCAAATTAATAAATAGGAGATTACCTACAACACATGGTGAATGTTTGTAATAAAACTTGTAAGCCAGTCGGAAAGATTTAAAATGGTACATTTTCCTCGGCGCGGCCATTTTTCGAAAATGTCATTAAAATTATAATTTAGTACTAAAATTGTTGAGCACAGATTACAAGCAAACTGTCATTTATGGTTCTTTTTGTTTTTACTACTAATGCCATCTGTTCACAAAGACACGAACTTTAGGGTTCTTTTTGTTTTTACTATTAGTGCCTTCCAGTGAACAGATGGCACTTATAGTAAAAACAAAAAGAACCATAAAGTTCTTGTCTTTGTGAACAGATGGCATTAGTAGTAAAAACAAAAAGAACCATAAATGACAGTTTGCCAATGAACTAGAGGAGTGTGGGAACAGGATTCCAATACAAATAAGTAGTGACACTAGGTGGTGCGATTTGGTAACTTTATAGGGATTTTTATGGTAAATAAAGCATGGTGCTTTAAGCACCAGAGATAAGTTGGTCTCTGAAAGCACATTGGCCAATCCTAAGATGAAAATTCCCTATAAAGTTACCAAATCGCACCATCTAGTGTGAAAAATTTGAAGCCCCTAAAGTAAAGAATGCGGTTAATGGCGGCCATTCATATTAACCACTCGTTCAGACACCATTCCTGTTCCCCCACTCCTCTAGTTCATTGCAGATTTGCCTGTAATCTGAGCGCAACAATTTTAGTACTCAATACATATTATTACCTAATATGTTTAACTGCATAGTATAAAATTAAATTAGGGTTATAATAAATAAGGTAATCGTTTTTATTGCTTATATTGGCTACTCTGATTACTTTTTCTTCCTTACGTTGGCTAAACTGTTAGAGATAGCACTGTAGACTCTATTTTGGCGATCTTTGTTGTCAAGAAACTATCCCATTGGAAGTGTGTAGTGTACTCCTAACGGCTTAAGGTACCTATATTTGTCGTTAAGTGTATGCAAAATGGTCTTTTTCCCAATTAAAAAAAATTCAGACCATCCAACAACAAAAAAACAACCCAAACCACTAAATTAAAAGTAAGGTTAAGTTATCTTATTATAACACAGGCTCACATAAAAAATCGGCCGGTTTTCAACTGTTTTTTGAGGTTATTTTGAAACCGGATTGATCAAAACTGACAACGAATTCGTGTTCAGCGGCCAAAAATACATGGGAATGTATATGTAGCACCTCTGCCTATGTCGAAAGATTTTTTACTTATATATTTTAGAATTCTAAAATTAAAAGTATTGAAATACGCATTTTTTTTCTCAGTGCAGTTAAACTTTCCAAATAATTTTATTTAATTTGACTGGCCTATTAGTATATTAATTCTGTAATTCTGTAAGAAGTTCTGTTTAAAATATAATGGGAAAAAATATAGTATTTTGTAGCACAAGTTTGGAAAATGCGATATTACAACTACAATAATTAATTTGATAACTAATAACACAGGCCAACAAGGATTTTGTGATCGGATTCTTATTTTCTGGCTTAGTTAAGACTCACTGCCAAACAAGCATTTTTTTTGTTTTAATCACGTATAGTTTTTTTTAGCTATAAGCCATGCCAAAAATATAATTCTTTAAAATGAAATGATAGACAAAAACGAAAGTAATATTCGAGGTCAACATAGCTAAATTATCCAAAATCAGTTGTCGGATCCAGATCAACTTTCAAATGTTGAAAATTTGTTGGCCTGTGTAATTAACTAAAATATTAAGCTGTGTTCTGGAAAAAGTCCGAATCCATGCATTTATTTTTTTTTGTCCCGGGACAGGCCTATAAGAACATGCAAAATGGGTGTGATTATGAGCTTATAAGCAGTCATCGGCGAATTTCCAGTGCTCGCATAGGCGCCGCGTTGATTCTATCGTTGACGCGAGGTTTTAAATATTTACATTTTTATTTTCTTTGAAAAACACCGATATATTTACATATTTATAGTTAATATGTATATTCACTATTGTTGTGTGTAACAAATTAGTCAATATTGTTGTGTGTAACAAATTAGTCGTCAAATGTTTCGATTTAGTGACCTTTATAAAAATTTCCCTCATTATTCGGCAAAATTATTCCGTAAGCCTATGTTTCTGTGTTTATTTTCAACGTTGATGAGTCATAATTGAATTTATTCCGATTAATGCTTATAAGAGTCGCAAAATAGAACGATTAGTCCGAGAGCCAACGCCCAGTAGAATTTTTTTTATTACCTCACCGTTTGGACTTTGTATATGTGTTCTTTATGTCCAGTTAAACCACTACTTACATAAGACGGTAGCGTTTTTTTTTTTTTTGAACCAACCCTTAACTTTAGGGCGTCCGACAACGGTATTGCCAGAAAGTTTTTGTCGGACAAGGTTACCACTTGATTTTAAATATTTTTTTCTATTTTGCGACTCTTATAGCTCATAATCACACGCATTTTGCGTGTTCTTATAGGCCCATAAGAGGTCTCTACTTTTTTTTCTGTTGGGTTGGCAACATACAAAAGCCTATCTGCGTGCATATGTCAATGTCGATTTAAAGTTTAATTTTTTACAAAAATTTGTGTTTGGATTAGCGGCTTGTTTTCTAAACTTGTACTCGTGCGCTAAAAACGTATGTTATGAAACTAGTACTTTAATATACTATTATTAAACGATCCTGAAAAAATCAGCTGTGAGGTGAGCCCAAATGTTATGACGTTATAACTAACCTAACATGGTAAAGTTATGATATCATAACATTTAGCATGCTAGCACCTTACAGCTGATTTTTTCAGGATCGTTTAATAACAATATTTAAAATCAAGTGGTAACCTTGTCCGACAAACATTTTCAGGCAATACCGTTGTCGGCCGCCCTAAAGTTAAGGGTTGGTCCCAAAAAAGTCCAAAAAAAGTCCCGCTACCGAGAATTTTCTTATGTAAGAAGTTGTTTGACTGGACATAAAGAACACATATACAAAGTCTCAACGGATAATAAAAAAATCTACTGGGTGTGGGCTCCCGGACTATACCGGGTGTCCCAACTCTATTTACCCAGCGATTTTCTCGAAAACTAAAAGTGATAATTAAGTTCTGCGAAAACCAACTTAAATTAGACAACTTAAACTATCTTTTAGGATATATTTGATACTTTCAGCTCTCAAAACGTAGGCAGGGGGCACGAGGGAAAGTTTTTTTAATGAAAAGGGGGGTCGTGTGATACATTATTTTAAAGCAAATAAAATTCTCTATTGGACTGTATATTTTTTTAATTTTTTAAACATTTTTTTATAGGTTTTGATTCTTTAATTTTTTGTGCTAAAAAATGTGATTTTTTAAGTTAATTTTTGTACATTTTTATTTATGTCAACTAAAATTAGGTTAAAACTATAATTTACGTTTTTTCATCATGAAGTTAGTAAATTTAAAAAAGTTGTTTGATTTTTTTAGAGTAATTTTGACAAAAATACCCATTTTCAACCCTATTTAAACCAAAAAAAAAATGTTTGGACTTTTATAAAATATATAGTTAAATGGAGAATTTAATAATCTTTAAAATTATGTATCACACAACCCCCCTTTCCATTAAAAAAAATGTCACCCTATGCTCCCCTGCCCACATTTTAAGAGCTGAAGGTATCAAATGTATGCTAAAAGATAGCTTAAGTTGTCTTATTTAAGATGATTTTGATTATCTCTTTAAGTTTTCGAGAAAATCGTTGGGTAAATAGAGTTGGGACACCCGGTATATTTTTATTATTTGCAGTATAAATTAATTCGTAAAGACAAATTTAATTTAAATGTTTAATTTCGTTTATTTTATTGATAGTAGTATATTACACGTTGTAAAAAATTAAACAAAAATATCGTCGCAATAAAATCACATCGAAAATGCATTTATCTTTTTTATTTCGTAACAATATCTCTAAAATACGCAAATGTGTGTTCATATTTCATTAAAAAAGTGGATTTAAATAATTAATAGTAAATTGTTTTTTGTATAGATATATAAAATTAAATTTATATGTCACGTAAAATTGCAATTCAGTGGAAAATGGTGTGTCGAAAGGTGCTTATTTTAAATGTACCTATGTATTTTTATCTGAATGACCACAATAATATTTTATAATAAAATAATAATTATAATTATCTATAATATAATATATTATAATATTAACATCTGTATAATATAATATATTATAATATTATCTAAGGCATAGAATTTTCTAAGAAATTTTTACGGAATAGGCCAATTTTTAGCAAAGAATAGTCCCTTTTTAGCAGAGAATTGGCGCATAAAAAAAGCTCAGCTCAGATTGTCAGATGTCAGAAACTTTTACTCCCTATTTTTACTAAAATCATATTTTTTCCATAAAAATTTACTTCCTAAAGAATTCTGTTTAATTGTTAACTTCTACTTAATTGGTAAGTTCTACTTCTTAATTCTTAAATTATACTTAATGGAGATAAGAATTTTTAAGCAATAAAGTTATTCTAAATTTTTGAAATTTCCTTACAAGAAAGACCCAGTAACGGCAAACACTATACATTTTGATAGGTTGCGTACCCAAATTTGCAGTTAACATCTCAATTCATTTAAAAGTATTTTTTTCTACGACTGCTTTAGAATGTAAGCAAATACACATACTTTTCAAACACAGAGTGAATCCATTCTAGTTCTAGATATGGTATGAATATTCCGTATCAAGTGTTAGAATGAGCACATGCAGTGCCATCTCTTGTATATAAAAGTAAAGAAAACTATAGCAAAAGTATCAAAAATATATATATTTTACCATGAAATATTGAATAATTTAATGCAATTTAAAGTTTTTGCGTTTCACATAAAGTTTATTAGTTTTTCTTAATATTTGACCACTTTTTTATCAATTTAGTTCAAAAAAATAAAACTGCTCCATCTATTTTTGCATTATAATTTGTAAATATGTGCGCCTGCCGGCTCGTATGACAAACTTTCCGCTCGCGCGGAATATTGTCTATTCCATACTAGTCGTTGAATATACTATACTGTGTAAGGTGCAGCTAGTAATAACTACTGTAGTGGCGCCTTCGCCATAATTGAAATTGTAATTTAGTGGACACAGCTTATAATCAACATCCATGGACCGGTGAAAATGGTTTGTTTTCGCTCGTTATAGTTAGCAAAAAATAGTTATTTATAATATAAGGGCGAAAAATTAAATTTTTCGATGAGTAGATTCTTAGAAGCCGAGGGCCGGCCGATAGGGCCGGCCCGAGGGTAATAAACCAACGAAATCGAAATTTAACTTTTTGCCCGTGTATTATACAATATTTTTTATTCGATTGTTACTAATTATAATAAATTATTAAAATATACTTAATTTTAAAGTGCAAAAAATATTTCTTTTTACTGCCTTATTACTTATCTAGTTATTCATGACAAATTGCTGTCCAATCAAATCGCTACAAAAACAATTAAATCGTTTTTTTTTTGCTTGCGGTTTCATTTTCAAATTAAAAAAGCTATAGCTTGGTGATTAATTTCTGTTAAAATGTGTCTGTTGTGAAAATAATACTTGTGAAACCGTTCTATGAATATTATAAATATTGAAAGTTATTTTACAATTGAAATTTTGTTTTTTACTTTTATATTTTAATTTATTTTAGTGGGTGAATACAGATTAATCAGTTGAGATATATTTTGAGGTTATGTTATGGAATTTTTTTTATTTTGTATGAAATGATTATAATAACTGTATCTGATCAAAAAGAACGGTTAGTTCAAGACCAAAAGGTTATATTTCTTTATAAATATTACAGTAAAGGTAAAGCATCTTCTTTTAAAAAGCTTAAAAATAACTAGTTTTAGTAAGCGGGCGAAAAAAACTTTTTGGCCCTAGGGCCACAAAGTTCGACCTTTCGCCCGTAAAACATGAACAAAAAGTTTCGCTTTTAGTATAAATCGAATAATAGTATATCAAATAACTAGTGTGGATAGTGAAATATTTCACGCGAGTGGGAAGGTTTACAAATGAGCCACCAAGCGAGTGAGGAAACCCCACGAGTGTACAAAATACACTTTCCAACGAGTTATGTACACTATGTTTTCTACGATCCCGAAAAAGTATGAAGTTTCTTATTTTAAAATTTTCTAACCTTTATTAATTTTTAAGAAAAGCAAAGCACAAAATAATTATAAATAGCATACAAATTTATATATGTAGGACCTACCTACATTGTAGGTATGTCAAACAGGAAATATGATTTTCATTTAGCTTTAGTTTTCTTTGTATATTTAATACAATACATACCTGTTTAATAGGTTGCCTATTCCTAAATAAATGCAAACTTGAGTTTGCTTATTAAATTAGATTTCTGTGGTTATGCTGCCATATAAGACAGTAAAATTGTACTGTTTTACATTTCATAAGAAAAATACTGTGTATTTTGATGTTTTTTATGTAATGTAAGGTAACTAAATAAAATATTAAGTAATTTTTATAAGATCTAGACTGTCTAGACAAGACCGTAATGGTCAAAATAGTAACGTTATATAGTTTCTATTTTTGAAATGAAAAACAGAAATATTTGGATTAAAACACTTAAAAGATATAAAAGGGTGTGGTGAAAGGTGGAAAATGGTTTATAAAACAAGGTGAATAAAATTCGTAGAATCTACGAGGTAAATATCTAAATAAAATTAGTCAAACTTCCATATGTAAATATCACACTAGTGTGATATAAAAATATCAAACTAGTGCGATATGGGGCGTTTTCTAAGGAACAAAAGAGTGTGTTAAATATCATTTTCATAGGGGATCGTAGGAAAAAAATATATTAATCAAATACGAACACCTGTTCTTCATATTGGTTTGTTATAACCAGAAGTTCATTGAAACGGGGTTTTATAAGCGGTGTCCACTGTATTTACTGTTATAGTGAGCAGGCTCGTCGCGACGCGTCGCTTGGAGACTGAGGCAAACATTTGAAATGGTCCCCGCCTCTAAAAAAAAACCTTTACCTCTGGCAGAAGAAATTTTAATGGCTAAAAAAAGGTCATCAAATAGCTGGTTTTATTAAATAGTTTTTCTATTTTGCAAAAATTGGTGTTAAAAGTTATCCTATTCCTTATAACTTTAAAACATTAAGTTCACTTGTCTAAAAGTATTTATTTAGAATTTATTAAAATGCCTAGAGTTCTTCATCGCCCGAAAGATAGGGACAACTAAATAATAACAAGAGAAGACAAATCACACCGTTTTATTTTATTTTTATAGACACATGGTTTATCAATCACAATTTTATACTTTTTTATTTAATATTAAATTAATATTATTAATCAATCACTTTTAGCGTTTAGTTCTTATTTCTTTTCAGAAATTATCATAAAAATTGCTACAAAAATTTTAATTAAAAATAACAATATTATATGATTAATTTGTAATTTATATAACCTGGTTAATGTTCGTTCATAAATATGTTACAAAAGTCCAAACCCTTTATATAATAATATAATTATTGGGCCTTTGGTAAATAATTTCCCGCCCCTCTAAAAATTTATTTTATTAAAAATTTAAAATCCCGTGTACAGGGTGATCCAACTTTCAGTTTACAAGCCAATAACTTAGGAACGTTTAAAGCAATTTCAGAAATTCTTCTTTTTACTTTTATATCCTTCTCTGTTCTTAAAATGGTGTTAATAATATGCTCCATATTATTTACGAGAAAGGCACACACATTCGTTTTTCCCAGAATGACCCAATTTTTATTAGTCTATTTTTAAGAAAATTGTTTTATAAAAATTGCCAATTGATTAAAAATTTCAATTGCAAATTGCAAAAATATGTTTTTTCTTTTTGTAATTTTACCATTCTAATACTAATTTTAGAGTTAAAGGTTACCATAGCAACTACATGGTATTTTATATAGGTAATTATTATACTATTCACAGCGCGTAAGCGCTAGAATAGTATTATACGGTAGTTTCGAATTACCCAAAATCACCAAAAAACGTTCTATACAAAAATTCTTGAAAAAATAAGAAATTTATCGCCTTGTAAATTCCGAAACATCTTATCTGAAAAATGACCACTTGACAGGTATAACAATTTATCCTTTTTTAAACAATTAATAAGGTATTTATTTAGAACTTTATTAAGTATAAACAAGAATAAGTTCTTATTCATATAAATTAGTCAATTATTAAATTACTACCCTACTAATTCCATAAAAAAGAATAATTTCTAGTCTCTGGCAAGTTCTCATTTTCAGACACGATGTTTCGGAATTTACAAGGCGATATTATGTTATCATTTATCATGCACAGGGTAATCGAAAGTTGGTTGTTTAACCCCTTCCGCTTCAGCCGTGTTTTCAAGGTATATGGACCTATATCGTTATACCGCCTATCCACGCAGTGATATGTGGGCTCCTATCACGCTCTCAATGAAAGTACTAAGTTTAGTTTATTTTTAGAACAAAGTTGCTTATTTAGGAACACCCTGTATATGAACAGTTTTATATACCTATATTTATGGCTTTTAAAATATCGTCTTGTTTATTTGAAAACTTCCTATCTCAAATTTTCCTGATTTTACGCATACTGTTACGTTTAATGTATAAATTTCTTATGTTTATTATTAAGTTCATTATTGTTTTTAAATTATTTTTGTTTAAAGTATGTAGTATTAATAAGACATTGTATATTTAGTTTATTCCTACTAACAAATTAGTTGATAAAATTGTGCTTTCTAGTATAGTATTATAGTATAATATAGTATAATAGTATCCTATGATATAGCAAAACAGTATACTATATTTTATTAAAACTAACAACAATTTTATAACTTGGATTGTTTATAAGATACTACTCGAGATATAGTCCTGTCTTTTTAAGAATGCGAATGGTAGGAATTATCACGGACAAACCTAATATGATCTATCTATTTTATTACTACGGCGTATCACGAAGCGAGCGCTAAAACGTTGTTTGAAGTTAGATACACCGTATGTCCATATGAAATTGCGCTCACTCTAATGGAATTCAACAAGAATATCAGCGAACGTCGCGTCGTAACTTAAAATGTATACAGTCAACATCTCATAGGCTTCGTGTTTTGTCATTTAATTTATTTTTTCTGTGATTTAATAAATATTCGTATGCCACTGGTCGAATCCACACTCCAGTCTGTATAGGGAACTACTTGATACGGACCGCATTCGCATTCTTAAAATGTCACGACTTTACTAATATACTACTAAAGGCGGTCCCACACTACACGCGAGTGTCTTCGCAAGTGTCTTCACAGGTGCGCTTGCAAGTGTCCTTTCAACTGGTGTGGGAACGTCTCCGAGTACGAGTATGCCGACATTTGCCAAATATACGTATTACGTCAAACTTAGCATAAGACGTAAAAATGTAAGAGAAAGTATTTGGAGGAAGAAAAATAGGCGATACGCGGTCCTCTAACAACTGGTGAAACCAACCGCGTGGTTTGGGGGGCGTGTCCACTCGAGTCTCATGCTAAGTTTGACAATCTGTACTCGTAGATGCTCCCACCCGATCGAAAGGAAACTTGCGAAGACACTTGCGTGTAGTGTGGGGCCGTCTTAATGTAGAAGAGAAAAAGAAGTAGGTCGCTTGAAAAACAAGTTTACACAACGATATTTCAAAAACGTTTTGATCCAGTGACTTGAAATTTGAAACAAAGATTTTCTAAGTGGTAAACAAAATTTGTTCCAAATTTCAAGTCTCTATGTCAAAGATTTCTTGAAATATCGTAGTGTAAAGTTGTTTTGCAAGCGACTTGCATCTTTTTCTCTACTATAGGTACCAGTCCGGTCAACTAGAAGAAATGCCCGAAAACATTTACTGGCTTTCAAGCAGTGGCGGATCTACGGGGGGTAATGGGGTTGTGTTAAATACGCATTTTCATGATATAATCAGGGAAGTCGAAGCCTCCTTCCCAGAAATAGCATTAAGGGGCGCCAAAACGAGTTTTTTTTTTAAGCTATATATTGCGTTCAAGTGGACCATGACATTTAAATTCGTAAAAATTTTGACCTGCGGCGCTAGAGGCTTCTTACATTTGCGGCACTAGGGTTTTCTCGAGAGTTTTCTCGAAATTTTGTGAAATTTTGAATAATAAAACTTATTAAAAATTAAAATAGACCATCAGTTTGTAAAAATTTTCGCCTGTGGCACTGGGGCCATCTACGTTTTTTTTTTAATTTGAGACTGACTTAAGCGTAAAAATTTTCGCCTGCGGCGCTAGAGCTTTCTTGCATTTTCCTGAAATTTTCATTAATAATATATAGAAATTTTCGCTTGCGGCGTTAGATTTTCTTGTATTTTTGTGAAATTTTAAATTTAATTAATTGTAATTTTAAAGACTGGTTTAAAATTAAAATAGACCATCGAATTTGTAAAAATCTTCGCCTGCGGTGCTAGGGCTTTCTTGCGTCATTTTTTAATTTAAGAATATAAAAGTTAAGTTTTTGGATTTAACCCCCCCCCCCAGGACCATTTCCTAGATCCGCCACTGCTCACAAACCTCCATCATTAAAGTCAGTAAAGTATTAGTTTCTGGACTGGTACTGTAGATAACCATTTAGATATTTTCGTAGAAAATAAAACTGTAAAATAAGGACAATGTAAACAATATTTTGACAAAATTGGCTTGCATTAAAAAATATATATTTTTTTTAATTGCTTATTTCCTCTCATCATTGAAGATTTCTTCTAAAAGCTGTTTGGTGATGGTCCTATGAGGCCTTGCTGGGTCCAGTTTTGGTCTTCCATATAGCCTACTGTTGATTACATATAATCTAAAATTAAAAATAAATATTTATTTATTAATATTAGACGATCATAGGTATATTGCTTATACATAATTACGCTTTATTTTTTTTATTTCAAAATTATATTTTAACAGGTTGGCTGCTGATTATAATTTTTCCTACGACCTAGTTAGTAGTTAGTGCTTATTTCCCACCCGTTGCCTATGACAAAGGTTGTAAAGGGACAATCAACTGATTTTACATATCTGCTGTCAGAACATGAGTAAACGTTCAACACATAACCACAAATGGACAAATTAATTTTAATACTATTTTTGCGTTTTTTGGATGTTTCGATGTTAGGTCGTAGGAAAAATAGTATACGCACTTTGACGCACACCATATTCAGTGCACTTCAAGTGCTTTTTTACTCGGCTCTGTCTCGTAAAAAAATAAGCACTCTCGTTCACTGAAAACTAGGTTCGCGTACTCGCTGCGTAATATACTATTAAGGTCTTGGCTGGTGCCAAAATATTTTTTGAACTCTTTATGGTTTCTAGACTCATATATGGGATGTCCCAAAATAAAAAGCAATATATGCATTTAATGGTTTCTATTTTGAGTCGTTACAATTATTCTTTAAATATTATTAGACCTCGTAGAGTTTTGAGTTAAAAATAATCTAGAGAGCCTAAATGTGACGTTTACTGTCAGACAAAGTCACATTAAGGCACTCTAAATGTAAGCTAGTAATTTCCCAGCAAATATAGTAAGTCATATGTTACCAGCAAAGAAAGTGGTAAATTTAAATCAGTACTGTAAATTCACTGTTTTCTGTAAAAATGTGAATTTTTACCTGTGATTTCACAGTAATTTAAGCAGCGAATTTAATAAGTATTTCAAGCAGTATTACAGGCTTTTGTAATTTTCGGGACTAGCTGTAAAAGTGCCGGCTTTTTGGACCACATGCATGAATTTTAATGCAAAATTATTGTACCGACAGGAAAAGAGCTGAGATTTTACTAAACCGAGTAATATTGAGGTTAATTTAATAAATATTGTAAATTCATATTCTGACATGGTGTATTTGCTTTAATTTTTTTTAATTATTACGGTTAATACTACTGAAAGATTGACGGACAGATTTAAGGTGCGACACGAAAAGAGCTAAGATTTTACTAAACCGAGTAATATTGAGGTTAATTTTAATAAATATTGTAAATTTACGTTCTGACATGGTGAATTCTTTAATTATTACAGTTAATACTACTGAAAATACAAATTTAGAGTGTATTACATGATTTAAATCTCTGTTGGTCAGGACTTTTTCGGACAATTCAGAACTGGAAACGAAAAAAAAAACTTAAACTTACTTAGAACTAAGATCACACCTCACGTTGAACCACCAGTCACACACAAAAACTGCCTGACTGAATTGTGTGCCGTTCGGACAGAGAAACGTGGTTTGGCGGCCGTCAATGTCACAGTAATGCCACGTTTGACAGCGCGATTCCGGATCGGCGTAAAATCCGGGATATGGTTGTTCGTCGCAGTAGAAATTTGTGTAGGGTACTGTGCCCAATACCGGATAATCTGTCCCAGGTCGACCTGCAAAATAAATTACATAGGGCATCAGACACGCGGAAAAATTAAATTCTGTACCTTATAGTTGCTAAAATGTTTAGCAATCATTGGCAAACAATTTAAGAAATACTATACATTGAGAATTTATTACCGCAAACGATTTTGTATACCGGGTGTGCCAGCTTACACAGATCAATCGTTTTTTGGCTTTATGTATTTAGTGTTGCCGCCTAAAGCGATAGTTATCGCCAATAAATAAATAGTTTTTGTGTGTGCATGTGCTAAAAATGCCAAAGTTTTCTATCAATAATTGATAACTTTCTGTGTGTTAAATATTATATGAAGTATATAAAAGTGTGCCTAAAACTATTTGGATCAAGACATCATAAGTAGTAAGCCTATTCCACATCTATATTGCATGCATTTCAACTGCATTTGTATTATTATGCACTTGATTAGGATTCAATAAGGATCATTTTTGCCTGCTCCTGTCCACGCGCATCTATACTGCGTCTCTCCATTTGCTTAGTCAGGTTGACGTGGACACCGGTGTGCTTACCGCTAGCAGTCGACTTGGCACCGCGAGGGGAAATGTGACTAATGAGAAACGGATTACCATCATATCTTTACGCTTATCATGATTTTATAAACATATTTAACCATGAGCGCTGAAGATAATTCAAAAAGAAAAACACGGCAAAATAGTACATCAGTTACTTGCTGTGATCATTCAACGTTTACTTCTATTGTTAATGACTTAAAGAAACGTCTGGATACTTGTGTTAAGATTATTAATGTCCAAAACAATAAAATTGATTCTTTAACTTCCATTATTAATGAATTAAAGGAAGAAATATGTCAAAAAAATGTCAATATTACGCCTACTTACAGCGAGGCTTTGTCAAAAAAGTCTAAACAAGAACACGTATTGCTAATTAAATCCGTAAGCAATGAAAATACTGATGACAAATACAGTTTAAAATCTGACATTTTAAACAAAATTAACCCACATGATCTTCAAATTGGTGTTAGCATTGGTAAAACAACTAAAAATGGCAATATTATACTCAAATGTGAAAGCGAAAAGTCTTTAGAAAAAGTTAAAGCCACCATAGAAACTAATATGTCGAGAAATTGTTCTGTGTCTATTCCAAAAAAGCTTAATCCAAGATTAAAAATCGTGGGTATAAGTAATAATGAGCATGATATAGAAAATGATTTGCTTGCCGACAAAATTTTTAAACAGAATCCTATTTTGAATTCAAGCCCAGATTTATCTGTTAAAGTTATATACAAATATAAGGTTTTGAAGAATCGCTTTAACTTAGTCATTGAGGTGGACCCTTTTTCGTATAATGCCCTTCTTAAACAGGAACATATTTATATTGCATGGAACAAGTGTCGCATTTTCGAACATTTTTCTCTAGTTAGATGCTACAAGTGTTGGCAGTTCGGACATGTTTCTAAAGACTGCTCAAACGAAATTGCTTGTCCGTTATGTGCTAATAGTCATTTTAAAAGGGATTGTGATAATAATACTAAACAATGTATAAACTGTATAAAAACTCGGGAAAAGTACAAACTTGATATAGATATAAACCATGAGGTGTGGGATAAAAATTGTCATTGTTTACTTAAAGAACAAGAGTTTAAACGTAGTAAAACCGCTTATTGTTAGTAAATACTTACTTTTTTTTTTTGTATAACTTCTTACTTTTATTTAGAAAGGTTTATATTTTATATTTTTTTTATTTTTATTTTATTACTCTTGTTTTTTATTCTGTGGGTATATATTATTATTTTTTGTTTTTTTATGACAATAAGTTATAATATAAAAATTGGACACCTTAATGCAGGATCTCTTAATACAGGCTTTGTGGATTTTCAGGCCACTCTTTTAGGCGAAAACTTGGATATTTGTGCAGTCACCGAGACTTGGCTTAAAAGCAATATTCCCTCATCTAACGTCAAAATAAATGGGTATAAATTTATTCGTAAAGACAGGCCCCAGGGTAGAGGAGGGGGTGTGGGATTTTACTTTAAATCAGATCTTAATTGTGAAATTTATGACTGTGACTTTGGTGAATGCGATATGGAATATTTATTTATAAGTTTAAAGTGTGCCCAGCGTAGCACTATAGTTGGAGTTATTTATCGCACTGAAAACAACCCTATTCCCAAATGTATTGAAACACTAGACTCATTATTACCTATTTTTGTAACAAACTTTGATTATTGCTTAATTTTGGGCGACATAAATATTAATCTTTTTGATTTAAATAACCCGCTTAGCAAATGTTTCGATTCTCATAGTTTTTTTCAATTAATTGATAAACCAACTCGTATAAAAACCACTCGTAGAGGTACTTCTGCCACCTTGATTGATCCTATTTTTATAAATAATAATGAAATTGTCCTGGAATCGGATGTTGTAAATACAAACACCATTAGCGATCATAGTCTAACATATTGTAGTCTCCGAATACCTAGTTTCAATAAGAAAGTTAAATTTATTACCTTCCGCGATTTTAAATTATTTAATAATGACGATTTTACTCGTGATTTAAATGCTATTGCATGGGATAACATGATTTATTTAGACAGCGTTAACGAAAAAGTGGACTACCTAACTAATAATATCTTAAGTCTTTTTGATGTACATGCCCCTAATAGGACTATAAGAGTAACAAAGCCCCCCGCACCGTGGCTTACTTATCCCCTAAAGTTACTAATTAAAGAAAAACATATTGTACATACTGCTTACAAGCAAAACAAAACATTGGCAAACTGGGAAGCCTATAAAAATATCAGAAATCTGTGTCTCTCTTGTATTCGACGTGAAAAAAAAGCGTATCTGGATTCTTTAAACTCAAATAATGACACTAAAAATCTCTGGAAAAGCTTAAGTAACATGAACGTTAATATTAGGCCTCAGAATGAGATTCCATCCAACCTCTCCGACGTTAACAAAATGAATGACTACTTTTTATCTGTTTACGAGACCAATGATCTTTCAAAAAAGCGAATTCAATTTTACAATAGTAAAGTATTTAACAGAAATTACAGTTTTTCCTTTAAGATAGTAGAACCTTCCGTTGTTTTAAATGCTATAAATAGTTTAAAGTCCAATGCAGCTGGAATCGACACCATAACACTAAAAATGCTTAAACTAACATTGCCAGTAACACTTAATTACATTACTCACATAATAAATCTATGTCTTGAAAATGGTTTTTTCCCAGCAGCTTGGAAAAAGGCTTTAGTTGTACCTCTCGCCAAAACTAAAAATCCTACCTCGTATAGCGACCTACGTCCCATAAGTTTATTATCGGTTATATCTAAAGTGTTAGAAAAAATTGTACATAATCAGGTATCTGACTATTTAACTGAATGTAATATTTTGCCTAAAAATCAATCTGGGTTCAGAAAACATCACAGTACTACATCTGCGCTGCTAAACCTTACTGACAATATCCTTAGAGCACTTGACAAGAAGTTGGTTGCCCTTTTATTAGCTATAGATTTCAGCAAAGCATTTGACAAGATAAACATAGATTTGTTATGTGCTAAACTAAGATATTATGGGTTTGATGAGATAGCTATTAGATTTTTTCTCCTTTATTTAAAAAATCGGTCGCAACAAGTTCGTACGAAAGACGGTAGTTCTTTAGAGAAAGACATAGTTTCAGGCATACCTCAGGGGTCTATATTGGGGCCTTTATTGTTCCTGATTTACACGTCAGATTTGCCTTTAGTTCTAAAGTACTTTTTGCTCGAATCTTATGCCGATGATGCAGGTTTACTTTTAATATTTGATCCCAGCGAAATCGACGAAGCTAGAGCTAAAATAAGCATTGATCTTAAGTCTCTTTATAAATTTTGTATTGAACATAATCTCTTAATAAATAGCAAAAAATCTACGGCTATGATGTTTTGTCAAGAAAATAAACGGCATTATTTAAAACTCAATATTCCCATAATTATAGGGACAGAGACTATTTTATATTCTTCTGAAATGAAATACCTTGGTATTTTTTTGGACGATAAACTTAGATTTGAGAATCACGTTAAATATATTTTAAAAAGGACTTATATTAAATTAAAAGTATTGTATACAAATAAATGTCTATTAAATCATAATTTACGCAAAAAATTATGCCAATCACTTATTTTTCCTATTTTTAATTATTGTAACATAGTATATTTTCCTTGTTTAGATTTATCCAATAAAACCAGATTACAAAAAATTCAAAATACATGTGTCCGCTATGTCACCGATACCAGAAAATACGACCATATCTCACCAAAATACACAGAGCTTAAATGGCTACGAATTGATAAGATTGTACAGCTTTATTATAGTACATTTTTGCACAAGCTACTATCTACATCAATGCCTGTTTACTTACGCGAAAAATTAGTTTTTAGAAATGACATACATGATCGCAATCTGCGCGTAATAAAATTACTGACAATGCCTAGATATTCCACAGACTTGTTTAAGAGATCCTTTTCCTTTAACTCCGTTTTTATTTATAATAAGATAGACAAAAATGTAGTTTCCTTTTCTTATAATAAGTTTAAGCATTCTATTAAGACCTCTTTATTTAATCTATAATTACTACAGGCTCCTTCTTGTCAAACTTATCATCTTTATTTTAATCTATAATTATTATTACCTATTATTAGTTACTTCTTGTTAAATTTATTTGTTTTCTTTTTCTTTTTTTGTTTTTTTTTATAATTTGTTATAATTTAGGTTGTAGCTTAAATAGGTTAAGTGTAAGAATAGCCTTGGCTAAACTTCGCCTATTTTAGGTTTACATATTATCCAACAACGTTATATTTTACAGAATTATTATTTATTTGAATTATGTATTTGTTTTCAATGGATAAATAAAGACGATTTATTATTATTATTATTATATTATTATTATTAAATACCTCTCGTATCGCAACTACGATGCGATTATCGTCTCGCACAAACGATAACGAGAGGCCTCTCGTTATCGCCTACCTCTCGCGTTAACGATACTTATCGTTCCACCGTAAAAGTTGAATATTTCAGCCATCTAATATTAGTTAAATGAATTTGACTCAAATGTCACATTTAAGAAGAATATGTCAAAAATTACTAAAATGCATATATCTTCGTAAAAGGATATTTTGCTGCATATATTTGACCATTATAAAAGGCTTTTATCCTTTTAAATAGTAACGCAGGTAGTAATTGTTTCAACATTGTCCTATTTTTATAGCAGATATAAAAATATGAACTCGTGGCAGTTGCACTGTCCAAAGTCCAAACGAGAAAGTAAAAATGGGAAAGCAAAATATATAAAGACTATTAAAATTGATTTTTAGCCCTCAAATCCTACTAACAGCAGTGCTGGCCTTTTTACCTTCTTTTAAATTACCCCTCGTATTAGTCAGATACTACCATACTTACTATAAGCCTAGTTAGGTACTTAGTGCAACTGCCAGGAGTTCATATTTTTATATCTGCTATAAAAATAGGATAATGTTGAAGCAATTTCTGCCTGCGATATGATTTTAAAATATAAAAGCCTTTTATAATGGGCTAATGTATGCTGCATAATGCATATTAAAGAATATATTTGCATTTTAAAAATCATTAAATTTAAAAATTAAATAATGACGTTTGCGTCAAATATTTTTATCTGATTTTAGGTGGCTTCAACATTCGACTGTCTCTGACTGTACGAGATTTACCGCTCTCGCTTCGGTCTCGTTACGGGCGAGAGGCCTCTCGTTATCGTTACAACGATAAGATATTTTTCCACCTCTCGCTATCGTTCTGTTCAACGATAACGAGACGATACACTAGGTGTATTAAACACAGAAAATAATGTTTTAAATCAAGAATATGATGATTTGTATATAACGAAGAGAATATATTCTTCTTTTATGCATACCATATTCTTAGCCTTTCATATTTGAGAATACTCATTTTATATTTAAAGCACAATTTTGCTTTAAAGGAGAACATATTCTCTTCGTTATATCCAAATCACACATTCTTGATTTAAGACAATATTTTTTTCTGTTTAAACAAGTTTTATAAAATTTTGACAATTAAACAGAGCCGCGAAGAAAAAATCTGGGCCCTAGATAAAAATGTCCGTGGTCGCATGGATTTGAAAGAAAATATTACCTAACAGAAGTGTTACACTGTAAAAAAAAATGTAAATACACATGAGTCTGCATGTAAATGTGCTTAAATTCAGATACACTTAAAATATACTAGATTTTACATGTAATTTTACAGTCTGATGAGAAATATGCATGTCAAATTTAAAATTACGTGCGAATCGTGGGTAATTTTGTTTATTGTTTATTGTTTATAAATTATCTCAGGTCTCCCCTAGCAACCTGAGATAATATTTTTACCAAAATCGAACAGAAACGGACAAGAAGGGTGGGGGGTCAAGCCATTTTCGGACGTCCACTTTTCCAAATTCAATAATGATAAAAAAAAAGTGAAAATCTGAAAAAAAGGGGGTACCATACTGCGTTTTGGACGTCCTTTAGAGGGGGGCGTCTGGAAATCGGACAAAATCGAACAAGCAGGGGGGGGGGTTCTGAAATTCCATAAATTTTCGCGGACGTCTTTTATGGACGGCCCCTCAGGGACAAAAACACTATTTTTATCTTTAAAGTCTAATTTTAATTTGAAAACGACGCCACGCGGTAAAATAAATCTTGATTTTAAACTGTCAAACTTACAATTGTTTTTTTCGTACCGTAGCCGCCTACTGTTTCAGCGGCCATAATGAAATAAAACATTCTGTGTACATAAAAAATCATTATTAAATATCGTATTTTCTTATGATTACAAATATATTGGATAAAATTTTGTATGGCACACTTGGGTAATTAGATATTGTCCACTCAGGAATATTGACCCACCAAAAAGTCAAACATTCTCTCGTGGACAATATTTTACTTTACCCACTAGTACCATAAATGGCTATATTCCTTTTGCGAGTAAAGTCTAAAAACGTTTTCTTAATCAGCGTGCAGAGTTGACTCTTGGTACTGAAGAGGGCCAGCAGCCCGAAACTGTCAGTCTACCAATATCTCTCTGTACGATGATTAGAAAATAGATTGATGGAATAATAAATTAATATTTTTATAATTTTGTTTAAAATTAAAAATTTCTGTCCTTACTAATTTTACGTCTAACCACCCGTTAGTGGTACTATGTGCTTGAGACACACAAGTCTTCAACTTGCTACCATTCAAAGTCTCCAGATAAGGAGAGGTATGAGTAGTTGTCTACATCTAGAAATAGATGGCGCACAAGTCTACATCAATCTAATGGCTATATTCCTTTTGCGAGTAAAGTCTAAAAACGTTTTCTTAATCAGCGTGCAGAGTTGACTCTTGGTACTGAAGAGGGCCAGCAGCCCGAAACTGTCAGTCTACCAATATCTCTCTGTACGATGATTAGAAAATAGATTGATGGAATAATAAATTAATATTTTTATAATTTTGTTTAAAATTAAAAATTTCTGTCCTTCATAAATAACTATTATTATAAAACTGTTTAAATCTTTACCTGGTATAGATTTTCCTAATTCCAAATATTCTAGTACTGACGGACTCAGAAATCCTGGTGGTACGTAATTTGCACTAAGGGGATTATTTCTCTCATCAAAATCTGTTTCTACGTCATTTTCTGGTTCTGGAGGTGGGGCTCTGGGCCTTTTTGATCTTGACTTTTGTTCAAATCCATCTGAAACAAATATTTATAGATTAACATTTTAGCATTATGGATGACCGGGGCTAGTTGTCGTAGGGGTAACTTGTCGAAGTCTCAAAATAGTTTTCTGCACCAAACCGAGATTAACCTCTGTCTGCCATTTATCATTTGTAAACTAAAAAGAAATAAGTTAAAAGAGCAGCAAGATAATCCAAAAAATGTAAAAATTAAAGCGTTTATAAAAAACATCAAAATACACGGTCTTTTCCTTATGAAATGTAAAATAGTAGAGTTTTATTGTCTTATATGCAGCATATCCACAGAAATCTAACTGAATTAGCAAACTTTCAAGTTTGCCTTGATTTGTTGCCCATTAAACAGCTAATAAATTATTAGCTGTTTAATGGGTTGCCTATTAGTAATAATATATTGTAATAAATATAAAACCAAGAAAACTAAAGGTAAATAAAAATCATATTTCCTGTTTGACATACATAAGGTAGGTAAGTTCGTTGGTTCCTGCACTTTTGCACTTTACAGTTGAACACATTCTTTGTCATGTTTAAAAATTAAGGGCCAAATTCAGTACTTATTTGGTTGGATGAAAAGTGTACGTCAGAAAGTTCAGTCCCAACGAACAAAACTATATATAAATTTGTATACTATTTTCTGCTTTTCTTTTCTCACAAATTCTCGAAATAAATAATAAAAATTAGAAAATATTAAATTAAGAATCTTCATATTTTTTCGGGATCGTAGGAAAAATAGTGTACATAACTCGTTGGAAAGTGTATTTCCTACACTCGTGGGGTTTCCTCACTCGCTTGATTGCTCGTTCGTAAACCTTCCCACTCGCGTGAAAAATGTCACTTTCCACGCTAGTTATGTAATATACTATTCAACTTCATCTGTCAAAATCGGCAGCATAAAAAACAATTGGAAGGAAGCTCTATTTAGGTGCCGCCAGGAAAACGCCGTAGCATGTCGAAGCTCTGAGAACGCTCCTTTAGGTATTTAAAAAGCTTTTTACAACAAAGGCAAGAATTTTAATAGTGTATTCTCAAACGCATTAATTACTTATTTTATGTAGATAATTGGTAATAATTATATTTTATATGTAATTTACATTTATTGATTAATAATTTAATTTATATTCATTGATTCGTTTGTTAATTTATATCTAGCTATATTAAAATTTACATTTGTATGGATCCAGCTATAAATAATCATTGAAAATTTATTCCTATTTTTAATAAAATTTTAATTGAAATTATTCTAAATTTATTATTTTATAAAAGTTGATTTAATATTTGTGATTGTATTTGTCCTGAACAAGGCATTGCTTAACTAAAAAATTATCTGTAGGATACAATTTTATCCCTACCTATTAAGGTTTTGTATATTTGGTACCCCTCGCAACTTTAATTATTGAATAAAAGTTGTTACAGGGGCGTTGCGAGGATTTTGTCGTGGGGGGGTGTGAAGAAACTTTGCCGACTGAAGATTTATTCCCTGCCAAAAATTTTGTTAAAAACAAAGCTCATCGCCCCAAAAAAAAATTGTTTTACCCCCAAAAATTTTTAATCTTTTTTACCTCCACCATCAATGTTGATAACTAAAAAAAAAATAAAATTACCCCCATTTTTTTACATCGACATACTAATATTCCCTTGACACAAACTTAAACAACAATAAATGACAACATTTATACCACATCTACATTTTGCCGACTGACCTGACATTTTGCCGACTCTGCTGAAATTGCCGACTCGGCCGTTTCGTGCGGGGGTTTGGTTTTTGTGAAAACCACAAGTAAAAATTATAATAATTATAATTACCATTAACAATGGCCATTGGCTCAAGCGAATTAAAATTATATATTAATAGTTTATTTACCACAAATATATTTAGAGAACTGAGTTTATTTCTGGATATTAAACTGTAATATTGTCCCCTGTTTTGTTATACTTTTTAATTTATAAATTATTTTTGCCACAATATATTTTAGATTTAAAATAATTATTTTATTTTAAATATACAGCCTGTTCCAGAACTTGCGTACAGAAATTTGAGGGTATATTAAAAACCCTCTGGAAAATATGAAAAAAATGTAAAAAAAAACCATCTTCGTTCAATTCAAAAATAAGAACGCTTTAAGTGGACCAATACTGTTTCTGATATTAAATTACCTTTAAAAGTTGAATTTGTAGCTATGGAAGCAAATTTAATTATTGCAGGTACATATTCTGTAGGTTGACATGGTGATTAATGTGACATAAATATTTATTAATGTCAAAAAACCACCGCCGGATAGAGTGACCCTATAAAAATAGAATATTTGATAGCCTCTGTCGGTTTTATCAAAATAAAATAACCTAAAAAGATTCCAAAGTTGAAAGTCTTAAACAATGCATGCGTCAACAATTAAAATGCAACCATAGTTACAAATAAGGAGGGAAAACTAATTTGTAGGTAATTTAACATCAGCAACAGGATTGGTCAGATTAAATAGCTTCCTTTTTAATTAGTATCGAAGATGGATTTTTTTTGAATTTTTTTTCATATTTTTCAGAGGGTTTTTAATATACACTCAAGTTTCTTTACGCGAGTTCTGGAACAGGCTCTATGTAGAAAACTGATTTCTAACGATAATAAAGTAAAATCTGTAGCTTAAATTAATTTTATGGCTATTAAGTCAACACTTAATTTAAAAGCGCAGTGGACATATCCTTACAAAGATTATAATGAACAATAAAATACGACTTTACTTTCTCCTAGGAGCGTTAAAATGCTACTAAACAGGAAGTATTCCGACTTAATACAGAGCACACTGGTCTGAAACAGTTTTTAGCTCAACTTTCATATAAAAAGTCCAAACCAAAGTTTTTTTTCATAATTTAATTATTTAGGGCTTTAACATCTTTTTAAATCTATCGATGCGTTTTTGAGTAAAACGATTTTCATTTGTTTTTACAAAAAAAATGAGATATTTAAAAATTATTTTAGATATTCAGATTTTATGTCAAAAAATGAAAAAAAAGTTTTTATGTACGTTTGAGCTAAATCCCTTTTTAAGAGAGCCTACTTTTAAAAGGTATTTTTAAAATATTTATTACTTCATTTCTCAGAAACAGTTTAAGTTATTGAAATGAAATTTGTACTGTAGTATAGAACCAATAAATGTTAACATTTAACGTTTTATAAAAATTAACTTTTTGATCAGGGGCGTAGGTAATGGGTGCCTCCTAATTTATCTGTTAAACGGTAAGTCCGCCACTGGTTAAACATTTATTTTTTATGTCATAAAATGATAATATTTATTGGTTGCATACTACAGTAAAAATTTCAAGTCAAAAAGTTAAACCGTTCCTGAGTAAATAATATTCTAAAAATGCGCCTTACACGTGCTCTATTTCCCCTAAGAAGTCATTTAACACAAACGTTCATGAAAACTTTTTTTCTCAATTTTTGTCCAAAAGTCCAAACGTAAAATTTGGTCTTATAAATAATTTTTAAATCTCATATTTTTTTGTCAAAACAAATGAAAATCGTTTTTTCTCAAAGACGCATCGATAGATTTTTTTAAATTTGATCTTAAAAAGGTGCCAAAGCCCTAAATAATTAAATAATGAAAAAAAACTTGGGTTATATGAAAGTTGAGCTAAAAATTGTTTCCAGACCACCGTGAGAGAGATTTGATACGGAACACTGCGCCTTCGCCAAAATTGAAAATTTTCTGTAACTAATCTACTATCTGCATATTTATTTTTAACCTTATATTGCACATTGTGCCCATTTGGACACACTGGCATTAGGACCCCTGAATTTATCAATAACCAAAATACAAACTTTATGGTACCTAGTTTTCACTTGGGTACAATGTTCTTCAAGTTGGAGTATCTATTAAAAGATGGCAGTATATAATATTTCCGGTAAATATTTAAACAGGTGATCATGAACTTTGAAAATTAGCTGGAATCGCATTTTTGTTACACGCTGGTCTGGAAACAACTCTTAGCTCAACTCTCATATAACCCATTTTTTTTTCATAATTTAATTATTTAGAGCTTTGGCATCTTTTTAAGACCAAATTAAAAAAAAAATCTATCGATGCGTTTTTGAAAAAAAAAGTACAAGCCAAATGGTTATTATTTATTTGTTGTTATTTATTAATTTTTTAATATTTGTATCCAGGTATGAATATTTTAGTACAGACACATATATCCAAGGGTGAATATTCTAGTAAAAATTCTGATAATAATATCCACGTATGGATATTTTGGTACACATATAAATATATATCCAAGGGTAAATATTCTGGTATATATTCCAAGAATAATAATGGATATTTGGGTAAAGACACATATATCCAAGAGTGGATATTCTGATAAATATACTAAATTGTTAAACAAATTAAAATTGTTTAAATTACATATTTGGGGTAAACATATAAATATTACTTTTATTCTAAAGTGTATCTTTCTCATATTAATTTTTCAAAAAAAATTTAGTCTGGTACGGAAGGGGTTAAATACCTGTTTCTTCTCAATAAATAGGTCCGTTAAAAATAGTGTTTCTTTAAATATTTACAGATAACTTGTAAAATACTTGTATTTTAAACGCATTTTGGTTCAAAAAAATATTTGCAAAAAGGTAGTTTGAGTTCTTATTTACCTGTTTCAAATTTGAAGTCGATATCTCAACTCGTTCAAAAGTTAAGAGGGTGGATGTCTTCTGGATCGCACTGTATGAATATTTTCGCGAGAAATTAAATTGCGGTGCAACCGTACCATTTTTAGTTTACTTTTAATTGTTTTATATTAAGATAATAAATGTTATTCTGTAATAATATATTATAATATATTTTTAATATATTTTTCTTCTCGTTCACATAAGATCGCATGCACTGAGCTTTCACCATAATTTTTCTTAAAATTTTCTCTTTGTGCAATAAATTGCCATGGTAATTAATTAACCATTAGTAAAACAATAGTTTATACGTGTCTGAAGAAAATTCATTAATCCGTCTCGCATTATTTAAACTGGATACTGTTATAAAGAAGGAGGCAAATAATTAAATAGCCTAAATATTCCATCGATCTATTTTCAATCATCGTACAGATAATTGGTTGCGTTTGCGATTGATTTTATAAAAGCGCGGGAATGTACTTTTTGTGGGTATTTCTAACCTCAAATGGTGGTTGTGACAAGTGACAGATATTAGCCGTTCAGCACATAGACAAGGAAAGACCTCCAAAGCCATTGCGGAATACTGTGATAAATGTGCCTAGCGCATCTGAGATAAACTAGTAGTGCGCATCTACTATTGTTGTTTTTGACGAGTATTTTTACCTTAGTTTTGTGTGTCAAATAAACATTGTAAAAAATTCAACATAAAACAATAAATATCTACGAAGAAACGTCGAAATAGTTTTTTTTTTTAATTATTTTATAAAAAATTTTCGAAGTGTGTTTGAGTTTCGGGATTTTGTACACCTACTTTGGGTACACCACGGATTGACCCTTTGCTCTTCATAAAGCAACAAAGCAGTTCATGGGTAAAGTTATAAACAAATGCAGCAAAAAAAAAACAATTAAAGCACAGTAGAAGTCGAAAAATGAACAGAAACAAACGACGATCTGACAGTACTGACAGTATAAACAAACTACTAATAATTCGTCACCCCAGTATTGGTTTGCTATTACTCTATTATTGGACATTTTAAGATTTTTACTGGGGGATTTTTGGAGCTACGACCAATGAATACTGGGGTGATGAATAGTTTTACGACCGACAGCATTTCACAGCTGATAGAGATGCGTACTGCGCAAGGTCAGATATATTGCGATACGTCATTTCGATGCCCCGTTCTGTCACAAAATAATCTTGCGCAGGCTGGACATCTAGTCCTCTTTTCTTCTCTATGGTTCAGCAGTTTGCTAGAAACACTCATCATTTAATGACTTTTGATTGGTTTTGCTGTTTTCATTGAACGCAGCCATTGGTAGTTGTCTTAATTTTTTGTTCATTATTCAATGCAATAAATAATGCTTAACGGTCAATAAAAAATGAGTTCACTGATTTTATTGGTTGTCAAGGTAAACAAGCCTTGACAACGGTAGATAATATATAAGCTGGAACTTAATTAGATAGTAAAAAAAAATATGTTTTGAATTTATACATTGTATAAATTTATGCCGCTTGATTAAATTATTTCCTTTGCAGTTTCTTCGAAAACATCACGCCAAACACATCATTCTTGCACTTATCAAACGTCCTATATTTTTTGCTAACCACTGTAATTTTTTTGGAAACTACAATAGACGTAATATTTTTTTCCATAAAAATTCGTTTTCTTTGGTGAATCCCGAACCCAAGATTTAACCGCTACGGGTCAATGCTTAAGAACCGAATTTAAATCAGGTGTCGTCTTAGCCCCCAAGGGGCCATGCGCACTGTAATGGATTTTGTGTGCTTTCTTTTCCTTTAAAGATTAGGAATATTTTGCTTACATTTCCTTTCATTTTAACATAAAGAAAACAAATATTTCTTTGTTGCTTATATTTATCCATTTCCAGCTCAATATATTCAATATCCTCACCTATAACGTCAAATATCCCCGATGGCTTTTCTACGTTTCGACACTGTTTCACATCATAAACTAACAGCAAGATAATCTAAACTAATGCAAAAAGGCCAGCATTTCATCGAACAAGAGAAACTTATTATAGTATAAGGCGTGAGTGCCTACGTATATATTTACCATGCTATTGATTTTTTTTAACAACCCAACCAAACCAAACCCTAGACTTGACATAATTTTATTTTTCAACGAAAAAAAAATTATCAGTAGTAATATCATAAGTGCATGTTGAATTATCGATAATTTTTTTACTGTATTAAAAAAATATTTCCTTAAGCAAAATGTTTTTTTATATACAGTAAAAAAATAATGTATAATTCAACATGCACGAATGGTATTTTGAAAGACTATTTCACAAACAAAATAAGGAAGTATATAATTTTACAATGTTTAATGTTTTTTAAACAACAATATTACTTTACAACTATAATTAAATATTAAATCTTAAATTTTCCGCGGTTTTTACAACCACGATGTTCACTTGTTCGAGAATGTTGCCAAGTCTAAACTTTGATTGAGGAATATTTTATGCTTAAGATTATTCCAATAAAATAGTTTTTATCATATATTTTAGGATTTAAATAAAGATCATTGCTGTTTTTGTTTAAAAAGTTTAGTTTTCAACTGAAAAGAAATAAAATAACGGGTGTTTCCACCCGTAAAAAACAATTTGCCATCAGTTTCTAATAAAGTTTGGCAACGCTGTACTGGTGCCAGGTCATGTTTTGATTTCCGTCATTTAAAAAAAGTAAATTATTTACTTTTTTACTGTAAATATATTTTTAATAAATAAGTGTTTAAATTAGATTTAAGTGGCCTGTTTTTAATACCAAGATTCAATTAAATAAATTAAAATTTATGAATCAATGATTTAAAGCTTTTAAGATGGAAAGTGAATAAAATATAATGTAATAATAATAATAATAGGGTTTATACCTAGGATGTTTTGGTAATAAAATAAGCATTTATATTGCATATCAATAAAAATAAATCAACTAAAGGTAAGCTTCACAAATTAAAAACACATTTGCAAAAATATAACATTTATTAAGATGTCAGAAACTGTCAGTTTCTTGTTTCCATAGTAACCAATCGATAATTGCACATGTGCAAAAATGATCAGATTAATTTTGATCTGATTGGTCAAGAAACTAAAAATGCAAGGTTTTGATTGGCCTATATATTGTGTGTGAAATTATCATACGTATTTTGACTTGCATAAGTGATAGCATACAGGGTGTTCCGTGTTGATAAAAATCATTTGATGTGGATGGTTTTTGGGACGACCCTGTATAAATTTAATGTATTTTTATACTGGTATTGGATGGCTTAATTCGCCGCCTGTTTTTTAGTCCTATAAGATTTTATCGTGTTTTATAGAAATAGAAAACCTCGATTGTGCAAATATTAACACTTAAAACAATTCTTGACTTGAAATTTTTATGGAAAT
The DNA here is from genome assembly GCA_958510825.1 of Brachypterus glaber. Taxonomy (NCBI): domain Eukaryota; kingdom Metazoa; phylum Arthropoda; class Insecta; order Coleoptera; family Kateretidae; genus Brachypterus; species Brachypterus glaber. The sequence goes on from OY294048.1 coordinate 35,600,867, forward strand.
CCTAGTGTTTCTTAATCTGTAATAACATATCTGCAATAATCGCCGTGTTCGAACAACTAAGTTATTACAACAGTTTAATATTAAACAAATAGGAGCGACTAGCTGTACACACTATGTGTATGAATACTATTCATACACAGTCTCATATTAAAGTTTTTAAGGTATGTTTTTCGTCAGAAATGTATTCAAGACTTGTAATACAAGGGCAAAAAAAGTTCGCGCTTTTAGGTCACTAAAAAGTCTCTATTAAAATAGAGACAAACAAGCCGTGAAGATACGTAATGCTACGCATTAATATTTTTTTCTATAGATATTGTAACCTAACTTTTTCTTAGTTTTAGGTTATGTTAATTCATTATATGTTTTTTCTTTCTTTTCTATTGTATATTGTCCTGTAAATGGTTTTCTGTTGGGCAATAAATATAATATTATAATGAAATAAAATATTATATTATTCACAACAAATGGTATGTTGCATTTTCCAAATACTTAAAAAAAAGATAATTAAAAAAAAATATCAACAATTTTTTTTTAAATATCTTTTTGAAAATCGAAAAATTATTGAAAACAAAATTTTTTTCCATTAAAAATGTTTCCAAAAAAGCTTTTTTTTAATTTTTCATTTTTTTTTAATTTATTTATATATTTTTTTTTTGTAGAATTGATAATAAAAGTATTTTTTTCTTAAAAAATTACGTTAATGGGAATTTTCTTTTAGCTTTTTTCAATTTTTTTCAAAGTTTAACCCCCCATAACTTTTTTATTTTTGGGTGGATTACTTTAAAAAACAATAGAGATCTTTCCCTGATAGAACTTGATTTTTTCTGAAAAGTTCGAGTCGATCGTATTCGTTTTTGAGTTATCGTGTCTACAAAAAATGTGACACCGGACGGACAGACGGAAATTTGGAAAATTCGAAACTACCTTATAATACTATTCTAGCGCAGGAGCTGTGAATAGTATAATAATCATAATAAATCAAAAATTTCCTGTAACTATTATGTACAGATATAGAAATGTGTGCTGAAAGATAACAATCATTAAAACGTAATTATACGTGAACGTGAATAACAATAGATTTATTTTTATTTTTATACTCTTCGCGTAGTGCTAGAAGAATTTTATACCAAAAGCCTCAAACAATACCCTAGATCAAAAATTATATAGAATTTTTTTTTATCGAAATCTGAGCAACTTTAAAAAAAATCCGTCTGACTATTTGTCCGGGTGTCCTATTTTGTTTTGTATTGTATAACACCAATAGTTATTTATGGTACTAGTGGGTAAAGTAAGATATTGCCCATGAGAAAATTAACCTGCGAGGCGTCAGCCAAGCAGGTTAATTTTCGAGAGGGCAATATGGGTTTACCCATGAGTGCCTTACAAGGTTTTATCCAATAAATAGCTTAGGAATTCATATTTTTATTAAAAATTTTAATGACATTTACAAGAAAATAATTTGACAAGTGACAGTTGAGTGGGTAAAATAAATAATTATCCACTCAATAAATTAAAAGCCACGTGGGGGTTATTATTGATTTTATCTATAAAATAAAGCTGATAATTGTCTTATTATCTGTATGTATTGGATAAAAGAATCTTTTCGTGTATTTTTATTTAAAGAATCCATAATTTGTAAAAATAATGCAAAAAAATTACACTGAAAAAAGTGTTGGGCAAAAATGTGGAAAGCCACAGCCATTTCGCATCCCTATGCGCGATTTCGGTGAAATTGACAAACAATTATTAATTTAAAAATAATTGACCTTATGCAAAACCTTGTCCCTCTAGCTCAAAGGGCTCCAGAGATATTAAATAAAAAACCCATTTTTAGTATCCCTTTAAATGACTCTAACTCCCTTAGGAGCGATTTGCTGGTCTACAAAACTTTTTTTAATATTTTTTGATGTAGTATGTGTACCTTTAAGGATGGACGCGAGTTTTGGGACACCCTGCATTTTGGTTAATCGAGGGAAAACGTCACTTTGAAGCGTATTCTATGTAATGCGAAGCATTACATATCTTCATGAATTATTTTATTATATTAATTACGTGTATTATATATAACCTATCTATAATAGATTAGGGTGGACCTTATATTTTTATTATCTTTAAATTTTCATTTATAAATTTGGCACATAATTATGTATGCTCAAAAGGAAAAAATAAGATTTCAAGCTCTTTAATTTTTTCGCTTATACTTAAATTAGACAATTTTTAACACTGATAGAACACTACACACAAAGAAATTACATTGAAAATGTGTAAAAAAATACACTCTATAAATGTGTAAATTTTACACCTTTATATAAATGTACATCAACATTGATGTGACACTACACAGGTGAGGTAATTTTGACCTAGATTGTGTATTTTCACATCCATACCTTCTGCAATACACTCGGAGCTCAAGAAAGTGTATTTTTATAAACATACCTTTAGCAACAATACACCCGAAGTGTAAAAATCACACTTCTGATGAACAAGCCAGCCAATTGCGGGCGTTAAGCTAGTCACGTGACTCGAGAAGCCAGAATTCCTGCTTCATCGAGTCTGGTGGCTGTCGACCATTATAATTGTTTACCTTTGTAAGAGCGTACGTATAATTTTGTGTGTGCTAGATTTTTCAAAGAAATAATTGGTAAATGTTGATTAAAATATTTAAAAAGTGTAATTAATACAATATCCTTAAAACATACATTTTATAATAATTTACTTATTTAGGCGGTAACACTGGCCTGCAAATTTTGAGTTGTTAAGACTTGTGTATGTTTTCTGTTTCTATTTTATATTGGTACTTTTTGTAGCGCTGATTACGATTTTCTGTTGCGTAGTTTTTTCATAAAACACTATTCATAAATAGAAAAAGAACAAAATGGTTATTCTATTTTTTTTAATAAATTGAAGGGTTTTAGGTAAAAAGTATATTTACGCGTTGGTGTAAACTTTACACACTGGATGTAAAAATATAATACACACCGCATTTATATTAACGCTTCGAGTGTAAATTCACATCAGCAGCAGCTGCAAGTAAATTACCCATGCACGTGGATGTAAAAATTTATCTCAGTGTAGCGTAATTAGTAACGTAATTAGATTATAGTATACAACAATAAATAGTTGTATGTATATGCGTCAACCAAAATATATTGCATAGAATACAACAACAAAAAAGTAAACGCGTTCGGTATTTACAAACGAGTGCAGTTGTTCGATTTACAACAACAAATATTTGTTGCATACAATATTGTACGCATTTTATTTTAAATTCACATATTACATGTATGTGCACATAAAAATTACATATCACATCAATTACGTGTACATGTACATTCTTCTCGTTAGGTATACTTATGCACTTATAAATTCAACCCAAAATACCTACTTTCCAAATTTTGGTAAAATCAGCTGATTTTCGCCATCAAATGAATTGAGGTTGAAGATGACATCCGTAGATGGAAGCACAAACTAATTTCAGCAATGACCAAGGTTGATAAATACATGCTGGTCCAACGTGCAAAATGTGTACAAAATAAGGCTAATACATTAGTCAATTTTTTGTGGTAACGTCGGTTAACCTGTACGTATCTCTTGCTCTGTTTAATTGATGAGATAAAAAAATAAATACATATTGCCCTAACTTGATTAGTAATCGCTGCTCCACAAAAAATCAGCTATTAGGTAACTTTGTTGCGAAGAATTAAAATACTTGACCGAATTGACAGATTGACATAGCCTAACTCAAAGTGTTTATTTTTTAGAATATAGGACAAAATACCTTTGTATAAAGTCCAAAAATTACTGTAAACTACTAAATAATAAAGAAAATATATAAAATTAAAAGGTAGGGGATTTTTGCACGTAACAATCCTTCATAAAATACCGGCACTATAGTGAAAACTAAATATCTTAGTGACAACAACGTTGTTATGAAATTAAACACTATGAAATTGTTTAGTATATATGGTATGAATAAATTAATTTTATGGTATACGATACAACATCTATATCTACAATTTTATTAGTGTATTTAATATAACGTTATAATGTTTTAGAATAATCTTAAAAAATGTATTGTATACCTTAGTTGTTGAAAATACGTTTGGTTGTACTATTTTTAGATTTTTGTATCAGTGATTTTTTGAGATTTATGGCTAGTTTACGAGCTTTAGGGGCCCTGTTAGGACCCTTTGAGAAGTTTGATCACTCTCATATTTTCAGAATTTTCTAGTTACACCTAAATAAAAATTTTAAGAGAATAAAAAAATATAAGGTCCACCCTAATAATAGATAGGTTATAGATTTGGCCTTGAACCTATAAATACAACATAACTATCCATTAATAATTATTTAATGGATAGATAATAATTAAAATTGAATAGTTTTATTAAATAATAATAAATTATCACCAGGTGAGTCACCCTAAACAAAGCAGGTATTTTCTGAAATAATTTAACGAACTGAAATTATTAAAATTATATTGACGAAATATAGCCTAAAATAGTATATTCTATAACTAGTATGGAATAGACAATATTCCTCGCGAGCGGAAAGTTTGTCATACGAGCCGGTAGGCGAGCACGGAATGACTATTCCATACGTGTTGTAGACTATACTTTTTCTTCGACTGCAAATATGAAACACTGTATGGCTTTAAACTGCGGACAAGGTTAAAAACAATGTTTTTTGTGACTCGACATTGTAAATGCAACAAAACACATATTTTTAAATAAAACAATTAATGATATTTAATAATTTTATCAAATCAGTACTTAAAAAAAAAATTATTTAATTTTAGCACATATTTACAAATTATAATGCAAAAATTGAAGGTTAAGTCAGATTGTTGACAGATATCAGGTTTAAATATTTAACAATAGATGGAGCAGTTTTAATTTTTGGAACTAAATTGATAAAAAACTGGTCAAATATTAAGAAAAACTAATAAAGTTTATGTAATTTTAACGCAAAACTTTAAAATGCATTAAATTATTCAATATTTCATGGTAAAATATATATATTTTTGCTAATTTTGCTACAGTTTTCTTTACTTTTATAAAAAAGAGATGGCACTACATGTGCTAACACTTGTTACGGAATATTCATACCGTATCTAGAGCTAGAATGGATTAATTCTGTCTTTGAAAAGTGTGTGTATTTGCTTACATTCTAAAGCAGTCGTAGAAAAAGTATTTTTTATTCTATTGTATATAAAAGAGGCACTTTTGGTGTAAGAAATCTGTACGAAAAGTTTTTCGCGCTAGTACGAAAAATAAAATAGTCGACTTTATTTTTTTATTTTTTTTTGTCAAACACAAATTTATGTATTAAGATATCACAATCAAATAAAAATAGTTGTGATATGCGGACGATTAAGGTCGACTACAGAGATTTTCAGATTAGTAACCCATATACATTTGATATGCTTAGGGGGCACAATGGAGACGGGGGACAAGGGGGTATTTTTTTAAAAGGAAATGGGGGTCGTGTGGTATATCATTTTAAAGCTTATAAAAATATTCGACTATATAATTTTTAATCTTCCAAACCTTTTTTTTAAGGTTTTCATTTTAAATTTTTTTTTTTTTGTAAAAATGCGATTTTTTAAGAATTTTCTTTGTAAAAAATTATTTATATCATTCAAAACTAGTTTAAAAGTATAGCTAATGTATTTGCATCATGAAATAAACCATTTTTCAAAAAACTTTTTAAAAGATTTTTGACGAAAATTACCATCTTTAACCCTATTTTTAAACTGTATGTATTACACGACCTCGCTTTATATTAAAAAAAAAAATCCCCCTTGCCCCCCTGTCTCCATTGTGCCCCATAAGCAAACCAAATATATCGATGGTCTAGCGTACAAAGGTGCTAAGTACATAAGGTTTCCCTATATACTTAGCACCTTACACTAGACCATCGATATACCAAAAAATTATATAGGTTATGTTATTTATGTGTTCCAAATTTCAAGTTGATATCTTAAGCCCTTGAAAAGTTAAAGGGGGGGCGAACTTTGGATACGCTGTGTATAAGAAGTGCAATATGTAAGAAAGATTGGGGACTTCAACGGTTAGTAAGCAAAGGAACCTTTGCATAGAGGATGTCAAATAGCTACCGCTTGTTTTACCTACGATCAATATTGTCGCCAAAAATATTGTTTTTCTTCAAGCGTACTAAAATGTTCATATTTTATAACTGAACACACTGGATAGAAGTGATCTATTTTTTTACAATAAAAAAATGAGTTCATTATTGTACGCCGTAAAAAAAAGTTAGTTAGCAAAACCGCCACTGGTGGCAGCACTCTTTGATTTTGATGACAGCCATCCTTCACAGTTGTTTGTTTATTATGTAAACAGGTCGTTGACTCGAGATTCTGTGCAAAAACGTTGTGTGAAATTTGATTTAAATTGATTGAAGAAGAATATATGGATTATAGACCTACAAACGTCTCCGAAATTGCAAATGCTATATTAGACAAGTTACCATCAAAATCTCGAAAATTGTACGATTCAGCCTACGAAAAATTTTTAAAATGGGCTAAGGAAGGTTCAAGTTTATACCGAAAGTGTTTTATTGGCCTAGTGTAATAAAAAAACTTTCTTTATTATTAAATAAATTAAATGAAAAAAAAAAAAAACATTTAGGACGCTTGAAGAACAAATAGTATGTTTCACTCAGACGAAAAGTGCTTATTTTTACTCGTCTGTAGTTTTCGGACTCCGCTTCGCGTCGTCCGTAAATTCTACAGACTAGTAAAAAAAGCTTCACTTTTCCTCTTAGTAAAACAATATACTATTTTTGTCCCATTTGACCTTACTGTACGCCGAAGTTAACCAAAATTGCTTTGAATTATTAAAATTTTTATTGTCGCGATTTTTAGTTCATATTTTAGATGCTCAGAACGTGAAAAAATCTCTTTAACTGCAATTTTTTCGAAAACGGTTAGTTCTACGATGTACTAAGAGTACCTTTTTTATGTATTTTTAACTAAAAAATCATATTTTATTGAGAAAATGTAAAAAAAATGGGGCAAAAAAGTGACATAGTCCCTCCATTTTGCACGTCCCTGGTTAAAATTACCAAATAAAAATTACATAAAATAATAGCCTTTATCAATGGCAAAGGCATGTGCAAAAATTCGTTACTGTGGTTAATAGGGTAAAATACATATTAAATAAAATAGTATATTATATAGTGCGCTAAAAACGTGTTAGGAAACGAGTGATTTATACAATTTTTTCTATTTTGCTCTAAAATAAAAAAAAAATTACATTTAAATTGATGACTGATTTAGGGATTTTTGTTTTGGGTTGGCATTACAGTTTACACCATATTTAAAATTCTAAGAACAAATGATATTTTGGCAGACTAACATCTCTACTCTAAATTTCTCTACTCCCTAACATCCCTACTCCATAACATCCCTACTCCACAACAACTCTACTCCGTAACATCTCTACTCCATAACATCTCTACTCCGTAACAACTCTACTCCACACTATAGACACTCGATTAGCCACTTGTCTTAACTCAAAAGAATATTTTTCATGCTAAGTCACTGTCAAAAATGAATTCAGTTTATTAATTACTTACATATTAGTGCATGTTAAGAGTACGCGGTCATTGTTGCTTTTAGAATAATTCATTTATGATTGTTCTAGATTTACATTTAAAGATAAACGTTTTCTAGGAAAAAAATAAAATAATCTAGAAGAAGAAGATTCTTTGTTCTTTGAACCTCATTTATTATTAAGTGGGTAATAAAGTGCATATAGTGTGGAGTAGAGTTGTTACGGAGTAGAGATGTTATGAAGTAGAGATGTTACGGAGTAGAGTTGTTGTGGAGTAGGGATGTTATGGAGTAGGGATGTTAGGGAGTAGAGAAATTTAGAGTAGAGATGTTAGTCTGCCGATATTTTGATATATTTTATAGTCATCTCTTCTCTTTTTTACTGCAATTAACCAAGCCACAATTTTAACATGGTAAAAATAACCTAAACAAGAAATTTTGTAGTAAATTCAACATTAAAGTGACATTGACATTTGCACGCAAAACGTCAAGCGATAGGCCAGGTCTGTTGCCAACCCAAAAGAACAAAAAGTACAGACCTCTTATGGGCCTATAAGAACACGCAAAATGCGTGTGATTATGAGCTTATAAGAGTCGCAAAATAGAAAAACACTTTTTTAGGGGCACTCTTAGAAGGGCCGTTTCCGGACCAACCCTTATAGGAACTTTTCTTCATATTGTTGTATGTAGAATCACCTCTAAAATTTCTCTACGCGAGTTCTGGAACACCCTGTATATTTGATCAATATTAATAAATAAAACCTAAAAATCAGTTTTTCATCATTCCTATTGATCATTTTGCATTTTTTAAATATATTTTTCTCATTTAGCCCAAAATTTCCTATTATTATATTTGTATATCGTTTATTGGGTGTTGACATTAATTTCATAACGAATGGTCAATTCCATATTTATTTTGTGTTTTGCATATTTTATCGTTATTTTAATGTGTCAGTATGTAAATTAAATGCGTTCGTGTAAATATTTTGCAACATTTTATTTGATGATTATTTTTTTTTGTAAGTACCTGTTTTGTACTTCTCCTTGCATGCTAATAACTTTTTTCTTCAAGCGTACTAAAATGTTCATATTTTATAACTGAACACACTAGTTAGAAGTGATCTATTTTTTTACAGTAAAAAATGGAATCATTGTTGTACGCCGTAAAAAAAAGTTAGTTAGCAAAACCACCACTGGCGGCAGCACTCTTTGACTTTGATGACAGCCATACTTTAAACTTGTTTGTTTATTATGTAAACAGGTGGTTGACTCGAGATTCTGTGCAAAAAACTTGTGTGAAATTGATTAAAAATGATTGAAGAAGAATATATGGTTTATACACCTACAAATCTCCGAAGTTGCAAATGCTACATTAGACAAGGTACCATCGAAATCTCTATAATCTATAATAACGCGAGAAACGGGGTATGAAGTGTATGAATTTTGGTACAATTTGCGTTACGTAATACTTGAACGTTCCCTTAAGTTTATTTCGAAAGGGTTTTATTGGCCTATTTTAATAAAAAAAAAACATACTTTATTACTGCATAAATTAAATTCAAAAAATAATATTTAAAAAAATAAATGTAGGATGCTTGAAGAAAAAATAGTATGTTTCACTCAGAGGAAAAGTGCTTTTTTTACTCGTCTGTAGTTTTCGGACTCCGCTTCGCGTCGTCCGTAAATTCTACAGACTAGTAAAAAAAGGCTTCACTTTTCCTCTTAGTAAAACAATATACTATTTTCTATTTTTGCGACTCTTATAAGCTCATAATCACAGGCAATTTGCATGTTCTTTTAGGCCCATAAGAGTTTCTACTTTTTTTCTTTTGGGTTGGCAACAGACAAAAGCCTATCGCTTGACGTTTTCCGTGGAAATGTGAACGTCGCTTTAAAGTTTAATTATCTACAAAATTTTGTGTTTATGTTATGTTTTACCGTGTTAAAATTGTGGCTTGGTTACTTGCAGTGAAAAAGAAATGAATATAAAATATATCAAAATAATATTCGTTCCTAGAATTTTAAACCAAGCGAAAACTGTAATTCCAACCCGAAACAAAAATCCCTAAATCAGTCATCAATTTAAATGTAAGTTTTTTTTAATTTTAGAGCAAAATAGAAAAAATTGTATAAAGCACTCGTTTCATAACACGTTTTTAGCGCACTAGTACTCGCGATATCTTAGTTTTGGTACATCGATTGTACACGGTAAAAATAAATTACATTAAATTACATAGTCCGTAAATGGTAATATGTTGTCATAGACCGGAATAGTAAAAATTACATAGTCCGTAATGGTAATGTTTTGCATAGACCGGAACAGTAAAAATTACATAGTCCATAATGGTAATATTTTGCATAGACCGGAACGGTAAAAATTACATAGTCCAGAATTGTAATATTTTGCATAGACCGGAACGCTAAAAATTACATAGTCCAGAATGGTTTGGACTTGAAATTTGAAAAAAAAATATTTACTACTTAGAAAATGTTTGTTCCAAATTACAAGTCTCTGTGTCAAAGCTTTTTTGAAATATCGTAGCGTAAAGTTCATTTGGTTTAATAAACCAAACGATTTGCACCCTTAATACGAGTATAAACTGCTTACATCTTTCTTTGAAGATCTATTGGTTGATAAAGATCGTAATTTATAATGAACGTAAATTTTTGACCACAAATAAAGCATTGAAATATCGTACATAAATAATATTTACCTTTTTTTACACTTTTAACACTTTAACCTAGCAGCATGCGTGGCAATCTCTCTAACAATAACAATATTAAACGGTCCGTCTCATGATGCGACTCCTTCTTGGTTATTGTCCAAAGCGCACACGCGTCTTAAAATAACATAGCCCGACATTGTAAAGTCATGTAAAAATATGTAAATCAATGTAAATATATTTTTTTACATTATTTTACATTCTTTTACATTATTTTACATTCATTTACATTTTTTTACATTATTTTACATTCTTTTACATTATTTTACATTATTTTACATTCTTTTACATAAATTCATGAATTATGCATAATCCAGAATAGTAAGTTTGCTATTCCGTACTATGTAAATTCATGTATTTTTACATTATTTTACATGCAATTTTTACAGTGTACTTTTCAATGTTACTGTTAGAAATAATATAAGGATTTGATTGTTCTCTTCAATGGGTAATAAATAAATAAAGTAATTTAAAAATTGGCAGAACGGTCTATGACGATTTGACTGACATCCATGTAGTTGGAAAACATAAAAATTTATAAATCCCCAACCAAATGCAATTTAGTGGAACATTTTTTTATCGAATCCTATATTAAGTGGTTATCATTTTCAATCCTATCAATGATATTTAATATTTCGATTTTTGAAGTAATGGTAAATAAAAGATCACAATGCATAAAAATAGTGGAAAAAGCTTATTGATCTATTTCGTGTTTAAATTCAATAACCGACAAATATGTGGGCGTATTACATCTTATTTCAATCTTGTAAAGACGTCCAAACGCGTTAACATTAAAAACCGCAAATACACCAAAGAAAAAGAAAGTTTTCTTTGATAAAAATGTTTTGCATTTCGGACACGTAAAAAGTACACTATTTTCGCACTATTTCCATTTTTTTTCTATGAAATAAAATCTTACGTATTGTATCACATGTTTTTAATAAAAATAAACGAGTTTGGACTTTTTAACAATTTAAGCAATAAAAAAAATAAAAAAATATGTATTATAATATTTTTTTCTGCTCGGACATGAAATTTGCCATTAGTGTAGAAACACCCATATGTGAGATTTTACCGTCGTGTTAACGTCGTATCAGTTTCCTTGGGGAATGAAAATAATTATTTCAAAAATATTGCATTTTTTAAAAATTGAATTCCTGCATTTAAAGTTATTTTGTTATAAATGCTTTTTAATGTAGCGTGTTGGGAGGTATGTCATTTATGTATTTATTAGTTCGTAATTGTTCAACAGTATTAAGCAATTCTGTCATATTTAGAAAACAAAAAATTCGTTAAATAACTTAAGACAAAAATGGCGAATTCTCATCCACGACAAGGTTAACTCGTTTGATAAATAAAATAATCTATAAATATGAATAATGCTTCGCATACTATAGTATACTGCTCGCAGTTGTAAGTAGCTTAAACTTAAATTGTATTGGGATATTATTAATATTTAAGTGCTCCCCCCCCCCCTATAACTTTTTTGTTTTCAAATAGATTTTTTATGATTATTAAATCAAGGTAATTTTTCCTAAAAAATTGCGTTGATAAAAAGTTTCATCTATTTTTTCGATTTTAAAAAATTTATCCCCTAAAACTTGTTTGTCTTAGGGGGGGGGATTATTTCCAATTGATACAAGTGATCCTTTAAATAAAAGTTTGTTCCTACAAAATAGTTATTTATGGTACTAGTGGGTAAAGTAAGATATTGCCCATGAGAAAATTAACCTGCGAGGCGTTAGCCAAGCAGGTAAATTTTCGAGAAGGCAATATCGGTTTACCCATGAGTGCCATACAAAGTTTTATCCAATAAATAGTTTAGGAATTCATATTTTTATTAAAAATTTTAATGACATTTACAAGAAAATAATTTGACAAGTGGCACTTAAGTGGGTAAAATAAATAATTATCCACTCAATAAAGTAAAAGCCACGCGGGGGTTATTATTGAGTTTATCTATTTAAAATAAAGCTGGTAGTTGTCTTATTATCTGTATGTATTGGATAAATTTCTTTTATCGCACTTTCCTTCTATTTTTTATTTGGATTTGTGTGAATTTTTTTCTTAATTTGGCACAATTTATTTTTTTAATAAGAGTATTTTTTGAATTATTCCACTATTTTCGATTTTTGAGATTCTTTCCGATTTCAATAGGCATCGTGTCTTAAACAAGATTTATTTTTGCTGATAATTTGAAGTCGATCGGATTTTTCTTTCTTGAGACAGATGGATATTTTTAAAAGTTGTTTAGATATGTATTTAACGCACTTTGGTACAAAAACTTTTCATTTTGGACAATAATTTTCTTTTGTTTTTCGGAGTCCAAAGTAAACGTATAATACTCATCTGGTGTAAAGTTGCGAGGAGTATAACAACGGGAAAAAACAATAAATTCTAACAAAACAACTCATCCAATTTACTTTCTAACTAGAATAATTTTCGAGCCCCATTACCAGAATCTATCTATCCAAGTCGGATACCTCCCTATACTGTAAACTGTAAGCCGATTTTTTATTTTTTTATTTGGTGTAAATTAAGCTAAGTCAATTTAGCTTAGTAAAATAATGGTATATTATGATCCAAGGATGAGAAATATTGTTTCTCGGTCGCATGCGAAGATTGTGAATTGAGGCGTGAGTCGAGATTCACAACCGCGTAAGACGGAGATATATTTCTCGTCCGTGTATCATACGCTATGTTTTTTTCGCTTGTAAACATATTTTTAAGAAAAAAAGGTAAAAAGGCTGCAGCCCGCCAAAGTAAGACAAAAGACTAACACAACCGCTATGCAATTTTCGATAAGAGACCGAAAAAGTACCTTGGCGGGCTGCAGCCCGCCAAAATAAAACAAAAGACAAACTCTTAACAAAAGCGTCACTTTTAAATTAACATTTCTAACCGAAAATTTTCACTTTGGAACACAAGCGTATAAAAATAATATTTGACATAAACATCGAAATTGACATATTGAGTACTATAAGACGCAACTTTTTACACAATAACAAAGTCGTAGGTTGATTTTTTCAAAATTTATTGTTTATTGAATAATATGCAAATTTTGATCGTTTTTTGCAGTTTTCTAAGCAACAAATCATCCTATCAACATTTAAAAAACGCCGTTTTGAAGATTTTTTAATTTCCTACAAGAAGGCTACTTTGATTGTTGATAACTTTTTTACTGGTATGCAAAAATGTGCAAAAATAGACTATTTCTGACCTTTAATTGTTAATATCTTAAAAACCACACCAAATCCACCGCAGAAAATACATAGGTTTTGTTTCTATACACCTGTATTACCTGAAAAAGTTGACAGACCTCTGGTTGAGCCACTGTCCCCAACAGGGTATTTTTTTTGCTCATATCCCTGTACTAATATCAGTTACATGTAACTGCTAAAAAAACTTGATATAATTAATGTCAATAGTATAATTGTCATTGCTAAGTGCCTATTCACAAGCTCGCATAAGAACATAAAACATAAGAATGCGATGCCATGATTGGCTTGATGTACTGCCATGTATCTTGCAAGCCAATCACGACATCGCATTCTTATGTTTTATGTTCTTATGCAAGCTTCTGGATATGCCTTAAGCAAGTACATTATAACTAATTTAAATTTATAGCAGACTGTTTCATAAAAAAGCGCATTGTTCTTGCATTTGTACCGTACAAATTGCATGCATAAATTATGCAGCATAATAATATCCCGTGGAGAACAATTACAAATAACCTATAGGCATAGTATACTATGCGAATATCATTCCTACGCAAAAAGCAAATATAGATGTTAGAACCTTAAGGGTCCTTTTGACCGAATTTTTTACTATTTTATAGGAAAGGATACCCGGTAAAATAGATCGTTTTTGGCATTGAGGATGGAACGTGATTGATTGATTGATTAATGAAGAGAAACAAGATGAGGATTCGTACCTCAAACACTGCGGCCACCTGCGGGCCTATTGTGTTGTTCTTGGGTCTCTTGCTAGTCAAACAGCTTCGTTTCCTTTATCAGGCTTACTAGGATGTTTACTAGATTTGCATTGGAGAGCATAGCTTCTGGGTTTTTCCCGGTTGCCGGTGTCTCCAGCGATGTAGAGCCACGCAGTCAAAGAGAACATGAGAGGCTGTTTCCGCCTTCTCATTTCGTTTCGATGGAACGTGAGATTTTTATATTTTTATATTTTTAAAGATTATTAATGGGCGAACTACCAAATTTAACCTCAAAATCGGAGGGAAGCCATTTTTAAAATGATGCTAAAAATGAGTTTTATAAGTTATACCACGTCCTGCGTCTAGTCGGTAGGTAAAACTTCGTCAAGACTAACTGTAATCCAATCCAATTCCAATAATGGCATTTTCCTATAGGATAGTTTGCCAGCTCGATCTACTATTATTTATGGCCTACACAAAACCGTCTCACTTTGTAGTGATGTTTGCACAGGCGCAAGTTATAAGACATCTTTGAAATTCATTAAAAGGTTATCCACGTGTACAACGAAATAAATTGAATTTAAATTTAACATCACATATTAATAATCACGACTCACTTAAAACTTTACAATTAAACGAACACTTTCACGACATTACATAAAATTAAAATAATATTAATCAAGTCCTGTGCATATCAATGATTGCAATGCCGATGCTGGAGTAAATCCGCCAAAGTGGTCACACCCGTCCCTTATAAAGACCACGCTGCCACTGAAAACTGTAATGTGTAAACACAATTTCAGGGTGGATGCGAGTTCTGTTGAGACCGTGCTTCGGAGGGCACGTAAAGATGTCGGTCCCGTCAATTAGGCCATAGCAGCGAAAAAACGACGTTAAATGATTAAACAAACAAACAAACAATCACTTTTCAGGATAACTTTTAGTGTTATAGAAAACCGGTTTACTGGACTGTAGACTACCAAAAATGTGCATTTTATTGCAACAACATATCATTTTGAGTAATTTTATAGTACGTACTTCAAATAATATAATAATGATAATAAAGTTTTATTTATAAGACGATTGAATCATAAAACAAAGAAATATCTGATTATAGCAAGCCTACACTTCTTTAGTGGTTCATAACAATACGATATTTTATTAAATGATCTTTAAAAATATGTGTGGGCAATTGTACATCATATTACAGTTTATTAAAGATGTCATGGTGCACCTAGTTAAAAAATTAAAACAAAGTTAAATTAAAATTTGACATTTGAATGTCACATATATGGTATCAATGTTTTTAGAAAAGTGTACAGATTCCAAAAATGTAAGGCATTTATATGTAGCACTTAAAATGTGAAATTTGTCAGTACTTCCGGTAAAACCGGTATAGTATTGCGAAATGTCACATAAAGAACGAAAACTCGTTCAGTGATTCAAATGATGAAAATGTTATTTTCTGTATTTTATGCTGCGTATTTACTAATTTAAATTAATAACTTACTTTTTTTTTGTTTTTCAGGTATGTAATTTCAACTTTTAATGCCCTTGATATTTGGTAAGTTTAAATTATTATTCAAATACGTACACTAAACCAAAAATCAACGTGATATCAATAAAAATGAACGACATATCAATAAAATTACATTGTTTTTGCACCGATGTACGTTTTTAATTGTGACAATATAATTTTTATTATGTCAATGCTTAAAATTGGTTGTTTTAATGTAAAATTCATTTAATAAAAAAATTCGTTGTAATAATGATTTTATGCATAAAGGCAAGGAATTTTAAGCAATGATACAATAAAGTGTTCATCGGTGCAAAATTATTTTCAGTATAGAAGCCGTCAATTTTCGCTTGTAATTTTGTTTTACAGCTAAATAAGTAAGTAAATTCTTGTTATTAAGTACATGTTTAGATATAATAAATATTTTACAAAAGTTTTATTTTGAAACACGGTAAGCATAGCTTGTATTGCGTTCCAATTGATTCTATCAATATAATATAATGAGTAATTAACATAATTCTAATATTTAAGGATACTGTTTTTTATTTTCTAGCACAATTTTTTTGGTTTCTTCTTTAAAATTATGAATTTTTATTAAGATAGTTTATAAATCTTTAAGAATGGGTTTTAGTTAGTTAATGAATTATTACATTATTATTTTTATTAGCTGTCTTTATTTTTGTATAAAAATTTAATTTTACATTACCTACTATTCAAAATTGGTTATGTTTTACTAATTACTTGAACTTGAAAAAAGTCTATATATCTCTTTTAACAGTTCTGCCCTGAAAGGGATAATACTGAATATTAAATTTCTGTGTATTCAATAAACGTGAGATTCTAATTTTAATTAATGATATATTTTACACCTAATCAAGCCAATCAACATGCGTTCGCAACAAACGCAATTTATATCTATCCGATACAATCTGCATAACTAAACGTTTATAAGCTCCCAATATTGTACAGATTGTGAATTTATAACTCGCCATTGTTCTAACTAGTGCGATAGGTGTGACACGAATAATTTAAACGATTTAAGCAAACGAATTGATTAGCTAATATGAAAAGGAATATGCATTAGTTTACGCAATTAGGCTAGTTTGGAAAATTGAATAAAGTTGTATCTCTTATGAATACTAGTGTTGCCGCTTAAAGCCTATCGTCTCGCTATCTTCTCGTTACCGTTGAACAGAACGATAGCAAGAGGTGAAAAAATATCGTATCGTTGTAACGATAAGGAGAGGCCTCTTGCCCGTAATGAGACCGAATCGAGAGCGATAAGTATCGTACAGTCGAATGTTGAAGCCACCTAAAAACAGATAAACATATTTGACAGAAACGTCATTATTTAATTTTTGAGTTTAATGATTTTTAAAATGCAAATATATTCTTTAATATGCATTATGCAGCATACATTGGCCAATTATAAAAGGCTTTTATCTTTTAAAATCGTATCGCAGGCAGAAATCGCTTCAACATTATCCTATTTTTATAGCATATATAAAATATGAACTCCTGGCAGTTCCACTAAGTACCTAATTAGGCTTATAGTAAGTATGGTAGTATCTGACTAATACGAGGGGTAATTTAAAAGAAGGCAAAACGGACAGCGCTGCTGTTAGTAGGATTTAAGTTCTAAAAATCAATTTTAATAGTCTTTATATATTTTGCTTTCCCATTTTTACTTTCGACGATAAGTATCGTTATCGCGAGAGGTAGGCGAGAGGTAGGCGATAACAAGAGGCCTCTCTTTATCGTTTGTGCGAGACGATAATTTTTGAGCTATACGATACGCGAGGTATTTATTGGCGATAATTATCGCTTTAGGCGGCAACACTAGTGAATACTCATCGCGTTATTAAGTAAAGACTGAAGTTTGTGGAGTTGGAAGGCCAGTAGTGTAAATATTCCCTGTAACGTGTAGTCCGTAAGATAGAGCCCTACTTTTTTTTGAGGGTATAGTTTCCTTTCTGACGGACAATGCTTTGTACATAGAGACTCTTTCTGAACCTTATTTTTGGCGAACTAACACGTTTTAAACCATGGGGCTTTCGAATTGGTAACAAAGATTATATTTAAAATGTTTTTGAAACAAAATATTCCCAATCTTAGGAATTTTGTTTTATTTGGCAGACCTTTCCAATAAAATTTAAAAATCACATGGAACGGGCTATGTTTCGTATCTCCCTTAACCCGGCGTCTGACACGTGGGGTGTCACAAACCCCAGAGTCCAAATATTACTCCGTAACTATTTTATTTTCGCGCCAAGCGAAGACAGCGCCTCAGTACCTTTCAATCGCTTTTTAATTTGCACAGTGTAGCATGAACGGCAGTATAAATATTGAAGCATTAGAGGCCACGTCTTTTTGAAGTCGCCTGGGGTTTCTGACACCCCACGTGTCATAATAAGTAATATTTATTTTCCTACAACCTAGCTAGTAGTTAGTGCCTATTTTCCACCCGTTGCCTATGACAATGGTTGAAAAGTGAAAATTAGTTGATTTTTTACATCTGCTGTCAGAAAATGAGTAAACGTGAAACACATAACCTTAAATTGACAAATTAATATTTTAAGACAATTTTTGCGTCTTTTGGATGTTTAGGTCGTAGAAAAAATAATATACCGACCTCGACGCAAACTATTTCGGTGGACTTCGAAAGATTTTTTACTCGGCTGCGTCTCATAAAAAAATAAGCACTCTCTTGCACTGAAAACTAGGTTCGCGTACTCGGTGCGTAATATACTATTATCTTCCTGTTTCTCCTGTATTTTTCAGTCATATTACGATTACTTAAAGTAATTTATTTTGAACACTACCTATAATATTTAAAACTTTATAATTTATGTTATTCATTTAGATCTTTGTTTGGCAATTTTAAACGTTATTTTTTTTTTAGTTAATAGGGAACAAAAAGCTTTCCTATTTTTTTTTTTTAAATTTGATTTATTTTTGTTAACCGATTAAAAATAAACATATATGTATTTAAGATTTTTAAAATTATTTTTAGGTATATTGTATATTGTATAACTCGAATATTTTACTACATTTTATATAAAATTTATTAAATAAAGCAAAAACGGTCCCATTTATTGTTGGGGTTTATTACACCCCACCTGTCGTTACTTGTAAAACTAAACCACCTGTCAGACGCCGGGTTAAAAATAAGGAGATTAGAATGAAAAGATTATAAATTTCTCAGAGAAAATAGAGACAATGGAATGTATGTATTAACAAAATTAGGCTAGTTTGGAAAATTGAATAAAGTGGTATCTCTCATGAATACTTATCGCGTTATTAATGAAAGACTGAATTTTGAGCATTTGGGGCCGAAGTTTTGCTAAATATAAGCAAAAAATACCACCAAGATAGACTGCAGCTGCTATCATTGTGCATAGCATAGCATAGCAGCACAGAACCCAGTAAGTGAAAATTTTTATACAGGCTGTCTCAAAAAAAGTGAAAAACTTCGAGTGCGGATTCCTTTAACTGAACTAAAGCTCAGAGGGTTCTAACGATATTAATTCAAACCCTAATTTTAGGTAAAGCCTTTGGAAGTATTTCCGGACCCATGTTCCTAGGAACTTCTTTAATTTTTGGGTAAGAAATACGCACTTAAAGTACTTATAAAAGAGTGGAATCAAAAGATGGTAGGCCTCAAATGGAGGAATTGATCCTCAGTTGCGATAAGAGTTTAAATGGTTTTCGACGAAAAATTTTCGCACTTGAACATGACGTGTAGCATACGTGTACCATAAATTAAATAATTTAATCATTGACAGTATATAATTTAGGTATAATGTATATAAATAGTTTACATTTATTTTTATTCAAAATTTAAAAACCTTGATAACCTGTTTAACAATTTATCAATGAAAAATAAAAAATATAACTCCAAGAAAAATCAATAAATCTTAAGGTAATGCGTATTATACCTTGTAATATAAGCTTATAATTTATGTTTTTATGGTACAAAAAATATTAACATATCGTCAGGTTAGAGTTACTAAGTTGTATGTGCACAAAACCACGTATTGAGTAAATAGAAAAAAACAAGTCACTTTCTACTTTTATTTCACAAAGTAAAGGTATTTTAAAAAGTTTTTTTAAGTAAATCTTAAATCTGTTTTTATCGAAAAATATTAAAATACATACTTATTTCCCAAGTTAAATAAATATTTAAAAATGACATATAACTCTGTAACTCTACTGAAAATATTTTTTGATAAAAACATACAACTTTGTAATTCTGTAGAAAAATAATATATTTAAATAAATAGCACCTAGGTGCTAATATGAATAAATATAATATAATACATTAGTAAGTAAATGACATACAACTTTTACACTCCAAAATAAATTAATTTCAACGACATACAACTATGTTATTATTGCTATATACCACAAATTATTCACAATACATTACCTTATTAACAAAAGTAAAATTACCATACACAGGAATGAATTTTTTCAGTCCACTTGATTTTACTCTATTTGAGTTCATATGATACAGACGTCAAATAGCCGAAAGAATGAAAATAGTATATTATGGACGTCGAATAGTCGCTATAGTAAATAAATAAATATATATATATAATATTAGAAAATTTCTTAGGTTTTCAGTCGTTTATATAACCATTTTTGTTCAACTCAACTATAAATCCCATAATGTGTACGAAATTTACATGAAGTCACACTCTGAAAAACTGTGGACGGCACCGTTTCGTTTTACCCAGACTCTTCAGCACAGCTCCGTTTCAGAAGTGTAACTAAGTGGGTTCGGTCAAACAATATATCAAACTATTGGAACTATACCCTGGTGAGTTTAACAAACACTGCCATCTAGGTGCTTGTTAATAAGCAAGTTAAATCAAACCTAAAAATATTATAATCTCAAAGATGACAAAAATGGCGCAAAAAAGTTTGTAACATGTAACTCTAACCTGACAATACATAATATGTATATTGTTTAAATAAATTACTATTTTTGTATGAAAGACTTAATAACAAAACGTTTAAAATATTATTTCAATAAATCATTTTAATAGATAGGTATTGAAATAACGTTGTAAACCTTTTGTTTAATTAACACAAAGGTATTTTGTATTTGCAATTAATTAATCAAGTTATTTTTATCGCCATTATAAAACACTACCTTGACTGCTGAACTACTTTACCCAAACAATTGTTGAAGAGTCCGGCGGATAAAGGAGGTAAAATTGAAAATTCAACACCTTCAAAAAAAAATAAAGAATTAAAAATTACATGGTCGAAAAGATAATTTAATAAGCTTTAAAATGATGTATCATACGAGCCCCCTTTCCATTTAAAGAATGTTCTTCCAGTTTTCCCACTAAACATCAAAGATATGTATGTATGTGTACCGTGCGATTATAAAGTGCCGAACACTTTTTAATGCAAAACTGGCATTAGCGATGACTAAAATGCAAGAACGCTGGGTGCGTTTTAGCGGCCACCGAGCTGTTGTACGTAGCAATTACATGGGCTTGTCGCGCACAACTCTAACAGAGGCGTGGCTTCAAACGAAGAGTATTTTCTTTTCAAACTGTTCGGCACTTTATAATCGCACTGTATGTATACTAAAAAAACATTTGGGTTATCTTATTTAGGTGTTTTAAATGCCAAGTTGATATCTTAAGCCGTTCAAAAGTTAAAGGGGCGGACTTTAGACACGCACTGTATAAGAATATTCATAGGTATAAATCCGTATCATTTGCATAAAACAGAATTATTACTACTTGCTAATTTGCAGAGAAAAGAAAAACATTTAATGTCAGTATTAATTTTGTCACATTTAAAGCATAATACCGTGCGGTCCAAAGTCACCCCCCTCTTAACTTTTGAACGAGTTGAGATATCGACTTCTTAAGACACTTAAATAAGAACTTAAACTATCTTTTGCGCATATATTTGATATTTTCAGCTCTTAAAATGTATCTAAAAAGTCCCCCCATGCCCCCCTGTTCACATTTTAAGAGCTGAAAATATCAAATATATGCAAAAGGATAGTTAAAAGGGGGTGGTGACTATATATAAGATTTGACGGCACAGAAAATGACAATATTTTTTCAGTTGCTTTTCACCCGTGAAACGAGCAACATGTACTTTTGGCAAGAATTAGGTAATCCGTTAATTTTTAGCATCAAGTGTTTTAGTATAGTTATTTATTTATTTGCTATCTAATATATGCCCTGGATTCGGTTTTATATATTTTATAGTGATTGTATGGATTATGTGCAGTAAAATGACGAACATGTGATTATATTGGAGTAAGAAGGGAATTTTATGTTTTTTAATTATTTATAACGCTGATTAATTTTGATTTGGAATCAACTAACACGTGAAGAAGTTTTTATACAGAATTTTTTTATATACTAGCGCATGCGCAAATATAATTACAAATTAGAAAAAACAGCCTTGTCAACAGCTAACACAACCAATAGCAAACACGAAAAGAGAATAAGGAAAAGAAAAAGAAAAGGTCTTACAGAAGACTGGAAATTTGCTATAATCAAAACGGGAGTGGGCATGGTGCCAAGCCAGACAAGAACCACTCTTGGTGAATTGAGTAACTAAGAGGGATCTGGCTAATTACCTCACTGAGAAAAGGCCAAAAAAAAGGAAGAAGAAGAAGACAATATTTTTTAACTAAAACGGTATTTTTATGACAACACTATTTAGTAATAAATTCACATATATAACAGCTTCTGGAGTTGGTCGTTTTAAATCGTTCTTATTTAAAGATGTAATTTTTGTAACATTTTTCTATGAATTTGAGAATAAGAAGCAACCCACTTTTAAAATTTAGTGCGCCCATAATGGGCGACTATAATTATAAATTATAATTTATAATAGTTGTTCTTATTAGGTGAAATACCTTGTATAAAAGTGCATTAAAGAAAAGAAAGTTAACTTTGACCTGTAACGCTGAAGGCTATAGCGCTGTTATCAAATGTGTCATAAAAAAAGATAATCGATATTAGTTTTACATAGAGACAAAACTAATAGATCTATGGATTGAAATGCATTTATATATTCAAATAAAAAATTAAATTAGTTTTGTACGAAATGGCGTAAATTTATTTAAACTTCTTAATTAGGGTCAAAGTCATCCACGGTTCGCAGACAAAGACAAATAAGGTGCGATTTAAAACAAATGATAAGGTAACGACAAAAATTATGTGTGGCCTACTCCATGATTTTTTATTGTCAATATATAATAAAATTGAGTGCATTTTAAAGAACAGAGAGTGGCTCAGAAACTAGTTACAAAATTTTAAGGTGTAATTCTACATTAAAAGTATGAAAAAGTTTCTGTAAAAGTTGGTCTCTAAGGGAGCCATGGCCCTCGTAATGGTAAGTCCCCCCTCTAGGGGGTGGAGTTAGATTTTTTTTATTATCAGATTTAGTTTTAGCTATAGATATAGGTATACCTTAAAAACTCCATTTTCACGAAAATGTAAATATTTTAAATTAACCAGCCCCACCCTCTGGAGGTGGAGTCAAAAAAATCTTATTATCAGATTCAGTTTCGTCAACCCCAAAAACCCCTATACACCAATTTTGACAAAAATACTGAAAACATTTTAAAATATTTACCCCCTAGATTTTTGTATTATCAGATTCAGTTTTAGCTACCTCAAAAAAACCATTATACCAATTTTCACGAAAATTTTTTAAAACATTTAAAAATATTCACCCCCATGTGGGTGGAGTTAGAAAATTTATATTATCAGATTCAATTTCAGCTATCTCAGAAACTAAGCAATTTTCAAATTTTTATAAAAATATATTGTATTTTCCCCATTTGCCCCCTTGTCCCACCCCCATTGTTTACCAAATTTTTAAAAAATCCCGAGCGAGGACTTTTTCCGAATTTTAAGCGTTCTAAAGTTATCGTGCTTACAAGATTTTCCGGACAGGACGACCGACCGATCAATCAAAATTATGTATTAAAGAAACTCGTAAAAATTTAGAAATAATTTAAAATTCCTGTTGTCCGACCCTGTTATTGTAATGAAAGTATCACTGGTCAAAACGCAAAAATACGCAAAAAAATTGAAAATTTTTGCACGAATACAAGGCTTTCCCAAAAATTTGAAAATTTTTAAAATGGGAAAGCAATAAAAATGAAGGTAAAGTTACTTTCCTTTTTATTCTCTTAACTGGAGATAATTATAATAATTATTGCTATTGTTTTTCTGAAAATGATGTGGTAATTGAGTTTTTCCTACGATCCTCTTTTGTTCTTTAGAAAACGCCTTATATCGCACTTGTTTGATATTTTCATATCACCTTAGTTTGATATTTATGTATGTAGGTTTGCCTAATTTTGTTTAGATATTTACGTTGTAAATTCTACGAATTTTACTCACCTCGTTTTATGTGCCATTTTTCACCTTTCATTACAGACTTTTTTCATGTCTTTTATGTTTTTCAATCCAAGTATTTCTGTTTTTCATGTAAAATATAAAAACAATAGTTATAACCTTACTATTTTGACCCAGGTCAATATAACTTAATATGTTTTATTAATGTTAATATAAACACTCCGTGGTATGAAACACCTACACAGTGCCTAAAGAGTATAAATAAATAAATAAATAAATATCTAGATTTTATAAAAATTACTTAACCTTACATTTTATAAAAAACATCAATATTTCCTCATGAAATGTAAAACATTGTAGAATTTTACAGTCTTATGTGGTAGCATATCCACATAAATCAAATTTAATTAGAAAACTGTCAAGTTTTTCTTGATTTAAAAGATGCTTGCGGTTAGGCAACCCATTAAACAGTGTTGAGCGTCCATAATATGTTGTATTAAATATAAAGCCAAGATAACTAAAGGTAAATAAAAAACATATTTCCTGTTGACATACATACATATGTATATAAATGTATATAATAATGTATAATAATGTATATAAATTTGTATGCTATTTTGTGTTTGGCTTTTCTCAAAAATTCGCGGAATAAGTAATAAAAATTAGAAAATATTAAATTAAGAATTCTTAAAGTTTAAACTTTATATTTTTTCGGGGTCGGAGGAAAAATAGTGTACATAACTCGTTGGAAAGTATATTTCTTACACTCGTGGGGTTTCCTCACTCGCCTGACGGCTCGTTCGTAAGCTTTCCCACTCGCGTGATATATGTCACTTTCCACACTAATATACTATTAACAGTAGATTTATAAATTATAATTCATCCGTGAACGATGTTCATCATTGAATATTTGATAATAAAGTCTCAGGACATCCAATCAAACCCGGTTTGACAAACCCCGTAATTGTCAATTTAATGTCGATTTAGTTAACGCGTGGGAAACCTGTTAACAAGCGAGATAAAGTGAGATTTATGCAAACGCCGCGTTTCCCATAATTTTTGCCATAGCGCCAGATGAAAGTAATAAATCTCGAAAAGAACACGTATATGGCGACACAATCAAGGCACTTTTGTGCTTATATATTCGATCGAAAAAGGTAAACTATTTCTACACACACAGTAAGTAGTATTTTTGTAGTTTTTTGTTCGAATAAGTAACAGAATTGTATGTTTGATTAATAAGAATTACTTACCTACAAGTAGGAATGTAGAATATACTCTAGTTTGATATTTTATTGTATTGGTTTACAGGCACTCCCAGGCGTAATTACATGGAAAATATTTATTTTCTAGATGTAAATTTGATTATTTTTTGGAAATAGCCTATGCATGAGCTGTTTCAATATCAATATTACATATAATATATGATGTGCAATATTTATTGATATTTTTACCAAAGTAATAAACCATATCATAAAAATAAGTGATTTATTATATTAAAACTCATTCAGGACGCCTGTTATAGTATATTAAAGTACTAGTTTCATAACATACGTTTTCTAAAGTACTAGTGTGCTAAAAACGTGTTATGAAACGAGTGCTTTATACAAAATTTTCTATTTTGCTCTAAAATTTAAAAAAAACATATTTAAATTGATGACTGATTTAGGGATTTTTGTTTTGGCTCGGTATCATACGGTCCATATTAAATTTAAAAATAGCATTTAATTCTATCGCTTACGCTCTGTAAATAGTAAAATAATAATTAATAATATAATTATTATTATACTATTAAACTATACTATAAAAATTATAATTGGAAAACAAAATTGAAATTATAATTTATTATTTTCGTCATTTTTGCAAGTCCTACTAATTTATTTATGGCCCATTTAGCTAATAAGGTATTAGTAATACTAGAGTATTTATGGTACATCATAAATATTGTAATGTTCGTTGTTTGTTTAAATATTAAATTAGTTAAATAAAAGAAATAAATAACACTGGTCTACAAAAAAAAATAAAAATTCTTCTCTAAGGACTAAACCTATCATGTCTTATGTATTTTTGCGTGCTGAAACCGAACTTTCAATTTAAAAATGTTTCTACCGCGTAGATTTCGAGTAAATCCCGGTTTTTATTATCAAAACACGGTATTTTGAATATAAAACCCGGGATTTACTCGAAATCTACGCGGTATAAAAATTTTTAAATTGAAAATTCGGTGTCAGCACACAAAAATACATAAGACAAGATAGCTTTAGTCCTTG
Source organism: Brachypterus glaber (assembly GCA_958510825.1). NCBI lineage: Eukaryota > Metazoa > Arthropoda > Insecta > Coleoptera > Kateretidae > Brachypterus > Brachypterus glaber. The sequence continues at coordinate 35,627,240 of OY294048.1, forward strand.
GAGAAGAATTTTTATTTTATTTGTAGACCAGTGGAATTAATATCAAAAAAAACTTTTACATTCCTGTGCGGATAATTAACAATATTCGGCGTAAACTCAGTTATGACGTATCTACGTTGAAAATAAACACAGAAACAAAGGCTAGAAATAATTTTGCCGAATTATGAAAGGGTTTCTGATTTATTAAATAAATCGAAGTTACGTACAGGCAACCCCAAAAAAAACAAAGTACGTGTATTTTTTTCCGAAAACGAAAAAAATGGAAATAAGTAAAAAAAAAATATTTAAAATGCACATACCCTCAAAAATATTGCCCTCACAGAAAAAAAGTGTATGTAAAAATAAAAGGTAATTTATTATTATTTATCTACTATCTATTAAGTTTGGTCCCTGGAACTTTTTCGCTGAAATCAGTAGTTTGGGAGATATGAAGCAATTCGCGTTTTCCAATACGGCGACCGTAAGCAACCACATAGCAATATGAAAATCCGGATTTAAGCTTCTCCAATAGCCCCTTTTCACATATCAAAAAATAGGCTTAGTATATTCGACTTAAAATTATGGTGAATTTTCATCTGAGTTTACTGTACACACTACCATTTCGCGGATCCTAATCATGACAATCCTTAATATTTTAATAACTACTAGATATATCAAAAAAGTTTAAAAAAAAATATGAGCTTATTGGGAGCAGAAATGGTTTGATATATTTAGGGAGCACAAAATGTTCCCCCTTGCACCTCTCCACTTTGCCCCCTAAACATGTCAGATATATACCAAAAGATTATTTGGATTATGTTATTTACCTGCTTTAAATTTCAAGGATGTATTTAGCCGTTCAAAAGTTGAAGAGGGGACGGATTTTAGACACGTACTGTAAAAGTAAAATCTCCGCTCGACTATACCTACTTTAATACTATCTGCAAAGACACTCTGTGTAAAACTAAACCTCGCCCAGTATAATTCTATGTATTTCTTTTTGTTATACTTATACAGAGCGGTCCAAAAGTCACCCCCCCCCCCCTCTTAACTTTTAAACCAGTTGAGATATCGACTACAAATTTGGAACTTTTAAATAAGACAACTTAAACTATCTTTTAGCATATATTTAATACTTTCAGCTCTTAAAATGTGGGTAGGGGGGCATGGGGGCACATTTTTTTAAATGGAAAGGGGGGTCGTGTAATACATCATTTTAAAGCTTATACAATTCTCCATTTAACTCCATATTTTTAAATTAAAAAAAAAAAATTGGGGTTTAAAATGGGGATGAAAATGGTTATTAATGTCAAAATTCCTCTAAAAAAAACAAATAATTTTTTAAAAATGCCTAATTTCATCATAAAAAAATGTTAATTGTACTTTTAAACTTATTTTAGTTGACATATATAAAAATTTATAAAAAAAAAACTTAAAAAATCGAATGTTTTAGCACAAAAAATTGAAATATCAAAACCTTAAAAAACATTTTTAAAAAATTTAAAAATGTTGGTTTGAATAGAGAATTTTATAAGCTTTAAAATGTATCACACGACCCCCCTTTCTATTTAAAAAAATGACCACCCATGCCCCCCTGCCCACATTTTAAGAGCTGAAAATATCAAATATATGCTAAAAGATAGTTTAAGTTGTCTTATTTAAGAGTTCTAAATTTGAAGTCGATATCTCAACTCGTTCAAAAGTTAAAAGGGGGGGTCTGAATTTTTGTACCGCACTGTAATAGATTTTTAATAAAGACCTTTATTATTATTATTATTATTATTAATATACGATAAGAAGATTTGATGCCTATGCATAAGGTAGAGCCACCGCTTCGCTACATATCACAAAATTGGTGGTAATCAAAAAAAAAGAATACTTAAATATTAATAAAATTAACCACTTCACATAATCTCGATAAGCGTGCCGCCCAGCCTTAGAAAATATCAATAATAATATTCAGATATATGAATCGAAATAAAAGTTATATAGATAGTAATAAGACATTAGTATTACTTTTAATTATTACATTTGCGATTCAATCTGATTTTAAAACTAAATGTTAATAAGATGCAAAATGTACATACCAGCTACTCTGGGGCACTACCCTGGGGTTATTGTTGTACCCATTTTATCAAACTATATATTTTTAAAACTTACAGATATTGAATACGCTACAATCCTACTGAATAATTTATTTTATTTACAGATAATGAGACAATTACCAGCTTTATTTTAAATAGATAAACTCAATAATAACCCCCGCGTGGCTTTTACTTTATCGAGTGGATAATTATTTATTTTACCCACTCAACTGTCACATGTCAAATTATTTTCTTGTAAATGTCATTAAAATTTTTAATAAAAATATGAATTCCTAATCTATTTATTGGATAAAACCTTGTATGGCACTCATGGGTAAACCGATATTGCCCTCTCGAAAATTAACCTGCTTGGCTGACGCCTGAGGTTAATTTTCTCATGGGCAATATCTTACTTTACCCACTAGTACCATAAATAACTATTGCATGGAAAAATTAATCTCATTTTGAGGAGCTTATTTTCAAAAAGCGTTTTGTCGCGTTTAAGCCCTATAATTGGATGGATCGAAATGAAATAGTGACCTTGTTTCCGATCCATGCAAAATTAAAATAGGGTTTTCGGTTGCGGTCCATAGGGCTTCCAGTCCGTGTCCTTGATTGCAAATAAAGTGCATGAAACTGCGAATATGAATAACTTTAGAAATAAATGGTTTAGGTTCAGAATTTCAGTTTTTTAACTAATACAATTATTTACTTAGGGTTACTAAAAAAAACAAAAAAGAAATAAAATGGGGACAATTCGGTTTTCTAGTTTAAGAGATAATAAGAATCAAAATTTTGAAAATCAAGTTAAAGACACGTTGTTGACAGCTCACTGGTTATCATTTCCAAACGAGGGGCAAGTCACTCCTAATCAGTCTCGGAATCGCCCGATATCGCCTCGAGATCGCCTGATATCGCCTCGATATCGCCCCGGATATCGCCTCATATCACCTCTCGAAGGGACGAAAACCGCCCCTGTGACTTGCCCCTCGTCTCTAAATTCAAAAATAACCTGCATTGCCTTAAAAAATGTCCTCTAAAATAACGTCATCTATGCTTTCAAATAACTACAGGGTGGCCCAAAAAAAAACCGGACACTTTTTAAAGCCTTATAACTTATTTTGCCTTTTGAGCAATCTTTACTAACTTTGAAATAAATAGACTCAAAACATGTAAGACTCGGTGTATAATTTTATTTATTTAAATTATTATCATATTTTTTAGTAAGAAAGCTTTTTCTGAAGGGGTTATTTTAAAGGAAGGTCAAGAAAATCTAAAATATATAAAATATTTGTCGATATACCAAACCATGTTTCAACATAAAGTAAAAATATAACAGAAAATATGCAGATAATTAGCAGACACGTAGAAAATGTCAGCACATGGAAGATTCACAAAAGTTTAAATATTTATAGTACCACATGTAAGTAAATGATAATAAAGCCTTTTATATAATATTTATCATGCCTGTTCTTTAATAATTAGAGTATAATAAACTTAAAACGACTAATTAAGTTACGCTAGAAAGCAGTAACTCCATTTGTCGCATAGCAGCGTTTTCAAAATATTACATCAGAGTTGAAGTCCAAACGTCGCTAGGCGACAAATGGCCTTACTGCTTTCTAGCGTAATAATGCAGTATATGTGTACCAGGTTCTTTTATTATTAAATTTAAAATTTAAATAATTTAAAATTAATAAATATTTTTTTACCAATTCACGAAAAATAACAAATATTTTACTATTATATTATTTTATTTAAAATAATAATTAAAATGAGTGCTAAATACTTTGTTTCTCGAAAACAAAAGCTAGTAGAAAGTTTTTGTTTGAGCACACTTGTAGCTTATTGGGTCTGTTATTAACTGGCATAAATTTTATTTTGATAATTTAAATAATAACTTCGTAATACGAGTGATTTCTGTTAGGTGCATCACCCTGTATAAATAGGACATAACCGACACGGTTAAATGCCGGGGTAATCTACCGAACGGTAGCTATAACCTAAAAAAATAGTTTCATTAAAATCAATCAAGGATATTTTGAAAAATTAGATCTCAAACACACGTTTCAATTTATCTGTCATCGATAGTAGTATACAGAGTGATCACTAACTGCCATGCCAAAATTTAAGAGGTGATTCTACATCCTAAAATATGAAAAAAAGTTTCTATAAAGGTTGGTCCGGAATAGAGTCCTAAAGGAACTAAGGCCCTTCGAAGATGACATCTTGAATGGGGAACAAAAAAAAGCATCAATAAAATTTTAATGATGTAGGGTGATTCTTCATTTGAAACTAAGCAAAAAATTATTCATCACCAAAACACCTAAATTTAATATTAAAGGAGTAATAGCTTTTTAAAAGTAACGTTTTTGGTGGCACAAAATGTTACTACCTCTTAATTGCATTTTTGTTGAAAAATGGTTGCTCCTACAGTATTACACTATATTTTTTATGTATTTTTACTTAAGAAATCCATATTTTTTACAAAAAATCCAAAAAAAGTACACATAAAAAGTTTGGGGCAAAAATGTGTTACGCCGTCTAGGGACGCCTCTGGATAAATTCAAAAAAAATAAATTAACATAACCATACTATATACTAGTATACATGCAAAAGCTCGTCGCTCTAGCTTAAAGGGTACCAGAGTTATTAATTAAAAACCTTATTTTTATTACAATTTTAAAGGGCTGTAGCTCCCTTAGGGGCCATTTGCAGACCAACCTTTATAGGAACTTTTTTTATATTTTTGGATGCACCTCTTAAATTTTGGCATGGCAGTTATTGATCACCCTGTATATGAGTCTCAGGCATTAAATACCGATTAAAGTTTTTAAGATAATGAATTGAATTAATTAGTTTTCCTGCATATGACGTAATCCCAAACAAATTTATAATTACGAATCTAGATTACAAAGAATAGGTTAAAAGGCAATATTATAATCATTAAAATCTGTGTCTAGGGTGCAGTTTGCCACATTTTTATTCAAGCCATTTTAAATTATAATTGTTAACCTACATTCCTTCGAACGAAATGCGTAAAAGGTTTTTAATAAAAACTTTTTATTAAGATAATATATTGGTAAAAAGATTATAAATGTCAGAATAATTTTCTCCATAACAACTATGTAAGATTAGTAAAATTACAGATTTACTACTAAACTGTTTAAACTTTTATACTTTTTAATAATACACGATTGATTCAACGCCCTAAGTTTTTTAAAAATAGGTCTGTTATCGACTAAAGGTCTAGATATTCTACAAGATTTTTAAAAAATTCTTTTTTTGAGAAAGGAAAAAAAAATTAAAAAAAATGTTTTTGAAAAACTTGTTTTTACCCCATTTTATCTCCTTGCCCCACCCCGATTTTTACCAAAAGCAACCCCAGCTAAGAAAAATCGTTCTTGAGTTATCGTGGTCACAAATATCCCGGACAGACAGACCGACTGACATACTTAATAAGTTTTCTTACTGTATAGTGTTCCACATAGGCACATACCGTTTTTTGCAAAAAAAATATATAAAGTTAAAGTTTGATTTTTTAAAATATTTTACCCGGTATAAGAACGTTAAAATGTATGCTTATGATTTTCAAAAATAAAAAACCATGCGGGAAGGGGTTAAAAGTCCGAAAATCATACTTTGATCCTGAAGTCATTTTTTTCAAATGGTAAGAGGGTGGCTTGTTAGGTTAAAATGAAAGACAATTTTCTTGCGATCATTTTAATACCACACGTGAATAGTTTATTTGGAAGAAAACAAACACAAAAGATTTAAAATGAAGATTTAACTAAAAAATTACATGACCTATCAAAATTTAACAAGTGACACATGCTTGTTCTCAGAATTGACTTCTGAATTAAAATATGTAAAAATATGCAGGGTGTTCTATTTAAAAATCGAAAGTTCGATTCATTTTCGGAAAAACCGGTGCCAAAAGTGCCAAAAAATTCTAACTATGTCAAAAATTCTTAAATTATACATAATATATATTTTTCAAATTTCAATATCCTACCTAAAAAAGTAAAAAAGTTAAGGAGGGTGAACCACTTTCCTGAAACACCCTGTATTGATATATAATGAGTTTTCTTTAATGAGATTTCCACTTTTGATGGGAAACTTTTCTGTCTTTGTGATTAAAAACAATGCAAGAAAATAAGTATATTTTCAACAAATTAAAAAGTAATTTACATAACTAGTGAGGTATATGCGTTAATTTCCAAAAGGAAAAAATGACGACGCCTCAGGGCTAAGTGGGTTAATTTTCTGAGGAGATAATATTACTTGACTCACGCGTCATGTTCAACATTTTATCCCACGCCTTTTTTTGTTTGAAACTACATATTTACATTTAAAAAATTAATTTTCACTGCCTTTCTTTCCTTTTCTTTGTGGTGGAATATACAAAATATAAAGACATTCTACACTAAAAAAAAATTGTAGTAAATTCTCCATACATGCATTGGAATTAATTAACCCATGTATGGTAATTTTTCAATAACACTGGTCTATAAAAAAAAATAAAAATTTTCTCCAAGAACTAAACCTATCATGTCTTATGTATTTTTGTGTGCTGAAACCGAATTTTCAATTAAAAAAAAATCTATCGCGTAATTTCGAGTAAATACCGGTTTTTGTTGTCAAAATACGGTATTTTGACTATAAAAACCGGGATTTACTCGAAATCTACGCCGTAGAAAGATTTTTAAATTGAAAATTCGGTTTCAGCACACAAAAATACATAAGACATGATAGGTTTAGTCCTTGGAGAAGAATTTGTGTAAGCGGTTTTTGATATTTTAAAAGTGCTCTAGCACCTAAACCATTAATTTTTGGAAGTTTTGCCCTTATAAAATTCAGTAAGTCAAGAACTATAGCATATTCAGCAAATTCAGCCAAATCTGACCGAAATCACTTTTACATAAGAAGGGAGCGAGGCACTTTACTCGAAATCTACGCGGTAGAAAATTGTTTAAATTGAAAATTCGGTTTCAGCAGACAAAAATACATAAGACACGATAGATTTAGTCCTTGGAGAAGATTTTTTATTTTTTTTATAGACCAGTGTAATGGGATCGGAAAAATTAATTACTTTAATAGTATTCGCATGTTAATATAGTATAGTTTTCGAGTAAGGTATAGAAGTTTTTCTATACTGACGTAACTTGTACAGATGTATGGAAAATTTTCAATTTTCTGGTATATTGTTAATAATTTTTTACAATGTACGTTTGTGTGAATTGGCATAGTTCACGGACACATTTAGCAATAGTTTCTTTTGATAATGCTTCGAGGTAAAATAATATAAATTAAGACAACAATTGATTATTGTCAATAATGTCATGATTGGATTTTAAGTTTAAAATTTTAATGAATTGCTTAAATAAAATCAAGGTTTCTAAACGTTATTATTAATGACAATGCTCGATTTATTTTTATATTAAATATTATATTAAATGACTTTTTTATTCGATTGATTCTAAAAGAGACACTTTTTGTTAATGTTTTACGGGCGAAAAGTTAAACTTTGTGGCCCTAGGGCCTTGGTCTTGAACTAACTGTTCTTTTTGACCAAATACAGTTATTATAATCATTTCATACAAAATAAAAATTTCTTCTATGACATAACCTCAAAATATATGTTAACTGTAAAAAATTGTAAAATCAATTTCAATATTTATAATATTCATAGAACTGTTCATAAGTATTACTATTTTCATAACAGACACATTTTAACAGAAATTAATCACCAAGCTATAGCTTTTTAATGTGAAAATGAAACCGCACGCAAAAAAAACGATTAGATTGTTTTTTTAGCGATTTGATTGGATAGCAATTTGTCATGGATAACTAGATAAGTAATAAGACAATAAAAATAAATACTTTTTTCAATTTAAAATTAAGTATATTTTATTAATTTATTATAATTAGTAACAATCGAATAAAAAATATTGTATAATATACGGGCAAAAAGTTAAATTTCGATTTCGTCGGTTTATTACCCTCGGGCCGGCCCTCGGCTTCTAAAAACCTACTCAATCGAAAAACTTAACTTTTTTTCCTTGTATTATAAATAACTATTTTATTTCATTGTTTTTTAATGGAATACATAAAATATTAAAAATATTACAAGCTGTAATTTACAAATGCTGTTTTTACGGTCTACAATAAACTTTAAAATCAAAAATGTTAAGACATACATAGTATGCCTTAAAAGCATGTTTATTTAATCATAAACTTATTAGAACAATAGAATAGTATGCTTATTTAAAGTCTTAATAAATCAATAATTACTTATAATTATATAAAAGTATTTATACTTGATTAAATAATAGCTTCTTTTTTTTAAGAGTGTATATTTTTTCTTAAATATAAGACAATTTATTCTTTTTTTAAATACAATATTACTTAAAGTGACTATAAGTATGTTTGGAAAGAAGTATAAGAGTATATTGGTTTCAAATATTTGTTATACTCATAGAAAGAATATATTCTATACTTAGAACAAATGTAAAATTTTAAGTATATGATTATTCTTGAATATAGATTTGATTTTTTCCGTGTATATAAATTATATCTTCATTCATTCTTGAAATATATATTTTTCACTTGATTGCAATTTGTACTATGCGGACTGTACGCCAATTATTGGTATACTCTTACTAATTCAATGGTTTATGTGAATATGTTTTAAAAGGGGGTTATGTCCCATTTTTGGGAGAAAAAAATCTTAAGCTCTTGTTTTAGGGCTCAAAAAATCATTATCATTAGAACTAAAGTTGCGTAAAAAAGCATCTAATTTGAATATCACCATCAAAATTTGAGGCCTATTTTAGAAAAATTTAACTCATTAATATGAAAGCTCAAAAGTTACCGGTTCCGCCCTAAAAACCCTAGGCCTAGACCATATACGGTCTAGAAAGTTCTTTTTTATTATAAAAAAACGGTTAAAGTTTGTAGGTCTTTTTCTACAATTTATAAAATTTCCTTTTATTGGTAATTTCGATGTTACTACAAACAAATTTAGTTTAAATTAGTGGTTTGCTAGTAGATAGGTGTTTTGCTGTTGTCTCGAAAACAACTCTAATGGACATAAGGGGCTGTCCATATATTACGTAACGCGCCTAGGGGGGGGAGGGGGTCAGAGAAATTGTTACAGTTTGTGGCAGGGGGGAGGGGGGGTCTAGGTAAACGTTACGTAACGGAATTTAATAAATTTAATGTTTATTTCCTAAGCTTGGCAGATGTATTTTTATTTCAACATAAATTACTATTTAGTGGCCAATAATTCCCCTTTTCACACTAAAATTGACGAAACTTTGCATATTTAAATAATATTGTAATCAGTAAAAAAACTATTGACATTTATATTAAAAAATATATAAAAAAAAATCTTACGGCCCTGTTCTTGCGTGATCTTGCCGATGAATCATCGGCGATGATACATTTTCGCGCGGAATGTGTACTCACAGAACACCAATGTGTGTACTATTTTGTGTACCTGTGTATAAACAATATACGTGTTATATGTGACACTCAGTGTAAAAAGAGGTACCTAGTATTTTTTCCCTGTGTGATATTGATTATGAATATTTTTTTAAAGTTTGAGTGATTTTTTCGTTTAAGTACATTAAGTGCTATATGTATTATTATAATAAATATGTATCATTTTTACACTGTCTTTTTACCGTCTTGCATTATGCGGAATTCTGTATCAAGAAATGTTAGAAAAAAAATACAAATTTTTATATTGTTATGCGTTACACAGGGGTAAGGGGGGTGTTGGTAAATGTGACAGTTTGTTACACAGGGGGGGGGGAGGGGTTCAATTTTTTTGAAAATTGCGTTACGTTATATATGGACAGCCCCTTGGGGTTAAACCCCATTTTAAAACTCAACGTTTTAAACTTACCGATAACCCTGGACGTTAATTTATAGGCCGTAAAATATAATTTGTTATAATTACAACGTAATAATAATTAAATAATTAATAATAATTTTATAATATAAATATTACTGTTATTATAGGTTATATTGGGTAATACTACAACTATTATAATAATAGTAGTTTAACATACACTCAGAAACCCAGTTGTCGTATTGTATATCACAACTTTCTTAGATTTTAAGATGCAAAAAAAGCACCTCAATAAAGTATATGTTGAAGGCATTAAATTTAATGAGCGTAAAACAAAGAGTTACATACAGGACTTTGGACTTTATTTTTAAAGTAAAAAATTATATGGTTCCCTCGTATATTACTGAAAATATACGATTCGTTAATAATGTACATAATGTAAATACTAGGCAACAAAATGATTTTTGCGTTGAGACATACAATAGAGCGTATACTAATAAGTCAACTTTATCTAAAGGACTAATTCTTTTTAATCAGTTACCAGCAAATATAAAAGGTTGTTCAAGTTATAATAGTTTTAAGATGCACCTAAAGGAGTATGTAGTGGAATATTATTAATTTGTAGTTTAGCATATTTAAGTATGTATATAATTGTATTTATAAAATTTAATGTATTTGGATAAATAGCTGTAATAGCTAAATAAAGAACTATAAAAAAAAAAGAAACAGTCGACTGTTTCTTAGAAAGACTAGTCTTTGGTGATCATGTACACCGTAAAAACTAAATATGTTTTTCTATTTTGCGACTCTTATAAGCTCATAATCACACGCATTTTGCGTGTTCTTATAGACCCATAAGAGATCTCTACTTTTTTTTCTTTTGGGTTGGCAACAGACAAAAGTCTATCTCTTGATGTTTGCTGTGCAATTGTGAACGTCGGTTTAAAGTTTAATTTTCTACAAAATTTTGTGTTTAGGTTATGTTTTACCGTGTTAAAATTGTGGCTTGGTTACTTGAAGTGGAAAAGAGAAGAAATTACTATAAAATATATCAAAATAGTATTCGTTCTTAGAATTTTAAACGGCGAAAACTGTAATGCCAATTCGAAACAAAAATCCCTAAATCAGTCATCAATTTAAATGTAAGTTTTTTAAAATCTTAAAGCAAAATAGAAAAAATTGTATAAAGCACTCGTTTCATAACACGTTTTTAGCGCACTAGTACGTTAGAAAACTCACCGCAAGCGTCTCGTTTTCTAAACTTATACTCGTGCGCTAAAAACGTATGTTATGAAACTAGTACTTTAATATACTAAAATATCATAACCCAAATAATTTTTTTGGTATATATTTCATATGTTTAGAGGGCACAATGGATGCAAGGGCAAGGGGATTGCTTCTTTTTTAATATGTTACATCATTTTAAAGCAAATAAAATTCTCTATTGGACCATATATTTTTTATGTTTTTTCAACTTTTTTTTTGAAATTTCTTTAAAAAAATCAATGTTTGTTTAAAGATTAACTTCATCATGAAAGAAAACATAATTGATACTTTTAAACTAATTTTAAATAATTAATATAAAAAAAGATCTAAAAAAGTCGCATTTTTAACAAAAAATTGAAAGCTCAAAACCTTTACACTGATAAAACAGTTTATTTGTGTCAGCTAAATATTTGGTTGGATATGGCCAATTAAATTATTTGTTTGTGACAAATAAATTTTATTTCTGTTAAATAAACTATTTTGTTTCCGCTAATAAATCATTTTGAAATTAAAATATTTGTTTACATGAACTAAAATAAAATTTGTTACTCACAACCAAATAATTTTATTGGTCATATCCAAATAAATCCTTTTTATCAGTGCATAAAAAAAAATTAAAAAAAATAAAATTATATGGTCAAAAACAGAATTTAATAAGTTTTAAAAAGATTTATCGCACGACCCCCCTTTCTATTCAAAAAAATGTTTCCCCTGTCTCCATTGTATCCTCTAAAAATATCAAATATACAGGGTGATCAGTAACTGCCATGCCAAAATTTAAGAGGTTATTCTACATCCTAAAATATAAAAAAAGTTCCTATAAAGATTGGTCCGGAAATGAGCCCTAAGGGAGAAGAAGACATATTGAATGGGAATTGGATAACTGGACTTAAACTTTTAAATTATAGTATATTATAAAAAAGCAAATGGTTAGGTAGATTTCTCAAAAAAACCAACCAATATCCAAATAATTATTATTATATCGCTTTATAAATATAGATACGACTATGTATTTGATAATAAACTAACCTTAAAATTTTAATTTAACGTGTTTAAAAAAATATATAACAAATTGACAATATTTTCTGGGTGCAAAGTGTTGCAAACTAACCAGTACTTAGTTCTAATACACTGGCATCCGTTTTGACATAAATGGTGGATTTGCGAAGCGAATTTCATTGTCAAAGTTTTAGGCCGCCTGCTGTTTATTTTTTTTTTTTTTTGGGCTTTTTTGGGGGGTAGGCAAAATATGAAATCTCTACATCCTTTAATAACGCGACAAACGTGGTATGAAGTGTATGAAATTTGGTCAATTTGCGTGACGTACTTTATGGACGACACCTTTGTAAATATTTTATTTTTTTTTCTCAAAATTAGTGGAGAGCCCCTAGCACAAGTTCTGTAACTTATTTGGGGCTCACCATGATTCTGTGTATCTATTCAAATAAATAAATAAATATATAATATAGGTAAACCACTCCATAGAAAAAACGGATTCCTTGAACCAAGGACACGTATCTTTGTAAATATGTTCAAAGCCATATTCTCTTGTTTCAAGGCTGGCGTTTTCTTGAACCAAAGTCAATGTCCTTGAATGAAGACCACGGGTTTTGGTTCAAGGAATCTGTTTTTTCTATGTCGGTGATTCTTTTGAAAACGGAACTACCAGTACCGGTTCCGTCTAAGGAGCCGTGACAAAATCACCGACAGTGATGTCACGACCCATCCCTACCCTAGGGCCTAATATCAGTTAAAATCTATTTTTCCTTTAGATTTCCTTTTGCTGCTAGGGGTACCTTTCCTTCTAAACACAAAGCAATTTAAACTTTACGACTTACAATAATGTATTATATAATAAGTATTCTTTACATTTATTTTGGTATTTCTTGTGCTTTTTTTATTTATTTATTTCTTGTTTTTCTTGGGTATTAGGCACATAAAGACATAAGTTTCTTTAGTAGTTAATTACTTTAATTAAAGTAATTAACTACTAAAGAAACTTATGTCTTTATGTGCCTAATACCCAAGAAAAACAAGAAATAAAGTATTCTTTACATTGTAATACATATTCATTTCGTTTGCAATTTTTATTACTTGCTCATTACACTCGGGCGGTCGTCCTTATCCTATATATCGTTGTTTCAATGAAAATAATTTTCTTTAACTATAGCTGTAACCTTCCAGCACCCAAAAAATGAGACAATTGACAATCGCGTCATCTATATCTAAATGTAAAAAAAAAACAGTGGGTGTGTGTTTTGTTTACGATAACTTATTAGCATTAATTGATGGTTATTTACGATACTATTCACAGCGCGCAAGCGTTAGAAGAGTATAATACGGTATTTTCGAATTTTGCAAAAAACTTTGTAGAGAAATTTTCTTGTACACTCAGAAAATTTCGTTGTATTTTTAATACTGAATGTTATTTGTTAATACATATCTTTTATTTATATCGCCACCATTGATATTTAATATTTTACTTGTGCTATTAAATACTGCAATATGTGTGTGTATTGTATACAAAATGTTGTCATACTAACATAGAGACCGTGCTGGTACATTTGGATCCCCACGCAACATGTGTTTATTAATACTGTAACATTTGGTAAATTATATTACAGTTATAGTTTGGTATACTTTAAGTTGTAGTTGTTGTGTTATTGATCTAGTTTAAAGCATGTTACAATATTTAATAACATAACAATCAGTAAATAATACCAAATTTTGATTAGTAATAATACAGAGAAAAGTAAAAAAAGGATCGATTATTTTGTCAGTGTGTAATTATGTGTGCTTGAAATATTTATATTATTACTAATCAAAATTTTGTTAATATTTACCGATTGTTAATTTTTCTGAATACTGTAACTTACTTTAAACTAGATCAGTAATACAACTTAACAACAACTCAAAGTATACCATACTATAAGTGTGATATGCTTTACCAAATGTTACAGTAATTTTTACTATAACATGCTAGTATCAATAAACACATGTTGCGTGGGGATTCAAATGTACCAGCACGGTCTCTATGTTAGTATGACAACATTTTGTATACAATACACATATTGCAGTATTTAATATCACAAGTAAAGTATTAAATACCAATGGTGGCGATATAAATAAAAAATATGTATTAACAAATAGCATTCAGTATTAAAAATCCAACGAAATTTTCTGAGTGTATACAAATGTACTACAGTCATATCAGATTTAAAAAACCAATAGTTAGGGAAAAATTCTGACTTATCAACAGTTTTGTGTACGCCTTCGTTTTGTCATTATAAACATTGGGTGAAAAGTCCCCATGTGTGCGAAGCGAGCTTAATTTTTTTATTTTGAAATTAGTCGGCACACATGTAGTTTTTCGCGAATATCTCCGTCAGATCTGCAGTTATACAAAAAAGATCTATTATAAATTTTGTCAAACTTAAAATTCTCTACAAAAAACATTTCATAACTTTGAAATCTCAACCGTTTTCGTCCAAAAGTCCAAAATGATCAAAATTTGCGTTACGTAATACTTGAACGTTCCCTTATTGTAAACAACTATTATGTGTCATTTACCGTTTTTGACGCTAGAATTGTTGGACATGACCCTCGAGCATGCATGCCAGATATGTTTCAGAATACTGCGTAATATGAATTTTCGGTTGAGCGCACGTTTACCCACTGCTCACGGTTACCCTACTTTGCCCTAAGTGTGGTGGAACCCTACTATTTTCAGTTTCTTGTAATTTAGTAATAAAAGTATAAGAAATCTAGCAATTCCGGTTAATTGTTTATGTTTATCTTAGTTTGAAAATAATTTACATGAGAATATAAAAACTTCCTTGAAGAGAACTAATTCTGAAGGTGACGTTATAATTGTTGTTCTAATAAGACAATAAAGTATATTTTTGTATGCATAACAATATTAATAAGAAATATCTCCGATTAATCTAACATAGCGCGTGTATTTATTATTTATTAGATTTTAAGCATATTTCCGTATGAAGAAATATTTTCAGTGGTGTTACTTCCATATAGCAATTTTAAGAAGTATATGGTACAAATTTGTCATTAGCTTTTACCTTTCTTGAGTTTATAAAACTAAAAAAAAAAATGAAAAAAAAAATAAAAAAAATTGTTTTGTAGGATACAAAAAGAAAACGAAAAAAAACTATCAGAATGCACGTCTCGGCAAACAAACAAGCACTAATTAGTACTAAGTCGCTGTGTAATAAACCCCTGAACGCACTCACGATTCACTCACCGCAGTAATGAGAAGAATCCAGCGCATGCGCACTGATTTATTTTTGTTTTGATTAGCTAAAGCTAAATTATTTAGCCTAAATATAATCCTATTTGATTCTTAAAATACATCGCTTTCTAAATTCTGAAATATCGTATCTGAAAAATGCCTCCCATTAAAAAAAAAAACACCAAACCAGCAAACTACCAAACCAAACCATTATTAACGTACACCAACGCCTCCCATTACAAAAAAAACAACAAACCAGCTAACTACCAAACCAAACCATTGTTAACGTAAACCAACGCCTCCCATTAAAAAAAAATACCAAGCCAGCAAACTACCAAACCAAACCATTATTAACGTAAACCAACGCCCCCATTAAAAAAATCAAACAGAAATTCGTGAGTATTTTAACAATCTTTTGCTTTTAGGCAGTTGTAGTTTTATGAACTAGTTTAATAGGTCCACAAAAATGAAATATATTTTATTACTAAAACTTACTGTCTTGAATATAATTAGGTGCGGAAAATCCAGTTTTTTTGTTAGAATATATAGCAACAGATTGTTAAAATACTCACGAATTTCTGTTTGATTTTTTTAATGGGGGCGTTGGTTTACATTAACAATGGTATGGTTTGGTAGTTTGCTGGTTTGGTGTTTTTTTTTTAATGTGAGGCGTTGGTTTACGTTAATAATGGGTTGGTTTGGTAGTTTGCTGGTTTGGTGTTTTTTTTTAATGTGAGGCGTTGGTTTAAGTTAATAATGGGTTGGTTTGGTAGTTTGCTGGTTTGGTGTTTTTTTTTTAATGGGAGGCATTTTTCAGATACGATATTTCAGAATTTAGAAGGCGAAAATCCAGTTTTTTTGTTAGAATATATAGCAACAGATTGTTAAAATACTCACGAATTTCTGTTTGACTTTTTTAATGGGGGCGTTGGTTTACATTAACAATGGTATGGTTTGGTAGTTTGCTGGTTTGGTGTTTTTTTTTTTAATGTGAGGCGTTGGTTTACGTTAATAATGGGTTGGTTTGGTAGTTTGCTGGTTTGGTGTTTTTTTTTTTAATGTGAGGCGTTGGTTTACGTTAATAATGGGTTGGTTTGGTAGTTTGCTGGTTTGGTGTTTTTTTTTAATGGGAGGCGTTGGTTTACGTTAACAATGGTTTGGTTTGGTAGTTTGCTGGTTTGGTGTTTTTTTTTTAATGTGAGACGTTGGTTTACGTTAATAATGGGTTGGTTTGGTAGTTTGCTGGTTTGGTGTTTTTTTTTTAATGGGAGGCATTTTTCAGATACGATATTTCAGAATTTAGAAGGCGATATATTTTAAGAATCAAATAGGATTTATAATAATAATTTAGCTTTAGCTAATTAAAAATCTGTTAGCTCGCAAAGAAAAAAGTATATATTTTTGTAAAAATCTGCAAAAGAATGTTACATAAGCTTAAAATAATTTTTGGCATACGTCAAAACAAAATAAGAAAATCAGGGCGCATGCAAATTTGTCATTAGCTTATACCTTTCTTGAGTTTGTAAAACTAAAAAAAAATTAAAAAAAATTGTTTAGTAGGATACAAAAAGAAAACGAAAAAAAAAACTACAAGAATGGACGTCTCGACAAACAAACAAGCACTAAGTAGTACTAAGTCGCTGTGTTATTAACCCCTTAACGCACTCACCCGATTTAACTCGTTTACAGTAGGTTGCCTTTTTCCGCTTACCCGCGTTAACTCTAACCCCTTAACGCTCACACAAGCTAACGCGTTGACATTAGATTGGCTCTTTTCCACTTACCCGAGTTAACTCGGGCGACTTATATTTTTCCGAATTTGTAAAAAATTACCCACTTTTCCGAAAAAAAGTGGTGCGTCAAGGGGTTAATTCATTTACAAAAACATTCTTTCAACATAAGTGACTATTGCCAGATAAAATTTTAATCAAAATCAAATTGGTGTTGTATAATGGGTAACTCTCTTGGCAGTCCACCTAGAAGTTAGTTCGGTTTACCTGTACATAGATCAAATTAATTAAAGTGCCATTTAAATCCCATTTTTGCAAAAAGTTGACTTCGTTCCTTTTACTTGTAAGCCGACGAAATATTCGTTCGTGTCTAATGTGGGATTACAACTTCACACTGCCTAAATAATTACTTTCAATTTCAATAAAAAACAATAATTTTATGGTGTAAAAAGTCACAGCCATTTATTGGAAATTCAGTTTTACTATCATAATTTTTTAGGTCAACTACTGCATTATTATTAGCATTAATTCTGCAGATTCTCAGAGATATATTGTTATGTATTATGTAAATTACTTGACTCGCGAATGTAAAATGTCGAAAGTAAACGTTATCACCCATTATAAACAAAACTGGTATTTACCTGGATATCTATTATTCAATAACTTTAAATATCGATTTGTATTGCGAGTTCAAGTTAGAAGATTTACTGCCCTCGGGGCCAGATTTCCCCCTCAGACATTACTAGGCAATTGCCTAGGGCCACAAATTTTTATTTAGTTTTCGACCTTTTTTTGTCATCTAATGTCTAAGAGTGTAGAAGTTTGCTCAGAAGTGCAGTGGATGATTTTTTTTTTCTTGCTTTTTGGTCATCAATTACTTTTTGAGGGGCGACATGTTATTCTGACAACTACAACCAGGGGTTGATGATATGTCTGATCCAAGTGATATTTTTTTAATGTTTTTATTGTTCAGTGTAGTTAATTGGCTTTTAAACAGACGAGCACTTTCAGATTAGTACTTAAGCGCGCTGTTCTATCCCGATCGGACCAACACAGATCACACAGACCATGTTTTCGCATATTTATTATTCTGATACATAATTTTTTGTAGACTGTTCGTCCACTTACGAGCCTTAGTAATTAAATACCTTTTCGAATAAATTACCTATTTGGAAGATCTTCTAATTGAAAATTTAACCATATTTAAAATTTGTTTCCTGATAAAACCAGCATTCTAACTTACCGGCAATAAAAAGGTATCCTAGAACAATAAGTATCACAGTTTGGGCTGAAAACGAGGCAGGAATATTCATATTTTGTTGAAAAATTAAGCACAGGATTATTTTTCACTAAGGTATAGGCTGCACAAATGGTTAACAATAAACAATAGAAAAAAGTTGCTTTTATGTCGGCATTTCGCGATCGACTGCTCCTTGATGGTTCGTCTTTTAGTCTCCTGTGGTGGCAGCACGCGATCGCCACACCACGTTTTTTCTTGTAAAAAATGTTACCTTCCACGCAAAAAGGTACCTTAAGGTGAAAAGGTTGAAAAATGAGATTTTATTAAATTTGAACCTTCATCGAACAAGGACGTACAGCCAGGCAATCAGAGCATTACGGACTAGATTATAAATTATTCACAAATCTGCAAATTTTCACTTTGTGACAGCTTTTACTTAAATATTAAAAATACGAATTTTGGCAATTTTTTTGCACGAAATAATCTCTTTGTATTGCATTCTGAGACATTCTGTATATTTTTTTTGAGATAACTTTGCTTTTAGAGGAAAGAATAGGCCTTCCTTAAAAATAAAACAAATCTTTAAAATCATAACTCTAGAACGTTAGGAGGTACAACTTTTTTGCCATTGCTTGATTATGGCAATTTTTCGTTAAAATTAAATAACTCAAAAACTATTGGAGAAAGATATAGGTTGTTAGTAACAACTTGTTACATATTAAAAGATTTGAAATCTAATGCATAATTTAAAAATTAAAAAATATACACGGTGTTTCATTTAAAAAAATCCTAGTAGGATCTGTCACTTTTTTCGAGTCCACCCTGTATACCGGGTGTCAAAAGAAGTATTGCCTACGAATTATCTCCGTAACTATGAAAGATAACTTTTTAAAATTTACAGAGCTTGTATGAACCGTAAATACGCCCATTTTGGCATGGTCATTATAAAAAATATCACTTCCGGTCTAAGCGAAAGTGAGACCAACTTTTGATTTTTAAATGGAACTCTATATATTTGTTTACATTTTTGGATTTGCGTTTAAATTCTCTTTTCATTGTCGATATTTGCATTAAAGATGGCGCCACAGGAAAAACAACATGGCGGTCCTATGAGGTCCATATTGGAATATTTCTGAAACTTTTAGTAGTAGGCTAAGAATGTACTGTTTATGTATAACTGATTTTCTTTCGTTTTTATGAAAATGGCGTCATTTTAAAGTTGCTATTTCACACATAAATTTTAGAAATTGCTGT
The DNA here is from genome assembly GCA_958510825.1 of Brachypterus glaber. Lineage (NCBI taxonomy): Eukaryota > Metazoa > Arthropoda > Insecta > Coleoptera > Kateretidae > Brachypterus > Brachypterus glaber. The sequence goes on from OY294048.1 coordinate 35,646,897, forward strand.
TTTTGCCAAAACAACACTAAATAGCTTTAAAATGGCATTAAACTAATTAAAATCTTATTTGGTGGGTATTTTTATCTTCTAATAGAACATAAAACAAAGGTCTATACGACATTTTTTATGGGTTTTTAGCTGAAATTATTTATATTGTGAACCATTTTTTTTTTTGTAAAAAAACAGGCTCATTAAGTATACCCCAAAAAGTGTTACGTAATACTTAGATACCCAAAAATAATTTTATAATATAGTATAAGGGTAGTACTAAACTATTTCATGCCTAAATGTTGCAATAGTTGGTTTTAATTGGAAAATAATGAGTGTTAAAAACAATGTTGTTTTGGAAAAATTAATAATTTCTTAAATTTATGTGTAAAATTGCTTTTTAATGGCATCAAATTAATTAAAGTTATATTATGTCATTAAGTTTAAGTATTATTTTACACCTACTGTTCCAATTTACCCAAAAATATTTATACCTTTGTGTGAAAAGGGACTAAGAGTTTTTCTCAAAAAGAGTCGCGTAATAATTGAAGGTACCCAAAACTAAAGTTATTTTAATGAAATAATTTTTCTAATATTTTATGCTATAGGCCCAAAAAAGTTTTGTTTTAAAGGCAAAAATTATTTAATTATGAGTCACAACGCGTTTTTTTTATTTTCTCAACATTTACATTTTGTTAGTTAATACACCGACAGAGAGGTGTATTGGCGAATATACCGAATCTGGAGGTGTATTTGCAGGACTATTTTTGAAACAGTTTTTTAATAATTTAAATTTTTAAAAGTAAAAATAAATAATAATAATTTAATGTTAATTTGTTTGACATTTGTAATTTTTTGAATAAATAAATCTAAATTCGTTTAATTTTATCAATATTCAATAATAATAAGCTAATAAGACATGAAAATTACCTTTATCCAATACATACAGATAATAAGACAATTACCAGCTTTATTTTAAATAGATAAACTCAATAATAACCCCCGCGTGGCTTTTACTTTATTGAGTGGATAATTATTTATTTTACCCACTCAACTGTCACTTGTCAAATTATTTTCTTGTAAATGTCATTAAAATTTTTAATAAAAATATGAATTCCTAAGCTATTTATTGGATAAAACCTTGTATGGCACTCATGGGTAAACCGATATTGCCCTCTCGAAAATTAACCTGCTTGGCTGACGCCTCGTTAATTTTCTCATGGGCAATATCTTACTTTACCCACTAGTACCATAAATAACTATAATTTTGCATTTTAGTTGATATTTTGTTATAATATTACATTAGTAAGCTGTTATGATTTCATAAGGCTAGAACAGTGGTGTATTCGATTTTCTGTGGTATATTCGATGCAAAAGGATCCCGTCGTTATTATTATTATTATTATTATTATTATGCCTTGTTTTTTATTGGCTAAAATCGGAATTATGATAGTTGATAAAAATAGTCATCTTAAAAGATCCCTTTTCATATGAAACATAAATTGCATTTTATACTGAAGAGAAGGAAAAGGTTTGACGCGAGAAGATTGACTGAAAAAGGTTTAGGCGCCTATAAATAAAAGCTTTGTTCGGGATACGCTAGAATCAGTTCTGGACTACTGTTTATTGGTTATTTAAAGTCACATGGTAATAAGGATTAAACCTCCATTGGTCAGAACCAGTTCTGAACAGTTCTGAACTCGAATCTCGAACAAGCCTAAAGTAATCTTTTTAAGAATTTAATAGTTATTTTAAAGGAAGTGGCTGTTTGGACGTCCGACGTTCACGAAGCTATTTCCACGTCCAGTATTTTTTTTTGGCCGATTTTTACGGTTTTTAAAGCTTTTAAGGTATATTTTTCGTCAGAATTATCTTCTCCTCGTTTAAGCGGGGGGGCGAAGCCAAAAGAAAAAAACCAAACAAACGAAAAACTAAAACAAACCAAAGAATTAGTTCATGTGACGTCGGACGTCAAAATAGCCACTACGGATTTTAAATTTGGCGAAGGCGCCAGCGTAGATATTACATTGCAATGGGATAGAATTTAAGAACGTGGCCAAAATCTTGGTTATAAAAACTAATGGTTGACTTTGTAGTTTTCAACATCGCTGATTTTAAATCTGAAATTAAAATTAAAAAATCCAAAATAGCGGATCCTATACGTTATATTCGATATACTTAATGTGCAGTGACTCATTTGCGAAAGTGTAGTAAAAGGCGAAGATTATATCAATTCGAGTGCGATTCGCGTAAATTCGCGTAACTTCGTCTAAGGTGAAGTCCTTATATGAGAGCAGCATAGGTATTAGTCACTGCACATTAAGGCGTATTCACAAGCTCGCATAACAACATAGTACATAAGAATGCGGTACTGTGATTGGCTTACTACATGGCGGCACGTCAAAAAGTCCAATCACGGCATCGCATTCTTATGTACCATGTTGTTATGCGAGCCTGTGGATATGCCCTTAATTCGAATATAACGTATAGATGCCGGAAAATTTTCATAAAATTTCGTATGCTTTATTTTTTTCTTAAATATATACCGGGTGTCACAGATCATATGTACACCACCCTTAACTTCTGTATTTGTTAAGATAAAGTTTTGAAATTTGGTTCCTATAAGGTACTTAAGGAACCTCAACTTTTAAATATAAAACAACATTTTGCTTTCACATTTTAAGTGCGGCATTTAAATGCACGTTTTCAGCAAGCAGAAGGGAAAATTACTTTTGAGCATAACTGGTTTGGACTTTGGATAAATCTTTGTTGAAGTCCCGGGCGGTGAGTTCCTTTCCACGTTGCTGATTGCATTTTAAAAAAGTTATTTGACCTAACCGTCAGAATTAACTCATAAATTAGCAGTACAATTTTTTTCTCCTTGAATTAAATTAATAGAGTAATTCCACGTCAACTAGTCCCTCGATCCGGAACTCATGTCTCCGATTTTGCTGAAATTTTGTCCCCATAACTTAGTGTTTATATACCCCCATTAATGGCGAATTGCAAAAAATTCGTTGGTTACTGAGATATTAGGGTGGATCATTTTTTGCCTTTTTCAAAATCGGAAAACAACCATGTAATAAATTCGTAATAACTTTTTTACTTTTTAATATTTATTGAAAATTTTTTTTGAGTTGTTTAAGAAAATTAATTCACATTGAATGATTTTAACAGAAGTTTTAAAAGTTATCAGAAAAGTCAGGGGCGGACTTCCCTTATGGTTCCTAACTCCTAAATTTTTTTAGGGGTACAAATTTTAGAATTTTAATTACTTTTGAACATTCTGTGAGTAATTTTAATCAAAAAATTACTCTACAAAAAATTCGATAAAATGAAGTGTTTCCGAGAGGAGGACCGTAAAAAAATATTTTTATAATTTTTCAAAAATGCTATATATTATTTTAAAAATGTTTTTATCTCATTAAAATGAAATAAAAAGTCCATATGAAAATTTTTACTACCCTCCCCCCCTTTGAGATATTCACCCCTTAAATATGTAATATTTTTTAACGATTTTTTTTAAGGTGCTTTTTTCTCGGAAACGCTTCATGTTATCGAATTTTGTGTAGAGTACTTTTTTGATCAAAATTACTCACAAATGTAAAAAAAGTAATCAAATGTCTAAAATTTGTAACCCTATAAATCTTAGGGGTTTGCAACCATAACAGAAGTCCGCCCCTGACTTTTCTGATAATTACGGAACTTCTGTAAAAATCATTCGATGCGCATTAATTTTCTTAAAAAACTCAAAAAAAAATTGTCAATTAATATTAGAAAGTAAAAAAGTTATCCAAAAAAAATAATTTTTCTATTTCATCTAGGGGGGCAAATATCTCAGAGTAGGGGGGCCGTAGCCAAAAAATTTATATGAACTTGTGGCATTATTTTGACGAGATCTAATTACCCTTAAGAGATTTTGGAAACATTCTGGGACACCCAGTATAGGGTGCTCCTATATTTTTGGCACACCCTGTATATTGTTATTGATAACCCTTTTCATTAAATAAGTAATCAAATTAATAATATTGTGCAATGGATTTAGTTTCTTCATTGAATTCCTCACAGAGCTCATTTTTTGTAGTTAAAATGAAAAAAAAAATAGGGTATGGTCGCACATTATGGGTCATATCTCCCACAAATATGTTATTTGAGTCAAAATATTTTATAGGGACATACTACCACTAAATACAAGTAAATAGTAAAAAAATAAAAAAAATCGAAGATTTTGGGGATACAAAATATAAACTTCCCCAAATTGGCATGGCGGTCCGCCATCTTGGAAATGTCAGAATGGTTAAAAAAAATGGATTTTCTAGACCATAATTTGATTCTCTTTAAAAATCAATACGATTAAAGTCTATATCTTCAATAGAAGTTAAGTTATTACGAATTTATTACATGGTTGTTTTCCGATTTTGAAAAAGGAAAAAAATGACCCACCCTAATATCTCAGCAACCAACGATTTTTTTGCAAAACGCCATTAATGGGGGTATATAAACACAAAGTTATGGGGACATGCAAAATTTCAGCAAAGTCGGAGAGATGAGTTCCGGATCGAGGGGCTAGTTGACGTGGAAACACTCAATAGTAATATTCATAAAAACGAAATAGTGCATGGCCCTCGAGATAATTGTGTGACATATTTAAATTATATACATATTTGCAATCACCTTGTAAATTCAAGTTGGTTTGTTTATTAGCGTTCTAATGCATTTTTAGGCTGCCATTCCATTGGGTTTGGATATGGATGAGCCCAAACGAGCTCGGAACAGTGCACAGTTTTCCCTTTAACTATGTGACCATGCTGTTGAGATACAAGTTTTATTGCTGGCTTTTAACCAATGTTTCTATGTCTCCACTATGCAGCTAATAAGCTTTTTGAATTTTTTATTAATAGCACAGGCACAAAAAAGCACAAAAAAAACAACCCCAGACTCGAATTTAGCAACCCCAAAAACGTCTGTGAAAACAGACCTTTATTTTTTATGAAGCTGAAGTTTGCAACGTTTTTTTGCATCGAAAATTAGAGTATTAGTTTCATAACATACGTTTTTAGCGCACGAGTACAAGTTCACAAAACAAGCCGCTTGCGCCGAGTTTTCTAAAGTACTAGTGCGCTAAAAATGTGTTATGGAACAAGTGATATAATATACTATTTGAATTTGCGATGCAAAAAAACGTTGCAAACTTCAGATTCATTATTTTTTTTGTGTGCCTGTGTAGTTATTGGTAATTAAGTACTTATGACTATTGTAGTAGGTTGGATTCAGTGTACATTGTTGCAGTCGAGGTTGCAGTACAAAGCATATTTTATGGTCTAAGATGAATGGTAAATTATTTTCGGTACATTAATCGTATTTTGCCATTCTCTTCACTATGAAGTGGACGAAAAAATTCAAATTATTTTAGAAAGGATTTATGAACATCACTTTTGCTGAATATAAGATGAGGCGTATAGTGCAAGAGTGGCCCATATGTGTTTTTTTTTTGAGATTTGCGTTTTTTTATAAATGTAATAAGGACATCTATATCTTTCATTACATACCACCCTCGTAACAGAGGGTTTTCTTTTTGGCACGATACAAGCATTTAAAGCACTATTGCATTATTAAAATTATCGCTTTTATTAGTGCAAGAGTGGCCCACAGGTATTATCTACAAGTCGGACGGTTTAATAGGGATGTTGAAAAAGCCAACTGCATCATTAAAAATGTCAATTTTATTCTTAAAAAAGCTAACAAGGCAAGTTTTACCAAGGATTTATAAAGATATTTTTAGAAAGTTTCTTAAAAAAGCCAAAATTTGTTTTATCGAGAAAGTTATTTATTCGCCCCAAAACAAATCATTTTCTGCACAAATGCAGGAGCGTTATGTTACCAATTTTGTATATTTTGCTTTATTAATAAAAAATAATTACAACTTACCTTAAACTTTGAGATCATAGGAACTGAAATCCATTTAGGTACTTAAACAATGTTTACTCATTAGTTATTCTTCATTTTTAAAGGTAAAAAACCGTTTATTTAACTATTCCAGAGCATGATTATTGGTATTTTGACTATTCTGTTATTAAATAACGAACATTTCTTTCACATGTAAAAATAATTAAAATTTCAAAGTAAAATGTGAGGTTAGATCTACTCAAAAAAAGCGTGTTATTGAAGGTCAGATCACCTTAATGTTGGTTGAGTCTAAAAACCCTAACAGAAAAATTTTAAATAAAATAATTCGTCCTAGATCAGATTAAAAAATAGGAGAAATTTAAAAAGTCATTATCTCGATATTTCCATAAAGTGAGATGGGCACTATACGCCTCAAATATCATTATTGCATTCGTTATGTTACGTATTACGTATTCGCTCGCATTTTATGATATTTGTATGTTAGTTAAATATTTTAGAAATTTTACCTAGGTACCATAAAACCATCCAACAATTTTTAACTTTCAACGATGCTTGAAAGAAAACTGTAAGTGATAAACCTAAATAAAAACAAACGGTGAAGATATGTAATGCTACGCATTCCATTACATTACATTCACAGTAAATGGTTTATTGCACTTTACATATACTTTAAAAAATATATTTTCAGAAAAAATTTCTAACAAAAAACATTTTTTTTTTAAAAATAACTGTGATAAAATAACGAAAAACAATAAGGTACCTTTTTATAAATATATTATAATAGCAGTTGAAACTTTTAAATGACCCGAACCTTCTTATATATTTTGTTCTGGCGTGTAGAATTCTTTAATTTTCCTTATATTAGCCCCAAAATATATCGTTAAAATTGATTTTTGTTGCTGGCTTAAGTAAAGCATGTTGACACATTTGACACTTGGAAAAATTATGTTTCAAACAAGACGACTGTTATTAGTATATTACATAACTAGTGTTGAAAGTGCAAATTTTCGCGAGTGGGAAGGTTTACGAACGAGCCCCTGGGCGAGTGAGGAAACCCCACGAGTGTATGAAATACACTTTCCAATCTACACACGATTCCGAAAAAATATGAAGTTCTTATTTTAAAATTTTCAAATTTTTATTAATTTTTAAGAAAATCAAAGCACGAAATAATTATAAAGAGCATACAAATTTATATATGTAGGTATGTCAAACAGGAAATATGATTTTCATTTAGCTTTAGTTTTATTGGTTTTATATTTAATACAATACAAAGCTGTTTAATGGGTTGCCTATTCCTAAATAAATGCAAACTTGAGTTTACTTATTAAATTATATTTCTGTGGTTATGCTGCCATATAAGACAGTAAAATTGTACTTTTTTACATTTCATAAGAAAAATACTGTGTATTTTGATGTTTTTTTAAGTAATGTAAGGTAACTAAATAAAAAATAAGTAATTTTTATAAGATCTAGACTGTCTAGACTAGACAGTAATGGTCAAAATAGTAACGTTATAACTATAGTTTCTATTTTTGACACGAAAAACAGAAATATTTGGATTAAAACACTTAAAAGATTTAAAAGGCTGTGGTGAAAGGTGGAAAATAGTTTATAAAACAAGGTGAATAAAATTTGTAGAATCTACGAGGTAAATATCTAAATAAAATTAGGCAAACCTCCATACATAAATATCACACGACTGTGATATAAAAATATCAAACTAGTGCGATATGAGGCGTTTTCTAAAGAACAAAAGAGTGTTCTAAATGTCATTTTCATAGAGGATCGTAGGAAAACTTAGTTTTATGCATCTCTGACTTAGTTAAGTCATCAATTGACTTTAGTGACAAGTTAGATTTAAATGGTACAATTTTTTGGTGTAGTACTTTTTTTTTATTCCAACTGTACTATTTGTAGAATATCCGCTTAATAATTAAACACATTTTTAACAGTATTATAAATAATTAATTATAATAGTATACCCATAGGTATACAGTGTATATACTATACACGTTTGCAGACACCAGAAAGTATTGTTCATACTCTAATGAAACCTTGACTAATCACATAAATACATATCTGATATATCTTTTGACATATTAATAAATTTTGTTTTATACGTTGTTTTTATTACATATTGATTATTTGTCTTTGTATCAAATATTACACAATTTATAAATTAACAATTTACACACTTGTGCATACAAATGCCACTTTATCCAACTAATTTATATTCTAATTATTATACTATTCACAGCGCCTGCGCTAGAATAGTGTTATACGGTAGTTTCGAATTTCCCAAAATTGCCAAAAAATGTCCTAGACAAAAAATTCTTGGATACAAATGTGTTTCATGAAAAAATAAGAAACTTTGAAAATGTCCGTCTGTCTGTCTGTTTGTCCGTCTGATGTCACGTTTTTTGCAAACACGATAACTCAAGAGCGAATAATCAGATCGACTCCAAATTTTCAGGAAAAATTAAGTCCTATGATGGGAAGATCCCTATTATTTTTCAAGGTAATTCCCCCAAAAACAAAAAAGTTATAGGGGGTTTGGACTTTTTTCTAAAAAAAAATAAAAAATCTATAATTTTCAAACTTTTTTCCTTTTCCACAAAAAGAAAATCAAAAAAAAAAACTAAATTTTTGAAAAAGTCTAAGTTTTTTTGATTTTTATTTTTTTTAATAAAAATTCTTCGTTTTTCCCTAAAAGAAAATTGAAAAATAAAAAAAAATCTTTTTTTAATTTTTTTTTTTTGAAAATATTGGGGAAAATTCAATGTACCATTTACTGTACACGGTGTATTTAAAATAGGGTTCGAAATTTTAAGGGGTGATTCTTCATTAGAAAATATGACCCAAAGGTCCTATAAACATATGTCTAAAAATGCTTCGTAAGGAAGCTACGCCTCTTTGAAAGTGGCTCAAAAACTTGGTTTTTATTTAATAACTCAGGAACCCTTTGAGATATAGCAACGAGGTTTTGCACGTGAACTAATCTTAATATGGCCCATTTTCGTATATTATTTTCATGTACTTATTTTAAGCAGGGGCGTGCGAAACGGGGGGGTCTTATCAGTTTTTTGTCCCAAACTTTTTTCTGTGTATTTTTTTCGTAATTTTGTTTTTCGTATATGATTCCTTCGGTCAAAATACATAAAAAAGGTACTCTTGTTGTAACACTGTAGGACCAACCGTTTTCGAGAAAAAATAATTTGTGAGGTGATATTTCACGGTTTGTGGACGAAAATTAAATACTAAAATATTGAAAACCAAAATTTTAAGCAGGGTAATTCTAAATCGAAAACTAAGAAAAAAGTTTTTATACCTGTATGTCGAAAAATCGCTTTTAAAGCTACTATGGCCCTTTAAATATAGTGCATTTTTAAGAGACCATAGCTCGCTTAGGATTGATTTTTGGAAGTACCTGTTCATGAGGTTTTTTTCTAAGTTTTTGATGTACATTTACCCTGCATCATTTAAAGTTCGGTTTTCAGCATTTTAGTATTTAATTTTTCGTTCTCGTACCGTAAAATTTCACCTTTAAATAATTTTTTCTCGAAAACTGTTAGTCCTACAGTGTTACAACAAGAGTACCTGTTTTTATGTATTTTGACCTGAGGAATCATATACCAAATATAAAATCACATGAAAGTTACACAGAAAAAAGTTTGGGACAAAAAACTGATAAGGCCCGCCCGTTTCGCACGCCCCTGCTTAAAATAAGTACATGAAAATAATATACGATGGATCTTATTAAGATTAATTCACGTGCAAAACCTCGTTGCTTTATCTCAAAGGGTTCCTGAGTTGTTAAATAAAAACCGAATGTTTTAGCCACTTTTAAATGGGCGTAGCTCCCTTACGACGCATTTTTAGACATATGTTTATAGGAACTTTTTGTCATATTTTCTTATGTAGAATCAACACTTTAAATACACCGTGTATAATGGAATGCGTTGAAACCCTCAAACAACTGGCAGAAACAAACAAGGTTTCCTTGATGTGGGTGCCAGGACACGAGGGTGTTGAAGGCAATGAGGCAGCGGACTCTCTCGCGAGAGAGGGAGCATGCACTCAATTTATTGGCCCTAAACATTTCTGTGGCTTTAACAAAAGCCATCAGTTAGAGGCAATTAAAGAATGAGAAACCAAAATCAAAACTCGATATTGGAAAGACCAAAACTTAAGACAGGCCAAAATATTCATAAAATATGAACCTGAACGAACAAGAAAGTTACTCGATCTCAGCAAGGCGGACCTAAAGACCTATACAGGGCTGTTACACTGCCCGTTAAGTTATCATCTTAAAAAAATGTGAAAATCTGAAATCGACATTTGCCGTCTATGCTCAGAAGCACCAGAAACGGCCGAACACATTATGTGCTTCTGCGAAGCCGTTGCTCGCAAAAGGCTACAATATCTAGAACAGGTATACCCAAGACCTGCAGATATATGCCCAGTATCCCCCAAAAAACTCTTAGGCTTCTTTGGAAGCCTAAAGTTTGATGTGGACTAAATTGCAAAGGGGATTCACAATAGATCTCATTGGTCGCAGTGATTTGAAAGGCAGTACCATGCCTCACAACCCCACTTATATTGTATTGTATTGTATGGAATGCGTAGCATTACATATCTTCACGGCTTGTTATTTATTTCCAGAAACTTACCAACATCCAGAAAACCGATCACGCGACAGAAGTAGATTCGGAAATAAGCCAGTATTTCAGCAACTTCCACGCAAAACTGCACACTTTGGAGAAACACCTGAGAAACCAGGCGAACACGTTCAAAACCGAAGGGAAGTCCATCGGAGAACTGACAGCCATCGTTCAGAATTCCATCGATCAAGTGAAACAATTTCTCATTTGTAGTCGGGAAGATCAGAAGAGGATCAATCGAAGGGGATTGCTGGAAAAGTTGAAGGACATCGATAGCACTCCCTGTCGTTTGTTGGAAACAAATGAGAGCGACAATCCAATCAGGTAAACAAGTTGTAAAGCTGCTTATCAGCCATTCCATAGAATTTGAAACCAAAACAACCTTATAAGAAATGTGTGGGTTGGGCCGTTTTAATTATTAAAGCTATTGTTTAGGCCTTTATTTCAAGTTTTTTTTGTTAAAATCTACATAAAACGATGTAAACAATCAAACACTATTAAAATATAATTAATATTAAGTATAAATATCATTGGAAAAAAAATTAATCACATTTTTACTTCTCCTGTAAAATAATTATTTTGTGGGTTTGGACTTTCTGTTGGTTGTTAGTTGCACTCTTCATTTTTTAAGAATATTTCTATTTTTTGTTTTGAAAATTTCGTGGTCGCAATCAAGGAAATTTGAAATGAGGTGGTTAGAATAAGAAAATTGCTATAACGATCATCTTCATGGATTTGAGTTTTTCTCATGAAGCAGGGGGCGTTGAGGCATATTCTGAATAAACTTCACACAAGTTTAATTTCATTATATATAGGGTCCCTAATTCTAAGTACTTTGTTTTGAAAGGAGTTGAGTTTGGATGAAAGTGTTTTGTTGAGGGTTATTTTATTTTAAGCTGAGGCTCCGTAGAGGAGGTTTGAGGGTTCGATTGTAGAGAAGTTTGTTTTTAATGGGTCCTTTTTTACCTATTAAGGGGTATAGTTTGGAGAGAAGGCCGTGGGCTATTTGGAGGTTGTATTTGACGTGCTGGTTCCACGTAATGTTTTTGGATAAGGTGATGCCTAGATATTTAACCTAGTTTTCCGTTAGTGTGCGAATTGGTTGGAGTGGGACCTTTCTTTTCTTGGAGTTTAACATGCCTTTTATTTTCTTTCGTTGACTTTGATTATCCATTAGGAAAACCTGAGAAGGAGGCCGAGAATAAAAAGTTTGGCTACATAAAGCTCCTGTTACGAGAAAAAAAAATGCCAAGAAATCTTGTGGGCACGATAACTTATAAACGCCTTAAGCTAACTAAAAATAATCTGTATTGCTTTCCCATTTTAAAAATTTTAAAAATTTTGGGAAAGCATTGTATTCGTGCAAAATTTTTCAATTTTTTTGCGTATTTTTGCGTTTTATGACGTTTTATGTCGATATAAATCAATTTCGAGCAAAAAAAATAGTTGATCGGTCTGTCCGGGAAATCTTGTAAGCACGATAACTTAAGAACGCTTTAAGGTAGAGACTTGAAAGTTGGCATACAGGTATTTTACCAAAAGTTCTCGCTCGGGATTGTTTTTGCCCCCTTGCCACCAAATGGGAAAAAAAAATTACAAAAATTTAAAAATAGGTATATCGTCATCTAAAGGCTCTAACGGTCTAACTCTAAAACGTCATATTTTTCAGGAGACGTAAAAAACGATTTAAAACTTAATTATAGCAATTTAGAACTTTAAAACTAGCTTGTTCACAGGTAAAAATGTTTGAAATGTGTTAATGTATTTAAAACTTTTCATTGTTATCAATTTTATATAAATTATAATTATTAATTATTTGAAAATTAAATTTTAACCACAGAATCTAAATTCACTAATGGTCTAACTCCAAGGGAAGATAAAGGAGGATACCTATCGTATTATATCGCGTAATATTATTACAAAAAATTTATATTTTTATATTTAATATATAATATTACTACTACGTAGGCATAATATATATACATTATTAATGGCAATAATTATAATTATCATCAAACAGTTAATTAACAAATATTTGAAACGGGATCCCCTGTTGTCGAGAAATAGTTTGACATTAGTGACAGTTCTCATTTAATTGTTTTCTCACAATCATATGATGGAGTTAGACACTTAGCGACTTAAAATATTTACATTTTTGCATTTTTTGAGGCTGATATTGGTTTAATGCAACTTTTTTTTTTGAAGTATGTTGGTAATCAGATAATGAAGCAAATTTGATAAAAATCTAATTTTTGAAAAATTTGGAGTTAGACAACTAGAGCCTTTAGTGGACGATATAGGGTTTTTTGAGGTTGCCGAAATTGAATCTCATAATAAATTTTTTCTAACTTTATCCCCGCGGGGGTGAGCGGGTAATTATTTTTAAATATTTTCAATATTTTCGTCAAAATTGGTATATAGGGGTTTTTGGGGTCAACGAATATGAATCTTATAATAAAATTTTTCTAATTTCACCCCTGAGGGGCGGGGGGTAGTTTTCGTGAAAATTGTTATATTGGGGTTTTTAACGTTGCTGAAAGTGAATTTGATTTCTATTTTTCCAGATTTACTGTTGATTCAGCCTTGGATAATATTAATGAGATGTTTAAGATACATTCCAAGTCACATGAGTACGTTTTAGCCACAGTCAATGATATGCCTCCGGATGTAGAGCTTGATATGGCATACGACAGTGAAGTAGAGAGTATTTTGAGTTTAAAAAGCGAAAAGAGTAAGTACCTATGTAATGTAAATAATTATTAATTAAAAAACCCAAATAGTATATTATGCACCTAGTATACGAACTCTTTAGTGTTCGAGACCAGGGATGACGCGAAGGATTTTTTTCAGGAATTTTGAAAAACAAAAAAAAAAGGCCCTCACCTCAAAAAAAATAAACACCCCTGAAAAATTTTGATGACTAAAAAAAAGATCCTCGGCCCTCTAAATTTCCCAACTTCACTCGTTTGGACTTTTCCCAACTGCTCCGCCAATTTTTCCAACTCTACCGGTAAATATTACGTAGTAGTAGTAAGGGTGGGGAGGCTACAAGCCAGGCAACTAGGCCATTATGGCCCTTTTTTCCAGCCCCGAGCTGCCCCAGCCACATATCTACCCTACTCCCTGCCTAAACCTGCCGGACCTCCTTATGAAGGTCGCGATATCTGTCCAGGCAAGGGTACGCAACTCCTCTCTTCGGAGCGTTGCCACTCCGAAGATCTCCTGTTGTATTCTGCCAGACCGATCGCATTGTCCTAGGAAATGGAAGGGCGATTCTTCGTCTATCCCGCAACCCGAACAGACGGGGTCGTTACCGACCTTCATCTTGAACAGGTGCCTTCCTAGTCCACAGTGACCCGTGAGGATCTCTGTGAGTTGGCTGATCGTGGCTCGGCTTCTTCCTAGTAGCCACGCGGTTTTTGACTTGATGGGCCGGAAAGGAAGTCTTTTGCCTGCCTGCAGTTCGTGCCGTTGACCAGCTTTCTCTTAGTTTTTCTCCAGCCCACGTGTTGAGGGCTGATGTGACTTGTTTCCTTGTAATACCAAGCATGGGTTCGGGTCCCATGCACGGAGTCTCGGCTCCGAGCCTGGCAAGTTCGTCTGCCTTCTTGTTGCCTGGTATCCCGCTGTGTCCAGAGACCCATACAAGGTGGACTCTTTTGTTCCTCGCTAGCTCCTCCAGGGCTTCTATGCATTCCTGCACTAGACTGGATCTTGTGCCAGGTGCACTGAGAGCCTTGAGGGCTGCTTGGCTGTCGGAGCAGATGTATACATCTGATCCGTTGCTTCCTAGAACCTCTTCACATCTTGCCGCTTCCTGTCTCGCAAAGACTTCCGCTTGGAATGCCGTGGGGTACCTGGCGAGCGAATATCTTTTTTGAACCCCCGTGTCTTGCACAAAGAAGCCTGCGCCTGAGCTTTGCGTGCTTTCCATCCGGGAGCACACTGTTGCGTTTTGGGCAAAACTGACTTCCTTGTTCTCCCACTCGTGTTTTGTTGGTATAATGAGAGAGAATACTCTGTCAAACCTTAATCGGTCTTCCGATCTTCTACTCTGGCAACATCGGCGATTTTTGTATGTCCGTAGACTGTCCCTTCACCCAGCCAGCATCCAACATATTTCATTCAACATTACCTACTCTACCACCAATTACCAAACTCTGCCACTCAATTTTACTTACCTTTTCCCAACTCGATGGTGGTTGGGGGGTGGCGCTCCCTTGGATTTGATGAAAATCCACCCCCACAAAGAGCGTTAAACTACCCCCAAGCACCAAGCAAAAAAAGTAGTAAATCATAAAGTATCTCAAGAAAAATCGAGTTAAAGGGATCCACCCAGTTATGTTTAATAAAATGTGAGGAAGTTTAGAGTATAAAATTCAATTCAAGTACCCATAGTTAACCCTTTTTTTAAGGGGATGTTTAGCTTCCAGAACAATAAATCTTGCTTTTTGCACAAGTTCATGACCAGAAAAAAATTTTGAGCACTTATCAACGAACTAATACATGAAGAGTATTCTAGAAAGAAGTCTCTAGAATATGCATACCGTTAATATAAAGTATCGCCAACATCTAGGTTTGTTTGTAAACAAATAGTAGGTATATCCTATTAGGCCTGAAGAATAACAGTTACCAGTAACTGTTATTGTTGTCTCTGTTAGAACAAAGCTGTGCGAGTAAGACAGACAAATGTATATGTTGGCTACGTTTCTTTCAGTTTTTACAAATGAAATGCCTATTCTAGAGAGAAGAGTTATTAGTTCGTTGGCACTTATACGTTACATTTTATCAATTCCAATCGAAGTTACAGGTGTTTGAAAAACAGGCTAAAAAACCTCTTTTTTTGCGGTCACTCTTTCTAGAAAGATAAATAGGTAGTAACCTAAGACCTAGATCTAGTGTCCCTAAATAGGCTCGGTAGTAGGTTTTTGATTGATTGATTTTGATTCTATTTGCGTTAAAAAGTGGGCTCAATATGGAAAGGGGGCTAATGATGGAACGGGAGTTTATTTTTTTCTAACCATACGTAATATTACATGTACCGTTTTACTTTATAGATCCCTTAACCTCTTCAGGGACGAATTTTTTGTTTAAATTAATTTAGTAGCAAAAGTTAAAAATGCTTTTTATTGTCAAAACAAGTAAACAACTGAAGATGTGCAAATCTACTAGACATGCAACTGATATCTCAATTCCTCAACATAGACTAGTTTTTTATGAAAAAGGACCGATCTTCATGGGGATAAAGCTTTTAAATAAATTACCTGTTTGTCTCAAGGAAGGAACTATGTCTCAATTAAAAAGTAAGCTAAAATCATTTTTTCTTAGTAATCCTTTTTATAACACTAACGAATTCTTTCAATTTAATTTTCAAAATTACCAGTGTTCATAATATCTTTTTTTTTATTAAGTCTTATATGTATGTCACAGTATGTCTCTTGTAACATATCAGGTAGTTACTTATGCATTTTATATTATATTTTTTTAATATTAAATATTGAATTTTGACAATATCCGATACTTGTAAAAGTCTGTGGAAATAAATATATCTTATCTTATCTTATCTTATCTTGGCCATTGGATGTCGCTTGTGATTGGAAACAAAGCAAATGGCAACACCAGTGGCTAGAGCAATAAGGAATTCGGTGAATTTCATTTTGCGGAATTTATTTTTAAACGTACACATATGTGCCTATGTCCCTAAAGAGGTTAAGGTTTTATAGGTTTTATAGATTCCTTATCTTGGCTGGTTTAATATTGGTTTTAAGTAAGGGGGGGAGGGTAATCGTGTCAAAGGTAAAACCCATAAAAAGATAATTTTTCGTTTTTCAAAAAAAAAATGAATTTTTCTTGAAAAAAAAATTGTTTTTTTAAATATTTTTTTAATTTTTTATTTAAAAAAAAACTTTGTCTTAATTATATAGGGCTTCATAACGTAGGGGCGTATACGCCATTTTTTTTGTTTTCAAGATTTTGATGGTTTTTGGTTTGGTTTGATAAAATAAACCTAAAACCATCGAAATCATAAAAAAGGCGTATACGCCTCTATGTTATGAAGCCCTCGATATAAATGTATTATTTTTTACGCATACTTGTTTTAAAAACTTGTATGTGTATACACACAAAAAGTTTTTAAAACCAATATGTACTAAAATCAGGACAAATTCTAAGTTTTGATCAGGGAAATCAGGGGAAAATCAGAGACTCCTAATTTGCAAAACCTATCGTCACCGTGATACCAAGTTACGCCGCATTCACACTTGAGCAGCAGTGTGGCGGCTGCAATCCCCACTCCAGACTATAAACTGTTGCCGCAACACTGCTGGCTGCATGCAGCCAATTTACACTGCAGTGTTTCTGCAACAGTTTTTTTAAGGTTACGTTTGATTTAAAAATCAAAATGTTACGTTTTATTGAATAAATAAACAATTATTATAAAGTTACTTCTTTTTCAATGCGATGACGATTTTCTCAAAAATTTATTTGCAAACTGTAACTTATTTATGATGGCGAAAAAAAAATTAAAGTTGAATAAAACAAATAACACTGTTTATAAAAAAACTATAAAAGAATAACAATTGTTATAAATCTACTATATAATTAGGTATATCGAATTATATCAATATTAACTTAATATAAACAATTTTAAAAACTAACCTAAAAAACGGTGCAACAGCACTGCAGCAGTTTAATCCAATTTAACTTCAGCCGCTTGAAACAAGCAGCAGAGGGGAATTGGAAGTAGTAGGATTTGGATACTGGTTTCTGATTGGTTAAATAACTGTTGCCGCCACACTGCAGCTCAAGTGTGAACGCGGCGTTACGAGCACAGTGGTCCACAATCATTTATAGGATTTAACAAAAATGTATGCAAGGTGAGTAGTATATTTAGACCACAAAAATATACTTTTTTGTGATATAGACAACTAAGAAAATATTAATAATAAATATTGTTTATCCAATACATCAATATAAAGACTTAGATTACTGTCGTCAATTTACCTAAGGAAATTGACATTTTATTCATTGTTTATAAATTGTCTCACGTCTCCACTAGCAACGTGAGGTAATATTTTTACCCCACTCTTTTAGAAAAGGCAGTTTTTTCACAAAATACTTACATTTTAGGGATTGACGTGTGTGCATTTATCCCGGGATCCCATTTAATTGATCTTACGAGCCAAACGGCTAAAATAAACAGTAGCAATGTTGAAATTTTCAAAGCCATAAACTTTCAAATCATAACCTCAAAATTAAAATTTCTTCCATTATAATTATCAAAAATTTTATACTCGCGTTCGTATTTTTCTTTTGATTTGGGTGGTATAGTATTTAAAGTAGCCACTTTCGCTTCTTTTAGAATGTCCTCAGGGACAAAAACACTATTTTCATATTTATAGTCCAATTTTAATTTGAAAACTACGCCACGCGGTAAAATAAATCTTGATTTTAAACTGTCAAACTTGCAATTGTTTTACTGTTTCAGCGGCCATAATGAAATAAAACATTGTGTGTACATAAAAAAGCATTATTAAAGATCGCATTTTCTTATGATTACAAATGTATTGGATAAAATTTTGTATGGCACACGTGGGTAATTACTTTATTCACTAGTACCATAAATAACTATTATTGTTACTACAAATGGGCATCGACCGGAGTCCTTCAGCCCCGAACCTAAAAGTCCGTTATAATTAATTTTTTCTATTTTGCGACTCTTATAAGCTCATAATCACACGCATTTTTTTTTCTGTTGGGTTGGCAACATACAAACGCCTATCTTGACGTTTTGCGTGCAAATGTCAATGTCGATTTAAAGTTTAATTTTTTACAAAATTTTGTGTTTGGGTTATTTTTTACCGTGTTAAAATTGTGGACTGGTTAACTGCAGTGAAAAAAGAAGAGATGACTGTAAAATATATCAAAATATCATTTGTTCTTAGAATTTTAAACATAGTGTAAACTATAATGCCAACCGAAAACAAAAATCCCTAAATCAGTCATCAATTTAAATGTAAGTTTTTTAAATTTTAGAGCAAAATAGAAAAAATTATATAAAGCACTCGTTTCATAACACGTTTTTAGAGCACTAGTACTTTAGAAAACTCGCCGCAAGCGGCCCGTTTTCTAAACTTGTACTCGTGCGCTAAAAACGTATGTTATGAAACTAGTACTTTAATATACTATAAAAGTTAAATTTTAAAGTGGTCCAATTTTTATATTTATTATTTTGCATTTTTTTCAAAAACGGTAAAAAATTGATAAATAAAGTATAGCATATTTGGATTCTGCGTTAACAATTGTTAACGCAGAATGTACTATTAATAGTATTAGAATTAACTGAATCTTGCAGGATATTGTTAGTGTATAGTTCTCAAGTCCTCCTAAAGAAATTTTAAGATTATGTATAAGATGGAAAATGTGTAATCTAACAGTAAAAAACGTAATTATGGGAGAATTGGTGTAGTGGTCTACTGCGTCTGTACATGACAAGTCTACTACAACTAGCGTGAGTTCGATTCTCACTGGCGCCGATTTGCCTTTTTCAGTTAATTAATAATTGAAATTTGGCGAAAGCGTAAGTGAAACGGACACTCCCTATAAAAACTGGTTCGAAAGTCAGTATAAGCCGGTGGTTCCCTCTACTACTAGCCCACACAAGTCCTGGACTTAGAGGATGCTTAATTAAGTAGAATAGTACGAGGTTAAACAAACATGTAATGTAATGTAATATATATTTTTTAATCTGTACACTTTAGACTACCTAAATATGCTTCGTTTAGATATGCTATTTACCATGCGTACATTTCTATTGAATCTTATAATTGTTTGTAGCTTAGCGTGAGAGCCTCTTTTAACGTTCATTTTATTTAGGGCTACCTCACTAACATATACACTATATTAGTACTAGGTAATAATATTACCTATTATTATATTATAATAATTTTTCAATATTTTCGTTATCATTGTTTTTCTGAAAATAATGTTTTTCAGAAAATAATATTGTTTCCCAGAAAACAGTGATTACCCTTTACACAGTGCGGTCCAAAAGTCACTCCCCCTTCTCTTAACTTTTGTATGAGTTGAGATATCGACTTTAAATTTGGAGCATATAAATAAGACAGCTTTAAATGAAAAGGTAATACATAATTTTAAAGATTGTAAATTTCTCTATTCTACCATATATTTAAAAAAAATTATACATTTTTATTTTGTTTGAAGTTTAAATTAGGGTTAAAAATGAGATTTTTCGTCAACATTTCTTTAAAAAAATATTAATTTCAAGATGCGAAAACGTAAATTATACTTTTAAACTAACTTTAAATAATACAAATATAAAAAAAAATAAAAAATATATATTATTAAAAATCGCGTTTTTAGCAAAAAAATTTAAATAAAAAAATCAGAACCCTGAAAAAAGTTAAAAAAATAAAAAAATATATGCTTGCTTTAAAATGATATCAAACGGACCTCGTTCTATTAAAAAAATGCCCCTTATGCCCCCTACCCACATTTTAAAAACTAAAAGTATCAAATATCAAGTATCAAGTATGTATGTATCAAGTATGCCAAAAGATAGCTTAATCTGTCTTATTTAAGATTTCCAATTTTAAAGGATATCTCAATTCGTTTAAAAGTTAAGAGGGGGGAGAGTGGCGTTTTGGACCGCACTTATCGATGTCTTTATTCCAGCCACAACTTCATCACGTATTTCAGTGCCACCGTCAGGACAAAGTGATTCGTCTTCAAAAGCTACTATTAAGCGTAACAATCACAAACATAAGTTAAAAAAAGCTTCAGGTAAAAAAGTTTATTCGCAATTTGTTTTTTGGAACGTCAGTGAGTTCATGCTAATTTACCAATACCCCCCCCCCTTTCCCCAACGTCACATCTTTACACTGGCCAACCTCCCTCTATTAGAGTCATTATGTCATAGCCTGGGTACAA
Source organism: Brachypterus glaber (assembly GCA_958510825.1). Lineage (NCBI taxonomy): Eukaryota > Metazoa > Arthropoda > Insecta > Coleoptera > Kateretidae > Brachypterus > Brachypterus glaber. The sequence continues at coordinate 35,667,395 of OY294048.1, forward strand.
CCATTTTTTTTTTCGATCCCTTACGCTGCGTTCACACTTAAGCAGCAGTGTGGCGGCTGCAATCCCCACTCCAGACTATAAACTGTTGCCGCAACACTGCCAGTAAATTTGGCTGCAGTGTTTCTGCAACAGTTTTTTTAAGGTTACGTTTGATTTAAAAATCAAAATTTGACGTTTTATTAAATAAATAAACAATTATTATAAAGTTACTTCTTTTTCAATGCGATGGCAATTTTCTCAAAAATTTATTTGCAAACTGTAACTTATTTATGGTGCACCATGGCGAAAAAAAAATAAAAGTTGAATAAAACAAATACCACTATTTATAAATAAACTATAAAAGAATAACAATTGTTATAAATCTACTATATAATTAGGTATATCGAATTATATCAATATTAACTTAATATAAACAATTTTAAAAACTAACCTAAAAAACGGCGCAACAGCACAACAGCAGTTTAATCCAATTCAACTTCAGCCGCTTGAAACAAGCAGCAGAGGGGAATTGGAAGTAGTAGGATTTGGATACTGGTTTCTGATTGGTTAAATAACTGTTGCCGCCACACTGCAGCTCAAGTGTGAACGCGGCGTTAAAGTTGCCGCAAAGATATTTAAAAGATCTTTGCGGCAACTTTAAGGGGTCACTTTTGCGAGCAGACGCTACCCAAATATTTTGTTTAAAACGAATAAAATTCTAAATAAATCCACGTAGCGTTTAATTTTACATTTAAATCTCCCTATTTCTATAAAAATTTCTTCTTGACAAAGACCAATTCACATGACACACGATAAATCTAACCCTAAAAAGCCAGCAGCAGCGGTGAAGTTTAATATTTTAAACTTCATCTGTCAAAATCGGCAGCCTGAAAAACAATTGGAAGAAAGCTCTATTTAGGTGCCGCCATGATAACGCCGCTGCATGTCGAAGGTCTGAGAACGCGTCTTTAAAAACCATAAACAAACAATGCAAAAATGGTAAAAATATGTCAAATTTATTTTGACGTCTACCATTTTTTCTGGCACAAAATTAAAATTAAAATCAGGTATTTTATTTTCGTTATTTTATTTTATCAATATACCAGTGCATTGCGAAAAGTCAGTTTCACGGCTATCCCGATTTCAATTGTTTTTTAATATGGTTGACACAAACAAACGTCAGTTCGAAAAAATGGATGAAGACGATAAATTTTAAATAATCTTATTTTTAAAGGTTTTCTTTGTTAAAATTAAATAAATTCGCTTATTTATTACCAAACATCACCAAACCTAATTTTTGTACCAGTAAAGCACATAGTATGTATAATATTTTAATATCAAGGTTTTTTCCCTAGGAAGAAAAACGGCACTAATCAAACTATGATTAGTGGTTTAAAATGACTTTTTATTTGCACGACCCAGACTAAAACTTAGTTTTACGCTTTCATTTGCTGGAAACTTTCCGTTTTTCTCCCTAGGCAGCTATGGTTAAATTCTGCGCCGGGTTTATAATTATGAACGATTTTAGAGCGTTTTAATATTTTTTGTAAAAAATAGTAGGTATATTACGCACCGAGTACGCGAACCTAGTTTTCAGTGCACGAGAGGGCTTATTTTTTTAAGGCGGAGCCGAGTAAAAAAAGCATTCAAAATGCACTGAAATAGGAAATAGGTTTGCGTCAAAGTGCGTATACTATTTTTCCTAGGACCTAACACTTAAACATAAAAAAACGCAAAAATTGTCTTAAAATAAATTTTATTAATTTTTGTGTTTGGTTTGCGTTCAGTCAATCAGCTGACTGTCACTTTTCGATCGCAGACATAGCAACGGATAGAAAATAATCACTAACTACTATGTCGTGCTCGTAGGAAATGTTTTCGTAACGGGTAAGCGACCTTAGTCCTTAGTGCACGAGAATGAAGTTTTTTTGACGACACGAAGGGAAGTCAAAAAATCATTCGAGTGCACTAAGGACTTTTCGCAAACAGTTGCGAACAACATTTTCCGTTCGATCTACAGTCTAGACTCTTTAAAATAGTATATTTTAAAGAATTACATGTGTTTAATTTTGGCATTTTAAAAGTTCTTAAACGTCAAATGACTTTTATCAAAATGAAAGCTATGTGTAATCGTTTGGATAAATGAGTTTGGATAGTTGTCATTTCATTCAAATATGCACTATGTACTCGTGCGATAGAAAAATATCGTAACGAGAATATATAGTGAACATGCATTTTTCTTTATTTCGTGTACACTAGGTCGTACGAAAACATTGTTTTTCTACGACCTAGTTTAGTAGTTAGTGATTATTTTCCATCTGTTGCCATGACAGCAGTCGGAAAGTGATAATTACCTGATTTGAACGTCAATGAACGTCAACAATATAAAATCTTGTATTCTGTATGTTTAAACCTAAGCAGTAAAGTTTTCCACACCGATCTGAAATAGTAAAATAAATTCCACAAAAAAATCAACTCGGAAATACTGTAAAATAGATTTAACACCAGCTGAACAGTTGCAAGCATCTAGTCAAAACATCGGCAGTAGGCACTACTTTAAAACGTTATGAAATAGAAAGTTGTGTGAATAGGCAACCGTTAATACACCTGCATGTTGCATAACTTATTAAAATTTAAAAGTCTGTATGTCCAAAACGTTATATTCTAGCAAAAAAGTGTATACAGGGTGTTCCATGAGGAAAGGGAAATATTTTAAGGATATGTTCTAGAGGTCAAAATAAGAAAAAAGTTCCCATAAACATATGTCCCAAAACCAGTCGTTAGGAGCCTACGCCCCTTAAAAGGGGTTCCAAAAATTCGATTTTTAATTAATAACCCTTTGTGTTATAGTAACAAGGTTTTGCATGTGATCTATTCTTAATAAGACCTATTAGCCAATGGTATTTGCATGCAGTTACTTAAACCAGGGGCGTGCGAAATGAGTCGTCTTTTCACTTTTTTGCCCCAAACTTTTTTCTGATTAATTTTTTGTGGGTTTATTATTAGAATACTATCCCTCTGGTAAAAATACCTTAGAAAGGTACTCTTGCTGTAATACTTTAGGATTAACGGCTTTCGAGAAAAATACAATTAAAGGCAAAATAACAAGTTTCGGGGACGAAAAATTAAACACTAAAATGTTGAAAACCGAAACTTCAATAGTGTAGAGTTACCGTACACCAAAAACTAAGAAAAGTTTTCATACACGAAATTCCAAAAATTAGTGCTACGGGAGTTAAGGCCTCCAAAATTTTTAAAGGCCCATGGTACCTTTAAAATCGATTTTTGGACCTACATGTATAAAAACTTTTATTCTTAGCTTTTTATGTAAAATTACCCTGCATTATTGAAATTTTGATTTTTAACATTTAGGTTCTACGAAAGTGTAATTTTGCCTTTAATTCTACTTTTTCTCGAAAACGGTTAATCCTACGTTATTACAACAAGAGTACCTTTTTTATGTGTTTTTACCTGAGTAATACTATTCTAAAAATAAATCTAGAAAAAAATTTGGGGCAAAAAAGTGATAAGACCGCCCGTTACGGACGCCCTTGGTTGAAGTAACTACATGGCTGATAGGCATAGCATAGATCACATGCTAAACATCGATGCTATAATACAAAGGGTTACTAAGTTATTAATAAAAATCGAAATTTTGGAACCCCTTTTGAAGGGGCGTAGCTCTCTTACGAGTCGTTTTTGGACATATGTTTATGGGACTTTTTTTCTTATTTTGACCTCTAGAACACATCCTTAAAATATTTCCTTTTCCTCACGGAACACCCTGTATAACATTTTTTATAGGGCTTAAAAACAGCTTTGGGAACGTTCAAGTATTACATAACGCAAAATTTGGCCATTTTTGACTCGAGAACAAATAATCCGATCAACTTAAAATTTTCAGGAAAAATCAAGTTCTACGAGGAGAAGATCCTTATTGTTTTTGAAGGGTTCCTACAGATCAGGGAAAATAGGGAAAGTCAGGGAATTGAAAAGGGTCATCGGGAAAACCTGTAATTTAGCTACTTTTGCCTAAAATACAGGGAAAATACCAAAAATCTTTCAAAAACAGGGAATTTTGGCTAAAAAGGTTTGATGTTAATTACATAATTTAAGTATTATAATTTGGAATTTGCGAGTTATATTATATTATTTATATTGCGTGTTCAAATGGAACAGAGACCTTTAAATTCGTAAAAATTTTGGCCTGCGGCGCTGGAGTCTATTGCACTTTTCTGAACTTTTAAATTTAATTTTTATATTTAATTAATCTGATTTTCTTTATAGAAACCCGTTAAAATAAAATACTTTTTTTTTTCATTTTTTACTTGTATAAAAATATATCAAAAAATTATTAATATTTTTTACGTTTGCCACAGGAAAATCCTGTAAAAGACAGCGAATTAAAAAATTTAATAATTGTATGGACCCTGTTTTAAAAGTAGTCCCCCCCAATAACAAAAAAGTTATGGGGGTTAAACTTAAAAAATAAAACTGTCATTTTTTTTTTCGTTTTTTTGCAAAAAGAAAATTTCAAAATTTAATTTTTTGTTTCTTTAATTTTTGTTTTCGAAAAAAAAAATTTTTTTTCAATTTTTTTCTTTTTTTGCAAAAAAGAAAAATTGAAAAGTTTTTTTCGAAAATTTATTTTTTTAAATTTTTTGAGAAAATGTAATATACCATTTACTGTGAATAAGTATATAATGGAATGCATAGTATAACAAATCTTCACGGCCTGTTTAGATGTTCACTCTGGGAACCTCGATTTCAGTTTTCTGCCGCATTCCTTTGGCTGTCACAGATCCGTGTGCCACACTTTACATAATATTTACCTATTTTTACTAATAATTTATTAGTCACCATTAACTGATTTTATTTTATTTTAGAAATGGGACTTGATAAAGTTTCAATAACTCACTTGGAGAGTTTGGAGGGATTTTACGTTTTCCTTAAAAAAAATGATCGAGAGTATCGAGAATTAATGAAAAATATTAAAGATTTTGTTCAACATGCTTCAAGAGTGGAAGCCATTGAATTGAGTAAGTAAAAATAATAATGATATTTGTAAACTAAAACAGAGTAATTTTAATAGTCCCAAATCCAGCGTAGTTCGTTAAAAAAGGGGTTATTAACGTTTTAATTATTTGTTTACGATTTTTGTAAGCCATTTTCTTGAAGGTTTATTTTAGATAATATATTGCTTTCTTCCTCGTAAAAAGTTGACATAAGATAATGTAAAAAGAAAGATCTCGAAAATCTTGGTAACTTTTGACAAGATTTCTAAAATTTATCAGAAATCTTCGAAATATTTTTGAAAATCTGAAAAATCTTGGATTTTTTATGTCGAAAATCTCACAAGTCCGTGTACAATTATGTAGTAAGGGAACGTTCAAGTATTACGTAACGCAAATTGTACCAAAATTAATACACTTCATACCCCGGTTCTCGCGTTATTTAAGGCTGCAGATTTAATATTTTGGCTACCCCCCTAACATACCCCCTATTAGGGGGGGTAGTCAAAATATGAAATCTCTATAATCAATAATAACGCGAGAAACGGGGTATGAAGTGTATGAATTTTGGTACAATTTGCGATACGTAATACTTGAACATTCCCTAACGGTTCTGCCAATAATATATACATTTATTTATAGATATTAATTTTTTAGATGAAACATATTTGGGACTCTATCAAACTAAAAATGAACAGTGCTGGTCACGTGTTATAGTCACGGAAATTATTTCCGGAAACAATCAAAAATATGAAGTACAGTATATAGATACAGGAAGATCAGGCATCCTGGAAAGAAACCAGTAAGCAAAAACCATGTGTTTTTTTAAGTCTCATGAACATATCTCGCAAGAGACTGAGAATAATGCGGGAACTGTTTTCGTGGAACCCCTGGACAATCTTGAATATAAATTAAGTTTTAGTGACTTGCCAACGCACACCAAGAGTTAATCCTGCTAGTAGGAGGTCTACACATTATAAAACCATTAACAGTAGAATCTGAGGTGGTCGGTTTCGGAAGATAATGAACTATTTTTCTTAAAAATTACCATAGCGGACCTAATATTTAGGCTTCTTCAGGGCTAAATTAGTAATTAATTGTTCTACAGTGAGAATTCTCCTGTTGAAAAATGTCCAGTGTATTTTGTTTGTTGATGTAATGCTTTTGTTTAATTTGTTTTTTTTAATGCATAAGCCTAAATATTAGGTGAAACGTTGGCATGATTATATAATGCAATAAAGTTTTTATTTGCTTCATTTCCGAGTGTTTATCACTAATAACTCTAAATATTTTATAACGTTTTTGCATAACGTTTGAGACTAAACATAAAAATGTCACTAATCTAATATTATGTTAAGTTAGATTTGTGTACTTTTCTACCAGGGATGAGTTAATAAAAACGTTAAAAAATAATCAATATAATTTAATTGTTATGTGGTATTGTATTTTTAATATTTTCAGATTAAGAGAAATCAGCGATTTCCTAAAAGACCAGAAACCGTTCTGCATGCGTTGCCGGTTATACAACCCGGCACTAAATGACTGGAGTAAGCAGGCACATTTAACTTTTGCAAAAATGATCGACAAGTAAGTACAGATTAAATAAAATATAAAATGCACAAATTAAAATAATATCTTTCTAGGCGGGTGCCATCTTTAAATCGGTAAATCTCGTAAACGAGAAAAGAGAAAAATGATGCAAAATGTTTTTTTAGAATGTTTTACTTAAATGCTTTTTAACTTGTCCTACGATCAATAAGCGTTTTTTACCTGTTTTTAAAGGATAAATGTTCCGATTTTTAACGATATGAGCCTAACCTTAGACACCTAACGTTATATAAACGTTATTATAACCTAACGTTATATAAACGTTATTATAACGTTAGGCTTTAACGTTAAGCATCTATCATTTAAACCACATTCGTCTAACGTTAGGTCAAGTTCCAACGTCATTTTCCACCCAGGGGCCAATTTTTTAAATTGTAGGAATCGCTTCTCATGAGAAAATAACGTAATTTACGTGAATTTTTGCAAATTATATATACAACTAGCAACTATTATTTTATTCAATTTTTGGATTTTCGTTTCTAGCTATTCTAAAAGATTTCCCCAACTGGGGGGGGGTTAGGGGGCAAGTTTAGGATTTTTACGGGGGTCGTGGGAGGTAGAAAGCCTTAATGTAACGTTTTCTGTTAGAAAAAAGAGTGGAGACAATATTTTTGACAAAATTATAGAGCAAGTAAATAAAAATTTGTGACAGTTTACATTTTATTATAACGTAGTGCCAAAAACACGCTGAGTATCTAGCTGATTGCTTGTCAAAATTTGCAACTCGGATCTTAAATTTTACTCTAGGACTAAATAAATTCCCTAAAATATCATGTTCGTAGCTGTCTAAATTAGATAAAAAACTATGCCTTTGAACTATTCTAACTTAGCATATAGCGAATTTTAATTAACGAAACGAGAGCTAGTGGACTGCTAATTTTTTAGGGTTAAATAAGGGGTAAGAAGGGATAAATAAGGAATTTACTGACCTTGGTTCCTGATGTACTTGATGTTCCTGTGCACAGGCGGATTCTTCTTGATGTTGAGGACCTCAGCTTGAGGCAGTGAGGATAAGTATGGGCTTGGAACGAGAGTATTTGACACCATGAAAAGGTTTCATGACGAATATATTAACGACTTTTCGAATATTTAACGACGATTTTATATAGCATACACGAACGACTGCTACCTATCTTTCAGCCGACTTTCTTGCTTGTCTGCAAATTAATTAGTTGAATGCGTGGGTTTTGACTGCCAACGCGCATGACTGGAATACCAACCCAATAGTTATCTCAAAAATCCCTATATTTGTAAATTAAACAGTAGCATTTTAGCATTTTCGAATATTTGATATCGAAAAAAATCGTAGGAGTAGACAGAAACGGGCCTACCACCCTTCTTTACACCATGCTTTTCCCCTTGTGAACTGTCAATTTGGCCTTTTTCAGAAAAGAGATTTATATGAGCGAGAAAAGCTGCGATGGAGGTATCCACACTGTTGAACTGATGATCGCTTCCTCAGATGGAGCATCTGCTCCAATAATAGATTTACTTATCCACGGTTATACTGGGATGATTTCGAGTAGTGAGGAAAGCTCCAACACATCTCTAACGGTAAATAAAATATACAGTGCGTGTCAAAAGGGGGAGCTCAGCACCCTCTGGCATAATTTTGAGCACCCCCTGGCGAAATAAGCTCTAAGTAAAGGGAAATTGTTTACTTGGGAAAATTGGAAAGGTTGGGAATTTTTCAAAGGTATGGACCTTTTTCTTAGTCATCAAAATTTTTTCGGTCGGGGGTTTGGGAATTTTTCAGAAGTCCAAACGGATGAACCAAACCTTTTTGTGTCGCCATGCAATTACTTTTTTCTTTCTTAATAATACCAAATATAGGGCATTCTATATTTCCATATAGTTTTTAAATATTAATAAAAGTTATAACTCCTGAATGGATTTAACGCATGGCAAACCATTTGGACTGATTGTTTTTTTTACTTTATTTTTTCGTTTTTGTTTTCTTCGTAAAAAAACGAGATACACATAATTTACCTTCTTTTTACTTACTTAATCTTCAAAGTAAATCATAAATTTGGTATAAGAAAAATAGCGGAAAAATACAAATAAAGTTTACAGGGACATAAAAAAAATGGAGTTCAGGGCAAACAAACCGCTTTTTTTAGCTTTATTCGCTGTCACTAATCAAATTTTTATTTTAATATTAATTTTATATTTCAAATACACCGTGTAAACTCCGCGCATTATCTATCTGAGTTGATGGTCATTTGTTTCTTGTTATTTGGTTTGCAGAATATATTTAGTTCCTTATGTAAGGTTTTCATCTTGTTTAAAATTTATTGTCAATCAAGACATTATTTTGACATTTATAAAAAAATCCAAATAATTTGCTTTAGTAAGAAGAAATAACAAGAAAAGTGCATAAAAAGAAAACTAAAGCATCAATCTATAAACATTTTGTTTAAATGAAGTAATATAATGCAGTGCTCTATAAATTTTTGAAGTAAACACTATAACGAAAATTTTTTGGTTAAAATAATACTGGTCCGTAATTTTATTCAGGTAATGTTAAATTTAAATTTATAATAGCACTTTATGAATAAAAACTTACTTTTATTATAATTTTGAACAAAGTTTTACTTTTTAAACAGATTTTGTTATTATTTGTAAGACGTAAAATGACAGTCAATTTAACCTAAATGTTAAAAATTATCAAAAGCACAATGGGCTACAAAAATATTACTAAAAGTCATTTTTAAACCACTAATCATAGCTTCCTTGATCCAATTTGTTACTCAGATAGATAATGCGCCGAGTATATATCAAACATTTAAACAAAATTATATCAATCAAAATCATATGAGGACTCTGCGGGGTTCTTTATAAAATTTATAAATTACATCTTTTACGATATTAATCTTCCATTATTCTTTTAGGAAAGACCCATGTATACACAATCAATCAAACTGTATAGTAATAATACTAAATTTACCATTGACCAAACAGAGAACATAAAATTTGCATATGTTAAGGATCCGCATAATATTTATATTCATTTGGTAAGTATTCATTTATAAACTACACAGTTTGTAAAAATTTTTAAACTAAAACCCGCAAAAATGTCTAAAATTACATTAAAATCATAGCATTTCATAAATTGAATTAATCTTGTCAAAATTTAAGTGTAATTTTTAATTTTAGATTAGGAATAATGCTGTTCTTACGCAATTGACTAGCAGAATGAAAAAACACTACAGACAAAGTAAATATGAAGGATTCTTTCCCCTCGAAGGTAATTATATAGACGGAAAATAAAGGGGATGATTCTGCATCACAAAACATGCAAAACCATAATGGGGACATAGGTGCGGAAACGAACCCTAAGAAAGTTACGCCGATTTAAAATTGTATAAAAATAAGGTTTTAATTACTAACTCTGGTACCGTTTGAGCTACATCAACGAGTTTTTGCATGTATTAATAAGGTCAATTAGTTTATGTTAATTTTTTTTATCTATCCAGTCGCGTGCCTAGACGGACAAAATCTGTGAGGCTTAATACATTTTTGCCTCAAACTTTTTTATGTGTATTTTTTAGATTTTTCGTAAAAAATACGGATTCCTTGAGTAAAAAAAATACATAAAAAAATGTCATAGAGTGTCACACTCAAAATGGTTTGGACTTTTTGTATGTATACATTTTATACCTAAAATACGCAGTTTTATTACATATTGAAACCAAGGTAAACACGTCTAACCATCATATTTTAAATTTGAGCTAAAAAAAAAATTTAAGCCTGGTACTTCCCTACAAAAAAATAGGATTTTGTTACCTATACGTAACACTGGGCAATAAATCATGAAATGTATAAAAATTTTGCTGAAAACACAAAGCTTTCCACGTAATTTTAGAAGTAATAATCTAATTAATTGCTTGAATTATAATTTAAAATCATTTTTTCGTACTTGTCGACACCTTTCCTGTTGAGCCACGATCTGGAAAGTCGTTAACATATTTCGTTTTCGAGTATCGTTTCACCCACTTGTTGACGAATGTCTTTGACATTCCCATATACTTTGCAGCCTCGAACCGTGATGTGTACGCAGCACTCATGTTTTAAAACGTAGCGAACTAGCTAAGCTAGCGTGAGTTCGACTCTCACTGGCGCCGATTTGCCTTTTTCATTTAATTATTGAAATTTGGTGAAGGCGATAGGTGAAACAGACACTCCCTATAAACTGGTTTGAAAGTCAGTTAAAGCCCACACAAGTCCTGGACTTGGGGGATGCTTAATTAAATAGAATAGTACGAGGTTAAACAAACATGCAATGTAATGTAATATGTTCCTTTGTTGGTTTTTCATGGTTTTTGATGTAGAATTATCCCCTTCATTTTCCGTCAAAAGACTGCAAACGCCGTAGGTATATTCTTTACAAAAAATGTTATCCTGAAAACTTTAGTTGAAAAGAACAAAATGGCTGTCAGATAGCCATTTTGAGATTCTCAGCCAATTTAGTCAAAAAAAGTGGAATCTTTCCCTTCTTGGTCTCACCAGTTAAATTATTTCCTTATAGGAACCTATGTCGCTGTAGAGGTCAAGGACAAAATTAGAGGTTCGTGGCATAGAGCTTATGTGAAAAAAGTTTATGCCGAAAATAAAGCTGATGTACTTTTGGTTGATTGGGGCGTCACAGCTACAGTGCCATGGTCTAAGGTCAGGATTTTACACGAAAGCTTCACCAAAATTGATATTCAGGTAACTTTTAAGTTTTTTCAGTTTGGTCTGTATGTCAAAGCGTTCTTGAAATATTGTGTAAACCATGTTAGAAAAGTACATAAATCTACTTAATTTTTTTCAAGTATGTAATCACAACTTTATTCGAACGACCTACAAAATATCAAATAGTATATGTTTTGATGTGTTATTGAAAATTTTTTATTGCAAAATTCGGAAAATTGTGGCCCTTCCCCAAAACGCCTTTTTTTGCGGTGACCACGATTTCTCGAAAACCAATTTACCGATCAATCTAAATTTTGTTGGTATTGTTCCTAATTACAATAGCTAGTTTGTGAACGAGGGGATTTTTATTTGAATGAAAATTTCTACTTTTTCCGGCCGGAAAACTCAGTTTTCGGAACATCTAAAATCATTTTTTTGGTAAAATCATCGCCATTTTGGTAATTTCTTATTTTTGCAAAACCCTTCGTTCACGAACTAGCTATTTTAATTAGAAACAACACCTAAAAATTTCAGAAAAAATCACAAACACATCTAAACATATACTATTTGATATTTTTTAGGTCGTGCGAATAAAGTTGTGATTATGGTCTGTTTCGTCAAGCAAGATAGTAAATTAAAAATCGCACTGTGCATATTTTCAAAACAGATTCGAATATTGGATGTGCGAATATACTGCGTAGTTCATTTTATAAAACGTAACTATATTCTATACACAAACATATACTATTCAAACCTGTTGTAAAAATATTTACTGTGCGATTTTTAATTTACTATCTTGCTTGAAAATACAGACCATAGTTATCTGAAAAAAATCAATAAAAACCCTTAATTTTCCCGAGCCGAGTGAGTTTCAATCCATGTACACCCCCTAAAATGGGATTGTTTTTAGTCCGATCAAAGTAAATTTTTTGTAGCTTATATTTCTTAACAAGGGCTACAAAATGGTGTAGAAAAATTATTTTTTTTTTGCACTTCCGGTTTCGTCGGAAACTAAGTTAAATATATATTTTTTTAATGACACCCCATGTATATATTAAAAAAAAACAATTAAAAACTTTTTAGTACGTCTTTTTTATCTTTTTTTTATTAACATACAAGATTTATTTTTTTATAAATAAAATCTTGTTTTTTTTTTTTGCTAAATGTGGGAAAAATACAAATTTTATGTAAAAAAGCCAAAATTCGGTAATTTTTTTGTACTTTAAATTTTTTAAAACGGGGTTTCCTTCATAACTTCATTTTTTCAAAAGGGCAACCCCCTTGGACGGTCTTAACTTTCCTATTTTAGGGGGTGTACGTGGATTGAAACTCACCCGGTATAACCCCTTAAACCATTCTTAGAACTGATAACTTGATGATGATAACACCTTCATCAACTTACATTAAATGTAAGAAATTTATTACATCGGCACTTAGTGCTACTAAGAGTGCCGATGTATTGAAATCTTCGCCGAAAAGTCAAAATCTTTGACCACGTTTTTTTCACATTTCTCGTTTTAGACCATTCTGAGTCGAAATCAGTAAAAAAAATTTTTTGCGTCCGTCTGTCTGTCTGTCTGTCTGTCTGTCTGTCTGTCTGGGTGTAAACTCTCTAACTCCATTTCTACATGAGATATCGACTTGCGGTTTTTTGCATATTGTTTTTTATCGTATTCCGAAGAGCTGATTAGATTTTGGGGGTAAACGATTGGGGGTAAGGGGGTAAAAATAGGGTAAAACTCCTATTTTTAGCGTTTTTTGTTTATAATTAAGGCAATTATTATTGTATTTGGTTAATTTAGCACTTATATAAAAGATAATTTTAAATTTGTCAAAAAATGTTATAAACAACGTTTTCCTTAAACGCATTATTTTCGAGATATTGGCGTTTAAAGCAGTAAAAGGTTTTTTTAGCATATCTCACATATTTATAAGCCGATTTCAAAAAATTATATTTTAAATAAAAGCTCCTTTTAAGCCCTATAAAAAATGTTATATACAGTTTTTTGTTAGAATATAATGTTTTAAAGATAAAGAATTTAAAATCAAACAAAACACCTAGTTTGAAATTTACAAACTAGATGGCTCTAGTGTAAAATAGTGCCGATGTTTTGCTTGCTTGCAACGTTTCATCTAGTTTATTTTTTGTATTTCTTTAGGCTATACAGGTAAAAATGGCACACATAACCCCATTTGGAGGTTCAAAAAAATGGGACCATTCGGCCATAGATTTCTTGCTAAGATATTATCAAATCCAGGATAATTTAAAGATGATTGTTCATTCCGTTGATCCAACAGAAGTGGCGCTTTTCGAAGAATACGCCACAATGGACATTTGTGTCAATGCTAAAATGGTATCGGAAAATGTTGCAGAGTCATCTGGCAAAATGTAAGCAAGTTTATTTTTTACAAATCTAGTTAATTAATTAAGCTTTTACAGACGCAAATACAAATACGCTGTCAGAGTTATAAGAGAAATGTTTTTAACAGCCATTATTTTTTTATGACACGTGTCAAACTGTTCGTCCAATCGGGACGTTGCATAATTTTAGACTCATTTAAAGTAATGTACACGTGGACTGATTCTAGCCTGTAAAGGTTCCAACCTATCCAATTATATTTCACAAAAGATTTAGCCACACCCACATGTGGGTGCACGAGGTATTTGTAGCAATAAATATTTACTGGACCGGCTTTAATTTGTTTTATTTGTGTTTTGTGCATCGAACTATGTAAGATAAATACGTAATTATTATAATAAAATTTAATTAAGTCCCTATCTCACATTAATCTGGTTTAAATGTAAACATTCTACTATAAATATGACACCAACTATACCTTATTTCTAGAGCACTCGATAAATCCAGGGAGTTTACTGTCTAGTGCCGTGCACAGACTGCAGGGCCGGATCTAGGCAATTTCATTGAAGGAGTGTGACTTGTAAAAATGCCGAATACTGGTCAAAAGTTGCCCATTTTGAAGACTAAAAAAAAGTCTCACTTCCCATAAAAGCTTTACCCCTGACGAAAAATTTGATGACTAAAAAAAAGCCTTGCCTCTCAAACAAATTGCTTAGGGGTAACGGCGACAATTTTAATAACTATAAAAACAAAATAAACTCGCACGTCCCTGAAATTTTGCCGAATGATTCAAACATTTGTCAAATAAATACAAATATTTGCCGACTTGAAGAACTTTGGTGTCACACCCCCCAATACCGCCTTATGTCCGGCCCTGTCAGACTTCTAAAAATAGGTAGGCAGGGCCATCGCGATGCATTGTAAATGGGGCCCGTATGGTATGGGTCCTTGGAGAAATATATTTTATGTCATTGTAGTTCATTATTGTGTTTTTATTGCTTAGTTACCAACTACATAATAGTGTACTTTAAGGTCCACGCGGCATAAAGACACAAAAAACAGTTTTTGATTAACTTTTTAGATGTGTATGCCCCCGGACGACTTACGAAACCCTTGGGTCAGAGGCCCTCGGGTTTGTAAAATCGTCGCTCTCAGAGTATAAACATGTACTTAATACCCTCGGTACATAAATAACTATTATGCCAAGTGGAACCGGAATTTTTTTATTTGTAATTCTTTTTTACTAAAGGCAAATGAGGCCCTTTGAGAAATATTGAATTTTTATTTGGAGGTCTCGATATCTTTAAATGGAATGATTATACAGTTTTTCACTTTTTTTTCTATTTGTTTACCATTGGTCCGAGCTTTGTATTGTCGCATTCCCACAGCGAACGCTTGGGAAACCAAACCTTATTTATAAATTTTGATTAATTTTAGTACTAAATATGTATATACTTTTTATTCTTAATAAATGATATTTCGCAGATCATTGACAAGGGAATGGCCACACGTAATTGAAAAAAAAGAAGACAGTGAATACGATCTATTAAATAGCATAATGAAGAAAATGGACGTTGGGGAAAACGAGGACTCCGACGAAGACTGCGTGGAAAGTTACCCCGGGACTCCTCAACAAATAACCATTTCCAACCTTGTTAATCCAGACTGCATTTACGTGAAATTTGTTAAAAATTCAGAAAAGCAGGATGCTTTTTATAGCGAACTTCAAGCTTTCTACCTGGAAGAAAGCGCTAGAAAAACAAGAACTGTCTGGAACCCGAAAGAATATTGCGCGGCTTTCCACAAAGCCGCTAAACAATTCTGCAGAGCCTGTGTCCTTGAAGACCTTGGCAATGGCAAATACAAAGTTTTCCTCATAGACGAGGGAAAGGAATGTACTGTGTTAATTAATCAGATGTTTGAAATAGATGATTACTTTTCCAAAAGTATCTATTCGTTAGCTCCCAAAGTTTGTTTGGCAAACATAAAGCCGGCGGGGGACACAGGAAAATGGCCCATAGCTGCGATCGAAGTGTTGGATAAAATCTTCAAAGAATACCCCGAGATTTACGCAAACAAGGACGGAAAAATTGAAGATAAATCTATGCCGATGGTAATGTTTTACAAAAAAACAACTGGTGGTACTCTACCATTGGAACCTACACAAATCAAGTATATTTCAATTAACAATTTGCTAGTTAAAATGGGTTTGGCATATCGCAAAAATGTGGTAAAGGCACCAAAAGTCGAACCTTCTGCACCATCGACTGCTATTGCTACGAAATTAGAAGCAGAAAAACCTTTGGCTGTGGATGAGCCGGAACCTGAAACTAAACAGATCATAATTGAAGATGTAGAGGATTGGCTAGAACCATTTAAAATTCAAAAGACTGAATTTAATGCTTGGATTACCTTTGCTGATACTAATGGTACGTTATTATTACACGACGAAGATTTGCATGAACTGTATAAAAACCTTGAAAAATCCTTGAAAGACTACTTTGATTCAGAAGATAAAGATAGTTTAAACCAGTACAAACATAAATTAACACCAGGAAAAATATGCACTATTCATTGGACCGACGGTAACTGGTATAGAGGAAAAATCATAAAGGAAATATCGCCTGAAATGATGCAAGTAGTTATGGTCGATTTTGGAAGTGATCACGAAATTCATATTGATAATCTGTACTCAAAAGTATTATTTGCCGATATACAACCGTTTGCTACCAGAATTAAGTTCTATAAACTCTTTCCAAAGTCTGGAACGTGGATCACCTCAGATCATGACCTTATAATGGATAACATTACGGAATATGCTAATATTGTGATAAAATCTTCACCTGATGATGACATTCCCGAAGCTGAAGTTTATTTGGACGATGGAAGATCTTTGAATAAACTATTAGCAATTGAATCCAAAAATTTAACAAGGAAATTGTATAACAGGCTGGAAGAAGAGGAAGATGCTATTATTATCGAAGAACCGGAAGAAATCGAATGTATAACAGCCACTACCAGTAGTGTGGATACAGAAATCCTAGAAACTTACCAAATCGCTCCTTTTCCAGCCAAAGTATACAAGGAACCAACCAAAATGGCGATAGTCAACGTGATATCGTATGATAAAGTTGTATTAAACTTTATACTCGGATCCAAGGACCATGTTATGCAGTTCGAGAAGATGAACATTGACATTCAAAAATCCGCAGACACTCTAGAACCTCTAACGGATATAGGTATTGATAAACCGTGTATAAGTTTATACGCCGAAGACGGAGTTTGGTACAGAGCCAAAATTTATAGTGTTGAAGACCTAAACTCTGGATGCGTGCTAGTGTATTTTGTAGATTACGGCAATATAGAAAGTGTTTTTATTTCAGATCTTAAGGTAATGAAACCAGAATGGCTAAAATTCCCTGTGCACACATATATAGCCAAACTTGCACTTGATGTAGAGAACAAAGCACATGTCATACATGTCCATCAGTTCATGAAAAAGCTGATTGATAAAGTTAAATATGTCAATATAACCAAAAAGGACCCATTAACTGTACATATTTACAATGATAATGTATTATTATATTACCAAGCATTAATTGATAAGGGGTTAATCACGGATATTAGCCGTGCCCTAGATGTCAGTGATTGAATAGTTAATTATTTTGATTAATAATTCTTTTTCTACATATTTAAAATATGTAATCGTTACGTATTATTTGAATTAAAACATTTTATATTAGTTGACATGTTTAATGAACGTTAATTTTTTTATGTTTTTGAATTAGCTAGATTTACAATACTTAGTGTTAGTTGGTTAAATTTGTTTTTTTTTGTATTTTTTTATGGTTCAATAAAAATCAAACAATTTAAAGTTTTTTTTTTATTTGAGAAAATTATACACTAAGTACGGAAGCGTGTAATGGCTACTATAATATTTTATTATATAACAAGCTGGAAGAACAGGAAGATGCAATTATTATCGAAAAAACGGAAGAAATTGAATGTGTAACTGCCACTACCAGTAGTGTGGATACAGAAATCCTAGAAACTTACTAAATCGCTCCTTTTCCAACCAAGGTATACAACGAACTAACCGAAATGGCGATAATCAATGTGATATCATATGACAAAGTTGTATTAAACTTTATACTCGGATCCAAGGACCATGTTATGCAGTTCGAAAAGATGAACATGGACATTCAAAAATCCGCAGACACTCTAGAACCTCTATAGAGGTTCCGTTATAACGGATATAGGTATTGATAAACCGTGTATAAGTGTATACACCGAGGATGGAGTTTGGTACAGAGCCAAAATTTATAGTGTTGAAGACCTAAACTCTGGATGCGTGCTATGTATTTTTTAGATTACGGCAATATAGAAAGTGTTCTTAAGGTAATGAAACTGTAATGGCAAAAATTCCCTGTGCATATAGCCAAACTTGCAATTGATGTGTAGAACAAAGCACATGTCATACATGTTCATGTTCATGAAAAATCTGATTGTCATTATAACAAAAAAGGACCCATTACATATTTACAATGATAATGTATTATTGTATTACTAAGCATTAGTTGATGAGGGGTTAATCACGGATATCCGTGATATACCGGGTGTTTCAGGAAGTTGGTTCACCCCCCTTAACTTTTTTATGTAGGATCGTGAAATTTGCAGGAGCTATATTATGTATTATTTAGGATTTTTTAACACAAGCGCCTAAATGCAGCTCTCTGTGCAGGATTTTGTTTTGGTTTTTTCTTGGTTTGGTGTACATTAACGTTGGTTTGGCGTCTGTTTGGTTTGGACTTTTTTTGTAAAAAAATGTTTTTTATTTAAAATAACATATTGAAAAACGGTCAACGCATGCGCAGTTTACCAAAACGTTGCATAAAGAGCTGCACATAGGCGCTCTTTTTTTTAACATGGTTAGACATCTTTTGGAACTTCCGTTTCACCGGAAATTAATCAAACTTTCAATTTTTAAATGGAACACCCAGTATATTTTTACATATTTCGATTAAAAAATCCATTCTGATAACAAGCATGTGCCACTTGTCAATTTTTGGCAGGTCATGTCTTTTTTATTTAAATTTTTATTTTAAATCTAGAGTGCCTTAAATTAGCTTATTTGGTTAATTGTTGGTCTAGTATCTTTAGAAAAATACTATTTTGATTTTTCCCCAAAAGTCCAAATGTGGTGGGCTCGAAAATCATACTTTGGTCCATACGTCATTTTTTGCAAACGGAAAGAGGGTGGCTCATTAGGTTAAAATGAAAGAGAATTTTCTTGCAGATATTTTGATACCACACATGAATAGTTAATTTGGAAGAACTTGGAATTAAAACACAAAAGATTTAAAATGAACATTAAACTAAAAAATTACATGACCTGTCAAAATTTGACAAGTGATACATGCTTGTAATCAGAATTGATTTCTGAATCAAAATATGTAAAAATATACAGGATATTCCATTTAAAAATCGAAAGTTCGATTCATTTCCGGCGAAACCGGAAATGCCAAAAAAAATCTAACTATGACAAAAAATCTTAAATTATACGTAATATAGCTTCTGCAAATTTAAAGATCCTAACTGAAAAAGTAAAAAAATTAAGGGGGGTAAACTAGGGACACTAGATCTAGGTCTTAAGTTAGCACCTTCCTGAAGCACCCGGTATATCAGCCGTGCCCTAGATGTGAGTGATTGAATTTTTAATTAGGTAGATTTACATTACTTAGTGTTAGTTGGTTGGTTGATTTTTTTTGTATTTTTTTATGGTTCAATAAAAATCAAAGAATTTAAAGTTTTTTTTTATTTGAGAAAATTGTACACCAAGTACGGAAGTGTGAAAGGGCTACTATAATATTTTATTACGAATTTCCGACAAAGTCAAAATTTAACCAAAATTTTGGGAGGGCTTGAGCCCCCTATACATATGTATATGTAAAAAATATGTGCGTAATTTTACTTTTATAGTTTGATTTGAGGGGGGCTTAACAAAATTTGGGGGGCCCCCTTATTCACGCCTGTGACTTTAAGTCAAAGAATTTTGCTTAAATTTTGACTTTTTTCTTCCCCACTTTTTCTCTTGAGTGCATAAGGTTGAATCAATTTAGGTTAATTAGCAATTGCAATTGTAACCTTAAGGTTACATATGAATGAAGAATGTTCTATGAAGGAAATATTATATTATCCTTTATCAGATAAATTTATCTTAAGTTTATCTGATACTGGGATATATAGTTCCAGTGGGTACTTTTGGTGGGATTATTTGTCCCAATGGTAGTTTTGAATCAGTCAAAAAAATATATAAAATACTGCTGCCAACAAAATAATACTTTCCCCTATTATAGGGCATATAATGTGCCTAGGTTCATTAAAATCAAAATTTTGTTTAAACGAAAAAAATACAAAAAAAATACAAATTTTTCAAAAAAAAAAAAAAAATCAGTCTTTTTTTTCGTAAAACGAAAAATTAATTGAAAAAAAATCTTCATGAAAAAATTTGTTTTTACCCCATTTTACCCCCTTACCCCAATCCGATTTTTACCAAAAACAATCCCAGCCTGGAACTTTAGATAATCAACCTATTATCCTAATTTTAAGTCGTTATCCCAAAGCGTTCTTGAGTTATTGTGGTCACAAATTTCCCGAACACAGACCGACCGACAGACAGATTTTTTTTTGACGGAAATTATATTTTTTGGATATAAAACGTCCAGAAACGTAAAAAAAACTCGAAAAAAGGCAAATTTTTCGAATTTTTTTTACAAACGCAAGAAAGTAAAAATATATTTTTTTTTCTTCTGGAAAGTGTGTACCCAAAGAAACTTTTAAAGTCGTTTTATGGCAAATTTGCCTAAAGAAATATAAATGGCATTTATTATAATAAATGCCCCTCGTATATGTTCAACTTACCATCTACTAAAGTTGCAGAATATCGTTACCTTTGCCGTTTCAGAAAACTACCGCTAGAGGGAGCGTTTCTAGGTAACGGCCATCTTTATCCCCACTACTATTTCCGGTGTTGTAGCTGCACATGTCGTTCAGTTGATTTTTTCAACGTCCTCATTTTTTCGTGCATCGGCTTTTGGGTAAGTTCATTCTTTAAATATTTCAATCATCATAATACATTATTATTAAATTATTTTAAAATACAAAGCTAAGTGAATCAAATATTGTTATTCGTGGTATATTTCAGCAATGGATGCAGAAGTATTCGCAGAAAAAAAGATTTTAACTGTTGATGATGTTGAGAAACTCGAACAACAAAATTCACGCTTAGTTCCTGAACACAAGGCTTTTATGTTGGAAGTGGAAGCTAAAAAACATTGGGATTTATTCTATAAAAGAAATGAGACCCGTTTTTTCAAAGATAGACATTGGACCACGCGTGAATTTGAAATGCTTTTAAACGATAAAACTATGAGTACAAGAACCTTATTTGAAATCGGTTGTGGTGTAGGCAATTTTGTGTTTCCCTTAATCCAAGAAAACTTGAATTTATATATTTTGGCATGTGATCTATCTCCTAGAGCAGTAGAATTGGTTAAAAGTAACAAACTATACAACGAAAAGTATATCAAGGCATTTCAGTTTGATATAACATCGGGTGGAGATATATATTCAATTGTACCCCAAGAATCTGTAGATATAATAACTTTAATCTTTGTTTTGTCTGCTATACATCCTGAGAAGT
Source organism: Brachypterus glaber (assembly GCA_958510825.1). Classification (NCBI taxonomy): domain Eukaryota; kingdom Metazoa; phylum Arthropoda; class Insecta; order Coleoptera; family Kateretidae; genus Brachypterus; species Brachypterus glaber. Next base: position 35,688,730 of record OY294048.1, read on the forward strand.
TTAATAAAACACTAAAAACTATCTACAGTCTACTTAAACCTGGAGGTGTTTTGTTATTTCGAGACTATGGACTTTACGATATGGCTCAGTTGAGGTTTAAAGCTGGTCATAAAATAGCAGATAATTTCTACATGAGACAAGATGGAACTAGGAGCTTTTACTTCTCTACGGAGTATATTGAAAAAGTACTAAAAGACACTGGTTATGAAATCATTACAAATAGTTATATTCATCGGAAAACTATTAATGTAAAAGAAGGAGTTGATGTACCCAGAATTTTTGTCCAAGTCAAAGCACAGAAACCTACAGGTATGTTTTTCTTTACTTTTTATTTTGTGCTTAAAAAAATATATATATTTTTGTATTTGCAAAAATGCATTTATTTTTTTTTTACTTTTTTACGTTTGCCGAAATTTTGATTGATTGATTTCCGCAAAAAAACTGTCTTTTGTTCCAAGACTGTTTTTGGTAAATATCGGGCGAGGGTCAATGTGGAAAAAACTATTTGCAATAGCTAGGTTACATAGAAAAAACTGTTTTAAAACTAAAATTTTATTTTCTTTTATTAAAAAAATCTTTTTAATGATTTTTGTTTTAAATTTTTTATTTATGTATTTTTATTTTTTTCAATGATGTCTTTGGTAATTTGCGACTGAACAAGCTATGTCGAAAATTTTAACTGAGTTTCAATAACTTAATTAACTGTAACTTTAAATTATTTTAATTTCTACTTATTGATTGATCTATTTTTAATTTATTTCAGAATGAAATACTGTGACAGTGTGTGACTTTACATGAATGAAAATGGTGAGTAATGTTTTTAACTTAACTTTTTGTTATTCAATTATTATATTATTCACAGTGCCTGTGCTAGAATAATATTATATGGTAGTTTTGAATCTTTAAAAAAATTCAAAAATCATCCTAGACAAGAAATTCTTGGATACAAATTTGTTTCATAAAAAATTTTCCTTTTTTTTTTTCAAAAGTCCGTTCACGATTTTTGTAAAAACGATAACTCAAGAAATATCCGTTTTTTTTATAAGGGGTCGTCTATAAAATAAGTCACGTTTTTAAGTGATTTTATTAACTTTAATTTGCAGTTTGTTTTGATTTCCCGGGATGCGCTTTACCATAAGCTTCATAGAGCATATTGTACAAAGAACTGAAATCTGACATGACAGTCTTTGATATTCAACTTTTTTCGCGAAATATAACTCTGCGAATTCACCTTAGAGGATGGAAGGGAGAGAGTGAGCATTAGAGAGAGAATTATAGGCCCAACTTTTTTTTGCATAAGAGTAGTGTAATAAGAGACCCTGGTTCTTGCTTCTCATTGGATGGTTTAAGTATATAGTAATACTATGCCTTGTTATCTATCTCACTCCAACATCGGAAGCGCGCTGGATATTAGGCCGAGAATATCTCAATTTATTAGGTATATGGATGCCAATTTGTCAGTACTGCTATCTTAGGGTAAAACCATGAAGCAATTCCGACCGCCAAAATATGAATAGATAGATTGAACTATTCAAAAAAAATCTGCTGACCAAAATGTAAAAAAATCATTTTGAGTAGGTCAATAAAATGTTTGGTGTGACGTCACACTTGACCATGCCCATCCTCCCTCATGTCACACTTCGTCACAAATGCCTGACCCTCTCCTCCCCCTAAAGGTGTGACGTATTTTATGGATGAACCCTAAATTGATTCACAAAAATTGACAAAAAAAGTTTTAACAGATTAAACCAAATATTTTCATATCTGCAAATCGAAAAATCGCCGGCGTTCATGGCTTAATAAAGACACTGGTTCTTCCACAATGGTTAAAACTTTATCACTCATGTCTTATTGTTCCGATTTTTTTTATATGATGAATGGCATGCACCACTCTTACTTTTTGTGCAGAGAAACAAGCCACCGAAACTGACTAAATTGATTGAATTAAATATATTTTTTTGTACTATGTATCATACTTTTTTGCTGATTTTTTATTTTATTTATTTCCAGATTTGTTATTGGTGATTATTTCAAATACCTGCCATGAGTGAGACAGAAAAAGTTATAAAATAGGTAAGTCTGTTCTTAGAGCCGCTCTAATAAGCGGGACCAGTTTTGGTTCCCAGAAAAGTTTAATGTTTGTTAATGTTATACATTTTATATTATTTCTAGAATAGAGTCAAAACATATTACTTTCCCCCAGTAAAGTCTTGCGTTATAAAAAAAATGTTTTATAGCATTTTTTACATTTTTTGATTGAGTGTAGTTTTATAAAATATGCAAACAGAAATTCTCTGTCTATTCGGGAAATTTGTGACGATGATAATTCGAGAACGCTTTGCGCTAAGGTCTTCAGATTTGGAATTAAAACTCCTTATCCAAAAAAATCACTTTTTGAAAACAAAATTGAACAAGTGTTATTTTTTTTTTTGTTCGAAGCATAGTAAAAAATATTTAAGTATTATGATAATTTCGGTTTTTACTGTTGTTTTTTTACCTACCCAACAAAAAATATCAAATAAAATTTTTCGCGACATTGGTCCTGAGACCTGCATGCCCTAATTAAACTGGTTCTTCCGCAAAACAATGTTAGCCCTGCCAATACCTGCGCCTTATTCTTTTAATTTTTTTATATGATGAATGGCATGCACCACTCTTATTTTCAGTGCAGAGAAACAAGCCACCGAAACTGATAAATTTAGTTAAATATATTTTTTTGTACTAAATAGTAAATATTTTTTTTTTCTAATGTTTTCCTATTTTTTTTTTCTAGATTTGTTATTGGTGATTATTTCGAATACCTACCATGTGTTAGACAAGAAAAAGTTATGAAATAGGTAAGTCTTTTTTTAAATATTTTTTTACAAAATAAAAAACTAATCCTTAATAATCAATGTAATCTACCCAAAATGCGTAAGGCCTACCTTAAGGTGCAAGATGCAAAAAGCCGATGCAAAAAGCCGACCTAAAACTATTAAATTTTTCTTGTTTTTAAAAGCTTTATAAATATATTAAAAAGGTAATATTTATTATACAGGGTTATTCAGAAATAAGTTAGAGAAATTTAAGAGGTGATTCTACATTAAAAGAATATGAAAAAAAGTTCCTAAAGGTTAGTCCGGAAATGAGTTCTAAGGGAGCTATGGCTCTTTAAAACTGTAATATAAATAAAGTTTTTAATTAATAACTCTTGTACCCTTTAAGCTAGAGCGACGAGCTTTTGCATATGTACTAGTACTAATAAGGGCAATAAGTTTATGTTAATTTATTTTTTTTATTTATCCAGAGGCGTGCCTAGAACAAAATATGTGAGGCTTAACACAATTTTGTCCCAAACTTTTTTATATGTATTTTTTTTTATTTGATTTTTTGTAATAAATATAGATTTCTTCAGTAAAAATGCATGAAAAATGTCATACAGAGTAACACCGTTTTCAAAAAAAAAAAAAAAATGCAATTAAGAGCAAGTAATATTTTGTGCCACTAAAAATGTTACTTTTTAAAAGGCTATAACTCCTATAATATTAAATTTAAGTGTTTTGGTGAAGAATACTTTTTTGCTTAGTTTTAAGTGAAGAATCACCCTGAAGTATTAAAATTATCAAAATTTGCGTTACGTAATACTTGAATGTTCCCTTAAGTAGTTACTTTTTAATGATGAATGGCATGCACCACTCTTATTTTCAGTGCAGAGAAAGAAGCCACCTTGACTGATCAATTTTTTAAACATTTATAGCAGTTAATGTTTTTATTTGGAAAATAATTATAAATATTTCTTTGCAGATAAGGGTTTCCACCTCTGAAAACCATGCTAGATATTGGAAAAACAAGGTAAAAAAAAAAACAAACTAAAATATATTAATTCAAACAAAATAGTATTTTTTTTATTATTTTAAGAGTTCTATTTTAATATAAATATGCAATATGTGAGATGGCAATTTCTAAACTTTTTCCTTTATATTTTAAACGGTTTGCCTAAAGCACTTGAAATTGAGCATTTGGCTTATCGTCTTGTAAATTTCAGGACGTCGTATCTCCATTTTTTTCGATTTTGGACTTAAACGCTTTATACAGTGCGGTCCAAAAGTCCCCCCCTCCCCTCTTAACTTTTGAACGAGTTGAGATATCGATTTCAAATTTAGAACTCTTAAATAAGACAACTTAAACTATCTTTAAGCATATATTTGATACTTTTATCTCTTAAAATGTGAGCAGGGGGGCATGGGGGGAAATTTTTTTAAATGGAAAGGGGGTTCGTGTGATATATCATTTTAAAGCTTATAAAATTCTCCATTTAACTCCATATTTTTAAATAAAAAAAAAATGGGTTGAAAATGGGTATTAATGTCAAAATTCCTCTAAAAAAACAAATAATTTTTTAAAAATGCCTAATTTCATCATAAAAAAATGTTAATTATACTTTTAAACTAATTTTAGTTGACATAAATAAAAATTAATAAAAAAAAACTTAAAAAATCGAATGTTTTAGCACAAAAAATTAAAAAATCAAAACCTTAAAAAACATTTTTAAAAAATTTAAAAATGTTAGTTTAAATAGAGAATTTTATAAGCTTTAAAATGATGTATCGCACGACCCCCCTTTCCATTTAAAAAAATGTCCCTCCATGCCCCCCTGCCCACATTTTAAGAGCTGAAAATATCAAATATATGCTAAAAGATAGTTTAAGTTGTCTTATTTAAGAGTTCTAAATTTGAAGTCGATATCTCAACTCATTCAAAAGTTAAAAGGGGGGGGGGTGAATTTTGGACCGCACTGTATTATGTAATATGTGGTTTATTAAAAAATTGTTTATAACAAAATTTAATTAAAATATTCTACAGTAATTTTGCAAATACTTACAAAAAGTTCAAATAGACATTCAAGTGTGGTGAAGTTGAAAATTCGATCACTAATTTAGTGATGTCGAAATCTATCACTAATGTTGTGAAGTGGTATTTAATTCGGTTATAGCCGAGCAGTAAATTATAACTTTTATTATAACTTACTCAGTTAGGTTGGCCATACAATCTTCTATCGTATTTAAAGTATACCCGAGCGGAGAATATTCTTAACCACTTATTACTTTATTCGGGAGACGGCGCTTTGGAAACAGATAAAACGATTTCTTCTTAACTTTAGAATAATATATTAAATAAATGTGAATAAATTCTTCAAGAACCTGAAAGATCAATTCTTACTTAAAAGTCCTATTTCTATGCAAAGCCCTTAAATTCTAATTTCCATTATGTAATAGTTTTCCATTAAATACTTCTAAATTAAAACATTCTATGTTTGAAATCCCAACTATTTGTAATCATTTTCAAATCCCAATTTATTGTCCACATTTATCAGAGTTCATACTAACAGTATTTATAAGTGTCCAATTATTTTTATGTCTGATAAAACGAGTCTCAAAATTTTTCTAAGTTTAAAAACTATTTTTTAATTCAAGAATAAATCTCAAAATTAATTCTCACAGAAACTACATTTTCACTTTTGAATTTGACATAGCGACACCCTGAATAAAACTGAATCAATATGAATCTTTTCATAAGTTTATATAGCTAATAAGAAGGTCACTGGTTAAATTTATTTGACAATGCTATTAGCGCAAAATATCTACAAAGATACCGCGCATATTTAATTACCCCGACAAAAGAGTTTCAGTCTCATCAATTTGCAAACTAATTGCTATTTCTGACATCTGAAACGATCATTTTGACCATAAATTAAATTTGTATAAACAATTAAGATTACTAGACAACTTTTAAGTTATACCGACAAGAACTACCGAGGAGGGGTCCGATCAAATGTAGGACAAACCGAACTCTTCCGAAGCCGAATCTCGTAAAGCCAGATTGTATCATAGCGCAATATTAAAGAAATATTATTTTAAAATTTTAACAACATATAAAAAATTCAGATCATAAGACAAGTATTTCAACATTATGGGAAAAATCTACGAGTAAAAAACATTGGGCAGGGGACTTTGCCAAAGTATGGGGCTTCCGGATAATACTTGAATGCCATTTAGTGATGAAATTATAGTTCAAATGAGAGTAATGATTACAATCGCATTTGTCTTTCGCTCCTAGCTGACAAAATATTTATGTGTTTTATATTTTTCATTTTTAAATATAGTAAATAAATGTAACCATTTTTTATTTCAGAAGTGCCATTGGACATATTTCTATTCCAAGACATGCCAATATTCACAGGTTAGTAAAATGGTTATAATAATATCCCTGTTAGAAAAACTCCATGGAACGTAGAACCTATAGAATACAGAAGAAAATGATAGAATTAATTTGCTTCTATCGGTTTATTGTCGTTGAAACGTTCTATCAGCTATTTCATTGGTAATTATTTGAAAAATTGCATTTTTCCGCACTTTTTTTGTTCCGTCATAAAAAATCAATAGATCGATAGAAGTGCCGATATATCAATAAATGGCATAGACATTTAATGTAAATCTCTAATATCGGTATCGATCAACGAACTAATAACTCTTCCCTCTAGAATAGGCATTTCATTTGTAAAAACTGACAAAAACGTAGCCAACATACATTTGTCTGTCTTACTCGCACAGCTTTGTTCTAACAGAGACAACAATAACAGTTATTGGTAACTGTTATTGTTCAGGCCTGAATATACCTACTATTTGTTTACAAACAAACCGAGATGTTGGCGATACTTTATATTAACGGTATGCGTATTCTAGAGAGAAGAGTTATTATTTCGTTGGTATCGATCTATTACTAATGGTGATTTTTTCCGGTTTAATTTTTAAGAATTCACTAATCGCCAATCATGGACTCCAAACCAAACATTTTAATCTGGTGTGGGGACCTGCATCTTGAATAACCGGCTGGATCGGAAGGGGTTAAACCTTATTTATTGAAAAATTTTCGCCTTTAAAAGATGTCTGTCAAAGACCAAATTTGCCAAACGAGTTTTTTTTTGCAATATTTTGTAATATTTTCACCTACGAAATTATTAGCTATAAAGCTGTAGAAAACAAGCAAAAAAATACTATTTTTTTGCAAATTCTTTTTTGTATTAATTAGAATTTTCGCCTGCGGCTCTAGTGTTGTGCTTTTTTACAAATGCATGTATTTTTTTTAAATTTGCGAAGGCCTCATTTGTTTAATAACTTACTTTAATCTACTTTTTTGCATATAACTTAAAAAAAATCGCCTGCAGCGCTTATTTCGTTTAAAATTTTTTTTTTTTGCATATAATAATAATAAAATAAAATTTATTCGTCCACAAGAAACTAACATAATATAAAGTTTATGGAGGGACACCTCTAATTAATAACCTAAATATTTCACATTAAATTTGATTTCCTTAGATATATTAACTTAGATAAATCACAGATAAAGTTGTTTTTTTTTACTTTTGGACTAATTTAACTTACATTTAACATTAATTTTAATTTTTTAAGTTTATATAACATATTATTTTTAAAATGTTTTTTTTACAAATCCTATAATATAGGATAAAATCCATATTATGGATTTTTTTTCGATTTGTGAGGGCTTCATTTATTTAAGTAAACTTTCCGCACTTTTTGTATATTATAAAAAATTTTGCCGACGGTAATACTAAGCTATCTAATCGCTTCGTTTGGACTGGCTCTATACAAGATTTCTTTTTCGGGCAACAGTCGGGGAAAAATAAAAAATAAATGGCTGAATTTTTTTTTTTTTAAATTGACCACCCTATTATAACTTTAACTGTAATTGTTATATGTCTTAAAAACCAAGACGCAGTGAACTCCTAAAAAATTTAAACTGGTAAATCGATCAAGACCGGTTTATACACTTAACGTAAGGCCCTTCCATATGGCGGATGTATTGACTGGGTCAGTTTGACCCTAACTTTACGCAGTCCCAGCTCCGCTTGACAGAAACTCCAAAGTCAAAGTGGCGTTTTGTACTGCGAATATAAAGTTCAGTGCTCGCTATGTTTGCTAAACTATTTCATATTTAGTATAATACATTGTACTGATACAATTCATTAAAATTAGGAATAACTCATTAAAAGATTTAGTTTTTTAACTCTTTAAAATTATTAAATGAGTATTGTTTGTTGCAGATCTCTAATGGCTGGTACTTTTATGAGAAGGAAAAATGCCGGAAATACAAGGTAAGACCAATTATTTTTACTCAATATCAAATTAAACATGTAAGTGCAAACTGTAAAATTATTGTACATGAAATATACGATATCAGAAGTGCCGATGTATAAAACCTTGATGTTTGGTGTGTGCTAAGCTATATAGTTTGATTTTTTCTAGAAAAAGTGGGGTTAAATTGTCATATGTAATACTTTGTGAAAATTTTGGATGTATCAAAAATATACCGAATCTGGAGGTGTATTTGCAGGACTATTTTTTGAAACAATTTTTTAACAATTTAAACCTTCAAAAGTAATTTAAATAAATAATAATAATTTGATGTTAATTTCATTTGACACAATAAATTCATGTTTGACATTTCTAATTTTTGGAATAAAAAAAATTTAAATTCGTTAAATTTTAATAATATTGAATAAAAATAAGCTAATAAAATAATAAATTAAGAATATATACATATTGTAGATGATAAACATCCATATCAGCATTATAATCAACTCTTAATTGTTAAATTAACTTAGCAAATGGTTTGACTTTTTTACATTTTTAAACGTTTTTAGGTCAAATTACGACGAATAAAGTGTAAAAATCGGTTTTTTAGTACAGCTGATCTTCGTGACCGTAAGATAGAGCCACCGTCTCGGGTAAACTGCAATTCTACAATATTTTAAAAACTTTACAAGATTGTCAGCGATAAGGAATTAGCCGAATTCTTAAACCCTTTATGTAGGAATTGAATGATCCTAACTACGCAGTCCCAGCTCCGCTTGACAGAAACCTCAAAGTCAAAGTGGCGTTTTGTACTGCGAATATCAAGTTCAGTGCTCGCTATGTTTGCTAAACTATTTCATATTTAGTATAATACACAGTACTGATACAATAATAAGTTATTCATTAAAATTAAAAATAGTAATTACATAGAAATATTTAATTATTTACTGAATATTGTTTGTTTGTTGCAGATCTAATGGTTGACACTTTTATGAGAGAAAATATGCCAGAAATAAAAGGTAGGATACATTTATTTTTACTTGTTAGCAATTTTTAAGAAGAAAAGTTATTACTTTTCAAAAGAGTTTTGTTAACCTATCATAATAACCCACGATTTGTCCCAAAAAATCTCGAAAGTCCGTGTACAAATATTTTGTAGTGGTTCACCTCGAATTAACTAACATACTTCAAATTATATTTAAAGGATTTAAATATTTAGTAAAATAGAAAACAAAATCAATTAAAATATAGCTTTACCAAATTTCATCGAAATGGCTACATAATCCAAGTAATTCCCACAAGACTGACGCCAAAGAGCGACCGCAAAAAATAAAGAGTTTTTTTAGCCTGTTCATAAAACACCTGTAACTTCGATTGGAATTGATAAAATGTAACGTATAAGTGCTCAGTTTTTTTTTCTGTACATGAACTTGTGCAAAAAGCCAGATTTATTGTTCTAGAAGCTAAACATCCCCTTAAACAAAGGGTTAACTATGGGTACTTGAATTGTATACTCTAAACTTTCTCACATTTTATTAAACATAACTGGCTGGATCTCTTAAACACATAAATATCAAGCTTAGAATGGTTTGGAAAGTCCAAATGAGCTAGTGAATGACCAGGTAGCGCTTTATAAATATTCCTGGACCGTTCTGTCACATGTGTATCAGAAGTTTGGCGCAACGATCTGTTATTCGGCAACATTCAACAACCTACTTTTGGCCGTTACGTTAGTAAACTTTGAAGCACGTAAAGAGTGACCGCAAAGTTAGCGTGTTTTTCAAACACCTGTAACTTTGATTGGAATCGATAAAATGTAACGTATAAGCTCTCAAAATTTTTGTCTGGTCATGAACTCGTGCAAAAAGCAAGATTTATTGTTCTAGAAGCTAAACATCCCCTTAAACAAAGGGTTAACTTGAATCGAGTCTTATACTTTCTCACATTTTGGATCCGATTCGATTCGATTTTTCTTTAGATACTTTATGATTTACTACTTTTTTTGGTGCTTGGGGTAGTTTAACCCTTTTTGTGGGGGTGGGTTTTCATCAAATCCAAGGGTGATACCCTCTAACTCAGTTCTTCAGTTCACATTTTACCATGTGCACCTGTTGACAGTGTGAAAGGAAATTGACAGAAAGGTCAAATTCCGGAAAGACGTGAAATCATGAAAAACCGATAACCTGTAAAACCCTAGAAAGAATAACAGGTTGCCTACCCTCAAAGAGCACATTTCACATGATTATAATTTATATTTAAATTCCCTAATTTTGGTTTCATTACACACACCCTTGCTTTTCGTGTTTTTGGTTAACGATATAACAACTCGCTGCCAAATTGTAGGTGGTCCGTGGTGGGATACAAGCTCAAATGTTACAGTTGATTTGGAGTTCTCTAATTAGGATATATCTTCATTTTTTCAGTGGTTATATTTAGCGTTTACAGTATTATGGTCATAATTAAAATAATAAAATGCTATTTATTTACGTTTTTGAAAATTTGTCAGTATAACCAAGTCGTCTTTGGTATAACAAATAAGCTGTATTCTTCATGGTACATGATACCATAGGCGCCGACTTTTCAAAATCCCAGGGGGGGCCAAATTATTTTGAAATAAAAAATCATATAAAAGATGTGGGTTTTTGTATATGACAGGGGAAGATCTACGAAATCAGTCTAGGGGGGGGTAAATTTCAAAAAAAGATATTCACCGCAATGTTTACAGCCTATATACAAAGAAAAATAAATTTAAAAATCTGGCGTCTCGCCAAAATTCAGAAAATTGACCAGATATGCCTGCCAACCATGGCAATAAGTTTGGACTTTTTTTTAAAAAACATTAAAAAGTTACAGTCTTAAATTAAAACAAATGTGGGGAATTGTACAAATTTGGTGGTATATTTTAGGTTTAAAACAGTTCTTAGAATAGCGCCATAATTTTTTTTATATGAGATTCAAGTATCCAGTTTTATAATTTGGAACTTTACAAAAAATATAAGAAAATTTTATTGCCACAGGCGAAAATTTTGATGAAATAGAAGATTTATTATGAGTATAGACAATTTTCCAGGCAGGGGGGGGGCTGTAATGAGTCCAGGGGGGCCAGGGCCCCCCGGAGTCGGCGCCTATGGGTGTGTATACACATATAATACAAGTACCTTAGGTAACCTATAGGTACTTGTATTATAAGTGTATGCTCCGGGAGAATTCTTTTCATTAAAAAATACCCCTCCGGAGTCGGCGCCTATGCATGATACAGGGTGAATGTTAAAACTGTTACTGTTATTTCGGTACATAATTAAATGCGTTAACTGCACAACTAAGTCAGTTGGTTAAACAACAATTGTTTATTCAATGTTAGGTATGTGCTAGATAAAACTTAACGGGTTGGTTTCGCTAACACCACGAGGACCAAAAATCCAATGAGTGGAGTTTGATAGTAGCCTTCCCACATTTTTAATCTTTAATTATTTTTTTAAACTTAATTTTTTCATATGGAAGAGGTAACATTTTATCTAAATTAAGCACTATCCGCAGGCTTGCATAATCAAACAACGCATAATAACATAATTTTCACGTAAGATTGACTGATAGATGATAAAATAAGAAAACGAGCAAGTTATGTAAATAATTTTCATAAGCATAAGCATATAAGATTGACTGATAGATGATAAAATAAGAAGACGAACGCAAGTTATGTGATTATGTTATTATGCGACATGTTGGGTTATGCAAGCTTGTGGATAGCGCTGAAAATATCGACTATTGTTTTGGTACAGCGGTGAAGTAAATGTTTTTAGAACGGGTTCAGTCAGGCTTCGCTCTTCAAATCGAGAATTAGATAAAACTTTCCATCTACATTATTTTTTTTGAAATTTAAATGTTTTTCCCAGATCACAATTGAAAGATTGTTAAATTTATATTGTTTTTTTTTTCTAGATTGAAACGTGTAGCTCAATTATCAGAATCCTGGTTATTTTCTACAACAGATTAAAAGGTAATATTTAAAATAAAATATAATTTAAATAATTATAATTATTTTTTATGTTAAAGACATAATTCTGATTTAGAGCAGTAAAATATCATAATTATAATGCATTGAAAATAATGCCTTACTTCTTGTGCGCAGTCCCAGCTCCGCTTGACAGAAACTCCAAAGTCAAAGTGGCGTTTTGTACTGCGAATATCAATTTCAGTGCTCGCTATGTTTGCTAAACTATTTCATATTTAGTATAATACACAGTACTGATACAGTTACACTATTTTCCTATGCATTTTACCCTCGTACAGTTGGCCCCACAAAAAACGCAAGATTTAAATATGCTAAAATGTCAATTTTGCTAATTATTTCAAAGTTTAAGTAAGATTTTAAGAAATAGGTTAGATTAATTTGACAATTAATTGTCAGTTTTTTCAAAGTTTATTACAGAAAATGCATGCGAATAATGTCGAATATTAAAAAAATAATAATAATAAATAATAAACTGAAAAAACATTTAGAATATTTAATCAAATCAAAAATTAAAACACAATATTTAGTAAATCTTGTGAAAAAATAAAAATTTGAACTCTACTAACCAAACATATAATTTATGAAAATTATGATTTTCGTTTAAAAAAAGGTTTTTCCGGAGGTTTTCTTTTTCGCTTTTTTAATCTTGGAACTATCGATGCGGCGACGGGCGGTGGTTTTTGACCCAGGAAAAATTTTATTGTTTATAGCATGCACCGCTTCTTGTAAATGGTATTCTCTCAAATAATTAAGTAAATTTTCATCCTGTATTTCATTTGATATCTTCTTTCTTTCCGAGTCTGCACGCCCTTTCCTCCTCCATTTATTTTTTCTTCAATCTTAACCATTATTCTTTTTTCTATGATCATAATACCACCCTCCGAAACACTAATAACCTTGCCACAATTAAAGGTCTCTACTAGTCACAATCACTTCCTTACATCCTGCTTCCAATATACTAATAGTTGGAGATTTCTTAACATTTCTTAACGCATTTCTAATTACTTTATAATTATTATAAGTAATTTTGACAAATATTGTCAACATGTCAACGGCTTTGTTTGTATTATAATTATTGAATTTACGCAACTAAATTTTCATCTTGTTTTTTTTTTTCGTATTCAACTGTACATGTGCGTTTTACTTTTGAAACTGCAGGGTGCCCACAGATTAGGGAAACCAGGGAATTTTATCAACTGTAAAAAATAAAAAATCAGGCAAACTAAAAAAACTCGGCTCTACATAAATTATGTAACAATAAATTATTACTAAAACTTAATAAATTATTACTAAAACAAGTATTCGTTCATAAAGTTTTACCAATCCGTCGACCCGTTTTACAGAAGAAAAGTGAAAAACAAAATAAAACAACTCAGAAACAAAACATAATTCAATTTTTACGCATATTGGTTTTAAAAACTTTTTTTTGTGCATTAAAATCAAGGAAATTTCTAAATTTTGATCTGGGAAAAATCAGGTGGTCACCCTGAACTGGTCGTTTCACTTTCGTAGATAAAATTAAGGACACTAGATTAGTTAAGTCTGGTTCATTTGCCAAGTGGGGGCGCCACCAATCCAGTGTCCTTAGCGCCACCAGTCACAGTCACGGTGAAATAGTATATATTACTTGAGAGGAAAGTGTTTTATGTCCTGAACGTTAAATTTTATTAAATATACCATTTAATTTTATTTTTACCTCATCTCTAATGAAATGTCAAAAGGTTCTTACATTTTATTTTTTGTGTTTGCATCTTGATTCATAAATGTGCTTCTAGGCTAGAAGTTCTAGCTATTATAATATTCTTTTTTATTCGATTGTATCTAAAAGTGCCACTTTTTGTTTTATAAATCTGTACGAAAAATTTGGTTTTTCGCACTGGTGCAAAAAGTTAAATAGTCGACGCTGATTGGTTGATTGATATTGAAACTGACATTAAATTTTATATACTTCATTTTTTTGTCAAAAATATAAAATTTACAATTATTGTTTATATTACAATCTAATAAAAAAATAGTGTATTATATACGGACAAAAACATTAATATTGCCAACCTCGCTCTCCGAGCTCGGGTGGCATTCTCCATAATCGCCCTAAACACAGTATTTTTCGTCCCTGTGTCATAAACTCCTATTAACGATTCGCTATTAATTGATAGTAAACATTCAACCAAATCAAATTAAATTTTTGAATAAAAAAATGTACAAATTCTGTAACAAACTTTTTTTTGTAAATGTTTCTACAATACTTTTTTTAATTTCAGATATGTACACCTTGATATGGCTCTACGTGATACTGGCTAAAAATAGAGGTAAGTTAATTTTATTATCCTTATGCTAATATGAAACCATCGCATATTTTTTATAGTCACATAATTAAAAATATAAAAAAAAAATCCTATAAACATTGGTCCAAAAATGAGACCTTAGGAGTGGCCCTCTTTAGAAGTCCAGGGCATTTTTAATAATTTTAAATAAAAATTTCCCCTGGTAGGTTTAATGATGAAATTATAGTTCAAATGACAAAAAATGATTACACACGCATTTGTCTTTCGCTCCTAGCTGAATAAAATAAAATGTAAATAAATTAAATATTTATATTTAGAGAATTTTAATATTATTTTTTTGTTTATTTGCAGGTTGATTCATTTAATTTCGACCAGTCCTCTCTCTTTCCAGCATTCAAAAAGTAAGTAAAACAGTTAAAAAATACACTATGCTGTAAAAATAGATTTCGCAACTTCAACGTTATAGTCAAATTCATAGCTGTTCGGACTGACAACATCACATAATACCTAAATACCATTTTTTTGCATTTTACCTTGTTAATTTGCCGTTTTGGATGAGTATAGCAAACGTCACACAGCTTGATGGACAAAATTATAAAAAATTCAGTATTAACTTAAAATAATCTGTTGATAACGAAAAAAAAAATAGTTTAAAAAATCTAAAGCTTAGGGGCAATTTTTATAGGGGTTAAAATTTGTAGATTTTAATAAAAAATCTAAAAAAAAATAAAACCAACTCTAAATAACCTGTTGATAACGGAAAAAATAATTTTAAAAATGCTTAAGGGCGCCAATCACCCTAAAAACAGTGTTTTTCGTCCTTAAATGGCTATATTAGATAATTAATTTTGGTGATGAAATTATAGTTCAAATGACAAAAAATGATTACACACGCATTTGTCTTTCGCTCCTAGCTGAATAAAATAAAATGTAAATAAATTAAATATTTATTTATATTTAGAGAATTTTAATATTATTTTTTGTTTATTTGCAGGTTTGATTCATTTAATTTCGACCAGTCCTCTCTCTTTACAGCATTCAAAAAGTAAGTAAAACAGTTAAAAAATACACTATGCTGTAAAAATAGATTTCGCAACTTCAACGTTATAGTCAAATTCATAGCTGTTCGGACTGACAACATCACATAATACCTAAATACCATTTTTTTTGCATGTTACCTTGTTAATTTGCCGTTTTGGATGAGTATAGCGAACATCACACAGCTTGATGGACAAAATTATAAAAAATTCAGTATTAACTTAAAATAATCTGTTGATAACGAAAAAAAAATAGTTTAAAAAATCTAAAGCTTAAGGGCAATTTTTATAGGGGTTAAAATTTGTAAATTTTAATAAAAAATCTAAAAAAAAATAAAACCAACTCTAAATAACCTGTTGATAACGGAAAAAATAATTTTAAAAATGCTTAAGGGCGCCAATCACCCTAAAAACAGTGTTTTTCGTCCTTAAATGGCTATATTAGATAATTAATTTTGGTGATGAAATTATAGTTCAAATGACAAAAAATGATTACACACGCATTTGTCTTTCGCTCCTAGCTGAAATGTAAAAAAAAAATTAAGTTTATGAAGGTTTATATTTTTTCGCTATAGAAAGTTTTTTTTTCAGGGTTCTTGAGTCAAGTAGAGCCCATAAGAAGGTGTACAACAAAAAAATAAGTGAGTTCAAATTAATTTAGTATTTAATTATAGTTTTATGTAACTTGAATACAAGATTTTATCTAATGCCAAAATAAAATTTTTTGATTAATAAATTTATAATGTATGACACATGGAATTAAGCTATTTATTCGGTCTTGTCGTGCTATCGCTAACGCTCACCCGTCATTCCGTGGCAACTCTGCGTTGTCACGCACGCTTCGTTCGAAAAACTATAGTAACTACAGTTTTTCGGGCTACAGTGTAGTTAAACGTCCTTGTATCATAAGCATTAATCGGAATAAATTCAGTTATGACTCATCAACGTTGAAAATAAACACAGAAACATAGGCTTACGGAATAATTTTGCCGAATTATGAGGGAAATTTTTATAAATCGAAACATTTGACGACTAATTTGTTACACACAACAATATTGAATATACATATTAACCATAAATATGTAAATATATCGGTGTTTTTCGAAGAAAATAAAAATGTAAATATTTAAAACCTCGCGTCAACGATAGAATCGACGCGGCGCCTATGCGAGCACTGGAAATTCGCCGATGACTGATCATAAGTAAACAATTTGGAACCGTGCAAAAATTACGTAAGACATTACGTAAGTATTTTTAACTCCCCCTCCCCATATGTAAGATTTCGTAAAATATACTGAAGTCCTGGAAGCCTCGGAAATCTTTCTGAGCATACTTTGATTTTTACTTTACCGAACTAATTTTCTCTCTTAGTCCGGAAAAAACTTAAATTTAGCCTAAACATCGTGCAACAATGCGTATTTATACAAACTCAGAAAATGAGTTAAATAAGGTCTTGTATTTTTTATGATGACTCTTTACACACCAAGATATGAGCAATATGATTATTAACTTAACATGCACTACCAACTGAAGTTAAATAAAATGATTAACTTTAAATTAAAGGTTTAAATGAAATGTCTAATTTAGTTATTATTTTCAGGGGTTCAGAGCCGTTGTATGGATCATCGTAAAAGCTTAGTTTCAGCAAAAGAAAACCTAACTAGAATTTAAGGTAAGATTAATTCATTCCTGGAAAATCTGATGTAATTAGGAAATTCACAAAAAATGTATTGTTAAAATATGTATAATTTTCATTAATACTATTTAAAAAAACAATTCAGAATAAATTATAATTATTAAAAGAAAAATTTGAAGCTTTTTCCTCGTACAGTAACTAAACTTTGGGCGATTAAACCTTAAACGCCCTTGCAGTTATACAGGGTTATTCAGAAATAAGTTCGAGAAATTTAAGAGGAGATACTACGTTAAAAAAATATGAAAAAAAGTTTCTATAAAGGTTGGTCCGGAAATGAGTCTTAAGGGAGCTGGTTAAGGCTACTTATTACTCCTTCAATATTAAATTTAGGTGTTACGGTGAAGAATACTTTTTTACTTAGTTTTAAATGAAGAATCGTCCAGCAGCATTAAAATTTTATTGGTGCTTTTTTTTGTTCCCCATTCAATATGTCCATCTTCGAAGGGCCGCAGCTTCCTTAGGGCTCATTTTCGGACCAACCTTTATAGGACCTTTTTGAATAGTATATGTTTGTGTATAGAATATAGTTACTTTTTATAAAATAAACTACGCAGTATATTCGCACGTCCAATATTCGAATCTGTTTTGAAAATATTCACTGTGCGATTTTTAATTTACTATCTTGATTGAAGAAACAGACCATAGTGTTTTGTAATCACTTTTTAGCCTAAAAATCATGCCTATTTTTTTCGTACAAACGCAGAAAAAATGGTACATTGATTTAATAAATAAGATCTTGTATTTTTTATGATGACTCTTTACACACCAAGATATGAGCAATATGATTATTAACTTAACATGCACTACCAACTGAAGTTAAATAAAATGATTAAGTTTAAAATTAAGCTTTTAATTAAATATCTAATTTATTTATTATTTTCAGGGGTCCATAGTTGATTTATGGGTCTATGAAGAACCATAATTAGAATTTGAGGTAAGGTTAAATATATTTATTTAACAAATATGGACAGTGTTTTTCAATAATATGAAAATTTCATTTAATGACAGTATGTTGCTTCATATGTTGTACATGTTGTGATACATGAAAAAGTAAAGCAAATGTTTAATTTTAATTATTTTAGTCACAAGTTTTAAAAGATATTCGGGAAAAAGTTTTGAATTTGAACTATTTACGGTCATCTTGCAATGTTAACACATTATTGCATAAGACAATTCAAATGTAGTAGACACTGTCAAAAAATTTATTCTATCTACATTCTACTTTGTTTTAAGCGCACATTTGGGTTTATTAATGTTCACATTATAACTGTTGCAGTGTTACACTCAGGGCCGGATTCGGGGGTGGGGGGGGGATTCCCCGGGGCTCGGGCTCCCAAGGAGGCCCGACGGCGAAAATTTTCTGTTTTTCCGACAGGGGTAAAGCTTTTTTTTTCAGAGGCGAGGGGGCCCGGAAATAATGTTCCCCGGGGACCTTCGAGGCCTGGTTACACTAGTGCTTTTTAAAGCAGGGACAGGGCCGGTCGTTTTTGGTCGTCAAAATTGTTGGCAGGGGGCGCCTAAATGCTTGGAACTTGATTTTTTAGAGGTGGTAACTTTTATTTAGTCGTCAAAATTTTGGCAGGGGGCGCCTAAATGCTTAATTTTGTTTAAATGTATTAAGGTTATTTTTTGTCGTCAGTTTTTTGCAAGGGGGCGCTAAATCAGGGTGTCGCCGGCTTTTTTCTTTGTCAAGTAAGTTTCGGTGTAATCATTTTTATTTTATTTTTTCGGGTTTTTTAAGCTTTGGGCTGTAAAACGAAGATAAAATAATAATATTTTTTTTTTTACTCCAGGGTGATCACAGTTTTTGAAAATTAAGATTTCCCTGTTTAAAATTTAGAATTTTCTCTCATTCTAGTACACACAGAAAAGTTTAAATAAATATTCGCAAAAAAATTAAACATGCTGTTTCGTTTTTGAGTCGGGATTTTTTAAATTTATTTTTTAACTTTCTGTTAAATGGGTAGATGGATTTGTTAAACTTTATAAATACACAGTTTAATAAATTCCCTGCATTTCTCTGATATGTGGGCACCCTATACTCGGCTGACGCTTCGTGGAAAAACTTCAGTTCTTGTGCCTTAATCACAAACTAATTTAATGATATACTATTTCATTAATTGGAAACCAGATTTAGCTTTAATTTATTTTTAATGATGACTCTTAACACACCAATGTATGATCAATATGATTATTAATCTAACATGCACTACCAACTGATGTAAAAAAATCCAATTTTATTTGTTTCAATTAGGATTGTATTTTAAACATTTTATTTTTTTAGGTTCATAATACAAGATAGCAGTAGATGTGTGATTATAGAAAGTCTTCTCTATTAGATTTCCTTCATGGACTGGAAGTGGAACAATTTAAGGTAAGAATTTTCTTTAAACCAATAGACCATACCGCTAAAATTTAAACGCGCAAAAAATATTTCCGCAAAAAAACAGTCTACCCGGAAAAAAATTTTGACCACCCTAACTCGGGAACGCTTTAATTCAAAGACTTCAAATTTGGACCATAGGTTCTTTATCTAAAATTCTCAGATAGGATTGTTTTTGCTAAACATTGGAGGTAGGGTAAAAGCTTCTTCAAAATTTTTTCATCTTACAAAAAAAAACTTTTTTATTCCCGTAGGGGGCTATTTTCGATATATTTTATTAAAAGGTATATAGTTTTGGCGTTTTCTATATCTACATAAATATTTACTGTTCTCACGTGCACGGAGGGGGCGTGTCCTCGAGACGATATAAATATGTCATTGTCTACCGCCCACAGAGGGGCGTGGCAATTAAACTTATTACGTTATATTTTATGATGATTTTTACACACCAAGATATGATCAATATGATTATTCTTTAACATGCACTACCAACTGAGTTGATTAGTAATTAGTAATAAATTTAAAGATTCATTTTAAAGTAGAATTTTTTAATAAAACTTTTTTTTGTATTCTAGGTTATTGCTGTCTGTCCACGAGTTCCTGGCTTATAAAGACTTAAACTAAAGATTAAAGGCTTGATTTTATGTATGTATAGTAAATAAAGATTTTTGGATGTAATTACAAATTATTAAATATGTTTTTGTTTTTTAAATCTTACCCTTGTTAAACAATGTTTATATTTTATGTAATTTACCTGCAAATAAAGTTTTACTTGCAGAAACATTGTAATGGCATAAGCAGCTTAACACGTTCACTGACACTGACGTCGCGCTCGTCCTTGGTCGAATGCCACCGACGGAAATTTCCGTCAGTTGCCTCTGGTTATATCGCAAGTATTCAGTCACTGTGGCACTGCGTGAGCGGTTTGATGTACGTACCGGCACTCTGCGAAGGTACTGAGTCTTAGTTTTTCACGCGCGTTTCAGATTTATTGCTCTTTTTTTTTGGGGCTAGTTTTGAAAATAAAAAATAGTAACCGGTACCGGCGAATAGGCACCATAAATGCGACTGGCAGCGAACGTGTTAATATACACTGCATATTATACAGGGTGGTCAATTCATGACAATTTTAATATTACTAGATATATCAAAAAGTTTTAAACAAACGTTGTAAGAGCTTAATGGGACCACAAAATTGTGCTATAAATATGTTTACAACTTATGGTGTCAAGATCATAGAAAGCTTATACAGGGTGGCCACATGTGAATTTTATTGAAAAACCTGGAATTTGAATTTATTGTTTTATCCGTTTTTTTTTTTTTTCGTATATTTTTTAACTTAAAGCCAAAAAAAAGTCTGAGGAATGTCAGGGAAAAAATTTTAAAATCAGGGAAATGACAGGGAATTTTCCAAATAAAATTCCGTGGCCACCCTGTTTTACTTCTTTATTCAGAATTTACTGCTCTTTAAGATTTTTTATAAAAAAATACCATGTTCTATAAAAGAAACGAAGTGGACCTTGATACCATAAGTTATAAACATAATGGTGCCAATTTGTACTCCCATTAAGCTCTTTTGTTTAAAACTTTTTTTTAATATATCTATTCTCCGTGTCTGAATTAAAACGCTCGCGTATAAGGGATCTATATGATCCTCGCTTTTTAGCACACTTTTGCAAATGAGTCACTGCAGTATATTTCAGGCACGAATAAGGTCTAATCACGTGCGTAAAGAAATCGCATGCGATTTTTGTCAATATTGTTTACGCACGTGAAAAGACTTGAATAGCAGTTATTAAAATATTAAGGTTTGTCATGATAAATGGACCACCATTTGGTTTGGATTTTTTAGGAAATACCAATTTTATTAGTGATAGTTTTTTGGAAATCTCATCGCCTACTTAACGAGCGCTTCAGAATTTAAAAGTACATAAAATTGAAATAGGAGAACTGAAATGCATTTGAAAATATGTGTACCTTTTCTAGATGGGAGGAAAAATAAGGAAGTTTATAAAATAAGATATCAAATTGGCTTCACTTTTCCTGTAGTTTTGGACCATTTTCTTTTGTTTTTTCTTTGTAGCTTTATCGGATTGTTTTTCTGGAAGCAAAATTATCAGAAATTTATTAAAAAAAAAAATAATTGAAATACAGTAGACTCGCGCTACTGAACACACGCTTATGTGAACCTTCCAATTGTATGTACAGCCAAAATGAATACATTATATATTCAGCAGCAACATTGGAAAGCCTCAATGACGAATCGTTGATTCACTTAAACGTGGAAGATGATGAATCTGAGACAGAAGTTGAGGTACCTAAAAAAGTTCCTGTTTCAGAGGTTCTGGCAGCACTAAAAGTGGTTTCACAATGGGCAGAGAAAAACAATGTTGGCGTTAATGACATAGAAAGCTTAAGAAACATTTAAGACAGAGCGGTAGCCATCCACTGGTCAGCTAGATTCAGACAAAAATTACATCTTATTTTAATCTTAATAAATATGTTTGTAAGTACCTACAATTTTTTTTGAGTAAATTTTAAGTTTAGAGGGCATTTCTGTTAGTATTCTGCATTTATAAATATACCTTCGATGGTGTGAACATCTCGATAAGATGAACACGTCCGGTTTTTTTGTGTTCACACTAGCGCGAGTCCACTGTATTACCTATGATTGAAGTTTTACTATTGTCAAAATTTGACATAGATGTCATTAGATCTAATAAAAAATGTTAAAGTATGTCACAATTTATTAAAATGCCTATATCTCGGAAACTAATAGTCCTACTAGAAAAATGTTTATGTTTTTGTAGAAAATTAAACATTATATTATTCACTGCGCCTGCGCTAGAATAATATACGGTAGTTTCGAATTTCCCAAAAAGCAAAAAGAAAATAAAAAAAAATTGAAATGTTTTTTCGATTTTATTTTTTATATTCTTTTTTAATATTTGAGAAAATGCAATATACCATTTACTAATAATATATAATGGAATGCGTAGCATTACATACAGGGTTATGAAAAAGTACTTTTTTTTAATTATCCGGGCCGGTGGACAAAATCAAAAATTTTTCCATAAAATAACACATGGACACGGAAAAAATATTTTAACTTACAACTAGGGTCTGAGGTGAGGTGTATAATTATTATTCAAACACTGAGCGGCAACTAAAGGCCTACCCAGAAGCTTGCATAAGAACATAAAACATAAGAATGCCATGCCTTGATTGGCTTACAAGATACATGGCGGCACATCAAGCCAATCACGGCATCGCATTGTTATGTACTATGTTGTTATGGGAGCCTGTGGATATGCCCTAAGCCGATGATTACTGGTGTTTAAATATAGTTCCCGCCGCCAAATTTACGCCGTCTAGAAATAACTTAAAATGATTCATTTGGTAAAGTTTTAAATATTTTTTCAAATATAAATAACTTACCTTCCTATTAAAATATTTTTAAATTAAAAAAAAAATAGGTATTAAAAAAAAACCTGTTGCACAATAACTCGGGTGGGATTCAGAGACCGAAATACGTAATAAAAAATTAACGCCTTATTGTCTGTGCTCACAGCCTAACGATCGGGATAGTAATACATGAAGGTACACGAAATGACGTGGCGTTCCTACCCCCACCTTCAATTATATCTCAGCAAAACCAAGTCGTCGGAATGAGAGACCGCACCCGAGTTCCAAAAGGTTAAATGTAGAATCGTCCCTTAAAATTAGAGTGACTACTTAATATTTAAAAATCATCCTGTATTAAAATGGACTTTTAAACAAAATTTATAAAAAAAACAATTTTTATTTATACAAAATTTTATAAAATGGACGGATTACAATATAAAAACTTAAAACCTACTTAAGTAGTATTTATAATAAATACTGGTATAAAAAGACAAGGCACATATTCGCAACACATTTTTAAAATGCATATTTAAGTCTATTGTAGCTTTAAAAAGCAATGAGAATTTTTCAAGGCAAAAAGAACTACCGTTTTTATTGCATATTAAATGACTTTGTGCATGAAATTTCTTACAAATAAATGATCTATAGATATAAAATTGATATTGTTTGTGGTCCAAAATTTAAATCTCTATCAATAGTTTTTTTAAAATTGGATATTCTATTCCCTAGTATATTTGAACTATGGTCTGTTTCATCAAGCAAGAGAGTAAATTAAAAATCGCACAGTAAATATTTTTACAACAGGTTTGAATAGTATATGTTTGTGTATAGAATATAGTTGTTTCATAAAATAAACTACGCAGTATATTCGCGCATCCAATATTCGAATCTGTTTTGAAAATATTCACTGTGCGATTTTTAATTTAGTCTCTTGTTTGATGAAACAGACCATAGAAAATATATTACTTGCACACTGGTAAATATCAAGTTTTTGAATGTCGTATTTTAAAAAAATTCAGTTGTAAAAAATTTGGTTGTAAAATATTTAAGATCCCAGCAATAATATCATTTTGTGAGTAAATATTTAAAAGATCAAGCAAGAGAGTAAATTAAAAATCGCACAGTAAATATTTTTACAACAGGTTTGAATAGTATATGTTTGTGTATAGAATATAGTTGTTTTATAAAATAAACTACGCAGTATATTCGCGCTTCCAATATTCGAATCTGTTTTGAAAATATTCACTGTGCGATTTTTAATTTATTCTCTTGCTTGATGAAACAGACCATAGAAAATATATTACTTGCACACAGGTAAACATCAAGTTTTTGAATGTCGTATTTTAAAAAAATTCAGTTTTAAAAGATTTGGTTGTAAAATATTTAAGATCCCAGCAATAATATCATTTTGTGAGTAACTATTTAAAAGATCAAGCAAGAGGGTAAATTAAAAATCGCACAGTAAATATTTTTACAACAGGTTTGAATAGTATATGTTTGTGTATAGAATATAGTTATGTTTTATAAAATAAACTACGCAGTATATTCGCGCATTCAATATTCGCCTGTTTTAAAAATATTCACTGTGCGATTTTTAATTTAGTCTCTTGCTTGATGAAACAGACCATAGAAAATATATTACTTGCACATTGGTAAATATCAAGTTTTTGAATGTCGTATTTTAAAAAAATTACGTTGTAAAATATTTAAGATCTCTGCAATAATATCATTTTGTCAGTAACTAAAAGATTCTATCGAATTAATTTTACTAATAATGTTGTCAATAAAAACGTTGTAAACAATAAAGTATTTGGTATTTTTAAGTGTGATGAAGTATTGCAACCATCTTTAGTATTACAAGTACAATATTCCATAAAAATATTGTATGTCCCTGTTCTCATAAGGCAAAACCTTTCATCATTTTGAATTCCTGGTTCTCCCAAAAAAGCGCAACTTCTTATGTATTTCCATACCCCATGAACTAAAAAAAAAAATAAATAATATTATGTAATATAAAAAAATGTCTTATTGGCAAAAAAAAACTGTTTTTAAATTCGTTTTTTTTCCGATAGATTGCTTAAAAATTCAGGGGTTTCAGACGTGTTATCTTTTGGCTATGCGAATAAGGTCGACTTCCACATAAATAAGCACGGTTTACCGTGCGAAAGTTGACCTAATTCTCATTGTGACCCTCAGCGTTTTTGTCGTCTAGTATTCAATTGTATTTTGACCCACTCTAATGGACAACGCCATCAGAAATTAATATGGAGGGACCCTTTAGGAAAGTTTACTGCAAAAAAAACATTGATTTTGTTTAAAACCACTTTTTTCAGGCTATCCCAAACTTACCATACACTGAAAAAAAGGATAGACCTAACTGTATTTTTTTAAATATTCTTTACCGTATTTCTTTGTTAATTCCAGTGATTTACACCAGTACTAAATCAGCCATTTAACCCAACCGGATTGTATGAATAAAATTATGTTTAACCAGGGCAGGGGCGAATTTATTTCATTTTAAGGGGGGCATCCATAAGGAAAAAATTGCGCTTTCACCAAAAATATAGTTTGAAGGCATTTCTATGCTAATATATCTCGCTGGGAGGGCACCCCCCCCCCCTAAATCCGTCCATGAACCAGGGGTGCTCCCATGGTTGGGTATTTTTTTCAGAGTTCAAAAAAGTTGTAAATTTTGTCCTTATAGTTGGGAACTTTGAGAGGTGAGACTTTTTTTTGGGACATAGGAATTTAGAGAAGTTGAGTTTCTGATTACCGGAAATTTATTCAAAACTGATAAAAATGGCGTAATTGTTCTCATGAGACTGTTACTGCATTGCAAGCAATCGAGTGCGGAAAAGCCTCTTTACGCATGCATTAGGAACAATATTTTTTTTCTTTGAGCTGAGTTATAAATAATATATGCTTTTATATATAAAAAGTATACTTTATTATTTTAATTAACTGTGAAATGATCGTTTTGTTTACCGCCAATTTTGGTTCCGTACCAAATGTACTTTTTCTGGACTGCTTACCTGAATTATTTACGAAATTTGCGAACAAAAAGTATTTATATGGAAATTTATTTTCTGGTTATTATTATTATTTGCCTTTAGCGGATTTATTTTCAGTGTAGGGCTTACCATAAGTCGAAAATAGAAGTTACCTTTTTGTCGAATTTTTCTGCACATTGTAGCCTCAACACCAGGTAGGTAGTCCAATGGTTTTACTTGCTTACAATCAGTAATAGCAAAAGTCGTATTATCAAATGGATCAGAACATTTTGGATCAGCATCTGATCTACAGTCCCAACATTTTATTGCATAAGCTGTAAAAAATAAATGTATATTTTGGGGCTGCTCAACAATTATTTCACCGCAATTTATAAACATTTGCAATAATCGATCATTAATGAATGACATTATTTCATATAATCTTCTTTATAATGGTATAGATAATCATAATTATTATGATCGAAGGGTAATTTAAGTTAAAATTCCTTATGGGAGGATTGGTTTAGTGCTCTACCTTGTCTGTACATGACATGTCTACTAGCCAACTAGCGTGAGTTCGATTCTCAATGGCGCCGATTTGCCTTTTTCAGTTAATTGAAATTTGGCAAAGGTATAAGTGAAGCGGACACTCCCTATAAAAACTGGTTCGAAAGTCAGTATAAGCCGGTGGTTCCCTCTACTACTAGCCCACACAAGTCCTGGACTTAGGGGATGCTTAATAGTACGAGGTTAAACGAACATGTAATGTAATGCCTCAGAATCTGTAGGAGGGTACAACGTATCATGTTAAAATAAACAACCATTGAAAATATTGTATTTTTGGTTAGAATAAATTTATACATTAATGTTGCTAGATGTACTATAATTTAGGTACAAAATTTAATACTTGATTTTTTTTATGGATAAATCAAAAGAAACTGACTGTAAAAAGACAAATAATAAAGAATTTTATATTAAGTTGATTTAATTAATAATCTTGGGTGATTAATTCCCGCATTGGGCGAGGCTGTAAAAAATATAAATTAAAATTACCTTGCTGTATACATAATAATAAAATTGATAAACTAAATAGACAAACACACTTTACAGCAAATTGCATTTTATAATGTTAAAATTGCACTTATTTCTGAGTATTCCAGATATGTTTCATGCCACACAAAATTTTTGTTTAAAACCAGAAAACAACACAAACAGGTGTCACGTATTTCTTAGCTTTTGCTCCACGAAATACGTTACAATGCAACGTTGTCAATTCGTCAGGTTGCACGTTGCTAAATTTATTATTCTAATATAAACCTCGTCTCATTTCCATGTGTTATCCATGTATAAGGTTAATATATGGTGTTATCGAATTTTAACGTGGTTTTACCCTAGTGTTCTGTGGTGTTACCTAAAATAGCTTCAAAGGTGCAATTGGTTGGTAACCTTTCGATCCTGGTTCAGTGCTGCCGAACCAAAAAGGTCAAAATCTCCGAAATTTTTGTTTAAAATCTCCACAAGATATCCGAAAAATCTCCGATTCTGTATGTGCTATTGTAAATAAACTAAAAGCATATACGTATACAAAATTGTTTAACAAGAAGCCGACTGGAACTGGATAATGGCCATTATCCAGTTCCATAATTAAAAAATAAAAGGATTTTTTAGTACTTACTGGATACAATTCTTATTTTATAATCTACTCTACATGTTTCGCCTCACTATGCATCATCAGGAGTTATCGTCATTACAGAGGTGAATAAAAATTTATCATTACCAATTACCATCAAATTATGACTAATTACTAATTAAGCTTACTAAGGGCGACTTGCACCAATGATGGTTTAACTTTAAACTTGGATTAAATTGACAGATGGCCAATCAGAACGCAGCATTTTTAACTTTAACTCGGTTTAGCTGAGTTAATCCCGTACCAAAATTTGGTGCAAGTGGCCCTAAATATTTCTGAAAAACAATAAACAATCACATTATTTAAATAAATAAGATTTAAGACCGTATTTAACATGGTCTTGACAATTAATTTGTAGGTTAAGTATCATATAGATTGATGAAATCTCATGTAGATTAATGACGAAACTTATATAAAACTTCATCACAAATTACTTTTTACCTAAGGTTATGCATTTTTTTTTAATTTCACTATATACCTGGAATCTCCGCAAAATCTCCACCAAGCTCTAAAATCTCCGCAGTTTGGAGAAATATATACAGTTTGGCAGCACTGGTTAAATTTGTATTCTCTAAACTTTTTATCTTACCCTCGTATAATCTTCCTTTTAAGACTGTGAACAGGCTCGTCATGGTTGGAAGGTTCTATGAACTAGAGAAATGTCAAAACGGTTTGTTAAGAGTTGGGTTATG
Organism: Brachypterus glaber; assembly: GCA_958510825.1. Taxonomy (NCBI): domain Eukaryota; kingdom Metazoa; phylum Arthropoda; class Insecta; order Coleoptera; family Kateretidae; genus Brachypterus; species Brachypterus glaber. Next base: position 35,717,052 of record OY294048.1, read on the forward strand.
TTTGTATTTCAAAAAGTTGTTTTCGTTTAGTGCAAAATCATGTTAAGTACAAGATTAGGCACATTTAATGAAAATGGATTTGGTGAACCGGAACAGGATGCTAATTCAGCTCTTACAGAATTAGATAAAGGTTTGTACTTACTTCATATTTTATGATAACGGGTTGAACCCCAGTCTTCAATTTTTAGGTCTTAGATCAGGCAAAGTTGGCGAGCAATGTGAAGCAATTGTTAGATTCCCTAAACTTTTCGAAAAATATCCATTTCCAATTCTTATTAATGCCTCACTTTTAAAACTATCTGATGTATTTCGTATGGGCAATAACTTTCTACGTTTATGTGTTTTACGAGTTTGTCAGCAAAGTGAAAAACATTTAGATAAAATTTCGAATGTCGATGAATTTATAAGAAGACTTTACAGTGTAATACACAGCAATGATCCTATTGCAAGAGCTGTAACTTTGAGAATATTTGGTGCTGTAGCTGCTATAATACCAGAAAGACAGCAAGTTCATCACAGTATTAGAAGTAGCTTGGACTCGCATGATAATGTTGAAGTTGAGGCTGCTATTTATGCAGCTATACAGTTTGCTGCTCAATCAAAGTAAGCTTAAAGCATTTAAATAATCCAAAAAAATAATTATTTTAAAAAATTATTATTTTTATTTTAGAACTTTTGCAGTTAGCATGTGCAACAAAGTTTCAGATATGATTCAAGGACAATCCACCCCAGCTGATATGAAACTGCAACTGATACCAATTTTACAATACATGCATCATGATACAAATACTGCAGCAATGGTTCGAGCTTTATGCATAGAACTATTACCTGCCTATCCTGCTCAAGATTTTGTATTAATAACTTTGAATACTCTTACCAAATTGGCATCTGCTACTTTGGTTGATATTCCAAGCCAAGTAAGTAATTTGAGCTGTTTACATTAACCCTAGTAACATTGAACTTGGACAACTTTCTTGACTAGAGTACTTGACAAAGTTCTTTATAAAGAATTGGACAATTCTTGAGCAAGAGAATTAATCAAGATTCTGTATCCAGACTTGGGCAAGACTTTAGCAAGATTCTGGAAGCAGAGCATTTAGCAAAACTTTGTCAAGTAGAAGTAAATTAAAAATCGCATAGTAAATATTTTCTAAACAGATTCGAATGTTGAATATGAGTATATACTGCGTAGTTTATTTTATAAAACATAACTATGGTCTGTTTCGTCAAGCAAGATAGTAAATTAAAAATCGCAGTGAATATTTTCAAAATAGAATCGAATATTGGGTGTGCAAATATACTGCATAGTTTAGAGATAGATAGATACAGTACTTTATTGATCAAGTCAAGGGCTATCGACCGAGGTCCTTCCGCCCAACATTTTCACAAAATATATATATATTTATATAATTAAGAATTTTTTTTTTAGAAAATTATATATACAAAAAAAAAAAAAACAAAAAACTACTAATAAAAAATAGTAAAAAATTAAATCATAATTGTTCATTTCTACCCTGCATGTCTTCAAACATCGTATGTGATGGAGTTTTAAACTTCGCTTCTTGCCTATCACGGATTATGACTAGTTCATTAATCAGATCAAAGTTTTTCTCATTTTTGGAGAATCTATTGGAGAGTTCTTCTAAATGTAGTAAAATTGGTTTAATGTTGGTTTCTTCATAGAGTAGAGGGTTTGGAGGATTGTGTAATGGGTTCTGTGGATGTCTCATTTTGGTGATATAGTTTATTTTATAAAACATAACATTATTCTATATACAAACATATACTATGCAAACCTGTTGTAAAAATATTTACTGTGCGATTTTTAATTTACTATCTTGCTTGAAAAAATAGACCATGTATTCTATACACAAACATATATTATTCAAACCTGTTGTAAAAATATTTACTGTGATTTTTAATTTACTATCTTGCTTGATGAAACAGACCATATGGAAGGTTGAAGCTAAGTAAGTTTTGTAAAGGGACCTGCTGAGGGGTGGGATTAACATCTGCTGATGGCCATATTTGGGGGCCAGCTAGATGTAGCCAATCTGCGTTTTGGTTTTGTAGTGATTTCCAAGCAAAAACTACGCCGCATTTTTCGCGTGAACATTTACCGCGCCATTTTCTGCGCAATATTTTCTATTATTTTGTTCTGTATTTACATCGGCACTTTGTACTGCTAGTAGTACAAAGTATACTCAGAGTGCCGATGTATTGAAATCTTCGCCGAAAAGTCAAAATCTTATACCGTGTGTTTTTCACATTTCTCAACTTTGAAATCAGTCGAAAACAGTAAAAAAAAAATTGCGTCCATCTATCTGTCTGTAAACTCGATAACTCCATTTAAAAAAAAAGATATTGACAAAGGGTTTTTTGCATATTATTTCTTATATTTCAAATAGCTAATTAGATTTTGGGGGTAAATGATTGAAAGTTTTATACCTCAGTAATGACACTGTAATATAATTTTATATTCAAATTTCAGTTTTGGATATATAAGGTCTAGTGGGTTAACTGGCCCATAGGGGTTATCTGGGTCACCCCTTGACATTTCCATCACAGTGTTAAATTTTTTCTTGGTACCTCTGGACACCAAAACTTTTGACGCAATTTACAATATGTTTTACAATGTTTATGTGAAAATTAGAATATCAGGGTTTTCAAGGTCGCTGAAACTAAATCTAACAATAAAAAATCCATGTTCACCCAGGGATAGAAACATGGGCAGTGTATTTGCCTTTGTGAAATAGCAGCTTGTCACTTGAGCTATTGACAAGCTGCTAAGTCACAAAGGCAAAAACTGCATTTTGAAATTCACCTTCTAATATAATAACTCTTTTCTACTGTCTATTTAAAAACATTTCAGGAACTATAAAATTCAAAGATCTAAAATAGTCTTAAAAAAAATTTAGAATCTTTTTTTTTTGTATTTTGAAAAGACATGTTTGCAAACACTGTCATGGCCGAATTTAAACCCTATGAAATTGAGTTTTTATATACTTTCTAAAATTTTCTATCTCTATTTTAAAACTTGCCGCCCTAGGCAGTTGCTTAAAACTGCCTGATGGAAAAATCTGGCCCTGAGTCCTGGTAATTAATAGTCAAACATTTTCAGGTGAATTTATTATTAAACTACCTGAAAAATGATCCAAGATGGGACATAAAATCAAAAGCTTTACAACATTTGTATGAATTAGCCAAACCTGGCGCACATTTGTGGCCTCCTGGAGCTATAGAAAACATTATAGATTTCATATTGGAATCTGAACAACAGAGATTAATAACTGCTGGTTTAAGTAAGTAAAATAACAAGATTTAAAGTTTTATAATGCTTTTCGCAATGCTCCTCGCAGTTTAAAGTGTTTTTACATCGGCACTTAGTGCTACTAAGAATGCCGATGTATTGAAATCTTCGCCGAAAAGTCAAAATCTTTGACCATGTTTTTTTCACATTTCTCGACGTTTTAGTCCAAATCGGTAAAAAAAATTTTTTCGTCCGTCTGTCTGTAAACTCGATAACTCCATTTCTAAATAAGATATCGACTTATCGCTTATTGTTTCTTATCGTATTTCGAAGAGCTGATTAGATTTTGGGGGTAAAAATGGGGTAAAACTCCTATTTTTAGCGTTTTTTGGTCATAATTAATTATTATTGTATTTTATTAATTTAGCACTTATATGAAAGATAATTTTAAATTGGTCAAAAAATGTTTCAAACTATTCTTTCTTAAAATGCATTGTTTTCGAGATATTGGCGTTTAAGCAGTAAAACGTTTTTTTAGCATATCTCATTTATAACCCGATAACCCGATTTCAAAAAATTATATTTTAAATAAAATCTGTTTAAAGCCCTATAAAAAAATGCTATATAGTTTTTTGCTAGAATATAACGTTTTGGAGATACAGACTTTCGAACTTTAATAAATTATGCAGGTGTATTAATGGTTGCCTATTTACATGATCACACAACTTCTCTTTTCATAACGTTTCAAATAAGTGCCTAGTGCCGATGTTTTGACACAGTGCTTGCAACTGTTCAGCTGTTTTTTTTCTGAAGTTTTAAAGGCCAAGTTTTTATTTAAAATACCATTAAAGAAATTTCTTATTATTTTTAGGTGTAATACAAGTATTAGTAGAATCCCCTGTAATGTGTCATGAAAACAAAGCTAAGGGATCAAAATTAAAAGTTTTATGTCTGAAGCAATGTTACTCACTGCAGCCTACCATTGCATCTCAAGCCATTCAGATTCTTACCAATATTCTGTGCTACTGGTAAGTAATTGTATATTATCATATGTACCTAGTAAAGACTTTTTGAAGGATAAGCATAATTAGGTACATATTTTTGGGTAAAGTTGGTACATATTTAGTGCATAATTTTCAAAAATTGGGTAAATATTTACATATTTTTATCAGCTCAAACTTTTGCAAGGCCTGTAAAAAATTAATTTAAAGAAATTTAAAACTGTTAGTATGGGATACATCCTATCAGTACTTAGGTATCGATAAAAAAGTTGAAACAATATAAAAATATTTTTCTCATGGTCCTGCCTTGGATTAAAAAAGTGTATTTTTCTTGAAAACGCTTAATTTTATAGAATTTTGCGTAGAATAATTCAAAACTGCTCACAGAATGTAAAAAAGCAATCAAAAGTCTAAAATTGCTAACCCTAAGAAACTTAGGGGTTTGGAACCATAACGGAAGTCCGCCCCTGACTTTTCTGATAACTTTCGAAACTTCTGTTAAAATCATTCGATGCGCATTAATTTCCTTTAACAATCGTAAAAAAATTGTATCTTAGAGTAGGGGGCCGTAGCCAAAAATTTTATATGAACTTGGCATTATTTGAGGAGATATGATTACCCCTAAAAGATTTTGGAAATATTCTGGGACACCCTGTATATGGGGAACTAAAGTACTAAATATAATTAACTAGCCAAATGGGTTAATGCGTCCGTCCGATTCATTATTAGACCTTTACTGAGCACGTCGCGACGCGTCTGCTAGCATGAGTACGATTCTTATCAGATGTTAATTAATAATAGATTGGCAAAGACGAAAAGTAAAACAGAGACAACCCCCTAAAAACCGGTTCGAAAGTCAGTTAAAGCCGGTGCACAGTGGTCCCAGAAAAAAATTGAAAAAAACTGAATTTTGTCACTTTTTTCTGAGACCACTGTGCGGTGGTTTCCCCTACTACTAGCCAACACAAGTCCTGGACTTAGGGGGTGCCTAATTAAGTAGAATAGTACGAGGTTAAACAAACATGTTAATGTTAATATTCTTTAATTTTAGCTACAAAGAAAATCTTGAAGCAAATGATGCCATTGAAGTAATTACTGCTTTGGAATCCAACATTTTATGTTTGACATACTCAAAGCATTCTCAGCAACTCAAGCAGTCCTTAAAATGTGCAGTTCGACTTTGTGAAGCCAAGATTGAACACTGCGAAATATTTGTTGAATTGCTTGGAACAAGGCTGGATAGTGTTGATAGTAAGTGCTAGTAGAATAATAGTCTATTCTATATTATATTAGATACACAGGTCCACAAAAAAAAAAGTATTTACGTCAATTGCTTTTAAGATTAAGATAATATTTTTCTTACGTATTTTTGTGCACTGAATTTGAATATCTACTTTTAACCAAATCTTACTGCAGTGGATTCCACATCAATAACAAGAGGGCGAGGTCATTTGGGGGTCAGCGAACTTTTTCGTTTTCCTCGCCCGAAAATACGTAAGAAAAATATAATCTGGTTAGAAGTAATAAAGTTTTTTTGTTGGTGGTGTTATTTATACACCAAGGGTATACTAATTGGATACTAAAGTGATAATTTTGTCCCAAGCTAGTAACGTTACTATCGTGCGCTTTTTTCCACTGATTATGGGCGGCAAAGTAGGAAGGACATATCACAGGTAACGTGACATGCTTAGTTGCTTTTAAGACGTATAGTAGGTTAGCAGTCGAAGCATTTTCTAGACAAGGCGTAGCCATACACGATTTTGAGACCCGAGAAGCAATTATAATAATTGTACAATATTTTTTCGACTAACTAATAACAATGGAGGTGTGACTGGCTAAGCACTTGAGCAACAGTGTGCCGGCTGCAACCATCACTCAGACTATCACTTGTGGAAAGCGGGTGTACAATTTGCGGGTGAACTAATGAAGGAAAAGCAAAAGCACTTACATGTATGTGTGTGTGTGTGTGATATTTCTTCCATCTAGCTAGATTCCAGCTGCATCCATCTGCGTGGATGAGGGAGGAATGGAGAAAAGCACTAATCGCGGTATATTACATTAAAAGCAGTCCAACTATAATGCCGGTAACGTACACGTTGAAACGGTGAACTATGTCATTACTCGTAAAAGACTACTGTTAGTTCTGTAGCGTTCCACCTAGTATAGGGGGCAGCACCTTAAAGAAGGCGAAACTCGCCCTTAAGGTATGAGTACATAACAAAACTGTTACCGCAACACTGCTACATACACCGAAACAACGGCGGTTGCAGTTCAATCCAATTTAACTTCAGCAGCTTGATACTGACAGCAGAGGGGAATTTGTTTGGAAGTAGAGAAAATTTGGGTGCTGGTTTTTGAATGGCTAAAAAACTGTTGCCGCAACACTGTTGCTGAAGTGTAAACGCCACTTTAAAGGCCGTTAAAAAATTATTTAGTAGAATAAATGTTGTGTTCTTTTAGGTGATTATACTATTGTAATCTGCGAAACACTAGGCGCTATCGGAAGTTTAAAGCCAGAAACTCTACTACCTTTAGTGGTTTCAATACTAAACCTACTATCAGCTTTAAAAATGGTAAAAAATCCCACACAAATCCAGACGCGGACAAAAATAATGTTATGTACATTAATTTTTCAAACTCTCTGTGGGTATAACTGGAATGAGCCTACTTTACAAGTAATCTACAAAGTGATTGAAAGAAACAATCTTTGGGCGAATTATTGCATAGCCAGAGCTGCAGGTACTATACAGGGCGATTCACCTAACAGAAATCACTCGTTTTTTGACGTTATTATTAAAGTTATTCAAAAAAATAAATAAATAAATAATAAAATATTAAAACATTTTTTGTAAATTGGTTAAAAAATACTTAATAATTTTAATTTAATTATTAAAATATATTATTTAACAAGAACCCTATGAAATTTCTTCTATTTTCATCTTCACTTGAATTTTTAAGATGATAACAAAGTCCAAACCTTGTTTTTGTATGCACGCGATCAGCACCAATGAAATATTGGAAACCTACGCTTCTCGTTTTCATTTATTTATTTATTTATTTCTGCAATATATTACATAAGCATGAAGAGCCCCAAATAAGCTTTCGGCTTGTGCTAGGGGCTCTCCATTAATTTTGAAAAAAAATATTTGAATTTTGACATTTTGTATGTTTCACATAAATTTCCAAACATCTTCTTCCAAAACCACCCCGGAGTGAAGGGGTAAATTTGAAAAAATGGAAAAGCTTTTTTATCTGTGTATTGTATTTATTATTATTTCTGGAATTATATTTAATTCTTATAAGTATGGCACGGAGTTGGTAGGTGAAATATAAAAATATTTATTTTGCATAATAAGGTTCAGAATTTAAAATAAAGATTAACTTGTCCGAAAAAAATTTCGAAAAAAGCTTAGATTCTGAATTATTTTACTTTGAAAATTGAACCCAGGGCTATCCTGTATTTATAATTATTGGTTTTTGCAGGAAGATATGGACACCATCAAATAGCACATCGTATTTATTCGATGTTAACTGAGCAAGTTAGTTCAGAGCATTATCATTTTTGGCTGGTTTGCTTGAAAGAAGTGGCTAAAGCTGAGTCGGATTTGTACAGTGATGATTCAGATACTTTGGTGTTGAGACTGGAAAATGCAATTAATCATTACAATAAAGCTACAGCTGCATTAAAGGTAATTGAATCGTTAAATTTTTAAAGGGGTTATGTCCAAACAAGTTATTTTTGAGAAAACAGCAAAAAAACTTATTAATTTGCATGACATTGCTTTAAACTAAAAAACTGATCATTTGTGGCAAAACTATCATATTTTTAAAGGACTTAATTTGTAGATTATACAATCCTCTACAAAAATATTTACTTATATTTTTTAATTTTACTTTGTTCATCAAAGGGAAAAATATACTTTTCAGGCTGCCAGCACCCCAGTCCATAACATGCAGTTTCAAGCCGAATACATGAAAATCCGTGTCGAGTTCCTGCAATGCATGGTGCAACTAATCTACACCTGCAACATTTTGTGTGTCGTTCCGCCTCCTGCCATAGCGGCCACGATAGTGCAAAACACGAGGGACGAATATCAAAGGCACGGATACATAACGAATCAGCTGAGAAAGTGCGTTAAGGATTTTAAAAACTGTGGCGAAATGCACTGGAAACTGTATCAGACCGCTTTTGATGCCGATCCTGCGACACTGGAAAATATGCAAATGTAAGTCAAAATTCTGCCGCACAAGGTTTCTAAACATATTTTTTTACAACTGGTTTAGAATGTAGGCAAATACACACACTTTTCAAACATAGAATGAATCCATTCTAGCTCTAGATGGGGTATAACTATTCCATATGAATTTTGGAATGAGTACTTGTAGTTCAGTCGAACGGTCGTGTGAAAGGGCCTCACCTTGCGGTGATATGCGGACTCTCTGTTTTCTTTTTAATCAAAAGGGGTTCGTTCGGAAAGCTTAAATCCAAATTTGCACTCCTGTGCTATTTTTTTGCAAAGTTATTCACATACATTGTAGAGAATTTAATAACAAATAAATATCTTGTTCATTTTTTGTTGAGCGACGAGCCAAAGCCGAGTTACAGAGCAAAAACAAAACATGCGTTTTTGCGCATAACTGTGCAAAAAAAAAATCGCCTAGGGGTGCAAATTTGGATTTAAGCTTTTCAAACGAACCCCTTTTAATTAAAAAAAAAACGGAGAGTGTGTATATCACCGCAAGGTTAAACTACCGTTCGACTGGCCTAATGTGGTTGTTTAAATTATTATTAATTTAAACAAAAATATTTTTTTTTAGATTACAACAAATTTGTGTTTTATTAGAACAATGCGTGGAAAGTATTTGCGTAAGTGGGTCGAGAGTAAAGGATGAACCCATTGAATTTGGTTCTAAGAATATTCGTTTAGAATCTCAACAGTTGGTGAAAGCTTGTGAAAATTGTGTCAAAATTGCACAACTAATCGCCGAAGACTGTGCCACTGCCACTATTACTCATAAGGTAAGGAAAATCTTGTGGAATATCTTTCTTTATCTGTCAATATTGGTAAAATAAAAACATTTAAATACAATTATACAAATCAATCTATCATCGTTTAGATTAGATGTTGGAAACAGTGAACGGTATTATTTCATTTGCGAAGCATCAGCACTGTGTATCTCAAAATCTTGTTGGTTATTTAAATGAAACGCTGGATAGAATAAAGCCATGGTACCATCTATTATTTGTATATTAATTCCCAAAAGGCAATTGCCACACATAAATCATTTTTTTATTAAATAAGTTATCAAATTTTGATAAACTCAATTAAACGAAAGAAGTCCTCACAGTGTGCTATTATAGAAAATGTCCATATAAAAAATATTTATTAAGTCTTGAGAAATAAGGTTCAATTACCCTATTATAGGCTATAATGGAGTACTTTTTGTAATATTCTCAGAGAATCTTTAAAAAATTTAATCCGCCATATTGGATCCGCCCTTTTGAATTTTGGCAAACTGGCACCAGATTCGTAATCAGCGACCCCAAAAAAACCCTCGAGTACCAAGTTTTAAGCAAATCCGAGCAACTTTAAAATATCTAATCCGCCACATTGGATCCGCCATTTTTAATTTTGGAAAACTGGCATCAGATTCGTAATCAGCGACCCCCAAAACCCCGTTATGTTATAAAATTATGGAAAAGAAACTAATGGTAAACTGACAATTTTAGATGCTTCTATAGCGGCCATACACATTAATGGCACAAACTTTTTTGCCTCTATAGAGGTCAATCACTGTGAAGGGCTTAATAGAATTTTACTTAGATATCCCGATTTTTAGCATTTACAGACTTTACAGACGCAAGCGCTTATGCGTTTGGGGTTGTACTCTCACAAGGATAAACCGAGGTATCAGTTCACACATTATACATTTATACATCGCGATGTATGCATTCTTGGGAAAACTGACTTTTCGCTTTTAATCAAATTTAATTTAATTTAAAACATAATAAATAAAATTAAATAAACTTAATCAATGTAGTTGTAATGAGTAACTTACAATTTAGTTCAGGGAACAAGAATCTAAATTTAAACTTACTTGAACTCAGTTTCAAAAAATTAATTATCTTTTAGCAAGTTGAACTTCTAAAAAAGATAATCGAAGTCCTAACAAATGCAGCGTTGCCAATCCCACGTTACTTCTTCCAAGTCCTTCAATCGACCAGCGTAAAACTGGCTATCTCGCCTCAACCCAGAGTACTAGGAGAGTTTATTAGTGTTCAGGCTGGATCTCAGCTGGCGGTGAAAGTCGAAGGAGTCATACAACATGGAATGAAACCCGGTATGTTCAGAAAGATCGAGGAGGTTGTTATTACGGTAACTTCGCAGTTGCAAAGCAGTTTGAAGAATAAAGATGTTGGTGATAATAAGGTTAGTACTAAAAAGGCCACTATAAAATGATGCTAACTTACCAATGCTAAGACTACTTGGCATTGCTAAGTTAGCAACTAATGTTATGAAACTGCTTTTTTATGAAAATTCTTACCACTTTCGGTTTGGTTTGGAGGATGGAGTTACCAATTTTTTATTGTAGAATTCAGGTGTTCATTTTTTCAGCGGTTTACCCCTCGGTATATCGGAAGAACGGTAGTGAAATATTTTTTTTGGAAGACAAATTCAAATTTAGTGGGAAAAAATCTAGTATGTCGTGACAACTTTAAAAATGCCTTCAGTTTTCTCCTTCATATAATAATTAAGTCACGTTTTCACACTACATACTATAGTGTGGACCAAACTGGTATCTTGGAGTTTTTGAATTTCCTGAAACCGAATCCATTACTGAAAACACAAAATTCATAATGGCGCATTCAATATCGGGGAAAAAATCATAATTTTTAATGGAATTGTATAAAAAAAATGTATATAGGGGTTTTCCAGGTTGTTGATACAGAATCATCATTGAAAATTAAAAAAAAATGGATCACTCCAATGTCGCGAGTTTTTTTTACAGATTTTTTAATATGATTATCAAAATCAGCCATTTGGTTCATATTTTTGTAACTATTTTTAATCTTGTTCCATGGAGCACTGCGTCACGGTCTGTTGCTAAGAGAAAAAACCTTTAAAAAAGTTTTTAGCATGTAGGAAGAATTAGGAAACAGGTTTAAATTCCCAAAAAGCAAATTCGATGTAGGTCTGTGTAACACAGGCTGTGTCATTAAATTATCCCATTTTTACAGTCGGTATTTTTTATAGAATGGTGAATTGACTTCGATATTATCCCAAACTGTGACGCCACACAAAGACTTCTTTACCGCACAATTTTTGATAGCGTTTCCAAAAGGCGGTCAATATTTACTAATAGTAGAAGCTTCGGTAATTGATGAACATAGCAATACATGGAAAACGGGACCAAGATCTACACTTACCGTGAAAGTTCCAGAAGAAACTAAATTGACACCAATTTCCGTGCCTGGAATGTCCACCAACGCTAATGTGTAAGTAAAGTAATATTATCTTACAAATCTTTATATTGACTCCATCATAAGGATTCTTAACTTAGGTTATTTGAATAATTAATGCAATTTATTCATACAGGGCGAGATTTCCCATTAGGCAATGCTAGGAAATTGCCTAGGGTGGCAAATTTTAGGGACGGTAAAATTTTAGTTGAAGTTTACTAATGTACAATGTCGTACTACAAAGAAAATACATAAATTATTATGTATTATAAACATAATTAAATTATAAATTTTATAATTTATTTGCGAAAAAAAATTTACATAATATATTCTGGAAACGTTACAAGTTTACGTTGGTAACATTTTTGACGTATTTTTCCCCTGTATACATGTGAGATAGTGAGAAAAATTTCACGGGCCCCTCTGTCTCTTGGGGCCTTTGGGAACTTCAAATATTACGTAACGCAAATTTTACCGAAATCTATACACTTCATACCCCGGTTCTCGAGTTATTAAAGGCTGTAGTGATTTCATGTTTTGGCTACCCCCCCCCCAAATAGGGGGGGTGTTAGGGTGGGTTTGGATATAAATATAAAATCCCTGCAGCCTTTAAAAACGCTAGAAATGGGGTATGAAGTGTATGAATTTTGGTACAATTTGCAATACAAATAAAAGCTTTGTCCCTGAGCGTTTCTACAAAATTTGGCCCTCACCCAAGGGGACCCCCCAATACAGGGGGCCCCCAAAAGTGGGGGGGGGGGGGCGTGAGATTTTTCTCACTATCTCACCTGTTCAGTCCGACACTGCGTAGAAATGCGCGTGAAATAATTTCTTACTGTTGATATACAAAAAAAATCTTAAAATTAAGATTACTATTTAATAAATTTTTTCCAAAAAATAATTTAAATTTATTTTCAGTATCCTAATGCCAGAAGATAATCTATTTTTAAGGCCGCATCAAAAGAAAGCCGCTTAATAGGTATGTATTCAAGTAATAACTTTATATACATATTTGTATTTTTTTAATTTCTTTTATAAATAAATGGTATTAAATATAAAATACTACATCACTGTGGTTGGATCAAAACATTCCATTTATTCAAATATTCCATCAATCTTTTTTTTCCATCATCGTGCACAGTGAAAACATGAGTTATTCTAGATATTTTCCACCATTCTGGAAATTGACATGTCTTAAGGGCTAAATTAAATAAACTGGTCAACGGAGAACATAGAAAAGAATCAATCTTTTAGAAAAATTGAGGGTATACCGTCCAGACCTGTCGTAGGTTTGGACTTTTAAGAGCTTCTAGGACATCACACTCTTCTATTTTAATCAGGTCTTTTCACGTGCGTAAACAATATTGCTATTTTGGCAATATCGGCTAAAATCGCATGCGTTATTTTCATTGGCAATAATGGCCAAAATCGCATGTGATTTTTGCCAATATTGCCAAAATAGCAATATTGTTTACGCAGGTGAATAGACCTGAATAATGTTAAACATATATTTTATTTTGCAATATGTCAATTTTATTAGGGAGGCCTTAAGAAGGGGCCTTTAATAGTGGCCTTTTTATCGATTAAATTTTTTAAATTATCTGATTAAAATAAAAATTACTGATTCTATTTAAAAAAATTAATTATATTATTTACAAAATAAGAAAAAACTTGTAAAAGGTATATAAAATATAATCATAATTTTGGTAACAAAATATATCTGAGAGCACATTACAAAATATTTTTTTAGTCAAAACTCCTTGTTTTAAATATAGTTTTAATACCGTTTTCGCTATGGGGTTTTCGCTATGGGGTCATTCTTAAAATAAGTAACGGACTTAGGGGCGAGTTCTTAGTGTTACGAGGAGGGACTGATGTAGCGTTACGTAACCCTCTTTTATTATTTTTAAAGATAAAAAGGTTGTTTTTTACCCAAAATTTTTAGGGGGTCTAGGCTGCTAGCGTTACGTGTTTAGGGAGGGCAAGTCTCAGCATTGCAAAGCGTTACATGGGGGGAGGGGGTCAAAATTGCAAAAAATTGCGTTACGTATTTAAAGTATGACCCCTATATGCAGAAGTAAGCAGTATACTGCTTACTTCTGCATATAGCCATATCTGGCATACCCTATTATATCCTATAGGATATAATAGGGTAAGCCAGATATAACTCTTTGACAAAATCTATTTGACTAGCCTTCAATAATGTTTATCTTTTATCTCTTTTGGTCATAGAACAGAAAAAGATGGATGGCGTAATAAATGAAAACTAGTCGGATAGGTTTTGGAATTTGTATGTTTTTGAATTGCTTATGTTTACATTTTTACAAAAAATGTAATTATTATATACAGTTATGCATAGCTGCAAATTATACCAGGGAACCAATTTAAAAATTATAATGTATATGCATAATATGACATATCCTCTTAAGTAAATACAACTTTATTTTAATATTTGCATTAGGTGCATGTTAGTTTTTTCCATCACCGTTGTGCATACTTTTTAAAATATATAGCCTATATACTGTGAAACTAAGCCATCAACTTATAATAATACTGAGTATACATTTATTTCATTATGAGCAAGAATGGGGAGTATTACCAAGGCGTCCTTCACTTCCAGGCCGCGCTACTGGACCATATAGTTGGCTTTGATATGGCCCACTAGGGTCTGACAACACTGGTACGCCAACATAAAGAAAAAATTACTAAAAATAATACTAAGAATTTGGTATTGTCACTAAAAATTGCTAATAATCTTCACATTTAATAACAATTAAAATATAATTTAATGATTAATGGATTTTGCTTTTCAATGCAGCAAAATTCTTCTCTTGCTCCTTTTTTCTTTATTTTTAACCTCATCACTATTACCACGCCATCACATATTCCGAATTTTAGTATTAGTTTTATTATATTTGCCGTTTTTGTAAAAAATAACAGATTTATATTCTTTCACAAATAACACAATTATTTTTGGCACATTTTGCTTAAAAATTTTCAACTTAGCTGGCCATGGAGTGGCCCACTAGGACGTCTGGCACCTAAGCCAGTAGCGCGGCTTGGAAGTGAATAACGCCTTGGTATTACACGACCTCCCTTTCAATTTAAAAAATGTCCCCCCATGCCTCTGCCACATTTTAGGAGCTAAAAATATCAAATATATGCAAAAAGGTAGTTTAAGTTGTCTCATTTATTAGTTCTAAATTTTAAGTCGATATCTCAACTCTTTCAAAAGTTAAGAGGAGCGGGGGTGACTTTTGGACCGCACGGTATAAATATATATTTTCGTACATTTGTGATTAATTTAAAGTCAACACAAGAGTATAGAATTTATTTATGTACCAAGGTTGTAAACTAGCATGATGACGCTTGAAAAGTGTTTCCTGAAGCAAACCAGGGTCTGAATGGCTAGTTTACTCCTATCAAAGAATTGCAAATAAAACCTACAATATGAAAATAAATTATTCCGCGCCAAAATTTTATATAAAAACGGGTAAAACTAAAACATTTGACGATCGCTACGGTCACACTCTTGAAAACTTGCAACAGAAAACGAATTAGGTACAGGGTGATCCATAATTCCCGCCCTCGTAATTTTTCTCGAAAATGGTAAGGCATATTAAAAAAAATCAAAAACCGTGTTTTATAGTCTTACCTGTACTACCAGTTAAATACTGAATGACGCTTCCATAATAATAGTCGTTGGCCCTGTGGCGACCTCTATATTTTTTCCCCATGGTAAACGTTTTTTTATTTATGAAATTAAAAGATCTTTTAATTAGAATAGTTCCCTTTCATATCTTTTTTTTCTGCGCTCGTTTGTTTTCTAGTTATAGGCTGTCAAAATTTACTTAATAAATTGTTCCTATTTTTTTAACCATTGCAGATATTAAAAAAGTTTTAAATGTGTTACTTTTAGCTTTATAAACACCAATTAATTTTATTAGGCAAACAATTAAAAAAAGGTCCTAAGCGCCATCTCAACTCCATTATTTAAAAACTGAATTACTTGATTTGTGATTTATAAGATGCAGGCATGCATTATATTAATTCTTGCATATTCGTTTTGTGCCTTATATTTAACTATTTTTTAATAAAATAAATATGTATTTCTTTTTTGATTTGCCCTCGTGTTATTCTCTTGATATATTTTTGATTGTTACTAAGTTATTATTTTAATGTAATGTCAAATTCTTGGTAAATATTTCCATGACAACAGTTTATTGTTGATACTATACCAGGGTTTATTAATAAAATTAAGCATATAAAAATTAACTTTTATTTAAGAAATAGAAAGATAAGTCTTTCGCCCAGAACAAATTGGCAAAAATTATTAAAATGCTTGTCTGCATCTCACAAATCACAAATATAGTAATCCAGTTTTTAAATAATGGATAATAAGAGTAGTGATGGCACTTAGGACCCTTTTTAAATTGTTTGCTTATTAAAATTAATTAGTATTTATAAAGCTAAAAGTAACACATTTGAAACTTTTTTAATATCTGCAATGCTTTGGAATTTAAACAATTAAGTAAATTTTGACAGCCCATAACTAGAAAACAAATGAGCGCAGAAAAAAAACACATGAAACTAAAATATTCTAATTAAAAGAATTTTTAATTTCATAAATAAAAAATCGTTTACCATGGGGAAAAAATATAGAGGCCGCCACAGGGCCAACGTGTATTATTATGAAAGCATCATATGGTATTTAACTTGTAGTATAGGTGAGATTATAAATCACGGTTCCTGATTTTTTTGATATCCCTTACTATTTTCGAGAAAAATGAGGAGGGCGGTAATTCTGGATCACCCTGTGCAAAAATTAATATTATAAATATTAATTTACATGTGTGATTTCTATAATAATTATAATTATTAAGTTATAATTTTGTAAAAATACTTTTGTCATGTTATTGTAACAAATGCAGTGAAACTTATCCATGAATAAGTTTTATTGTCAACACTTTATACTTTGGGATTAAAGATAAGCTTTCACATGACATTAAGTCAAGACTTTTATCGTCTTGACAACAAATGCCATATTTCTTTATGAAAATTGACACCACCCCAAAAGTTTTTCAAGTCGGCAAATATTTCCATTCATTCGAAAAATGTTTGAAATCACCCCAGGGACTTGCAAGATTTTTTTTGCCAGGAATTTTTGAAAGGCTATGTCTTTTTTTTTAGTGATATAAATTGTCGCCAGGGGTATTTTTTTTTAATTTTTCAGTCGGCATTTATTCGGCAAATGTATCAATCCATTTGGAAAAATCCCAGAGAGCCAGGACCTTTTTTTTAGTCATCTAAATTTGCACCAGCGGTAAAGCTTCAAATGTTTCACGGCATTCAGCAAAATCCCAGGGAGAGCCAGGACCTTTTTTTTTGTTTAGTGATAAAGGGGTAAAGTTTTTTTCAGAGGCGAGATTTTTTTTTAATTTTTGGCCATTGTTTGGCATTTTTACCAGTCACGCCTACACTAAAGAAATTGCTTAGATCTTCCCCCGGTTTTCATAAAGGAATAATATTCGTTATCAAGAAGATTATAGTTGCGACTTAATGTGATTTGAAAACACTTTAAACGAATTACTTTAGTTGGTTTTAAACTCTGTTTTTTTTAAGTACTGGAATAAACGACTTGATTCCAGACGTCCAAAAAATACATAGTTTTCGGACGGGTCTTTTACTTATAGTTTTTCTGTTGGCGGATTCGTTTAAATTTATACACCACCCAGAAAAACAGACGGTTGATCGATTGGACTTTTTTCATAGTCTCTTATTTCAATTTTATCAGACTTTTTATAGTCCCCTGATGCTCCTCCAGATTTGCTCAATAAATGGATATCGGTCAAACAAATACTTTTACTAACTGATTTACACATATCATAGACAGTTAAAGCAGCAATACTAACTGCAGTTAGTGCTTCCATTTCAACGCCGGTCTTGCCTTCACACTGTACTGCAGCGTGTATTACCACTTCTTTGGAAACGTTGTCGATTTTCGCAGTTACTTTGATACTAGTCAGAGGAATATTGTGACATAACGGAATGAGTTCCGAGGTCTTTTTCGCGCCGATTATACCCGCAATTTGGGCAATGCTGAGTACGTCGCCTTTTTGCATCGAGTTTTCA
>OY294048.1:35735096-35762539 GCA_958510825.1 Brachypterus glaber
ATCGACCCCAAGCAACAAAACAAGTAAAAAAGTGGACAAAAAGTCTATTATCAACTTTTTTACCTGTTTGTTGCTTGGGACTGCTAATTCGACACGGTAAATAACCCGGAGTATCCATTACTTACGCCATATGCAGACAGTTACGCTCTGAACATATATCGCAGTTCCCTTCGTGAATGTACCTCGCTGTGGAAATACATCCGTTAAATAACATATCGCGTAAAACGAGTGCCAAATGGGATTACGTTATCAGCCAATTTCCGAGAAACCATAACTGGGCCCAGAAGACCCTAGGAAACGGCAGGTAGCCTCACGTAACAAGGTCCTTCGAAAAACACCCCAGCGGTTCAACATTTTGATTTGTGTGGTACTTCATTTTAAAGCAAATAGAATTCTTTATTTGACCATATATTTTTTAATTTTTTATAGAATTTCATTTTTTTGAGATTTTTTTTTGTAAATAAGTACACACATTTAGTAAATTAAAAAGTTGAGTATGGAGTATTATTTCTACACAAAAAGAAATAATACTCCATACTCAACCTTTTATATTTATATAGTTTTTTATTCATTTATTAAAAATCGTTTGATTTTTTTAAAGAAAATTCCCATTTTCAACCCCATGTTAAACTACTTTACTTAAAAAAATTAAAATTATATAGCTAAATAGAGAATTTTATGAGCTTTTAAATAATGCCCTACAAGACCCCTTTTCCATTAAAAAATATTGCCCCCTGCCCACATTTTAATAGCTACAAATATATTCAAAAAGAAAGTTTAAGTTTGGACTTCTGCATGTCTGGGAAAGCCACTTACCAATAATATCAACAATGTCCTTCCGAACTGTTGGCTCACCACCAGTTAATCTTATTTTAGTAACTCCCTGTTGCACAAACAATTTTGCTATTTTAATTATCTCGTCAGTAGTCAATAAATTCGATTTTTGTGTTAATTTCACACCTTCAGCTGGCATACAATATTGACCTAAAAAGATTTAATTTTATGGCATTTTTACTTTCTCATAAAGTATTGTGAATGTTCTTTTTTTTTGCTTAAATCATCTTATTTTTTCCTGAAACGTCGAGAAAAATCAAATACGTAAGCAAAAAAAAGATGTCTGTCTGTCTATCTGTATCTACAATAACTTAAGAATGCTTTGAGCTAGAGACTTAAAATTTGGTATGCAGATGTTTTTTATATGATCTTGAACAAGTCGTATTTGAGCAAAATCGGTCGTGGGAAGGGCGGAGTGTTAATGGTATAGAAAATAGCGGGGGGGCAAAATTATCAAAAGTTGCGTTACATAGACTGCGATTTTTAGGTTCACCATCAGTGCAACCTAGCGAACTTTCATTGGGGCAGATCATCGCCTTTTTAGATGCCTGCCCCCATGGAATATCATCCTAATCAAATGATGTGTCATCTAGATGACTGCGGCATGCACAATGGATTCAGGTCTGAGTGCCGTGGCTATGGCCCCGGCCCCCCCGGAGTCGGCGCCTATGTCAGAGACTATAGTCCCTCGATGGTCAATAGACTTTTTTTATAATATATTCTCAGATATTGCTCCATCAAGTAAAATAGAAAGTTATTTTTTAGCTTTTATATAGGTTATTAACCTAATTAAAAAGATAAAACTATAGCTATAGCTACATAATAAAATCTACCAAAGTATAAAATAAAAATTTTATCAGAAAAAAGTATAAAAAAATGTTGATCATAAACTATAGTTAAGTATACTTACATCTTAAATTACAACGTTCTGTTAACGATATTCTCAAATAATTGTGATACCTTCCAAAACTGTCTGATAGTGGACTATGGCTTTTTGTACTACTTACTTCACTTAACTGAAACAAAAGTGGTTTAAAAAACGCGAATAATTTTTAAGATACAGGAACAACCTTTAATTTATTTGTTGTAGCCGCTTCCAATGAAAAATTTCGTCTCGCTAAACCATATGTTCTATTTAATTTGAACATCATTCACTTATTTACTTGTTGTTTTAAATGCGCGATTAAGTAGGAAATAATAATTAACAGCAGGCAAAATAAAAATGTTTATGTGTGCAAATATACTGTTTCTATATAATTAAATGCATATCTATTGATGGGTATCAGATATAATTTATTATTCATTATAGTGTTGACCTTAAAAAAAAACATGAATTATCTGGGGTCATGTTTGTCAATCTCATGAGATGATAAACGAATCGTTTAATACGATGTTGTGATAAAAGCGCAGTTTAATGAGTAGAACAAAAAAATCTTTTGAATATCGTTGTTTTGTAGATTAATTTTAAATAAGCAAAATATTTTTTTATATCTTCTGCGCACAGATCTTTTACTCTATGAAATCTGTGCTTCTGCGTTAAATAAAGGTCGGGTGGTTATT
Organism: Brachypterus glaber; assembly: GCA_958510825.1. Classification (NCBI taxonomy): domain Eukaryota; kingdom Metazoa; phylum Arthropoda; class Insecta; order Coleoptera; family Kateretidae; genus Brachypterus; species Brachypterus glaber. The sequence goes on from OY294048.1 coordinate 35,737,491, forward strand.
TTTAGTATCAAGGTAAGTAGTTTAAATGTCTCATCTGTGCACAAAACCATCTGTCAAAAAGTAAACTTGTAGGTTATGTTTGTTTACATCCTTTAAAAGGATTTCTTTTTGCAAAATGTCGCTATTTGCTGCTTATGCAGATCAAGCGAAAGAATCAGAAGACACAAATCTGACAAACCAAAAAACTAAAGAAGAAAATATTTGGCTTGAAAACTCTAGTTTTCAAAATGTTTTATCAACTCAAACAGTGAATAAAGATGTAAAATCGGACCATAGTGATGTTAGTAATAAATCGGAGCCTGGTGTTAAGAAACGAAAGAAGGAAAAACGCAAAAAACATAAAAAAAGAAGTAGAGAAATAGAAAAACAACCAGCAACAAGTGAATATGAATGTGAAGAATTTTCTATTGATAAAAGTGCAAACAAAGAATTTTTAACAGTAAGTACAATATCTAGACCAGCAGTACCTAAATATCACATAAAATACTATTTAAATTCATCTAGAAAACCCAAAAAGCGCAAATTCAAACGTTATTTTAAGACTGTACTTGATAAAAATGCAGATAAAAGTAATTCTGAAGATGATACAAAGCACACTAAAGACACACTATCCAGTAAAAGTATAAATAGGAATGATAACTCCTCTACTTTTAAACAAGAAGAAGAATTATCCCAAACAACAGCACATTTTAACAAAACATTAGCTGATAATCCAAATGATATAAAAACTTGGTTAAAATACATACATTTTCAAGATTCAGTATATCAGTTTGAGAAAACCTATCGCAAGGGTTCTATAGCAAAAGCTCTGAGAGTTTTAGCAGAAAGAAAAATTTCCATTTTAGATAAAGCATTATCTTTAAACCCAAATAGCCAAGACCTTGCAAGAGAACGATTATCAGTTGCTGAAAGTACATACCCAGCAGATGAACTACAAAAGCAGTTAAAAGACATTGTAGAAAAAGAGCAAGGAAACATAATTTTTTGGCAAGGTTATATAGAATCAAATCAATGTTCTATGTCACATTGTAATACACCTTGTGTAGTATATCTTTATACAAAATGCTTATCAGTTCTACATAAAATACGTCGTTCTGCAACAATAGATAAAACAACTCTAGAGGAAAATATATTAAAAATGCTATATCAGTGTGGTCTATTTTTAAAACAAACTGGATTGTTTGAACAACTGTGGACTCTGTTGAGATTATATTTAGAATTAAATTTAGATAAGGGAAAATTTAATGTATCATCAGGGTTTCAGGAAAATCAGTTAGTTGAGCTAGAAGAAATTATTTTTAAGTCACAGTTACCTTTGCACGAGCTATGGTTAAGAACAGAAAAATTAAGAGAATCATGTCATTGGGTACCATATAGTGGGGAAGGTCAATGTGAAGATCCTCAACGTATGGTGTTTACTGAGGATGTTTCAGAATTAATTCACCCTATTACCATGCCTAATAATATATTTAAACTTACAGCTACAATTTTAACATTACTTAAAGTACCTTTATTACCATGTCGTCATGTTACCATGCAAGAACTGGGTCTTGATCATGTTCCTTGGTCTTTGGACTCTCTTGAAAGCATACTTCCAGTATTTTTACCACTATTTCCTATGAATATAAGTAATATTAATATTTTAAAAGAGAATCGTTTAACTTCAGGCCCACAATATTTAAAAGCTTTTCCTGGCCAAGAAGAGTACTTAGAATTTATTTTGAAAATAATGATAAATTGTGCTGAATCATTAAAAAGTTATGATAAAATGACATTAACTATATGGTGGTTTAGATTTCAAAGATTGTTGATCATTTTAGATAAGTTAGAAAGATTTAAAATGCCTAAAAGTTTAAAAAAGTCTATGAAGAATAATATAAAAAATTTACTCAAAAATGAAGAAAATCGTAATAATGAAATATTTTATTGTGAATATGCTTTGATAGAGCATGAATTAGGTAGTACAGAAAAGGCACTTAGTATAATACAAACAGCACTTAGTTTGAATCAAAATACACAACTTGCAACAACTAATGTAACTATATCACAATCAAAACAGTGCTACCTGTATCGAATTATGATAGAACTAAAAATGTCTTTAATTGAAAATATAGAAATAAATAAACAGAATGCAGTTAAGGTTCTATTGGGTTATGTTTTACAAAAAGATATCGCAGAAGTAACTGATGAAATCATTAAAGAAGCCAGTTTGAGATTTAAACTGTTGACTCTACAACTTCTTGGAAAGCCTTTTGAAAAAATTAGTCTTGTGGAACAATTTTTACCAAATTTTCATACAGATTGGATAATGTGTCATGGATGGTTTATTTATCTGACTTCAGGACCCATTGAATACGGCAGTTTTATGGAAAAGACCATTTCAAAATTAGAAGAAAATGAAAATACATCTTTTCAAAAAGAAATATTATATGAATTTTATGTATCTTTACTTTTCTTATATTGCTCTCAAAATCCTGATAAAGGATATTTTAAGATTTTGGATGATGTCCTCTATAGAGCAATAGAAAGTTATCCAAATAATTTGTATTTGTTGGGAGTATTGGCCCAGCAACAAAATTTAATAAATGGTTTGGGTCCAAAGTGGTGGAGAATACAAAGTATGTTGCTGAAATCAAAAAGGGCACTACCTGCCGTGTTTGCTGTTTTAATTACAACAGATCAGATGAACAAGTTGGAAGAACAAGTGGTTAATACTGTTACAGGTAAGTTACATAATTATGCAACATTGTAATTTACAGGACCTATTGTAAACATACAGTAAAAAAAAGTATTTAAAGTGAATTCACTGAATTAAACAATGTAAAATTAAAGTTAATTCAATGTAAATTTGGATAGGATTTACTATATCCCTTTTAATTTATAGTGAACTCAATTATTTTACAGTAAAGTCACTGTAAATAATTTATATTCGAAACTTAATATGTAATACATACATTACATGTATTAATAAAGTTTGGGAAGTATGTGATTTCTTGTCCCACTGTTTTCCACGCCTGGACCTGACCTGTAACGAAGAATAGAGATCAGTAAACTAATTATTACTGGTCTCCAACTTAAATCATTAATTTCCGCTAGATGGCGCCACCGATTAAAATGTCATTATTAATGCTTAAAACAAGATGGTTGACCTGCTGTTGTCATGTTAAACATGAATATAATCTAATACATTTCGTTTAATAAACTTAAATGTACAGTTTTAGTCAATGTTTTTTACTTTTGAGACTGAGAAGGATAATAAATGTTATAAATGGTGCTTTGTGAGCTACCAACAAATGTTTTTTGTGTTTTTTTTATTTGGGTTACATGTACCATCATTTTCATAGAAAACGCTCACATCACAGAACCCTGAGGTACCCCAACATTTTAAATTTTTAGTTGTGGTATATGTACTTTACTAAGATTGACACTGACATTTTCCGTAATAATTAAGTAAGGTTAAAGTACAGTCTATATTATATAGTGCAAGTCCTATAACTGTCTTTAAGCATATATGCTTATAAGCAAAAAGGTTAACAAATTTTATTATAAATGATATTTATACAGTATGTCTCCAGATAGAGTTACAAAGAGGAATTTATTTTTTATTTTTGATTTGATCTCAAAAAAAGTCACTCTTTATAACTTGCCCTGCTTGATTTTAAACTCGCAAAACACTAAGCGCTTTTTGTACAACTCTTACGGTTCATGGGATAATGTTTTTTCTTCAAAATAGTGTCTTCAAAAATATAAAGAAAAAAAACATCATCAAGAGTGACTTATTTTAAGATATCAAAAATAAAAAAATCTTCTTTGTAATTCTAACAGTTGGTTTGTGTAATTTGGTGTAATTTTTGCGTGCCAAGCCTCAATGATGGCCTGTCGTAATTCTTCAGCATTATGACCCAGGAAAGTTAGTTTCTTCCCTCGCTCTGACTCCGGTATGGAAAGGGTTTTATCGCAGATAATTCATTAATTGCATATCTTCTTCTGCACTACTCATTCTACTTCGACCAGAACCCCGCTTTCTGCTAATCTGTCCAGTTTTTTCTTTGCTCGCATTATAGTGCTGTTTGCAACATTTAATTCAGTGGCTATTTCACGTACACTTATCCCGTCATTTATTCTTGCTGTTATAATACATTTTTGATAATTTGTAAGCTGCGGCATAACTAATGTGAATTATTTTGACAAGTAATGTCATAATAATATTTGACAAATAAATGTCAAAGAGACCTTGATAAAGTTCAATATAATCTGTAACATTTTTAGGTGTAAGCGTTTATTATGAAAACGATGGTATGTTGAACTTCAGTTTTATATGATTGTGCTTTTCTTGTGAAATGCAGGAAAATATATTTGTGGTAAATATGAAAAAACTAAGTATTATAGTATTATTTTCTTATTTTTGAATTAACCCCTTAAGACCTGATTAAAATTTGGCAGCATGAAAAATTTTTTGTTGCGTTTTTTAGGGTAAATAGGGTAAAAATAAGTCAAAAATAAAGACTTTTTTTTTCTTTTTTTGGTTTATTATAAAATTACAACATGTACATTGGGATGTACATATGGTCACAAGTGATGAGAAAAAAAAACTATTTTCTGTACATATGGTCACAAGTGATAAGAAAAAAAAACTATTTTCTGTGAAATAAACTAAAACAATTTCGATTTTTTAAAAGGCACAGGTGTACTTTACATTTGTCACAGTATGAAAATGTTCTTCCTTTACAGCCTGGTTGTTTACATCTCGTAGCTTCTTTGTTACTGTCATATTGAGGCATATGATCCACGGTGTCCAGTTGAACTTCTGTCAATGGACGCTTTTCTGCTCTTCTTACTACTGATGCAGATGGTAGTGGTAAAGTTGCAGGGGAACTTGATGGTCTTCCTTTTTTAGGTCTATTGAGAGGCTTTCCAACTAAAATTAACCCATCGGCTACTCTCATTCTAAATGTCAGAAAATCAATGATGTCCTTTTTTGGGACACCGGTATTTTTACAATCATGTCTGTATTCAGTCCAACTAGCCGCCAGTGCAAAGTCAACAAAATGCATTATAACTCTTAAGGTCCATTTTCGAGAACGTATAAATATTCTATACAAACTTATAAGTTGATTTAGAAGATCAACACCGCCCATGCTGTAATTATAAAGTTTAACAATCTCTGGTCTGTCTATTTCAATGTACTTTGAGGACTTTTTATCCCACCTCCTTGCTTTATCTTCAATACCTTTTCCTACAAAATTAGAGGCAAGACATACAGATTTATTGTCTAACCATTTTACGGCGACTATGCCATCATCGCTAACTGTTTCATCGGTAAAACCTCGTTGTTTTTTTTTCAGTTCCTTATCTGCTAGTAGGTTGGGCTTTGAAAATCTGTTTATGCGTATTGTACCGGCTGCGAAAATTCCCTTTTCTTTCAAAATTTTTAATAGGTTATATGATGAAAAATAATTATTGTAGAACAACTTGTGTCCTGGATTAGAAATTCTTTCTGATAAGTACAATACTACGCTTGCCCCTAATCCATAATCTTCTAAATTTTTTTCTGATAAACCCGTAGATTTTCCTTGGTACACAATAAAATCATACGGCTGTCCACTTTTTCCACACAAAACAAAAATTTTAATGCCCCATGGACACGGTTTTCCCTTTATATATTGTTTTATTGATAAATTTCCCCGAAATGGAACAATTTGTTCGTCAATGCAGAGTTGTTCTTCAAGTTTCAATTCTCGGCACCTACTTCTTACTGATTCTATGATGGGTCTTACTTTGAACAGTTTATCTTGACATCCTTCAGGCTTTTCTAAATTGTTAACTAAATGAAGACATGTCCGTAGTTGAAAAAATCTATCACGAGTCATGTTTTCAAGAAAAACTCCAATTCCTAGTGTTCTCTCCCAGTATAATCGTATTTTAGGAAATTTGTTCAAACAACCAATAATTATATGTAGACCAAATAATATTTGAATTTCTGACGCAGTGGTAGGCCTGAACGTTTTACCTTGCTGAATTGCGTACAAATTTGTAAAATACGCCATGTCTTCAAAATCTTTTTTAGATATATATAGCAAAAAATATTCCATGGGAAGAAGGGGTGTCGTATTGTTATTTGATGGAGAATTCCATTCCGGTATATTTGGTGGCGTGAAGTTATTTTTTGTCCACTTGACTGCAATTTTTTGCTTCTTTGTTGACTTTTTTTGAGTTATTTCTTCCTCAACTTCATCGCCGCTTTCATATGCGCCGTTGTTAATTACTTCAAGCGAATTTAATTTTTCAGTTTCGTTTCTATTCAGAACATCTGCACCTGGTCGAAGGATGGGTCCTGTTTCAAATTCTCCTAATTCTTCGTCACTGTCTTGTTCCAAATCAATATTTTCAATTTCTGAAAGATCGTCATTTTCTATAAAATCAAGTTCCTGAACATGTTCAGGGTTTTCTAAATCATACATTTTCCTTCGATTATCCATGGCAAACAGATCCTGAAACGTAAAATATAAAATTACTCTTGGTACCATTTGTACATTAATATGTACAGAACAAAAAAAACGGTTTAGTCTGTTTGTACATGATGATGTACATAATATCCAAAACCAAAAATTTATTCAAAAAAATTGCTCTATAACTATAATTTTTATATTTTTGGATGCGTTAACAATTACTTAGTTATAAAAAACAAGATTTTTGCTAAATAAGCCAATAGTTGCGATATATAATGCAAATAAAGTAGGACTTACCGGCAAACACAGCTGATCGCTAAACACAACCTAACTTTATAGTGAATAATTTCGACTGTCGCCACCAGATGACGCCAAATACCTTAAACTGAGTAAAAATCATTCACAAAAACATGTTCAAATCTTTTTAAGAGTGATTTATCACAAAATAAGTTTTTTAAAAAAATAATAAAGTTGATGTACATGTACATGTACGCCAGGTCTTAAGGGGTTAAAACATCTAGATTTCAAAAAAAATAGTACTTTATTTTTAAATAAAAACAGTTGCGAATAAAATAGTATACAGGTCTCCCGGAAAATGGTACTTTACCTATAAATGATCTCGGAAAACTAATAGTCGACCTGTAATCTTCTATAATCGGGTGACCACATTAACCGTGTCGAGATGTTTACAGCGCCCACATTTAGCGCGCTATATCTAAATCGCGCCTTCATTTAACGCGTCTGGATATTTCACGTTTTTTATTAAAGGTTTTTATTTTGTCTTTTTTTTTTGAAAAAAAATCTGAATACGTTACGTTAATTTTTGGGAAAATTGTCTATATTTTCAGATTTAATCTGGTCCATTTTATACCAGGGTAATTTGGTTTGGTCACCCTAAACATTTGAATTCATTTAATTTAAATTAAGTACATAGTTACGTAAATCGTAAATCTCTTTTTTTTTGTTTCCTAAAAATTATATACAAACCATATGTTGTTTTAATTGCGTGGAAAGTTACACGCGCGGAAAAATGCGGCGCTGTAAATTTTGGTGCGGTTAACGACCCTACCCATATAACCCCTATAAAAATATGTGTATGATACCTGGGTAGCGATTCACCCTTGTCGCTAAGTATCACAACTTTGAGGACCCCCTAAAAGTGTGACATCATTTATGACCCCTAAAGTAAATTGTCCGATGTGTAACTAACTTAATATTTTTTAGGCGAGAAATATGAACTGGTTGGTCATAAAAATAGAATATTGTCATTGTTTAAGAAAATTACCCAGTCTGACATGTGTACAAAAAGATGTGGGTTAATATGGAGACTGTATTTGCAATTTGTTTACACATATTTTGATGCCAAATTATGTAGATACGTTTATTATTCTGCGGTTGAGGAGTGCCCTTGGTTAAAGGTATGTTAGTCATTAAATTCGCTAATAAATTATGTAGATTCTCTAGTTAAATCTAACGTGTTTAGTCCAAAATTGGGCGGGAGTAAATTATGTGTCTACCAACGTTGTTCGATTGAATTGCGGTTCTGAGGTTGGACCAAAATGGGTGGAGCAAGTTATGTGCCAGCGAGTGACCAGTGGACTGGTTGATATCTTTGGTTTTGCTTAAAAAGTCGAGCGAATACGGTTCGATTGAACTGCGGAACTCGAATCATTTTCTTACGAAAGTGGGCGGAGCACATTAAAACAAACCAATGATTGCAGTGATATCCACTTTCACATTATCAGTCACCACTCTCCCCGCCCCTTCGCCAATTCATGACACATGCAACTCCAGTATCAGTGAGCATAGACTCACTCCCCCAATTATCCATTCAAACTAATTCTATTTTAGACTGGGACATTTTGGACCAAAGATTTTCAAAAAGCTTGTGTTTATGTCAAAATTCTCGGTAGCGCGGCGTTTTTTTTTTTTTTTTTGAACCAACCCTTAACTTCAGGGCGTCCGACAACGGTATTACCAGAAAATATTTGTCGGACAAGGTTACCACTTGATTTTAAATATTTTTATTAAACGATCCTGAAAAAAACAGCTGTAAGGTGCCAAATGTTATGGTCATAACTAACCTAACATGGTAAAAAATTTTCGGGCAATACCGTTGTCGGTCGCCCTAAAGATAAGGGTTGGTCCCAAAAAAAAAACGCCCCGCTACCGAGAATTTTCTTATGTAAGAGGTTGTGTGACTGGACATAAAGAACACATATACAAAGTCTCAACGGTGAGGTAATAAGAAAAAATTCTACTGGGCCACTATCTACTTTCGTTGACACCCAGTATAGTTTTCTAATAATTTTATTTTTTTTAGGCCCTGTATATTGATGCAGCGATCTACATCCCTGCAGAATTACCTCAAATTCAAGATTTAATTATAGAAAAGGAGCTAAGATTACATGTAACACCTGAGGAACTTGATGTTTTGAGAAGTTAATTTGTTACAGAAAGTTTCATTCATTGATGGACACTAAATAATAACCTAAGTGTAATATTTGAAGTATTGTTAATTTAGGCTTTACTATTTAAAGTTTTCTCAAAAGAGCTTTAAATTACGGAAAAAAAGAATTTAGTATTCTACACACCTAGTCAGCCAACCTAGTGCACGACTGTTACGGAAGTGTATTGGCAATATAGTCCTAAATACACACATCGCTAAAATTCTTGCGCCCCCAATTAATTTGAAACGTAAACAAAAATTACTCTAACAAATATGTGGGCTCATTTCCACATTTTATTGAAATGCTTTATCACAAGTATGGCTATTTTCATGGAATGAGTATACGGCCAGGAATAAATTTAAAAATTGTATCAATTTTTATTGAAAAAAGTCACAAAGTGTGAGCAACCAGTATAACACCAAGAATTTTGGCGATGTATCGTAGGAACATGTATAAACTGATCAAAAAAAGTTGAGGATATTTTGGTTTCTCTTAGAAAAAATCGCCCGCCGCTGTCTTATTATCCTGTTTAACTGTATTTGAACTGTCTGGGACATGCTTGGTAGATCAGTAATTGATCGTCAACCACATTTTCATGACGTAAAGAAACTAGCAAGTTCTTCCGGATTTATGGGATTCTTGGACCAAAATCAGTTGTTGCCTAATTTTAAGTATACCTCGGCGAGTTAAAGCGGTTATAGCCAACAGAGGTAGAATTACTCAGTATTAGTTTTCAGTTATTTAAATTTCTCTTGTTATATTAAGGAAAACATATTGTTAAATCCCGAATATAAATATTTTTGAATTGATTAATTTTGTTTTTTAGAAATGATTAGAGAATATGGACTTTTTGATATTTTTCCTTTTTTTTTCGAGAGAAAACAACATTCTTAACTTTTATTGATCAACTAAATTAAATTGTTTGATATTTACAAATTTAAAAAATCTATATAAAACATTTTACTATTCCTTAAAACGACTTTTGTTTGATTAACGCAGTCGTCCCTCCGAAGTGACTGATCGATTTCGTGCTTTTTAGCAATCTTCAGAGCCACATATCGGTAGTAGGGACAACTACGAAAATCAAATCCTTTCCATATATATCTATATAGAGTTTAAAAATCGTTGTAAGGAAAAGCAAAAACAGCTAGCGACATCTACTGCTAAAAGCAGAGACTGGATAAACCTATCGACAGTCCAAAAAAGGAAGCAGTTATTGGTTTCAAGAACCTATTGCACGCTGTCGATAGGGATAGGATTATTGATCAGTTTAACATAAAAACTGAAATGTTCTACAGGGGTAAAAGTATTTAGAAAATACCATAGTACTTTTTAAAATATCTATCCACCCAGCCTTATTTTTTTGAAAGGGGTGGCTGGCTCTACAGAGGTCAAGAATTTTATGCGGAAATGTGTCTACCTAAAAATAAAAATAGCTGTTATGAATATTTCGTTTTAAAATTACCTGTGTAATATTTATTGTTATTTTAATAAACTATTTTTTTATAAAACTGTTAATAAAAAAAAACAAAATATTTAACCTAATGACGTTTTATTAGATGCTTATAAATGTACACAAAGAAATAAAATATATTCTGCGGTTATTTTTAACACAATATAACAAAATGAGGTATTTGTGTGAAAAGGTGATCATTTAGCGTTGGTTTATGATCTGATTTGACCAGAAAAATATTTACTGCAGTGCGCATGCTTATCGTATATACTAAGCATGCGCAATGCAGTAATCTTTAATTTTTTTAGTTCAATCAAAGCATAAACCAGCCATTAAAGAATAAAATAAGGGTTGAACTGAGAAATGTCATTTTTAGTACAAAGACTTGTATTATTTTATATTAAAAATAATGCATTCTTCCGTCAAAACTAAACTTGAGTGGACAACTAAAAATATTCCAATTTTTTTAAATAATTTCTGTCAAACAAAAATAAAAAATCATAAAACACCTTTTTATCCTACACTTATTTACACATGTGTAACACAATATTATTTATTGTGTTACATAGCAGAATAAAGAGAATCAGATTTAAATGGTGCCAAAAAATATAGAAAAACATAGCTAGTTGCCATTTTTCGAACATAGACACAAAAGTTGTCAAAATCAAGTTTAAAATTATTTAATTTAACAAAAACTAACATGTCAAAAAGATTTAAAGATGAATTTCAATGTTCATAATTTTTGTTTTCTACATACATGGTGATTCTTAAGTTAATACTTCTTTTTTTAACTGTATATAGAAAGTCCCAAAATAACATAGAATAAAAAAAAATAGACATGACAACTGTTGCACCTATGGTTTCATATACAGAGTGTCCTACAATTTTTACACAGGCTATATTTCCGTTATTATAAAAGATAAAAAAATAAATTTTATACAGGGTGATTTATTAGCCCGTTTACAAACTTTGGCAATGAGAAGTAGATTTAATTGAATGAACAAATGTTGATATAAACATAGGTCCTATCTTTCTTTGTTCAGAAGTTATAACATTATTAAAATTATTAAGTTGAAAAAACATAGTTGCCATGATTTAGCAAAACAAAATTTATTAACTATTATTTTAAACAATCACCTGTCAAAAATTGTTTGTTCCTGTCATGATTGTTAAATTTTCATCATGGCCACCTAGATCAACCGACCTTAATCTTTGCGATTTTTATTTATGGGGTCACTTCAAGACACTTGTTTATATTGTGGAAATAAATGATCGTAATCAATTATAAATCACCCTGTATTATAAAAAAGAATGGGGTCAAAAAAACTTTTAATTACCCTAGGAAAACCTTACCCCATGACTCAGACCCTTAGGACCACAGCAAATTAGCTTTTCCAAATTATAAATTCAACAATGTACCATTGTATAACACTTTTCTTAAAGAAATTAAATATGTTATTTTATAACCATTAATCGGAATAAATTCAGTTATGACTCATCAACGTTGAAAATAAACACAGAAACATAGGCTTACGGAATAATTTTGGCGAATTAGGAGGGAAATTTTTATAAAGGTCACTAAATCGAAACATTTGACGACTAACTTGTTACACACAACAATATTGAATATAAATATTAACTATAAATATGTAAATATATCGGTGTTTTTCGAAGAAAATAAAAATGTAAATATTTAAAACCTCGCGTCAACGATAGAATCGACGCGGCGCCTATGCGAGCACTGGAAATTCGCCGATGACTGTTTATAACAATCGAGATAAAATGTGTAAAAAATGTAGGACACCATGCATAGTAAGAACCCAGTTAAAAAAATATATAATATACTCGTTAATTGAACTTAATTGAATTGGTTCGCATATACCGGGTGCCACAAAATATACAGGAAGTTCCATTTAAAAATGAAAAGTTGAGATCATTTCCGGTGAAACAGGAAGTGTTAGATTCTTTATACTGTAAAAAAATGTACTTTAATCAATTTTAATAAACAGAAAAGTTATAGGAGTGTACCAGTATTTTGTGGCACCCGGTATATACTGATTATTTTTGAAATTATTTATTATATTGCCCAATTTATTTTGTGTCTAAGCTCAATACCTATCGCGTTTGTGCTTGTAGTCTCTTTCCCGGTTCGAATGACTCTGAGATCTATGCGGACTTCTTTCTCTACTTCTTCTCCTCTCCGTGTATGGTCCTCGTTCGTTATTCCTTCTGTCGCGATCTCTTCTGTCATAATCACTGAAAATATCGTTTGTTAGAACGAACAGTGCTGCCGATTTTTTTTAAAAAGCATTAATAGGTTTTATCAAGGGAGGAATTGAAATCGATAATTTTACATCATATCATTTTGTCAAGAGATTTCAAAGGTTGGGTTAAGCTTTTGACAAAAACCGTCCAGGATAAAATACAGTAAATACTGGATTTTTTTGTTAGTTTTTTGTATTGTACTACTTAAATTATTCTTATAATGCCTTATAATTAGAAAAGTTATGTAGACTACGTTGTTTTATTTTTCCGATAAATTTTATTCCACTAATTTCAATTTTTAGAAAAAAAAAAATCACAGCGGATACTGTGTTTTTGCTTTGATATGTTTTGAATTTGATAAATAAATAACCTTACTTTTAAAATTAATTCTTACCCATCAAGCTATGTTGTAAAATGTACGATTTCAATGCCCACCTTGATAAAACCGATTAATGCTTTTTAAAAAATTTCGGTAGAGTGGTACTTTTTTTGGTATACCGGGTGAGTTTTATTTATGTCCACCTCCAAAATTAGGATAAATCTTTATTCAATAAAAACGAAGCTTGGGTGATTTATATAATTCTACATTGGCTATAAAATGGCGGATTTATTTTTTTTTGTTTCACTTCCGGTTACGCTGGAAGTGGCATAAATACGTTTTTTTAAACAAAGTGGAAATTTTGACGTCGAACGTCACATGACCTAATTATTTGGTTTGTTTTGGTTTTTCGTTTGTTTGGTGTTTTCTTTTTTTGGGGGAGGGGCGTAGCCCCCCATTTAAACGAGGAGAATACAATTCTGACGAAAAATATACATAAAAGATTTAAAAACCCTAAAAATCGGCCAAAAAAGTAGCATCGTGGACATCGGACGTCCAATAGCCTGTTCTATACGAACTCGCTATTTTCTCGTCCAACGTCACATGACCTAATTATTTGGTTTGTTTTGGTTTTTTCGTTTGTTTGGTTGTTTTGATGATAATGGGGGGTACTAGCCCCCCTATTTAAACGAGAAGAATATAATCTGACTAAAAATATATCTTAAAAGCTTTAAAAACCCTAAAAATCGGCCAAAAAAATACTAAACGTGAAAACAGCCGCTTCCTTTTTTAAATGAAACACCCTGTAGTTTTTTTTACATTTTTGTATAAAAAACTGATTGTATAAAAACCGATTGTTTTTTTTACTAGTAAAAAAAAAATTTTGCGTCCCTCTGTGTATAAACTCTCTAACTCCATTTCTACATATATCGACTTGCGGTTTTTTGCATATTGTTTCTTATCGTATTCCGAAGAGCTGATTAGATTTTGGGGGTAAACGATTGTTACCCCCAATCGTTTTGGGGTAAAAATAGGGTAAAACTCCTATTTTTAGCGTTTTTTGTTTAGAATTAAGGCAATTATTATTGTATTTGGTTAATTTAGCACTTATATAAAAGATAATTTTAAATTGGTCAAAAAATGTTATAAACAACGTTTTCCTAAAACGCATTGTTTTTGAGATATTGGCGTTTAAAGCAGTAACAGGTTTTTTTAGCATATCTCACACATTTATAACCCGATTTCAAAAAAATATATTTTAAATAAAAGCTCTTTTTAAGCCCTATAAAAAATGTTATATACAGTTTTTTTTTGCTAGAATATAATGTTTTAAAGATACAGAATTTAAAATCAAACAAAACACCTAGTTTAAATTTTTCAAACTAAATGGCTATAGTGTACAATAGTGTCGATGTTTTGACAGGGTGCTTGCAACGTTTCATCTAGTTCAAATTGAATCGGTAAAATTGTACCCTAAACTAAGAAGGTGCAACATTTCTTACCGTGAACCGGCTCTTCTATCGTCTCTCTCCCTATATCTGTCTCTAGTTGATTCTCTGTCTCTGTTATCACGCCGGCCGCCATAACTTCTGTCGTAGGTTCGTTCGTCATCCCTAAGGAAGCTGGATCGTGCGTCGTCGCGAAACGGCTGTCGATCACGACGTTCCTGCATCAGACGGTCTTCGCGAGCCCGTTCGTTTGCAACCACGACTGCAGTAGGAGGGAAATGGGTCTGAAATATTTAAAATTATTACACAATGGTCACACTTTAAATACGTAATGCAAAATTTCCCACCTTCCCTCAAGTAACGCTGAGACTAACTGCCCCCCTATATTTTTTGGGGAAGAGCAAACCGTTTTCACTTTCTTATTTTTTCCTGAAACGTCGAGAAAAATCAAAATAGGCAAAAAAAATATGTCGGTCGGTCTGTCTGTGTGCATGCAAATCCACGATAACTTAACAACGCTTTGAGCTAGCGACTTGAAATTTGGTATGCAGATGTATTTTTATTTTATCTTGGCAAGTTCGTATTTGAGCAAAATCGGTTGGGGGGTAGTGGGCTAAAGTTTTGTTTTAGTCGTTTTTTGTTTTATTATTAAATAATATTTACCATACAAGAAAAATTTATAAACCACATAAAACGGTAAATAAAACTAGATAAAAATGTTATAATTTTTTATTTTAATGCTGCAGAGTGATTCTTCATTTAAAACTGAGCAAAAAAGTATTCTTCACCAAAACACCTAAATTTAAAAGTAATAGCCTTTTAAAAAGTAACGTTTTTGGTGGCAAAAAATGTTAGTTCCTCTTAATTGCATTTTTTTTTTGGAAACGGTTGCTCCTACAATGTTACACTATATGACATTTTTAATGTATTCTCAAGGAATCTATATTTTTTACAAAAAATCCAAAAAAAACATACACATATTTTGTCCGTCTAGGCATGGCTCTGGATAAATCCAAAAAAAATAAATTAACATAAACTTATTGCCCTTATTAATACTAGTATACATGCACAAGCTCGCCGCTCTAGCTTAAAGGTACCAGAGTTATTAATTAAAATAATTTTTATTACAATTTTAAAGTACCGTAGCACCCTTAGGGCTCATTTCCGGGCCAACCTTTATACGAACTTTTTTTGATATTTTTGGATGTCCTCTTAAATTTTGGCATGCCAGTTATTGATCACCCTGTATAGTCCGAATTTGAAGTCTTTAGCTCAAACTCAAATTGGCCGCTAATCGTTCTAGAGTTATCATGTCACAGACAGAAATATTTTTTTTGCGAAAATAATCCTTTTTGGATGTAAAACGCCGAGAAATGCAAAAAAATAATTTTTAATAATAATAATAATAATAATAATACATCCAAGAAACATTAAATGTTTAGGACACTCTGATAAGTTATTTTGTTACATTAAGTCCAAATGGGAGGATTGGTGTAGTGGACTACCGCGTCGTACTTGACGAGTTTACTACCAAAATAGCGTGAGTTCGATTCTCACCGGCGCCGATTTGCCTTTTTCAGTTGAATAATAATTGAAATTTGGCGAATGCGTAAGTGAAGCGGACAATAACTATAAATTGATTTGAAAGTCAATTAAAGCCGGTGGTTCCCTCTACTACTAGCCCACACAAGTCCTGGACTTAGGGGATGCTTAATTAAGTATAATAGTACGAGGTTAAACAAAAAAACAAAAAAAAAATGTAAAAAAAATAATTTTTAAATAATACTGAACAATACCTAATTATACTAACAGTTAAAATAGACATTAATTTATTTAAATTCAAGTACATTAAGACATTGATTGTCACTAACTAAAAAATAGTATAATGTTTTATTAAGAGGAAAAGTAAAGCTTTTTTTTACTAGTCTGTAGAATTTACTGACGACGCGAAGCGGAGTCCGGAAACTACAGACGAATAAAAAAAGCACTTTCCTCCGAGTGAAACATACTATTTTTTCTTCAAGCATCCTATATATTTTTTTTAAGTATTAATTTTTGAATTTAATTTATTCAGTAATAAAGTATGTTTTTTTATTAAAATAGGCCAATAAAACCCTTTTGAAATAAACTTAAACCTTCCTTAGCTCATTTAAAATTTTTTTCGTAGGCTAAATCGTACACTTTTCGCGATTTCGATGGTAACTTGTCTAATGTAGCATTTGCAATTTCGGAGAGATTTGTAGGTGCATAAACCATATATTCTTCTTCAATCATGTTTAATCAATTTCACGCAAGGTTTTTGCACAGAATGTCGAGTCAACCACCTATTTACATAATAAACAAACAAGTTTGAAATATGCCTGTCATCAAAGTCAAAGAGTGCTGTCGCCAGTGGTGGTTTTGCTAACTAACTTTACGGCGTACAACAATGAACTCATTTTTTTACTGTAAAAAAATAGATCACTTCTAACTAGTGTGTTCAGTTATAAAATATGAACATTTTAGTACGCTTGAAGAAAAATACAATTATGACACAATTTACATTGCTAAGAACCCATTTGTAAGTTTACAAGAGATCACCACAAATAAAGAGTTATTGAGATTGAAAGTATTTTTTTATTGTTTTTAAGTTTAAGTTTTCATATATAGCAATTAAATCTTTGTATATATTTACTTTCACTGTACCCATCAATGCATTCCATTACAGTGAAAAGGAAAATGTGATCATGTAAACACCAACAAAGTAATAACTCTTCTCTCTAGAATACGCATACCGTTAATATAAAGTATCGTCAACATCTCGGTTTGTCTGTAAACAAATAGTAGGTATATTCAGGCCTGTTACTAGTAACTGTTATTGTTGTCTCTGTTAGAACAAAGCTGTGCGAGTAAGACAGACAAATTTATATGTTGGCTACGTTTTTGTCAGTTTTTACAAATGAAATGCCTATTCTAGAGAGAAGAGTTATTAGTTCGTTGTTAAATACCGAAATCAAGAAAACGATGGTAATTTTGAGGTCCCATAATGCGATTAAAATCATTTCCAGGATGATGCTTGTCTGTAATCTAGGAATACTTATCCTCCACGATATCTGCCAAACGGTTTATCCGATCGACTTGAAATTTGGTATACAGCCACCGTTTAGTCGTAGGATGCGGCCAATAGTTTTTGGTCAAAAAAAAAATCGAAAAAAACATTTAGTATTGAAAAAAAAAATCAAAAAAAAAATCTTTTTTTTGAAAAACAAAAAAAAAATTGAAAATTTTAAACAACTTTAGATCTTTAGTTCAAAGCGTTATTAAATTTTACAATCAGGTTCCAACGCATTGCAACGCCGGAAAAGTATTGTGGCGGCCACAACAGATCTTGTCTTGATTTTTCTCGGGGACTTTAACAGCATAAAATTAGCTTACCTCTAAGTGTTTTTGTATTTTTTGCTGAATTGGGACTGGTATTCTCGGAAACAAAGTCGAAAACCATTCTAATTTAACTAACCATTGACGGATCACTTGACCTATGGTCATTGTCTGACCACCTCCAGCTTTAACATCTAATTCCTGTAACATTCAGAAAATTATAGCAATGTACATATAAAAATTTATATACCTTTAATTTATAATAAAATTTATCAGTAACCATGTCAATTAAGCCTTTTTTAATAGTTTAACCCATTTTCGTCCACCGTACTCATTTTGTTACACATTTTTAAATCGAGATTAGAGACATCTATGATTGTAAAGTCTAATTATTTTTACACACACACCTTAAATATAGTTTTATTTCTTCGATTCGACTGCTAAACTTCTCATCTTCACGCAACAAGGGTTTGTTGAAAAAAGTGCACCTGTTTTTTGAGTTTATGTGCGATAAGTCTGCATTTTCGTAAATAATTGGGTAAATTTTTGGTATTTTATTTACTTGCCTCTCCCCTGGTCAAAATACTGCAAAAATACAAGTAATCATTTTTGACCTGTTTGGAAATATGATGTATCCGATAGGAGGTACCTAAGCTGCTTAGGCTGAGCAGGTCAAATATTTTAATTTGTATTTTTGAACTTTTTTGACTCCAGGGGAGAGACAAGTTGATGAAATACCAAATATTCACCCAAATATATTTTTATTGCGATTTATTGTATTATTTATGTTGATTAAGTTTCATAAGACATACAAATACTTTAGTTAATTAATATATAATTACTTTTGTAGTTATATTTTCTTAAAACTTGATTTAAAAGTCACCATACTCAAACAGGTACATTTTCAGGGGTAATATCATAAGTGATACTAGGTTAGGTATCGGTGGTTTTTTATAAATTAACAAGCAAACAATAAGCACAATTTTAGATTAGAGAAAAGAGGGGTAAAAAAACACCATAGTAGAGGTAAGGTATTTTCACTTATCATTATAGCATACTACATATAAATTGTATTCTCATTTAAATATTAAATAATATTTTTTCTTTTTTTTTTTTCATTTGAGAATTTGTTTTAAGAATAAAATCGTTTTATTATAATTTTTTTTATTCAGTTTAATTATACGGCCATTCTGCTCATTTGAGTACACTATTTTATTTATACCAAAAAATTTTTTTTTACTTTAAGTTAAAATTTAAGTTTAACTTCATGTTAAATAATGTAGTTTTTATATAACTGATGTGCCTATGGGTCTGGTGGCCTAAAATGGGTTAAAACCGACAAGACTTGTTTTATTTTTAAACAATCCATGATGATATGTAACATTACATCCATTATGTACTATACGGAAATGTTGAAACATTTTTTTTTCAACTTTTTTTTAAATATCTTTTGCTGAAACCTGTCAGTTGTTTAGAAAAGAATCCCGTAATTGATTTTTAAATGAAACACTGGTGTTTTAGCACAGTTGTATAAATCATAAGAATTAATTTGATTTTGATTGTCGTTCAATGGGCGTGGCTTATTACAAAAAGAAAAAAAGGTCCCGAATTTTTTTCGGAGACCATTGTATTTCTATGTATTTTGAGGCGCTGAATCCGAATTTAAGGTCAAAATATCACCTCATCAGATTAGTTTTGGAGATTCGACCTTAAATTCGGATTCAGCGCCTCAAAATACACAGGAATAGAATAGTCTTCGATAAAATGTTTGACCTTTTTTCTGTGTGGCAACAGAAAAAAAAAGGTCAGGAATTTTTTCGGAGATCATTTATTCCTATGTATTTTGAGGCGCTGATCCAAAATTGAGGTCAAAATAGCACCTCATTCAATAAGTTTGGGAAATTACCTTAAAAAACGTTATTTTCTAGTATTTGAAAGAAACGTTTTTCTAGGTTATCTCCAAAACTAATCGGATAAGGTGCTATTTTGACCTTAAATTCGGATTCAGCACCTCAAAATACATAGGAATGGTCCCCGAAAAAATTCCCACCTTTTTTTCTTTTTGTCTGGCTGTGTAAATATTGAATGTTTAACTTTTTTATAATTTATGTTAAATATTCGAACAAAGTTATGATAAAATTTTATTACGAATTTTGCCGATCGAACCTATAAAAAAAGAGATAGATATCACTCTACCTTTCATGTTACGCACCTCCTCATCTTCGAGATAGGGTTCGTACCATTCCAAGAGACTCGCCGGTGGCAACGTGTACCGGATGTACATAAACCCTAGGGCCCTGATATACGGCGAATCGCAGTGATTCAGTAGGCCGTTGAGTTGTTTTCTGGTGAGCTTCAGCGTGAAGAGCTTGTAGA
Organism: Brachypterus glaber; assembly: GCA_958510825.1. NCBI lineage: Eukaryota > Metazoa > Arthropoda > Insecta > Coleoptera > Kateretidae > Brachypterus > Brachypterus glaber. Next base: position 35,757,608 of record OY294048.1, read on the forward strand.
GGAGGCAGTAGGCGGTGCTGACGATCCCTCCGGCGCCGACACCGCGGACACCGCCACACATGCCGGTCTGGCCAGAGGTGCGCCGAGATCCCTTCTCCCACGGCTCCAAATGGGCCACTTTCAAATAGATTTCGTCTACTACTTCGTGGTAGGTTTTTAACTCGTATAGGTTAACTGCAAACATTAACATGAATAGTAAAAGATATAGGTGTTGTAATATATAAGGCTCTTTATTCAGAGCTTTATTAATATATGGGGTCTTTCTACCTTCAAATTATAAAAATAGTCTTTTTTAAACATTTTTTTACGAAGGTGTAGAAGGGCCACAGTAGTATTTTTTTAATAAATTCCAACTTAAAGTCAGAATTTAGTTAAAATCCGACTTAAAGTCAGAATTTAACTAAATTCTGACGTTAAGTCGAAATTTAAGTAAATTCTGACTTAAAGTCGGAATTTAAAAATAAAATTCTGACTAAGAATTTAACTAAATTCTGACTTTAAGTCGGAATTTATTAAAAAAATACTACTGCACACATGGCCCTTCTACGCCTTTGGGAACGTTCAAGTATTACGTAACGCGTTATTATAGATTATGGAAGTTTCATATTTTGGCTACCCCCTCTAATAGGGGGTGTGAGGGGGGGTAGCCAAAATATGTATATAAATCTCTACAGCCTTTAATAACGTCAGAAACGCGGTTTGAAGTGTATGAATTTTGGTACAATTTGCGTTACGTAATACTTGAACGTTCCCTTTGTATTTTTTTATATAGAAAGAAAAAAGATATAATTGTGAAATTTTGTAGGTATGTTTATTTATATTCAAAGAATACAACAAAAAATAATTTTAAAGTGCCATTCTTTTGAAAAAAAAAAAAAAACATCAAAAAACGGTGGTCGCCATGATTCCGGCCGTTTGGATCGACTAAAAAAAAAACGGGATATGATTCAGTATTGAAGTCGCTATAGCCCGAACTAGAATAGAAGAAAATCTTTTAGTTCGGGCTATAGTGACTTCAATACTGAATAATATCCCGTTATTTTTTAAGCCGATTCGAACGACCGGAATCATGGCGACCACCGTTTTTTTATGTTTTTTTTTTAATTATGGCTTAGAAATGGCACTTTAAAAATCAAGAAAAAAAAATCTGTATTTTTTGAATATAAATAAACATACTGTGTAAAAAATATGTTTAATAGAAGGTAGAAAGACCCCTTAAATTAAAAAAGTGTTACAACAAAATTAATTATGCCCTTTAATTTTTTATAATTATACTATATTAATACATATTAATTTTAGTTAATAGAAATTAGAATCAGTCTCATCGGCTATGACGCTCACTGTATGGATAATAATAATAATAATAATTCAATACGTCACGCAAATTAACCAAAATTCATACTCTTCATACTCCGTTTCTCGCGTTATTAAAGGATGCAAAGATTTCTTAATTTCATGATTTCAAAAAAGATCTAAATTTGCGTTACGCAATACTTGAACGTTCCCTTATCCACTTTTAAAGTCTTTAGTTCAAAGTTTTCTCATGGTGATAAATTTCCCTGAATGACAGAGGGGCAATTTTTTATCAGATTCTTTGCAAAATTTATTTAATAAGATATTTGGAAATGAACCACCAAGCAAAAATTTTACTTTCTCCAAGGAAAAAAAAATGGCATCAAGACAAGGGGTAAGCCGCTGACAAAATTTTGTCAAATTTTGTACACCTTTAGGAGAAAATCTTAAAAGATTTCCTCCAGATTACCTTGAGTTTCTAAGATTTCCTCAGAAAAGGAGGAAATCTTTAAGGATTTTTCAGATTACCTCATAACCTTCAAAGATTTTCTCCAGATTACCTTCAAAGATTTTCTCCAGATTACCTCCAATTTGTACACCTGAATTCCTCTGTGGTTTACCCAGGGTAAATTACCCCTTGCATGAAGATTGATGACAGGGTGGTCACTGAATTTTACTTGAAAAATTCCCTGACTTTGCCCGAATTTTTACAAAAATTTATCTGACAAATTTTCATATTTTTCTCTGAAGTTTCCCCGTATTTTTTTTTGTTTTAAGATAAAAAATATATGAAAAATGGTATAAAATAAAAAAAAAATAAATTCCAGGCATGAACGTAGAGAATTTCCAGGCATGGCCCCCCATACTCCCCCAATAAATCCGCCCTTGATAATACTCTAGGTGTGTTCATTGGTCCCTGCATTGTTGCACTTTATTTATTTCATTTATTCATTTATTTCCAACAGGACAAGCCCAATTACAGGAAAATATATAATCTAACATAATATATAAACTAGAAGAATTAAAAATCTACTATATATACCATATAATACATAATAATATAATATATAAATATATGAGTGAGAGAATCAATTATTGATTCTAATTGAGTTAGGAAGTATTTCCTTTACACTATTTTTAAAAGAAGGCAGTTTCAATGCGTGGATATCAATATTATTTAGGTAAACATTAAAAGTAGATAAACATGCCATTATAGGACAATTTTGATGTGCATTAGTTCTTGAGCGGTTAATAAAGAAAGTTAATGAATTTCTTGTGTTTGAAGGTACAAGAAACGTTATACGTTCAAGCAAAAATGGACAGTCAATTAAAAAATTAACTAATTTGTATAAGAAAACTGTTTGAGCTAGCATTCTTCTCTTAATAAGTGTATTAAAACTAAACAACATTAATGAAGCGTTGTAAGATATATCAAAAGTACCCTTTTCCTTAAAATTTTTATATCTGAGAAATTTGCTTTGAACTTTTTCTAATGTTTGAGCATGAGAATTATAATATGGGTTCCATACAATACTAGCATATTCAAGTTTTGTTCTCACAAAAGCGTTGTACAATATATCTAACGTTTGTGTATTTTGAAAATGAAGAGAATTTCTGAATATGAAACCTAAGATTTTGTAAGCGTTTCTAACAATTAATTCAATATGCTCATCGAAGAACAGTTTGCTAGTGAACAATACTCCAAGGTCTACAAAGCTATTGACACGGATAAGATCATTGTCATACATAGAATAATTGTACACAACTTTATTGTGTTTTCTTGAATACGTCATGACTTGACATTTACTGACATTAAAATCTAATTTATTTTCCACTGACCATTGACAAATGTTATCGATATCGTTTTGAAGTTCTAAGCAATCAAGTTCTGTTTTTATTATTTTGAAAATTTTCAGATCATCTGCAAATTTAAGAAAAAGTGACCATCGAATACATTTTTTAATACTATCAAAGAATAATATAAACAACAGCGGACCCAGGATACTACCCTGGGGTACTCCTGAGAGCGCAAAAAATATTTTGGAAAAAAAACCGTTATAAAAAACAAATTGACCTCTGTCTTTAAGGTATGATTCGAGTAACTTTAACAATTTGTCACAAAAACCCAACCTGGCTAAAACCCTGATCAACACATCATGAGGGACCGTATCAAAGGCCTTCGTGAGGTCCGTGTAGATAACATCTACCTGATAGAACCTCTCCAAAGCCTCTGACGTGAACTGAGTAAAACAGGCCAGATTTGTTGCAGTTGACTTTTTGTTAACAAAACCGTGCTGAAAGTCAGAGATCAAAGAGTTCAAGTGAAAACGAATACGCTCATTTAAAATAATTTCAAAAATTTTGGAAAATGTGTTTAACAGGGATATTGGCCTATAATTTTTAATGTCTGATTTGGAACCTTTTTTGTGAATGGGTACAATTTTGGCAATTTTCCACAGTTTTGGAAATGAACCTTGATTGATGCAATTATTAAATATAATAGAGAGCGGTAACGAAAGTGATTCTGCACACCCTTTTACAATGAATGTAGGAATATTATCTGGCCCATAGGATTTTGTATTTTTTAGTTTTTTAATTGCCTCAAGTACATTTACAGCGGAAATACGTCCAATATCGATTGTGGGTAAGCCATTATCGATACTAGAACCATCTGCACTATTATCAGAGTGTTTGTACACACTACCAAAAAAAGTTGCAAAAGCCTCAGCTATTTCTTGTCCTCCATTAAACACACTTTCATCTAATTTCATCTCATTAGGATACTGACAGGAACCCTTTTTGTTTTTAATGAAATTCCAAAAATTGTTACTGTCTTCTCCTATATTTTCTTCCGCCGATTTTATATAATTTATATGAGCATTTTTTATATCAATTTTTAACTGCTTCCTGATATCATTGTATTTATTTTGGTAAAAACAAGTGTTATATTTTTGGGACAATTTCCTAAATTTATTTTTTTCTTTGATTTTATTGATTAAGTTTTTATTGTACCAGCAAGGAAATATTTGTTTGCGCTTAATTTTTTTAGGAATACATACATCTAGCATGTTATAAAAAACGTCGTAAAATTCATTAACCAAAGTATCCACATTATTGACATCATTATACATAAAATTCCAATCTATTGAAGTTATTAGCTCATGCATAAGTAAATAATTACCTTTTTTATAGTCATATTCCAGATTATTGCTAGGCATCGAGTTTTTTTGAATTTTTGTTCTAAAATGAATGTTTAATGATGGATGATGACTGTCCTCTTTTAACAACGGAATTGGTTCTCTCACTACATCACAATGTAAGTTACTTATTGCTAAGTCTAAAAGTCTGTTTAAAGAATTTCTAACATTATTGTACTGCTTGACATTAAGTAGATCTAAGAAATTTAGATAAGTATTAATTTTATTAGAAATACTATTTGTATCATAATATAAATAAAGTTCCGATAGGTTGAAGTCTCCTACGATGAGTATATTACTATAAATAAAACTGAGGGAAGCGAGTTCATCAAAAAGTGTCTCATAGTCCTTATCAGAAGCATCAGTAATATAGACACTTACTACATATAATACCGAAAGACCAAAGTTAATTTTTAAGCACAAAACCTCAGCTACGTTGACT
>OY294048.1:35762739-35858552 GCA_958510825.1 Brachypterus glaber
AGCCTGGGACAAATGCCTGTCCCAATGGGGTATTTTATTGCTTTAATCAAAATAAGTTGATACCATCTAGTATGGTAAATGATGGTATATGTGACTGTTGTGATGGATCTGATGAATGGGATAATAATACAAACTTTAAGCCTACTTTAAAACGTAAGGAAAATTTAAGAAATTATATTAAATTCCAGCTTAGTCAGAATTTTTATTATGTTCGCGATGACCGTGTTTTCGGTAAAACTACAACCCTATGGATTTTGCGGCCTATGGAAACTGCATTAGACCATGTACCACCAGTGGCGCACGTCGGCCCTCAGACAAGTCGTCTATGTACCACCGGTGGCGCACGTCGTCGCTAACGTGTTATATTCCAACTGTCAGAGTTTTACTTCAATTCCAACTTAAATTGACCTAAGTCAGAATTTTACCTCTCTCAACTTATATAATCATTACGTTTCCAGTGTATATGTACTAATCAGATATGTATCATTAAAAACACACAAAAAAAAACTTGAAACACCCATTATTATCAATTTAAAATTCAATAGTTCACACGATTAATAACCATATCTATGGTTCACTTTAACTTGTACATAAAACATTAATATAAAAATACTCTAGGCACATCATAAAAGATGGAAAAACAAAAATACACAAGGCACATCATAAAAGATGGCGAATTCGATACACTGAATTCAGGTGCCAAGAAGGCTACATCCGTCCCTTTCAAAGGCCACGCTGTAACTCAGAATTTTACCTAACTTTAAAACGAAATTCCTTAAAATCTTTATTGCCAACCCTGTTAAAAAAACAAGTAGAGACCAGTAGGATCCAGTTTATTCTGATTTGTTGTCTACTGGTCTTTACTTTATTTCTTTTTTTTTAATACGGAAACCAGGTTAGTTGGCTTTAAATAAAATTCTTAAAAAGTCGGAATTTAATTTAAATCTGACTTACTTAACACTTTAACTGCCGTGTGGTGTTTTCGACGCTCAACGGCCCCTCACTATGCGCCGTGTGTGACAAAATACATGGTATATTTAAAAAAAATTCATTCCCAGGCTGTGTGTATGAATTTGTCACGCAACGTAATAAATAACGAATAAGCATTGTGTGACAAAAAGTCACTCGCTTTTTTCATAACTTTTACTTAAATTTCAACTCAACCTCAATTAATTAGTTAATTTTAACATTAAATAGTTTGTGGTAAAAAAGTTAAGATTAGAACTTTACATAAATTCCGACTTTATTTCAGAATTTTTTTTTAACTTTAAATCGGAATTTTACGAAATCATTGCCTCTAACTAGGCTTGTTGGTTTTAAGTAAAATTGTTACTTAAATTTAAGTAAAATTCTAACTTAATGTCTGAATTTCAGTAAAATTATGGAAAATAAAGGCGGAATTTAAGTTAAAGTTCGGAATAGGTCAAATTCCAAGTCGGAATTTAACACTTTAACTGCCGTGTGATGTGTTTTAGACGCACAACGGCCCCTCACTGTGCGTCGCGTGCGTCGATTTGCAACACAAGTAACGATACATTAAAACATTGCTTTTTGATGCACGCCTATATAATACAGCCTGTTCCAGAACTCGCGTACCGAAATTTAAGAGGTGATTCTACATCCAAAAATATGAAAAAAAGTTTCTATAAAGGTTGGTCCGGAAATGAGCCCTAAGGGAGCTACGGCCCTTCGAAGATGACGTATTGAATGGGGAACAAAAAAAAGCACCAATAAAATTTTAATGCTGCAGGGTGATTCTTCATTTAAAACTGAGCAAAAAAGTATTATACACCAAAACACCTAAATTTAATATTAAAGGAGTAATAGCCTTTTAAAAAGTAACGTTTTTGGTGGCACAAAATGTTACTTCCTCTTAATTGCATTTTTTTTTGATAACGGTTGCTTCTACAGTGTTACACTATATGATATTTTATAGAAAAGTTTGGGGCAAAAATGTTTTAAGCCTCATATATTTTGTCCGTCTGGGCACGCCTCTGGATAAATTAAAAAAATAAATTAACATAAACTTATTGCCCTTATTAATACTAGTATACATGCAAAAGCTCGCCGCTCTAGCTTAAACGGTACCCGAGTTATTAATTAAAAACCTTATTTTTATTACAATTTTAAAGGGCCCTAGATCCCTTAGGGCTCATTTCCGGACCAACCTTTATAGGAACTTTTTTTATATTTTTGGATCTAGAATCACCTCTTAAATTTTGGCATGCCAGTTATGGATCACCCTGTATATTATTAATTTCTATATGTAGTTTTTAAGCCTTGGCGTAGCACTTCATATTCCCGTAATGGCTGACAATTTTACTTTTGTTTGGCATGGAAAAAAAATAATTACATCGGCACTTAGTGCTACTAAGAGTGCCGATGTATTGAAATCTTCGCCGAAAAGTCAAAATCTTTGACCACGTTTTTTTCACATTTCTCGACGTTTTAGACCATTCTGAGTCGAAATCGGCAAAAAAAAAATTGCGTCCGTCTGTCTGTCTGGGTGTAAACTCTCGAACTCCATTTCTACATGAGATATCGACTTGCGGTTTTTTGCATATTGTTTCTTATCGTATTCCGAAGAGCTGATTAGATTTTGGGGGTACGGGGGTAAAAATAGGGTAAAACTCCTATTTTTAGCGTTTTTTGTTTATAATTAAGGCAATTATTATTGTATTTCGTTAATTTAGCACTTATATAAAAGATAATTTTAAATTGGTCAAAAAATGTCATAAACAACGTTTTCCTAAAACGCATTGTTTTCGAGATATTGGCGTTTAAAGCAGTAAAAGGTTTTTTTTAGCATATCTCACATATTTATAACCCGATTTCAAAAAAATATATTTTAAATAAAAGCTCTTTTTAACCCGTATAAAAAATGTTATATACAGTTTTTTGCTAGAATATAATGTTTTAAAGATACAGAATTTAAAATCAAACAAAACAACTAGTTTGAAATTTGCAAACTAGATGGCTCTAGTGTACAATAGTGCCGATGTTTTGACAGGGTGCTTGCAACGTTTTATCTAGTTTGTATATAATTTTAATCATTTTATTGCATTATTTGGTGGCTATTCAACTTGTTTTGTCATAAACCATTAATAAATTTACCAACAAGCTTTTTGGCGAAAAAAAAATGAATGAAATGGCAAAATTTCATAAAATTCGCGCGGCAGTTAAAGTGTTGAGTAAGATTATTTTTTAACTTAAGAATTTAGTAATAAAATATTATAATGACCCTTTCACGCTTCCATACCTAGACAACCTTAGGTTTAAACTGATCTGCAGATTTACATAAATAGATATATACCGTGCGATTATAAAGTGCCGAACACTTTTTAATGCTAAACTGGCATTAGCGATGAGTAAAATGCAAGAAAGCTGTGTGCGTTTTACTGGCCACCGAGCTGTTGTACTAGCAATACATGAGCTTGTCGCGCACAACTCTAACAGAGGCTTGGCTTCAAACGAAGAGTATTTTCTTTTCAAACTGTTTGGCACTTTATAATCGCAATGTATATATAGAAAATAATTCAAAATGAACATAGATCGTTGAGGACGTTTTTGCTCTCACAGCTGTGGAGGCATCTGTCCCTTATCACGAACCCTCAATATTAGCACACATCCTCAATATTATTAAGAGATATTAGAATATGTTAACAACTCTTAATAATATTAAGGATGTATTAAAAATAAACAAAGTTTAATCTATGCTTTAAATAGATTCTTAGATTAGAATCTTTTTTATACACCCCTGTAGAAAAGACTTTTAAAATTAATTAAAATCAAGTTTTTTTTTCAGAAAAAAAGAAAAAAACACATTTAAAATAAATTGTTCTTATTTTTAGGTGATATACAAATTAAACTAAATGCGTTTCAAATACCATGTACAAACACCTGTAAAAGAAGAAATTTCAACTAGTTTTGTTCTTCATTCATGTTTATATTTATTAATAAAAAATATTTATATTTATTCGTTATTATGAGCACCTGAAAGCAAATAGATGCAAATGCAATATTGCATGTGCATTGCAAGGATGATCCTTTTGAAACAATTTTATTTTAATTAGAAAAGAAAAAAGCATTGATGTTTTGCAACAACAATATATTTATAACAAAAATTACGAATAATATACACAAGATTCTTGAATAAATCTAATTTCAGTAATATCATGGTTCATAATAAATATTTTTAATTCAGTTGGTAGTTTAGTGTTTTTTAAGAGAATAATGAGAATTATAGTATATGACCCAATTCGGTTAATTATATCCATATACAATTGTATACTCAAGTATATACAACGAAACCACATGTATACATTATAATTGACCAAATTGGGTTTTTGAGAAAAATATATTAATAAAATAGTTAATTCTGTCCTTTATACTATGTATAAAATGCCATAAAATTTTATTTTTTCTAAATAAAATAAAAGGAACTGAGTAAAGGAATGAAAATTACGAAATAAGCTAAGTAATCTAAGGTCAGTCAGGAGGTGGGTCATTTAATTTAGTCCCTACTCCTAGAAAGGGATATTAAGTAGACTAGATGTTATTTCAGGAACCCTAATGTTACCCTGGTAGAAATCCCTAAAATACAACTTCACGCAACGTTTGTTTTGCTATAATTTTTAGTGATTTTTAACGTTGTATAGTAATGTACATTGGTTATTTTTGTACAAATAAATACGTTGATATCAACAGTATTTCAACATTAGATTTTAACGTTACATGTCAACGTTAAAATAAACAATATTCTAACAATAAATTTTCACAAAAATACAACGTTATATTCTAACATTAAATTAAACAATAATATTAACGTTAAAATTTTAAGGTTACTTTTTTACTAAAATACAACGTTGATATCACAATAATTTGATGTTTCGGCGGACTTGGCAGATTTAATTACAGGTATTATATCTTACCGATACAAACGCAGTCGAAATAGATACAAATACAATAAAATAAGTAAAATAAATATAAAAGGCGATAACTCGGATCTCTATTTGTGGACGAAATTGAAAGGAATTTGTTAGAATGGGCAAAAAATCCTTGGCCGCGGTTGGATTTGCAGGTTGGTGGATTTCTGCGGACTTGTGCCCCCTAAGCCAAAATATGAGATCTCTACATCATTTAATAAGGCAAGAAACGGGGTATGAAGTGTATGAATTTTGGTCAATTTGTGTGACGTATTTTATAGACGACCCCTAATATTAGACATGTGTTTCTTTTAGCGAAGTAGAGTAAAAGTTAGAGGTGCTGTATCATTTAAAAAAAATAACCTTGTAGATATTTATTAAATATATAAAAATTAAAAAAGCAACATTATAACTTTGGCTTAATAAACACTAAACTTCAAAAATTTAATTATAATTATTAAATATAATAATTATTAAATATAATGGGCTAAAACATAATTAAAATGAAAGCAATACATAATATTATTATGATTTGTGTTGCTGATTGTTAGTAACTCACTAATAGTGATGCATCTTGTTATGTATAGTTGAATATTGATGCCAGCAAAAGAACCCTTTCCCCTATTATAAGGGAAAGTATTCTATAATTATAATATAGGCCTATTTTCACTTTTGAAACCAAAAAATCCAACAAATCGTTTTTCGGAAAAGTTAACTTAAAAATAAAACTAGTTTTTACCCCCGCCTGTTACCAAAAACAATCCGAGAACTTTTGATAAGGAACCTGATTCAAATTTAAAGTCTTTAGCTCAAAAAGTTCTTGAGTTATCGCGGTCAACAATTTTTCTGGACAGACAGATTTTTTTTTGCGGAAAAAGTCGAGAAGCCTAACGAAAGACTTTTTCATGCAAAGAGTTCCGCAAAAAAAATAATTAAAAAAATTCATGGATTTTGGCTTAAAGTTATAAAGCTATTTAATAGCTTTATTATAACTTTAAGCCAAAATCCATTTAATATGAACAGAAATATATTAACTTTCTCTAAGGAATGTATTGCGTTATTAATTTGGAAAATATATTCCTTATCCGAAATTCTCGTCTGGAATTCTTTTTGGTAAAAATCGGGGTGGGCTAAGCAAAGAGAGTAAAAAAAAAATTTTTCAAAAAAATATATATTAATTTTTTTTATATCATAGTTCATTATTGTGTTTTTATTGCTTAGTTACCAGCTACATAAAGTGCACTTAATGGCCAGCGCGGGCAACAAACAGTTTTGATTAACTTATTAATACAGCATCTCCCTAGCAACAATAGAGTTTATCAAATTGAATTTTTAGTTTTTTTTTTAATATTTATATTGTGGACGCAATAACCAACTAGTATGACATAAAAGTTTGTATGCACCGCGGATATTAATAGATGTGTATGCCCCCGGGCGACTTACAAACCCTCGGGCCAGAGGCCCTCAGGGCATAAACATCTACTTAATACCCTTGGTACATAAATAACTATTATGTACATACTTAGCCTACCTAATTACAAGGGAAAGTATTCTTTTGTTGGCAGCAATATTTTTTATTTTGTTCAGCTAGATTACTTTAATTTTTACAGAGCTTGATTGACTGTAAATGCTAACCATACTTTTGCACAGAGCCAGAGTGTGGTATTATAGTTAGGAATGTTTAAAACTGTATTTAACATATTAAAAAGGTATACGGTAGTATCGCGATAATCGGAATGATATACTTTGTAGGGGAAAACGGGGGAATGGTGCACACCTAAGCAAAACTTGATCTGATTGACACCTTATGAATGAAAGAAAAAGAAGCCCTGCTTAAGAGACTACCAATGAGTATCATCAAAATTTAGGTAGCTTTTACCATAGCCACAAAAAAAATGCAAAAGTACAAAAGTGCATTTGCGCACAATTCCCCACCCTGCGAGGAAATGGTGCGCACCTGTTGGGGAATTATGCACAAAAGTAAAAAAGAAAATAATGCAAAAATATTTATTAAACACAAGATATTTATACAGGTTTTCAAAAACTAAATTAAAAAAAAAAGTTTTGGAATTTCTGATTGTTTAAAGAACGTTTTAAAACTGTTTTAAATCGAGTTTTTTATAAATATCTTGTATGCTACTTTTTAGTTATACGTAACGTAATTATTAGAAGGGTTTTAACTTCAAAAACTTGTTTTTTATTTAATTTTATTACTATTTAATTGAATGAGGGGGCACGCGCATCATTACCCCATCATGAACTTAAAAATAAAACAAAAACTATTTAATTTAACAACATTGCATGGATAAATGAAAATGACCATATCCTTCAAGAATATATTTATTTAAGAATAATTGGTTAAGAATTATAAACTTACCATCCTATTTCGTACACGTGCAAAATAATAACGAATATCGATTTAGACATATTCAAATATTGTAAACAAGTGTCATGTGTCAGTCGCCGTTCTTGGCGCTAGCGAATTGCTAGACAAGCCCCTCAAGCATGGACGCCAGATATGTTTGGATGCTCTCAGAATACCGCGTAATATGAATTTTCGCTTGAGCGCACAGTTACCTACTGCGCACGGTTACCTTGCTTTCCCCTACATTATTCGGATTATCGGGACACTACTGTATAGTCTGCCACACGGTAAGAAAGCTACGACGAAAGGGGAATGTATCACGAAACGGGCATCGTGCTCTCTTCTTTACGTCATAAGCGTCATAAGGCGTGCGTGCGTGCAAGTGAGAGGCACACACATTCCTCACATATTTTCCATAGCCACACATCCGTGTATCAAAAAATATTATAGTTTTTAAGTTATTCGGTTCTGGTTAATAGTGATGTGATAATGATTTTTATTCTGCCAGATATAAAAGAAGTTAAATCATTAATTTATCATTGCCTTCATTTTAATAAATGTTCGGTAATCTTAATAAGTCAAATAAATAATTAATTAGCTATAGTGGTAATATTTCTAAAAAGTGATATCACGTCAAAATGTAGTAATAAATTTGGTACTACGTTTGCAAAATGGACAGTCCGTTCGATATTTGCTCCTTGTTTAGTGAGAATATCGTAAAATATTTTTTCTTCTTTTTTTATCCAAGGTCTTCGATCGTCTTCAATTTGATAAGGCGTTACATGCACGAAAATGTTTATGCCTGAAAATAAATATGATCAGGAACGAATTGGCTACGCATTTTACAGGGAGAATTCCCGTAACTCCAAAACTAAGCATTTTTAGATAAAGTCTGACACACGGTAAGAAAGCTACGACGAAAGGGGGAGGTAGGAGCAAAAAACGCTCCGAGTAAAGCGAACGTGAACGTGTGCGTAGTTAGATTTTATATTTAAGTATATTGCTTTCTCATTTTTTGCCGCATTCTTTCGATAGCTTTAGAACCGTGTGTCAATACATGTTTTTATTAACTTTATTTTTTAGAATAGACTATTCTACAGCCCAGTAAAAGTCACTAATAAGTAAAGTTATGTGACAGTTGCTGATAATATTTTTATTTATTTTTTTTTATTTAAAGACCATGTTTGTCAAAATTTAAATCAATTAAATAAGAAATAATATTATGGTGATTAAAAAAAAATTATAAACATGTGTTTAAAAATGCTTACTTTCCGAGATATACAGGGTGTTTTAGAACTAACGCACTTCTTTTTAGGGAGTGATTCTACATAAAAAAAAGTTCCTATAAATATATGTCCAAAAAGGGGTTGTAAGTGAGCTACGCCCCTTCAAATGGACTCAAAAAATTCGGTTTTTATAAAATAACTTAGGAACCATTTGAGATACGATGATAGGCCCTATTAAGCTTATATCACATGTGATATGCATATATATCTGAAAGGGTTCCCCAGTTAATGTTATTTTCATGTTCCCATTTTTAGCAGAGGCGTGCGAAACGGGGGGCTTTTTAATTTTTTGGCCCAAACTTTTTTCTTTGTACCTTTTTTGTTTTATTACAATATAATTCCTCAGTTAAAAACACATAAGGAAACGTTCAAGTATTACGTAACGCAAAATCTGGCCATTTTTGACCCCCACCCTCCGCCATGTAACGCGGTATAACATTATTTTCCATTTGGCCATTTGCGACGGTAGATACTAATAAATTATTAGTAATTGTTTAGGTTTCGTAGAATAAATAGTAGTTGATAATTATATTATAATAAAAAAATATAGTTTTGGTATATGCTCCAATTTTAGGGGGAAATGTATTTATTTTAGCAACGCCGTATTTTTCCTACATTTAACTAAAACGGTTAGTTTTAAATCAGTTATCAGTAGTACATTAGCAGCCATGCATTAAAAAGAGATACTATACGCTTGTATACTCACGCCATGTTCAAACCTCTGTCGCTTAGAACCTATATCGCTTTTCGAAAGGGATAAAACAATAGTGCTTTTAGTGAATAAACCACGCTGTGGAAATACAGTCATTATTAATTATCGCGTAAACGAGGCATTACGCTACTGGCCATCTCAAGGAACCACCACGCTGGGCCCAGAAAGACACCGAGAGAAAAACCCATGTAAGTAGTTCTTTTGCACCCCGTATCAAGGCCCTTCAAAACTCACCCCAGCAGTTTTAACAGTAATATTTATAAAAATTATAAGCAAGTTTTTTTGAATTTTAACTTTCGTATTCTACTTAACAGTAGAGAATTGAGAGAAACCTTACCTAGTCCTGTCAGCGTTTCCAACAAAGGTCTAGAAGTTATCCAAGTATTTTTTCCGCCAGAATGGCCACCATCTAACCAGTATATTTCTTTAATTTTGGAAATAATTTGTAAAAGGGCCTTGTCGTCGGGTGTCAGAGTCTTAAAATAATGAAACTCGTACAGAAATTGATTTAAAACTACACAGCCTTTGCTAAAGCCTACAACAGTAATGTCATATTTGTCTAGAAATATTTCATCTCTTTTCCATTTAATTTCGAATTTTTCTGGTTCCTCTATGTGGTTGTTTGAGATTTTGTTGTATGTTGCGTTGTCTGACGATGAATCACTCTAAAAAATTATAGTATAACCTAACCTAATAAAAAAATAAAAATCAACTTGAAAGATGCTACTTGACTGAGGCAGAATGCCGAGGCGAAACAGCATCTCGTATTTTATTCACAATCGTAAAAAACCGAGGGGTAGACAACTCATAATTTACTACTGCTTTGTATAGTGATTACGCATAAAACAAAATAATTGCATTTAAACAAATGTTTGGTTATGTTGCTCATAATGACAATCATGGTACGCTATTTATAAAGTAAAATCCAAAGCCAAAATAGGTTAGAAAACAGCTCTTTTCTGCCCTTGGTTAGAAAAGATAAACTTTCTAGCTTGTTAAAAAGTAAATACAATAATTATTATATAATTTACAACTTTTTACAATGCACAAAAAAGACATTTTGATTGTAAATAAATATTTTTTCAAAATTTTTAACTTTTTAAGATTAAGATATAATTTTTCGCCAGTACTATATACACCGCGCTATAACAATATGACAGATTTGTCATTAAACACGGGATGCGCAATACGCCAAAATTGATTGTTTACATAAAAGCCCCTTAGCAACGGCGCCATTTCCTTGACAACAGTCGCTTGTTTGGAATAAAACCGTTCACTCCGCTTACAATATTCTGCGCAGTGTCATCAATAATTTTATGATGCCACGTGACAGTACTGTCCCATTCTTATAGGTCGCAGAATCTATCAAGGTTTAGCGGCAGACATAAGTCCACTTTTGGGCTTAAAATTTTCTCCCAGCCAGAATCAAAGGCTTTGATCCTGTATGTTTACTTACCATTACATCTACAGATACCATAGCAGTTTTAGAAATTTGCATGGCAATATTAATATCACAATCGTTCATAGTACGCAACGTTTCGGAAATGTTGAATAGTAATTTTTCTAAATGCTGCAGGGAATAATGCATGGGCGTGTGCTCGGGAGTTCCGCATTTACTACTTGGCACAAAGTTTTCGAAGCAACTGAAAGTTTTGTATTCCATCCTGAAAGGACAAAAAGCAATAAATTAATCTTAAAGTATACAGTGCGCGTGAAAAGTACGGATGGTAATGCTCAAGAATGAATGAAGCAAAAGATTTGAAGGGATAGGGGAATCTCAGCGCCAGTGCCCCTCGTTGGCCGTGTTCAAATTAGATGCGCAATGGTTTGTTTTGCAGACTGCAGACGCAACGATCACCGAAACAACTCCTATCCCTACTACTGCACTGGTGTTGAGATTCACCTATCCCCTTCAAATATTTTGCTTCGTACATTCTTGGCCACTCAACTTACTTATCATTCAACGTGTTTCGTACTTTTTACGCGCGCTGTATACCGGGTGTCCCACCAGGTCCTTGACAAGCTATATCTCCGTTATTTGAAATATAGCGTTAAATGGGAGCCAAAGATTTTATTGGGATATCCAAAACCGCCCCTTGCTTTTAAATCGCAAGATGAAGTTAAATATTAAAATTAAAAAAGTGTCAGTCGAACATAAGATTCGAACCCGGGATCCCTGGTATGTAAAACGGACGCGTTAAGTTAAACTTGAGCCACTGTATTGCGGCAACAGTTTTTAGCCAATCAGAAAGCAATGTTCAAATTTTCTCTACTCCCACCTACAAATTTCCCTCTGCTGCCAGCTGGTGCTGCTGATGTTAAAATGGATTTAACTGTAGTCTCTGTAGCAACAGTTTGATAGTCTGAGGGGATTGCAGCTGCCACACTGTTGTTCAAGACCAAATTGCAGTGGACCAATTGAAGGTAGGCACTAGTGGTAATTTCACTCTCGCGGACCTTCAACCGGTCCGCTGCAATTCTCACGATTATTCGTCGAATAACACAGTCCTGCAAATTTAACTTTTTTTCTGCTTCTTGGATGGGAATATATGATTTTAGATAGTATGAGCAAGCTGATTTCGAATATGACTTTAGTTTTTTTCCATCACGTCAGAATTTTGAGCAAATGAAAAAATAGTAAAAGAAAAATATATAAATATTTTTAATTACATGGCAGGAAAAATAAGTTTAAGCCCTTTAAAATGGTTTATTACATAATCTTTATTATAATTTATCAGTAGGTATACTTTTTCTCACACGGCGATATCTAATATGGTAATAACTTACCAAAAAAAAAAATCCTAATTAAAAAGTGAAAGGCAAAAAAACATTCTATATTAGATACTAAATTATACATTAGACAATAGTTATTTAGGTAATAGTGGGTAAAGTAAGATATTTTCGAGAGGGCAATATCGGTTTACCCATGAGTGCCATACAAGGTTTTATCCAATAAATAGCTTAGGAATTCATATTTTTATTAAAAATTTTAATGACATTTACAAGAAAATAATTTGACAAGTGACAGTTGAATGGATAAAATAAATAATTATCCACTCAATAAAGTAAAAGCAACGCGGGGGTTATTATTAAGTTTATCTATTTAAAATAAAGCTGGTAATTGTCTTATTATCTGTATGTATTGGATAAAAATTTGTTTTTGGTTTGTTAAAAAATACATATTTATAGATGGCGCTGTGACAGAAAGGGATATTTATATAATTAATTAATTACAGCGGGTTATGTAATAAAACATTATAGAGGGATAAATACTCTTATCAACCTTGCAAAAAAATATTTTTTTAATTAATTTTAATCCTTTGTTTTTTTAATTACGCAAAATCCTGACGTGAAAACTAAGTACGGCAAAAAATCAGCATAGTCGAATTATCCAAAATCATATATTCGAATGTATGAAGCAGGACCTTGCAGGACTGTGTAATCTATAATCCCTTACCTTGCAGGACGTATTACTACTATATGACTTTGCTGAAAACCACATTGAATAATCTGGGCAGTATTTTCCAAGTTCCATTTTATATAGTTTTTATTATCTCTATGGCTTTGCATATTTTCTGTAAAATCCTAAAAAGATCATCGTTTTAAAATAATTATTAAAGACCCTGCACATTTACTGAGGACAATGTCTCCCCGCGGATTTGGCTAAAAATTTTATTTGTCTTAGTTCCCTGAACAAAACTGGCTGGGTCACATCCTCGACTGATCTACGGTTTTGGTGCAATAACTGTTTAAAAATGGGCATGTTATTCTTGCGTTTCATACAATAACACTAGGCAACACGGTTTCTTGCCCCGATTGGAGTCATATGTTTTTTAACTAATTTTGGGTCGCTGAAACCGAATCTGGCCTCAGAATATTTCTATTACCTAAGTTTTCTGAGAAAAATAAGATAAAAATGTTAAAAAATCATTATTTTATCCCTCTTTTGTTCTAAAATCATGGGAGACAAAAATATTCCAAGGACAAATTTGGATTCGGCGACTCAATATTAGTTAAAAAATACCCAACTTAAAATATAGAAACTTTAAATTCATAGGTAGAATAAATAGGGATATTATGAAAAAAAAAAAATAAAAAAAAATGGATAATGTGACAAAACTAAGTAGGGGTGGAGGGTAAGAAGAAGGGTGTATAAGGGGACAAGCTTATCGCCACGTACTCATGCTAAAAATTGTCAAAAATCATTACTAGGGGGTCAAAAATGAACTAAAAAAATTTTACGTATTATGGTTCTTATGTAATAAAGTAAATTTTATAAGGTCAGATTCGGATTCTACGCCCTCGAATTAGTAAGAAAAATTTACTTTCCGATCGGGGCAAAAAAAAAGTTGCGATTTGTTGCCTAGTGTAATGGATCTGAGAAACGACTAACATTATAGCAAAAACTTTTACTGCAAGTTATATAAAGGTGTGTTGATCATGTTTTATTTTTCACTTTTTTCGACGTTATAAACCGGGATTTGGCTAAAAATTTTATTTGTCTTAGTTCCCTGAACAAAACTGGCTGGGTCACATCCTCGACTGATCTACCGTTTTGGTGCAATAACTGTTTAAAAATGGGCCTGTTTTTCTTGCGTTTCATACAATAATGGATCTGAGAAACGACTAACATTATACCAAAAACTTTTACTGCAAGTTATATTAGTTATATAAAGGTGTGTTGATCATGTTTTTTTCACTTTTTTCGACTAGAAACCGGGATTTGGCTAAAAATTTTATTTGTCTTAGTTCCCTGAACAAAACTGGCTGGGTCACACCCTCAACTGATCAACCGTTTTGGTGCAAGAACTGTTTAAAAATGGGCCTGTTTTTCTTGCGTTTCATACAATAATGGATCTCAGAAACGACTAACATTATAGCAAAAACTTTTACTGTAAGTTATATTAGTTATATAAAGGTGTGTTGATCATGTTTTTTTTTTTCACTTTTTTTTGACGTTTAAGCCTAATTAGGCCATATGATTTCAGCCAATCCGCGGAGAGAGGGCGACCACAGGTTTTGTAAATTAAGATTCCCTGATTTTCCCTGACTTGTCCCTGATTTTTCCCTGATTAAAGTTTAGAATAGTACACAAAAAGTTTTTAAAACCAATACTTAAAAAAATTTAAACATGCTGATTTTTTTAATTTTTTTACTGGGTCAATGAATTGGTAAAACTTTATGAATGAATACTTGTTTTAGTAATATTATATATGTACTGTTTTTTTTTAGAGTTGAGCAAATTTCCCGACTCTTTCCTGATCTCCCTGTTTTCCCTGAGCTGTGCTCACCCTGCATCAGTATATTCCGTGTAAAGATGCAAGTCACTTGCAAAACAACTTTACACTACAATATTTCAAGAACGCTTTGACATAGAGACTTGAAATTTTAAACAATTTTTTTCTACTTAAAAAATCTTTGTTCCTAATCTCAAGTCTCTGCGTCAAAGCGTTTTTGAAATATCGTAGTGTAAACTTGTTTTGCAAGCGACTATAAATGTGCGGTGGCCTTTTTTTATAAAATATTTTATCTTATATTTTATAAATATATACCAGTCAATATATTTTATAGAAAATTTTCGGTAGGTAATAAAAATATAAATAGAAACCAATTTTGATTTAACACAGCCGTTAAAGATCCTAATTTTATTTATTTTTATAGTATATTGACAGGAAATTTATTTTTGAAACAGATTCGTTTTATGTTGAGTGCATTTTTTAAATAAATCATGTTTGATATTTTAAAGAGATCAATTTATATATAAAATAATTAAATTTAAACATTAATTTTATTTCTAACGCATTTATTAGCCAATTTTTTGTCGGGTCACCGGAACTAACCAGGTTACTGAAACTCGTTTATGTGAGAATACGGTAAGTGAGGGGAAGCGATGACGTCACTAACCAGCAGTAACCGCGTCTAACACAGATTCGGAGGTGAGTTAGCCGTAAAAACTTAACCCTCGTTTCACCCCCTTAGGGATCGAATATCGAAAAATTCTGAAATACGTATCTTTTCGAGTTCGATAAAGAAATATGAAGATTAAGAGGTCTCTGAGATACGCACAAACATTTTAACCCCCGTTTCACCCCCTTAGGGGATGAATTTCGAAAAATGGCTTCTTAGTGGGTGCTTACATCATAAAAGGAACAAACTGTCCAAATTTCAAGTTTCTAGGTCAAGGGGTTTAGGCTGGGCGTTGATTCTGTCAGTCAGTCAGTCAGTCAGGACAAAGCCGCTTATATATATATATATAGAATAAATCCTAACGTTAGGAATCTAACATTCAAACCACATTCATCTAACGTTAGGTCAAGTCGTTCTAACGTTATTGTCCACCAGGGAGTCTTCTTAAAAATTACGTCCTTTAGTTCGCTATTTAGTCAAAATTTCACGCATATTTTAGTGAAAAAAACAAAAAAAAAATTTTCCGGCCAAGAACGGGCAAAAACGGGGGGATAAAATATAATAACAAGCTTTTGAAAATAAATTGTGCACCTAACTCGCCAACATGATTTTCGACAAATCCAGCGCCGCAGGCAATTGTTTTATAAATTTAATAGTTTATTTTAATTTTAAAACACTGTTACAATTTAAAGTTTCACAAATATGCAAGAAGGCTCAAGCGCCGCCGGCTAAAATTTTCACAATTTATACGTTTAAGTTTAAAAATCTAAAAATAGAACAGCCTAGCGTCGCAGGCAAATTTTTTTTACGAATTATAACTTAACTTAAAATTTTTAAGTTCTTGAAAAAGGCTTTATATATTTGCTTGTTTTGGCGCTCTTATCGTTCTGGAGGGAGTATAAATAAATAAACCGTTTATTGTAAACTAAAAGAAATTGTCGACCACGGGCCCCCTTTGATCCCGAGCCAGAGCCCGGTGAATCTTCCCCCTCGCCCCTGCTGATAGGGAAAAAAGTTACCTGGACATCTCCACCAAAGTAAACCACGACGGACTGCCTTTCCACCTCGTCGATGGGATAGCAATAGACCACATCATTAAAGCGACCATCATGTCCGGGTACTCCGCAGATTCTTATAGGGCACGAGTTCGAGGCCGTACCCAACATCTTAAACCAGCTTACATCTGAAAATTTTCTAATAATACATTTCTATTTTCAAACATGAGGATTCTAAAAACTGAAAACACATGTTTGATTTCTTTTATGAAAAGATGAACACGTCTACAATCTACTAAAATTAATTCAGTAAAATAGTTGCACGGTGTTCTAGAAGAACTCTTAAATGATATGACAACTTCCATTTTTTTTTTCTTTTTGGAATTTGTTATATGAGCTCTAATTAAAAAAAATAAGACCAAAATTTTAAAAATCGTTAGAACAGTTTTTCAAAAAAATGTGTTTTTTAGAAAATATCTATGATATTTCACGCTAATTACTCGGTTTGCCCTCGATGTCTCGGATTTTGACCAAACTTGGCATATTGGTTCCCATAGTAAATTAGGGGGTGCTATTTGAAAAACAAGGGTGCTATTTGAAAAACAGAAGCAAGGGGCGGTTTTGAATAAGTCAGTAAAATCTTATTTGGCTTTGATTTAATGCTATTTTTTGCAAATTTTAATACCTTTTCAAATAACGGAGATAAGCTATTTCAAGAACTTGGTGGGACACCCAGTATCGTGAACGGATGGACCGTTTTGAAAAAAATTTGGATGGAGTACCATAGTGGTACCACTATACCAAGTTTGGTCAAAATCCGAAATATCGAGGGCAAACCGAGTATGGCGTAAAATATCAGAGATATTTTCTAAAAACACATTTTTTTCAAAAACGGCTCTAACGATTTTTAAAATGTTGGTCTTATTTTTTTATTTAGAGCTCATATAACAAATTCCAAAAAGAAAAAAAAATGGAAGTTGTCATGTAATTTAAAAGTTCTTCTAGAACAGCGTGTTTGATTTTGTATTAATAGCGCAAAATGACTGATTTCTGCTTGAGCATGAAACTTGCTGCAATCACGCGAAAGCAGAAATCACATTTTTCGCTCGTAATACAAACAACAGTTTTCCTAAAATCCAATAAATGCACTGTCCAGTAAAAAAGCTTTCCTATTTTTCACCTCCGCGCGTAAAATGGATTTTTTATTATCAGATTCACTTTCAGCAACCTCAAAAACTCAAATATACCAATTTTCACGAAAACTACCCCGCCCTTCAGGAGGTGGATTTGGAAAAAAAATATTTAAAGATTCAGTTTTAGCGTCCTCAAAAACCCCAATATATCAATTTTCAAGAAAACTACCCCCCGTCCCTCAGGGGGTGGGGTTAGAATTTTTTTATTATCAGATTCACTTTCAGCAAACTCAAAAACCCCAATATATCAATTTTTACAAAAACTATCCCCCGCCCCTCAGGGGTGGAGTTAGAATTTTTTTATTATCAGATTCACTTTCATCAACCTCAAAAACCGCAATATACCAATTTACACAAAAATTACCCCCTCCCATCAGGGGGTAAATTTAGAATTTTTTTATTATCAGTTACTTTCAGCAACCTCAAAAACCCCAATATACCAATTTTCACGAAAACTACCCCCTGCCCCTGTATAGAAATTCTCAAATTTTTGTGAAAACATTGTATTTTCCCCATTTGCCCCCCTTGCCCTACACTAATGTTTATTAAAAACAATCCTGAGCGAACATACATGTATGCCAAATTTCAAATCTTTAGCTCAAAGCGTTCTTAAGGGATCATTCTGGTTTATAATTTTCAAAAAATCGATTTTTTGTTTATTACATTTTTCGAAAGTATTTGTAGACTTTTTCATAATTTTTCATTAAAAAAAACTTTAAACGCGTTTTTCTCAAAAGTGTATGTAGACTTTTTCATAATTTTTCATTAAAAAAAAACTTTAAACGCGTTTTTCTTAAAACAACGTTTTTTCCGTCGGCGGCGGTGATTTCTCCGGAACCACTGGGCCGATCCTTATGCAATTTTAACCACATATTCTACACATAAATAGCTTCAGCGCATTCTATAACCGTATTAAAATTTTAATTTTAACTATTTTTTTTTATGCCAAAAACAGTGAAAAAAAAACTAATTTTTTGTTTTTATTTTCTTTAAATCTCCGCCGTTTTATTATTTATCAATAAATATTAATATCCATAGAATACGCGAGAGCCACAGTCATACTGAATCTAAATATTTTTTATTTTTTCGTTTTAGATGAGCCGTTATCAAGATATCAACGCAGCCAGCGACATATCTACTTTTCGAGGAGTTACGTTTGCCTGTTATTTTTCTGCATAAAAAGTGTTTAAAATAAAAAAAATTGTTTTATGTATTTCGAGAGTGTATTTATTAAGTTCAACAAATTTTATATCAATATCTATAATAATACATTCTTAAAAAATTAACATAATAGCCCTTTTTTTGGGCATCTAAACCAGAATGATCCCTTAAGTTATCGTGCTGACAAGATTTCCAGGACAGACCGACCGATAAAGCGACATTTTTTTTTGTTTGAAATTGATTTATATCGACATAAAACGTCATAAAACGCAAAAATTAGCAAATTAAATTTTTTTTTGCACGAATACAAGGCATCCGACCATTTACGCCCATAATTTTTGCTGCTAGATACCCACCTTCAATAATAAAATTCTGGGACTTTCAGACATACATGTATTGCCTAGGGACAAGCCGACTTAAAACCGGAAGCAATGGAATAATTTTGAAGCTGGAAGAAAAAATAGACTGTACTTTTGGCCGATTGAGGAACTCCACATGCCCTATTGTAATTTTAAAATACAAAAATATAAAAAAGTCTCCGGTATTTCACGTTCCACATACACTGCAATGTAAAAGTTATAGTTTATACTTAGAATCCTCTGAAAACATTCACTTTTCAGGACAAAAAAATCCCTAATTTATTCTAAAAAGCATACATTTGTTATTTATGCTTCATACAATTTTAAGCGACCATTACCCGTTAATTTACCTTAAATATGTCCTATTTTTTGCACAGTATATTACTTATTTCTACAGCAACATTTTGTTTAATTCTTAGTCGGAGCCCGGGTACGTAAACTGTATTTTTGGTCGTGACGGTCCTGGAACGTTTGACGACATAGCAACACCGTAAAACACGGAACTCCAAAACCAAGGGTACCCGGAAACGTATTAGGATGTATCTAAGCGGCCGAAGCGACCGCAGCATGTACCTACGACGACCGAAACACAACTAAACTTTTGTAGTTAGACATACTTGTGACACACACTGTGACATCGGCCCCTGGCGAAAATGCCGATGGCACTGAACGTGTTAATACATGGCATATTCTTCATCGATTTTTCTACCACGACGATAACATTTGATTAACTTGACTCTGGTATCTTCTAAACACTGACTAAAGTCTTCCCGCATTTCTTGAACTTTAACACGTATATCTTCACGCATAAGATTATAGCACATTGCCACTAGACCTATCCCACCTAACATGTACAAAAACGTTATCACCATTTTAGTTTGATTGATGACTTTGGTGTCATCACCACTGAACCCAGGAACCAAATCACCCAAACCTAATTTACATAAACTAGTCACACAGAAATAAGTACTGTCCAAAAAACTCCATTTTTCCCAACTGGCAAACATTATAGATCCGCCCAATATGTATGCTCCTATCACCCACAAACATGCTGTTGACGGTACTATAATTTTTTTGGGGGGTTGATCGGGGTCCTGTTCGGTACTACATTGATACAACCAACGGTAGAACCATTTAAAACAGCCCGCAAGAACGCCACCCATGTTTAAAAAGAATAGAATATACAGAGGTATTCCGAACATTGCGTAGATTACGGTAGCTATCTTGCCCCACATTGTTTTTGGTACCATGTTCCCGTAACCAATCATGGTGATGATACTTAAAGAAAACATCAGTGCCGCTGAAAAACTCCACATTTCCTCTGGATTCAAGTCATAACCATGATAGAAAATTTTAACTAATTGATCTTGATAATTCTTAAGTTCAGTGTGGTATTCTTCATAGAATTTTGATTGATTTAAAATATTATAAACGTCTGTTATATTCCAGAGTTTATCCAGACATTCGTTTCTCAGTTTCTGAACCATTTCAACTTCGCTACTGTTGGTAGGGCGCCCTTCTATTTTCATGAAGCTGATAGCTCCAATCAAGGCATAACTGACCACCAAACCACCCACTCCAACTTGGGTGCACATAAAAGCTATGAATTTTCTACAACAATCTTTGACTTTTTCTTTTGGTTCTTTTTCGTAACTGTAATTGGAGGATCCTCGACTTCTTGAGGAGCCTCTATTAGACCGGGCGCGTATTCGCCCAGACATCGCGAGATATACTAAGAATTGCACCGTTTGTTAAATCAAGATGAACTGAGTTATTTTAAGATGATGCTTTATAGTTGGCCATGAGCCAATAGTTTTGAAGAAAAATGTGTTTATTATTACATTGACTAATTATTTTTTATTGATGGTATTTCTATATAAAATAAAATAAAACTTGTTTTCACAAAATCAAGGTAGGTCTCCAAACTTCGATTTTTTTAAAAGTTTAACCCCCATAACTTTTTTGTTTTTGCGGGATTACTTTCAAAAACAATACGGGTCTTCCCCCTATAGAACTTGATTTTTCCTGAAAATTTTGAGTCGATCGGATTATTTGTTCCTGAGTTATCGTGTCTAAAAAATGACAGACGGACAAACAAAAAAAAAGTTAGTTATCCCCCCGGGTCCGGAGTTTCTGACAGGGCCCGGATTTCTTTCTGAGAGGGACCGAATTTTAAACAAAATCCTAAAATCCGGGAATAGTAAAAAAAATTATGGTAAAAATCGTCGGATAAAGACTTTTTTTTTGGCGGCGATCATAAAAAATTTGGCGAGGGGTAACTTTTTTTGATAGAAACCATCAGGGACAAAGCTTTTTTTTTGAGGTGATTATTTTTTTTTAGTCATAAAAAATCTGGGGGTAAATTTTTTTTTTTGGTAGAAACTGTCAGGGACAAACCTTCTTTTTTGTACAATTATTTATTTATTTATTTACCGTCAAACTCCCCCCCCCCCACGACAAAAAGCTCAGAACGCCCCTTGGGGGGAGTGGCTGTAGGTTACTACCCCCCAGGCCCCGATTTTTTCTCGACAGCCCTGGTCTAGTGTATTATAATATGTAATTTTAAATTTTTATTAGTAATCTTTAACGTATAATGTATATTGTATGCATGATCTGTGATATATTGTGTAAATATGAATGTATTAGATAATATAATATAGTATAATATATTATGTTATATATAAATATGTAATATAAGTATGTACAGAGGTGACCTTCTATAAAATTCTGTACCTATTATAAATGATTTTCAATTGATTTTTTTTATGCATTTAATAAATCTTATACCGAATAAAATATTTTTTTTTTGTTTTGGTATCTGCAGGGCCCTAGGGACATATTAATTAACACTGGCTTAACTCATTTTGGTGTATAAAAAAGCATAAAAGAAAATGTTTATTATTAATTTGTCATATAAATGTTATGGTTATTTATGAATAATAAAGTTGGGGCCCAAAGGATTACAGATTTACCAATTTATATAAGAATATGATATCAAGATATTTTCTTCTATTTTTGAAAGTATCAATTTCAAAATAGATTCTCACTGAATCTATATTAAAAAT
This sequence comes from Brachypterus glaber, assembly GCA_958510825.1. Lineage (NCBI taxonomy): Eukaryota > Metazoa > Arthropoda > Insecta > Coleoptera > Kateretidae > Brachypterus > Brachypterus glaber. Next base: position 35,784,708 of record OY294048.1, read on the forward strand.
CATTAATCCTGATTTATAATTTAAAAATCTAAGAAATTTGTTTTGAACTTTTTCTAATTTAACCTTGTATCGAGGGGTTTATTTATTGAAATAAAGTGTACAAGGATTGTGAAAGATTGTCAAAAAGATTGTGAAAGATTGTACAACATTTTAATGAAGATTGTTTAAAATTGTGGGAAGATTTTAGATGATTGTGGATTGTAGATGATATTGAATGATTGAAGATGATTGTGGAAGAAGGAGTTGTCAAAGATTGTAGAAGATTGTTGGATAGGTATACAAGAATTATCCAATAAATAAACCCCTTGCCTTGTATTCTTTATAGAAGGGAGAACATATAATTGAACCATACTCTAACTAAAGAGTTATATAGGTGATTTATACAATTCAAATTTTTAAAATCTTTTAGATTTCTTTTCAAAAATCCCAAAAGTTTTAGGGACCTATTTACTTGAACATCTATATGACTATTAAAATACAGTTATCATATGTAACTCCTAAATCCCTAGTTCTAGTGACATTTTTAAGAAAAATTCCTTAAATATTATAACTAAAATTAATAGAAGTATGGCTTCTAGAAAACAACATAGCCTTACACTTATCAGGATTAAGTTTCATTACGTTTGCCTCACACCATTAAAAAAGTTTATCTAAAGCATCTTGAAGTTCAAAGCAGTCCAACAGATTTCTTATAATAAAATATAATTTAAGATCGTCAGCAAATAACAAAAATAATATGTAAGCCAAAACATTCTTAATATCATTAATGAAGCAGTTAAAGAGAAGCGTCGATAGATGTCCCCCATGAGGTATACCTGAACTAACTTCAAAAGAAGATGAAAGGGCATTAAGAATTTTAACGACTTGATATCTGTCCATTGTTTATAGCCAGGATATAAGCATTAAAACTTCCTGGATCTAACACTGCAGCTCAATTTTTTTTAAATTAGCCACCTCGACAGCTCATTTAACCCGGCGTCTGACACGTGGGGTGTCACAAACCCCAGAGTCCAAATATTACTCCGTAACTATTTTATTTTCGCGCCAAGCGAAGACAGCGCCTCAGTACCTTTCAATCGCTTTTTAATTTGCACAGTGTAGCATGAACGGCAGTATAAATATTGAAGCATTAGAGGCCACGTCTTTTTGAAGTCGCCTGGGGTTTCTGACACCCCACGTGTCATAATAAGTAATATTTATTTTCCTACAACCTAGCTAGTAGTTAGTGCCTATTTTCCACCCGTTGCCTATGACAATGGTTGAAAAGTGAAAATTAGTTGATTTTTTACATCTGCTGTCAGAAAATGAGTAAACGTGAAACACATAACCTTAAATTGACAAATTAATATTTTAAGACAATTTTTGCGTCTTTTGGATGTTTAGGTCGTAGAAAAAATAATATACCGACCTCGACGCAAACTATTTCGGTGGACTTCGAAAGATTTTTTACTCGGCTGCGTCTCATAAAAAAATAAGCACTCTCTTGCACTGAAAACTAGGTTCGCGTACTCGGTGCGTAATATACTATTATCTTCCTGTTTCTCCTGTATTTTTCAGTCATATTACGATTACTTAAAGTAATTTATTTTGAACACTACCTATAATATTTAAAACTTTATAATTTATGTTATTCATTTAGATCTTTGTTTGGCAATTTTAAACGTTATTTTTTTTTTAGTTAATAGGGAACAAAAAGCGTTCCTATTTTTTTTTTTAAATTTGATTTATTTTTGTTAACCGATTAAAAATAAACATATATGTATTTAAGATTTTTAAAATTATTTTTAGGTATATTGTATATTGTATAACTCGAATATTTTACTACATTTTATATAAAATTTATTAAATAAAGCAAAAACGGTCCCATTTATTGTTGGGGTTTATTACACCCCACCTGTCGTTACTTGTAAAACTAAACCACCTGTCAGACGCCGGGTTAAAAACCCTCTTCATCACAGGATCTATATAGAAACATTTTTATGTTTGGGTCAAATTTTGTTCATAAATTAGATCACATCCAAGTGGAAAACACTTACTTTGACCCATTCTAAGCATTTATGAACAAAATTTGTCCCAACACACAAGTGTATCTAGATTCTAACTATTTAGGTAGTTACTTATAATAAGTAACTACCTAAATGAAATCATTATTGTAACCTCTGCTAACTCATTTGATAAAAGTTTTATAATTTAAAGTACCTATACATTATTTGAAAGTAAACGTGCGAATAAAGCAAGAAAATAGAATGTAAAATCAATGATTTATGGTAATATGATTCTAATTGATCTTTTTGATCTCGTAAAAAAATAAGGTTACTTACCAATTATGGGACGAAATAAATGAAAAACTGCTTTTCGTAATACCGCCGTAACTTGATCGAGAGCTTTAATTAAACTTTAAATAATAAAATATAGAATACAAAACGTGAAAATGAAAATTTTCGCTACTTAATCGCTCTGTCAAAATCGGAACTCCGCGGATCAATATTCATAGTGACTAATTCACATAATAACCAGTGAATATTTTTCATAACAACCATTGAACACAATACATAATTCAAAGTCGAATTCAATTTTTCATAATTTTTACAGCATTTTATCTCTCTTATGGCTGATTCCACCATAATTATCGCTAACTATATGCTTAGATCATCTTTTTTAAGCAAAGAAAAATAATGACGTCTGTCTGTGTACAGGATAACTTAAAAACGCTTTGAGCTGGAGACTTGAAATTTGATACACAGATGTATTACTTTCTCATAAAAAAAGTATTGTGATAGAAAAGAAAAAACATCTTATTTTTTCGTGAAACGTCGAGAAAAATCAAAATTAAGATGTCTGTATGTATCCACGATAACTCTAACACGCTTTGAGCTAGCGACTTGAAATTTGGTATGCAGATGTGTTTTTATATGATCTTTCATAAGTTCGTATTTCAGCAAAATCGGTTGGGGAAGGGGGTAAAATTTTTGTTTTGGTCGTATTTTTTTTTATTATTTACAACAGAAGAAAACAGAAACGACAAGAGATAAAATAAAATAACACAAAAAAAATGTTATTGTCATTTTTTTCCAGCGCTCCCCTTCTGCCAAAGTGTAAAAAACTGTTTTTAGACAACTCTTTTATCATTCACAATAAGAAAAAAACTTAAAAACCACATAAAAGGTAAAATAAAGTTACACAAAATGTGTAATACATTTTTTCCAGTCCCCCAAAATGTAAAAAATTGTTTCTGGACATAGCTTTATTATGCACAATAGAAGAAAAATTTAAAAACCACCTTAAAATAAAAAAATATGTCCTTTTTTCCATGAACCCCCCTCTCCAAAATGTAAAAAAATGTTTCTGGACATAACTTTCTCAGTATTCACAATAGAAGAAATATTTTAAAACCACCTCAGAAAAAAATTCTCTTCCTCTCGACCTAGATCTAGTGTCCCTATCTCGACCATCTCCCCAAACATTTTTTTAATGGGGATATACAGACACATATTTAATAGTGATATCTAGATATTTTATTTCTTCTATAAAATTATAAAATAATATGGAACACACTAACAACTAAAATATAATACTTTATGTAAAAAAGGAGTTAAATACAAAAAAGGAAAACACGTATATAGCAAATAATTATAAATAATTTAAATATGTAATCTAATCTCTTTTCATAAATTTACAAAGTTTTGCAAAATTTACATTATTATAAGTAAATTTACATTTATATAATTAAACATTACTATAGACTATGTAAAAATAATAGTGTAAAAAAATTTACAGTGTTTTATGCAAACTAAGTGTATCCCGTAATAACTGATTGCGTAATGCCCACAGGGCTGCAACAACATTGTCATGTTGATCGGCTTTGCGTCCAAGCCAAGTAGAGACATTATGTAATTTTTCCAGATCGGTTGGAACTGGTACAGTCTCTTGTGTAACAGTTAGAGTCCTTTCCCATGGTGTAATATGTTTGTTTTCTGCTTGTAGACCTTCAATGTACCTAGAAATAAAACCAAGCCATGAAGATTTGTAATGCTATGCATTCCATTCTACAGGGTGTCTCAACGAAGCCGACTCGGTCGATATATAGTAAAGTATTCACTTTAGAGAAAAACTTTATTTATATTAAAATAAAGGTATTTTTATGACAAGTAAGATGACATTATAAAAAATATATCATTCTATTTAAAAAAAAATTAAGTCAGATGTTACCCACCCTAGGAGAACCATCCTGTATATTTCAAAATATTTTTAGAATGTGCCTTTTTTAAAACCATACAACTTTTCCCATTAAAGATTTTCTCTAAAGTGGATACTTTACTATACCGGGTGTTTCAAGAAGGTGGTTCACCCCCCTTAACTTTTTTATACTAAGAACTTTCCAAATGAAATTTGGAGATCATGCATAAGACTAAATTTGCAATTTTTTGACATGTCAAACAACTTTTTTCCACTTCCGGTTTCACCGGAAATGACCTTAACTTTCGATTGGGACACCCTATATATTTTTACATATTTTGTCTTAGAAATCAATTCTGAATACAACCATATGTCACTTGTCAATTTTTGATAGGTCATGTCATTTTTTTTTAAATTTTCATTTTAAACCTAGAGTGCCTTAAATTGGCTTATTTGCTTAATTTTTGGTCTAGTTTCTTAAGAAAAATACAATTTTGATTTTTTTCCGAAAACTCTATTTTTGGTGCGCTCTTAAAAGTTTAAAGTTACACTTTTGCTCATAAGTAATTTTTTTTAATGGGAAGAGGGTGGCTCATTACTTTTAAATGATAGAGAATTTTTTGCGAACATTTTGATACTACACATGCATGGTTTATTTTAAAGAACTTGGCCTTAAAATATTAATTTTTACTATTCACTTTTTGTAATTGCATTTGCATTCAGATTTAATATGACAAAACAAAAACTGAAATGGCTTTGAAAAACATTTTGAAAGTTTTATCTTAACGCTGTCAGAGTATGAACTATAAAACTGTCAAAACTAAAACTTGAAGGATGACATTTCTAAAAATTGTTTTTCAAAGCCATCTCAGTATTTGTTTTGTCTTATAAAATCTGAATGCAAATGCAATTACAAAAAGTGAATAGTAAAAATTAGTATTTTAAGGCCAAGTTCTTTAAAATAAACGATGCATGTGTAGTATCAAAATGTTCGCAAAAAAAATCTCTATCATTTAAAAGTAATGAGCCACCCTCTTCCCATTTAAAAAAATGACTTATGGGCAAAAGTGTAACTTTTAAACTTTTAAGAGCGCACCAAAAATAGAGTTTTCGGAAAAAAATCAAAATAGTATTTTCTTAAGGAACTCTAGGTTTAAAATGAAAATTTAAATAAAAAATTACATGACCTGTCAAAAATTGACAAGTGATATATGGTTGTATTCAGAATTGATTTCTAAGACAAAATATGTACAAATATATAGGGTGTCCCATTTAAAAATCGAAAGTTACGGTCATTTCCGGTGAAACCGGAAGTGAAAAAAAGTTTTTTGATATGTCAAAAAATCGCAAATTTTGTCTTATGCATGATCTCCAAATTTCATTTGGATAGCTCAAAGTATAAAAAAGTTAAGAGGGGTGAACCACCTTCCTGAAACACCCGGTATATCGACCGACTCGGCTTCGTTGAGACACCCTGTATAATAAAAAAATCCATTTTTTTGCAAAAAAAAACTAAAGAAATTTTAATAGTTACAGCGTTACGTGTTTTATAAGGGGTTTGGACTTAAGGGGGTTAAGTCTCAGCGTTACATGGCGGAGAGGGGTAAAACTTTGCAAAATTTGTGTTACGTATTTAAAATATGAACCCTAAGGACAATTTAATAAAGTTAAAGAAAAAAATATTGTTCTACTTACTTGATATATGCTTCTGAATGTAAAACTCGCTGGGGCCTCGGAGGAACAGAGATAAACATCGGTTCTTGCAGTTTCAGTGGAGTGGCAATAGGAGCTACAAAATGTAAAAAAAACTATGAGGTTTTTTTATAAAAAGTAGATACAGATAATTTTTGGAAAGAGATAGTCTCTCTAAAATACACAAAAAAATCATTTGGTTGAAATTAGATTATCAGATTAAAATACTGTAAATCTTTAGGTAAAATAAGTTCTGAGATAAAACTTCAAATTAAAAAGTTAAATGGAGGGAGGGGTATGAACTAGGGATTCCAATCCCGAAATTTTGTGTTAGCAACTAAACTTAAGATGATCAAACCTTAAATGCCTTTGCAGTTTTAGAGCCTATTTTATTATTTTTTTTTATTTATGATATAAATAAAATATAAATTAATATTATTAATTTAATATTTTGAAAAAGTGTTAATGGAACCTCTTTTATTTTTTCATATATTTGTTGTAATTAAAAGGTAATAAAAATTGTGTATTTAATAATACTTATTATGCAGTTACTCGCATCTTTAAGGTTTCGAGATCGAGATCCTGAACTTTTTAAAATTTTTGGGATTTCGGGATAGGGATTCCAAAAATTGGAATCCCTAGTATGTACACTAGATCTGGGTCTTTAAATGAGTGTTTACAATATCAACGTAAACGTAAAAACGCAGTAGATGCTGACTGATTAGATTTCAAGGTTTTTATGCAACTGACCAATCATACCGCTTGCATTTTTTACGGATGCAAACACCCGTTATTAAAATCGACCCAAAAATCAAAAATGTTTTTTTTTTTGCATTTTTGGGTTTAGAATGCCATGTAACGTGAAGAAATGTGAAAAAAGTGGGTGTTAAAAAATGTCTGTCCGTTACATACCCTATGAACTTTTGAACGGAACGTCCGATATTAAAAATTCTTTTACCAAAGGATTCAGGACCTTTTTTATTTGCGTCACATACAATGTGGTTAACATTAGCTTAGGGCAAGGGGGGCAAAATGGACAAAAACTATAATTTTTAGAGATATCTCACTTATTATTCATAGTAGGACAATTTTTTGCATAAATGAAAATAATATTTAATTCCCTACAAAAAAATATGTGATAATTTTTTTATGTTTTTGAATAAATTTATATCTGATAATGGCCTCGTCAAAAAAACAATCGTATAAAGCTTGAAAGAAAAAACAAAATGAAATAGTAAAACAATACAGTAAAAATAAGGAATCCCTAAAAAACGAAAACAATAAAATTGCTGATAGACTTAAACTTTCACGATTAGTTTAAAATACATAAGATTTCCACCCGTCTAGAAAAGGTTTCACATTTTTTTATTTACGTTTACGTTGACATTGTAGATAGGCCTTAAGTTAGCAAGGGCTAACTTAAGACCTAAATGTATTGTTCCTAGGTTTAGGGAGAGGATAATTAAAAATAGTTTAATAATATGTTGGTCCCCTCAGGGGCGGATTTATTTCCTTTTAGGGGGGAGGGCATCCATAAGGAAAAAAAAGCGCATTCACCAAAAATAATGTTTTGAAGGTATTTCTATGATAATATATCTTTAAATCCGCCCTTGGTCCCACATCACTCGCCAAGTACGACGAATACTCAAATGACAAAAAATCACAGTTGGCCAAAGGAAGTATGCACCTGATAGTCGCTTAATCATGTGCTTGTCTGCTATCACTCTGCCTTCCTTAGTTGAAAGGTCTTATCTGTGTATGTTAAACATATGTAGATATGACCTTTCAGCACGGCAGTACTGCTTTAATATGATATATCGCCTCGAATTTATAAATTCGAGGTGTATCTGGGACCAGATTTGGTTTCGCAAAAATGGGCTACATTGTTCCTTATTATTATTATTATTATTATTCGAACTCAGTGAGCGGCAACTAAGCCGATGATAACTGGTGTTTATCTTAAATATAAATTTATAATATATGTAAAAAAAAAAAAGATTTAAATAATAGAACAAAGAATAAATATCACATACTATCACAGTTAAGATTTTAACTAAATTAAAACTAAAAGTACTAGCTAGGGTAATGGACCCATTGTTCTCTTAACTGTCCTAGTTCTCTGTCCAGTCTGTTTTTAAACTGGTTTACATTTAATGACATCACCGTATCTTCTCCCAGACTGTTCCACCTATACACAACCCTGTTTGTTAAAAAATTTTTCCTCGGTAATCTTGAGCATCTCTCTTTGTGAATATATATATATGTAGTCGGCTATATTATCCGCGACCCAAACGTCATAGGCAATACATAAGATCTTATGTATTGTCTCTTAAGCAACAATGTATCCCATTTCTGAGACAAAACGGCAACGACAGAATCGCAATTTGCGTATAGTCGTAATTTTAAGGTCAAATTCATCCTAAAATACTTTCTAAAAAATCTACTACAAAGTATACAAAAAACAATCAAGCAATATATTTAACTAGCAAACTTATAATTTAATATGAAATAAATAAAAACTATAGAATTATACAAGTCAAAAAAAAAAGTAGTTAAAATTACTAATTATCATTTTTTCATCGGCAACCTTTTGGCTAAAAAAAAATGTACAAAATCAAATTCACGCAAATCTTGTATTATTAACCCATGAATTTATTGAATATTGAAATATTTATCAGATATTACTATTATTAGTCCAAATATTTATTTTTACTAAAAAAATGCAACTAAATTTTCACTCGCTAGATATCAAAAAAAATAATTTTTGCGTATGCTAAGCCACAAATAAATAAATTGAAAACCACATGCATTTTAAAATACTCACAAAAATCTGTAAATCTGTATGAATATGTAGACGGTAGTCCGTAATGGGTTGTGCAAGTAAAAAAAATGGTTGTAAAAAGTCATGAGACATCGCGTTATACTATATTTTTAAATAATTATAATTTTAAAGAAAAATGTGGTTTGTTGCCTTGATAGAATTCATAAAATTTTAACTTGCATATTTCTATAGAACTAGATTAAATGGGACATTCTACGCCTTTTTATTTTTACTTTCGGGCAACCTCGAAGAGAACTATTGTTGTGACTAAAATAAAGTTTTTACCAAATTTTGATGTATTTATCCGTTTTAAGATCTATAGATTCCGAAAAAACGATTTTTTGATGTCCGTATGTCCGTCCAGAGGCCTACAGGGCACACCAGTTGACAGATCAAAACCTTAAACTTAACTTTAAACTTAAGGTTTTAAGGGGATTGCGCAAGGGGTTTTTCGTAGTTTTACTATTTCAAACAAGTTTACTGATAAGGAAAAATCGAAAATTTCGATTTTGCTGAAATTTTGTACGTTAATAGTAGATTAAATACATAACAACACACATGGTGATCAATAACTGCCATGCCAAAATTTAAGAGGTGATTCTGCATCCAAAAATATTAAAAAAAGTTCCTATACAGGTTGGTCCGCAAATGAGCCCTAAGGGAGCTACAACCCCTTAAAATTGTAATAAAAATAGGGTTTTTAATTAATAATTCTGGTACCCTTTAAGCTAGAGCGACGAGCTTTTGCATGTATACTAGTATTAATAAGGGCAATAAGTTTATGTTAATTCATTTTTTTGAATTTATCCAGAGGCGTCCCTAGTCGGAAAAATGTATTAGGCTTAACACATTTTTGCCCCAAACTTTTTTATGTGTACTTTTTATGAATTTTTTTGTAAAAAATATGGATTCCTGGAGTAAAAATACATAAAAAATGTCATATAGTATAACACTGCAGGATCAACCGTTTAAAAAAAAATGCAATTAAGAGGAATTAACACTTTGTGCCACCAAGAACGTTACTTTTTAAAAGGCTAACTCCTTTAATATTAAATTTAGGTGTTTTGGTGAAGAATACTTTTTTGTTCAGTTTTAAATGAAGAAATACCCCGCAGCCTTAAAATTTTATTGATGCTTTTTTTTGTTCCCCATTCAATATGTCATCTTCGAAGGGCCGTAGCCTTAAAATTTTATTGATGCTTTTTTTTGTTCCCCATTCAATATGTCATCTTCGAAGGGCCGTAGCTCCCTTAGGGCTCATTTCCGGAACAACCTCCATAAAAACGTTTTTCATATTTTTGAATGTAGAATCACATCTTAAATTTTGGCATGGCAGTTACTGGTATAATTATTTTCCCAGAGAAGCCCATAAGGGCATAAAATACTTTTTTATTATGGCAAAGGTCTGTTTAAATTTACTGGGGGTACTTTTTCATAATCACTGAAAATAAATGCAAACTAATTATAAAAATAACAACAAAGTGATCAAAATCTTAAAACTTATAGTCACATGTTCGTGAGAAAGTAAGTGAAGCCATACCATTTTCAGTTTTTTTTTTCTGTTACTTTGCAAACATAAAACTAGGGCATTTGAGTGGTCTTTTATACATCTTTTATTTCATTTTTTTGACTAAAAGGCGAAGAATGTGCCAGTTATTAAATAAATGATAAATAACTCACTAAGGTTTGGAGTTGCAGAGGAACTCGGGCGAGCCAAGGCAGCAGGCTTAGTGGAAGGCTTGAAGTTCCTACCATAACACCAAATAATAATTATGCAATACACTACATACTCAAATCACTAAACATAAATATACTTAAAAAAATCACAACCTTAAAATTTTGATACAACGTAATACATTTTAATAATTAAATTTTCTTCTTTCAAATATATAAGTTTGATATTTTGGTGTATTATGCACCAAAAAAAAAGTAATATATTTTTTCTATGACCACCTTTGTAAATGCCTGTTTCTGCTTCGTGAGCGATTTCGATTTTTGTCAAAAACTGTTTGGAAATGTCCCAAAAACACTCTAAAATCAAAAAATCCGGGGTGGTTTGATTTTGAATTTAACCTTTTTAAGGCTAGCCACAAAGAACTTTTACCTCAAGAAGGAACATGACGAAATCTACCGTATGCTTTGTTTGAAGCGTCAACCAACTACGGTGAGGGGCTGGTGGGGAGTGACTATTGTTTACACTTAGTACGCGTAAAGAGAGAGAAGGAATGTGTAAACTTACAGTCTAATGTCGTAAAATGACTGACAGGGGTACAGTGTTTCCGATTGGAAACATATACATTGGATATTTTATTGTAAATTTTAAGAAACATTAGTTCTGTATGAGTTTTATATGAACTAGTAGTTTAATTTTAATAGATTTAAATATACTATATTATAAAACATAATTATAGTAAACACAAAGTTTTTTACATTTTTAATTTAAGTATAATGATTTGAATTCATGATAACTACGCAACATCGCTACTAGGTAGCCTGAAAGTCGACTAGCGACATCTACATTTTACACCACAAAGCTGATCGCGTTTCTGTGTTCCAAACAAACAAAAAGATCATTCATAAACATTGGTCTGAAATTACTTCTTTAGGTAAAAGTTCTTTGGATAGCCGTGTCATATTATGAAGTGATTCTAACATAAATAAATTTTAAAATTGTGATTATAGCAATCATGAAAAAAATCATAGTCTGCCTCCAGCTTTCTACCTAGACACGAAAAAATACATATCAGAACAGGGGCATGCACAACTTAATCGACGAGACAAAAATTTTGACAAACCGGTAACAATTTCCGTTGGTGCGGATATGCATGGCTGCAACACTGGCATCACACGGTTCCCGATGAAGTTCCTGTTTAAGATAAATTGAAAAAAAAAAATATACAGTGCGTGTCTAAAGTTCGCCCCATCCCCTTAAACTTTTGAACTACTTAACCCTTTGCAGACGGATATATGAATTTATGAAAAAAAATATTTATTTTACTGAAACTTTATTTTAAAACTGTAAAAAAAAGTTGAAAACAACATATAATATTAATTAAAAAACTCAAAAATATGGCAATCTACCATAAGGACCACTGCTTGAAGTGGACATAATTAAAAAAAAGACTATGAATATGAAATTATTTGATTTTCGCGACTATTATTCACTTTCCAGACATTTTACACTAAAGATATGAATAAACAAAATTGCAGCAACCAGTATGCACACACTGTTAATATTTAGTGTCACTTTTAAACCCCCTCATTTTTTTTTAAATAATAAAAATATATGGTCGAATAGTCGAATAGAAAATTTAATGGGATTTAAAATGACCCCCCCCCCCCTTTCCATTAAAAAATCCCCACACTGCCTAAACTGTGACCCTAACCATAAAATATAAAGCAACAAATTAATGGGGTTGCGTTATTTAAATGACCCAAATATCAAGTTGATAACTTTTTAAAAAGCCGTTCAAAAGTTAAAGGAGAGGGGCGGAAAAGTTTAAATTATTATATAAAATATTATATAGGTTATAATACTGAAAACTGGCCAATTTTAACCTTTTAATGGGTAAAAACTGTTGGTATAGAGCCATTAAAAAAACACATATAGGTCCATGTTAGTTTAATTTTTTTAAACTAAAACAAAAAATATACGCAGCCGTTTAGGAGCAGATTTTTTTAAAAGAAAACACTCTCAAAATTAGTACGCAACTGGCAAGAAATTAATAAACAGCGCTATTGCCAAATTGATTAATTCGGTATATGAAGATTTATTTCCAATTCAAAAACTGAGGAAACATTTTGGCAGAATGATTCTGCTATTAATATTGGCTCAATATTTAATTATATAAAAAAAACAAAGGGTGACTTTTTCATGATTTTAGAAATCATGCGTCTTTTTTACAAAAAAAAATAAATGCTTATTCTTATATAACATAATATATTATACTATATATTATACATATTATTATTTCGTTCAAAAATGTTACTAGGTACTCACTAAAAAAAATTGGTAAACAGATTTATTTGTATATGATTGTACGTTCAGGTATCCAAAAAAACTACAAAACTAAGATATTAACTTTTTTAACCCACATAAAAACTTTTAGTCCTCACTATTATTACAAGTACCGTTAATAACACCCGATTACATTACTTTTTTTAAAAACAAAAACCTTTATTTCGTTATTTTGTTAACATTCAGCGTGTGTGTGATTGTCACTTAAATACAAATCTACTCATGACATTGTGTTGTATAAACACCTCTTATCGCGATATGCCGATGTATCGGTAGAAAATCGAATACATATCGGGCAGACGCAGCTGTTCTGTTACTCCATGGCCGCGACATGTTTTTAATAAATTATTTATAAATGAAGTGTTTCGTGTAAATAAATAAATTGAATTGGTGTGTTTTTGCAATCAATTATGTTTTATTAAAATTGTGAATTTGAACCAATGAAGTATTTTGTGTAATTTTTGAGTGAAAATGTTTCAATTATTTGTTTTGATTTGTTCGAAGGTATGTTGTGAATTTAATATTAAAGTGAAAGTGTTTTTTTTTTGTATTTATTATACAAACAATAGTCAGCTCTAAAATAAATAAAAAGTAAATTGTTTTTTAACCGTGGTAAATTTGGCAACCTGCAAAGCGATCGAGATAGAAAACCTGGAAATCGACATAGAAAAGCAAGGTAATACCACAACCTCACAAGTAGCTCGGATATGGGTTTTTTTTAAATATATTTTTTTAAATTCTTGAAATTGATATCTAGAATCTTCAGGAGTTTCTGTTTTTTTTAATGACCCTATTCCTGAATAACCCTGTATATTTTTTTGTGGTTGTCCGTTATGCAGAAACTACTTCGGTATGCGCCCATGCCGCATATTTAGTATTTTTAATCTTCTCAGTATAAATTTTTAAAACAAAACGGCAGCGAGTTTTATAGTGACTATAATCGCTCCTGACTTGAAACCAGTGGTTTCAGCTTTTTTTATTTGCATTTTTTTTCAATATTTTTTAAAATTCGCCGCCCGGTCTGGTTTCCTATAACTTTATCCCGCTCTTCATATTAACCGGCCAATCATATCCTTGTACTCTTCTATCTTCTTACTCCCACCTCTCTGTCGCCCGCAAAGTTATTTGTATTTCAAATATTTCACGATTCGCTCACCGCAGTAATGAGAAGAATCTAGCACATGCGCACTGGTTTGCTTATTTTTGTTTTGACGGATGTCAAAAGTGGCTTCCGTTTAGGCAGTTGTAGTTTTATGAAATAGTTTAATTTGAGTGGGGTAACCGTGCGCATCAGGTCCACAAAAAGAAACTATATTTTTGCACTGATTTCTGGTTTTATTACTAAAACTTACGAATATAATTAGGTGCGGAAAATCCAGTTTTTTTGTTAGAATATATAGCAAAAGATTGTTAAAACACTCACGAATTTCTGTTTGATTTTTTTAATGGGGGCGTTGGTTTACGTTAACAATGGTTTGGTTTGGTAGTTTGCTGGTTTGGTGTTTTTTTTTTTAATGGGAGCCGTTGGTTTACGTTAACAATGGTTTAGTAGTTTGCTGGTTTAGTTTTTTTTTTTAATGGGAGGCGTTGATTTACGTTAATAATGGTTTGGTTTGGTAGTTTGCTGGTTTGGTGTTTTTTTTAATGGGAGGCATTTTCCAGATACGATATGTCAGAATTTAGAAGGCGATATATTTTAAGAATCAAATGTTTATTAATGAATATTCCGCAATTTTTTTACGAAAATACTATTAAAAGCGAGTACTTTTAGCCAATTAAAAAAAACTGTTAGTTCGCAAAGAAAAAAGTAGATATTTTTGTAAAATTCTGCAAAAGAATGTTACATAACTTTAAAATAATTTTTGGCATACGTCAAAACAAAAATAAGAAAATCAGTGCGCATGCGCTGGATTCTTCTCATTACTGCGGTGAGTGAATCGTAATATGTCAACTTTCAACTACAGAAGTTGGAAGAGCGGAAAAAAGTTCTATAAAACCGGATTAATTTAGAAATAAATGCCATCCGCTTACCTGCTTCTGGCCTCTGGCGGCACGGACCGTCCGTTGCCCTTGTTGATGTGCATGTCGCGCACGTGCCGGATCAGTCTGGCCAAATTCGGGAACGGCTGCATGTTCTTTTTGTTTTTCCGTGTGCACGTGCGCCAGTGGCATTCGATGTCGTCGCCGGGATGATCCTTGTAGTAGGCCTGCACGTGGCCCTGTTGCTCTTTGTCTTTGATGACGTGCTCCAAACAGTCGGACAATTCTTCAAACTGATAGTCACAATTGTCCCAGAAGCATTCGTATACCTGTAATTTGGGAATTAACTCAAGAACGCACTGAGATAATTTGTTGTTGTTACATGATAAAAGGACGAAAAATACTGGAGAGCGAGGCTGGCAACCGTAATCGCCCCCAAAAACAGTTTTCACCCTTTTTTATTCGATTTCAATAAGTTTATATTTTTGAACAAAAAAAAATTCGAGATCAAATGTCAATATCATTCACCAATCAACATTGACTATTTTACTTTTTAGTGTTTTAGTGCAATCGAATAAAATAGTTATTTATGGTACTAGTGGGTAAAGTAAGATATTGCCCATGAGAAAATTAACCTGCGAGGCGTCAGCCAAGCAGGTTAATTTTCGAGAGGGTTTACCCATGAGTGCCATTCAAGGTTTTATCCAATAAATAGCTTAGGAATTCATATTTTTATTAAAAATTTTAATGACATTTACAAGAAAATAATTTGACAAGTGACAGTTGAGGGTAAAATAAATAATTATCCACTCAATAAAGTAAAAGCCACGCGGGGGTTATTATTGAGTTTATTTAAAATAAAACTGGTAATTGTCTTATTATCTGTATGTATTGGATAAAAGTATTTTTTCTATTTTGTGACTATTATAAGCTCATAATCACACGCATTTTGTGTGTTCTTATAGGCCCATAAGAGGTTAGTACTTTTTTTTCTTTTGGGTTGGCAACAGGATATTATTATGTATTAGAATCGAATAAAAAATAGTGTATGATACAAAAACTGTTTTTAATCGAATAGGGAATCTCCGTATTACGGAGTCCGTACTCGCCATAAAAACAGTATATTTCGCCCTTGTATCATAAACTACTGTTTATTTGGAACAGAATTCCAACTTACAACATCAACCATGGGCGGAGGCGGAGATGCACAAGATTCCTCCATCAGCAGCAGCGCCTTCGTTTCCTCGTTCAATTTGCTCGCTTTTTCTTCCCATGCCTGTTTCTCGCCCGCCGGCAACGATTTCCACTCGCTGCCCACTATCCGGCTAATGTCGCCGAAGGTCGACTCCGGATTATTTTGGACCACCTGCTTTCGGACCTCGCGCGAATACAAAATGTACCCGGTGACTATTTTGTTTTTGTTGGATTTCTGCGGGAAATGCGGTAAAATTAGATATTTGTATAGAACTGGGTTTAGAGAATATAGCTGGAAAACACCCGGGTTTTTAGTAATTGACCGGATTCAGTCAGTTTTAATCAGTTAAAAACATATTTTTGCCAATTAAAAGCAAAAAAGGAAATAATGTCCTCTCCAATAGTTATAAATATATATTTTCTAAAAAAAAGAAACAAACAACCTTTTTTACTGCCGAAATTAAACACAAGATTATTTGACCATAAAATAAATTTCTGTAAGAAACAATATTTTCAGAAAATTTTGTAGACGTTTGTACTTTACCTTTTTATAGTGAAAACTTTTTAAAGAACCAGGCACACATATAGGGGGGTTCCTGGGCCTCAGTCAAACTGCCTCAAATTTTGATATTTTGTAACTTCGGGACCAGTTTCGGAGAAAAACGCTTTTAAAAATTTAATTTTATGACCGATTTTTTGACGTATATTAAGGTTATTTTTTACTTACGTAAATATTAACTTAATTAGCCGTTTTAAGTTTACTATACTCTATTAATTAAAGAACAGACAAGATAAATACATAAAAGGCTTTATTATCATTTACTTACATGTGGTTCTATAAAATTTTTAAAACTTTGTTTAGATAAGTGTTAACAGTAAGAAAGTATTAAAATCCCCGTTAAGTTCGAATCCAAACGATTTTGTTAACCCAGGCACATTTTTTGAATTTAGAACCTTTGCAGTCCCCGGTCAGGACTTCCAGAGATATTTACTTATTAGATTTGAATCAAAATAGATTGACATGAGGGCAGTTAATTCAACAGTGTCAGCAGTCGTTTTGGTTGCAATGGCACCAAGAGTATCTACAGTAAATTAAAATTAAAAAAAAGAACAATTTTTAAGGTAAATAAACATTTTAAACCATCGTTCTGTCATTTCGACGCTGTTATTGTGAAAAACCATTAATTTTTAAGTTCTGTTTTCTTTTTTTTTTGCAAAAATAGTTATTTATGGCACTAGTGGGTAAAGTAAGATATTGCCCATGAGAAAATTAACCTGCAAGGCGTCAGCCAAGCAGGTTAATTTTCGAGAGGGCAATATCGGTTTACCCATGAGTGCCATACAAGGTTTTATCCAATAAATAGCTTAGGAATTCATATTTTTATTAAAAATTTTAATGACATTTACAAGAAAATAATTTGACAAGTGACAGTTGACTGGGTAAAATAAATAATTATCCACTCAATAAAGTAAAAGCCACGCGGGGGTTATTGAGTTTATCTATTTAAAATAAAGCTGGTAATTGTCTTATTATCTGTATGTATTGGATAAAAATATTTTATTTTTTCAATTTTTATATTTATTAACAGCGTCGATATGACAGTTCGGTTAGTTTAGTTTAAAGTCTCAACTTTAAAAATTAGTTTTTTTTATTCTAATTCTTGCGAGTAAAATAAATACTTGATTCTGGCCACAAAACAATTCTTGTATGTACACTTGCACAATCACGAACTGTATGACTGGAATGATTTAAATGAAAACTTTTTTTTTCAGCCAAAGAAAAAATAGATAAATATTTTTATTGTAATATGCCTTTGGAGAAGACAGTTATTTCTTTTCTTTTGATTTAAATTGTCTTAGTTACAACGAATATAATTTATATGATTAATAAAGTACAGATTAGTTGTACATAATAATTATATAGCTCTATATTAGCGACCAAATATTAGAAAAATGTCTATTTTTGGTGGATTGTAGAGCAAAAACAAAATATAAACAATTAATCTTTTAAATGTCTACCATATGTATAAGGTTTTTATTTGAAGTCAGCAAGTTTTATTTTACAACAAACTGATGACCTAATTTTCTAAAATATGTAATTTGCGGTCCTTAAAAAAAAATATTTTTTGGGACGTCTCCCAAGTTTTCTAAAAATTATGGATACTAAATAAATTTCAGGTCGATAGCTTAACGTTAACACGTGCTGAGTTCAAAAAAAGGAGGATTATTTTTAAGGGTGTAAAAGCCAAACGGCACATCCTATCGAAAATTTTCAAAGAAAAAAACTTCGCTTACTGGTTTTTGTAAAAATCACTCAAATAGAAAAAATAGTATAAAATACTCATTATACTTTCTCCATTAAAAAACTTGCGGCAAGCGGCTCGTTTCTTAAACATGGACGCGTGCGCCAAAAACGTCTATAATGAAACAATTTTTAATCCAAACTTTTTTTCTTTGTATTTTTTCGGTGTTAAAAAAATTAAAAAAATTACGTAAATAAAACGAAATTTTGTCAAAAAGTACAGGAAAGGGGACATTAAAAAAATCTTAATACTATTTTGATAAGCACTTAATTCTATGTGTACATGTTAGATTTTACATTCATGGAAAATAAGCTTTAAAAACACTGATTTTAGATGTTCTCTTTTCTTTTACACACATCACACACATGCATCTTGCTTAAAGTTGGTCCGTTTTAAAAAGACTTATAATATTGTAAGAAGTTTTATGGCTAAATTTTTATTATACAACAGTTCTTAATTTTGAAGCTAAATCATAATTAATAATAATACAAGTTCAAAACTGATAGTTGTATTAAAGGCCGCTTTGTGTAACTAAGAAAACTGTAGCAAGTATTTTTAAATTGCTTAAAAGCAATAAAATTTCAGATATATTTAATACAGTTTTCTTAAGGGAACGTTCAAGTGTTACGTAACGCAAATTGTACCAAAATTCATACACTTCATACCCCGTTTCTCGCATTATTAAAGGATGTAATGATTTCATGTTTTGGCTACCCCCAAATAGGGGGTAGCCAAAATATAAAATCTCTACAGCCTTTAATAACGCGGGAACCGGAATATGAAGGGTATAATTTTGGTACAATTTGCGTTACGTAATACTTGAATGTTCCCTATATCGATATAAGATAATTTGCATAATAATCGCATAGGCGCAACTAGGGGGGCTTAGCCCCCCACGGTTTTAGTTTAGTCCTTGGCGATTTTAGTTTGTGCTTAATTTTATTTCTTTCTTGAAATTTTTAAATATTTTTAGCTACATGGGGGGGGGCTTTAGCCCCCCAGATAATAAGGCTAGTTGCGCCTATGGATAATCAAACCTGAGAATTCATCCTCATTTTGTGAACAAACTAAAATTTAGTCATAAAATTACCTTACAAAAAGAAATTAAGCAATCCGACCCTGTCTAAAATTCCTACCTTTTTCACGGTTGCAGGGGTCACCGGGGTACTACTGACCGAAATAACGGCGGGGGCAGCAGTACCCGGGGTAGAAATAACGGTGGGTATTTCACCCGAACCTACGGAAGGAGGACCCCCGTCCATGGAGTCTTCCATTATCATGTCCATGTCGCTCATTTTTGTGAGTTGCGGTAATGCCTCCTAAAAATAACGGTTAAAAAATCTTGTTTCTTCATCCGATTGTCTTTATCAACGAACAAACCCCATTAAAAAATACACCATGATGTCCACTACTCTGTTTTCTATGTTACTCCCAATTTACTCAATACGTTTTATTAGTTGCCTAACTACCGATTAATTTTTTACAAATTTATTAACCTAATCATTAGGTCCTAATGTATTCAGTAATACTGAAATAGCAAAGATATCTTTATTAGCCCTCAAAAAATAAGTTGTCTGTGTTGGGGGGTGAGACCCACCAATTCTTATGAATTTTGGGATGCTGAACATGAATCTGTCATAAAAAAGACACTGGAAATACTTGAAAATATTTAAAAGTACTTTCAAATATTGGTAAGCACTTGCTCTCAATTTTGTCATAAATTTAGAGGTAAGGACCTTTTTTTTTTAGTCATCAAAATATTCTGCCAGGTTAAAACTTTTTTTCAGAGGCGAGAACCTTTTTATTGTTGTAATCAAAATTAATTTTAGATGACACAACCATTTTTTACATAAAATTTACTTGAAATCAGGGTTGTGTGGAAGAAACCAGTGTGATTTAAACCGGGTGGTGTAAACTGGCCTGGTCAAAATTAAACTTTTTGGTTTAAACCACTAAAGTGGTCAAAATCAAAATAATAAAAAAAAGATATAAAAAAATACTGCTGCCAACAAAATAATACTTTCCCATGTAGGCCTTAGTTTATTAAAACTAAAAACAAAAATAAAAGTAAAAAAGAAATAAAAAAAAAATATTTTTTTTTACCAAATTTTACATACGATAAGTTGCCACCAACTTGCTTATAGATTCCAGTTTAGGGCAGTTAAATAAACTTTTGTTAGCCATTCGTCTTAATTAAGACATAGGCGTAGGTGTAGTAGAAGTTTCTATAATCTAAAGTACACAATTTTGATTTCAACCAGTGGCCTTTTGTAAAAAAAAAGTGTTTTTTTGCCAACCCTGCTTGGAAGTACTGAGTAATAAGTTAAAAGTTAGCATTACCAATAAGATAAATGTAAAATTCTACTTTGTCATTGGTGGTTGCTATGCAACCAAGCTATACTATCAACCAGATAGTTACTTGAAGGTGAATATAATGGCCTTTAATTTGAGAAAAAATGAATTAATTTTATTTATTTTTTAATTTCCAATAAACTTCAAAATTTTAAATACTGACAAACTTTTATGATAAAAGTATCAAACTAAATTTTCAATATCTAATCTAATTTCAAAACTATTTCAAACACAAAATTATTAATTAATCAAAAATAGAACTCTAAGGCCAAAATTACGTAATAGTAACACAATTCTAGTTAAAAATCTGTAATTTTACGTTAAAAATCTAAGTAAAATAATTTTTAAAAAAATATTAACAAACCATGTTGATTTTTAATGTAAAACAAATTTTGCACCGTCAGCTAAACGATCGGATTTCATTATAGAATAAACCATTTTGTAGAATTTAACGGGCACCGCCTTACTACCCTACAGTCATTTGTTTCTATAAAATACCGTAAAAAAATTACAAAGCTTGTTTTAATTAGCATAATTTTGCCAAATATTTTAGTTTAGAATGCATTTTATTTCAATATAAAGTTAAAAATAGTAGAAAAAGCAACAAATTCACCGCTAGAAAGTTATTTTTGTATTATATGCAATTCTATTTTAGGTCATTATAAAGACAGAAATATTTTTTACATTTCCAGGAACTGGCGATGTATCCATCAAGTTTTCCATGATTTTGTCGAATTCCTTTGTTTTATCCCTTTCACATTGTAATAAAAAACAACTTTTTTGAGTAATATTCCACTAAATGCGGTTGAAATTACTTAAAAACGCTTTATAAACTATCCGACGTTCCCGAACTGCGACTTTTGACAGAAGTTGAGGTTAATCTTCCATCAACGACCGTAATGGCGGCTGGCGCGAAATTCAAATTCTCCGCGTCGTTTTCGTAAAATCGATACCAATTATTTGATATGCGTTTTGAGATATTTCAGGTGTTCATGGGTCGTTTTAGATCAAATTTTTGGTAAATTATAGCGCATTTTTTCAAGGAATCTAATAAAGCCACGGGCTTTAATTTAAAACATTTTTTTTTCAAAAAGTTGCAAGACTGTATAAAATATATTTACTGTTGCAGTAGGTATATGTAACATTAGGGTGGACCTTATATTTTTTTATTTTCTTAAAATTTTCATTTAGCTGTATTACAGTTAAACTAGAAAATTTTGAAAAAATAAGGGTCCTAATTGGTCGTAAAATTCGTAAAATACCCATAAATCGTAAAAAATCTTTGACAATTGTGTGTAATTTTTGTATACCGGGTGTCCCAACTTTATTTACCCAGCGATTTTCTCGAAAACTAGAAGAGATAATCAATTTCTGCGAAAACCATCTTAAATTAGACAACTTAAACTATCTTTAAGCATATATTTGATACTTTCAGCTCTGAAAATGTGGGCAGGGGGCACGAGGGAAGTTTTTTTTTAATGGAAAGGGGGGTCGTGTGATCATTTTAAAGCAAATAAAATTCTCTATTGGACTGTATATTTTTATTTTTTTAAACAATTTTTTTAAGGTTTTGATTCTTTAATTTTTTAGTGCTAAAAAATGACTTTTTAAGTTTGTTTTGTCAATTTTTATTTATGTCAATTAAAATTTGTTTAAAAGTATAATTTATCTTTTTTCACCATGTAATTAGTAAAAATTTGTTTGATTTTTTTAGAGTAATTTTGACAAAAATACCCATTTTCAACCCTGCTTTAAACCAAAAAAAAACTGTTTAAAAAATAAAAAAATATATAGTTAAATGGAGAATTTAATAAACTTTAAAATGATGTATTACACGACCCCCCTTTCCATTAAAAAAATGTCCCCCTATGCCCCCTGCCTACATTTTAAGAGCTGAAAGTATCAAATATATGCTAAAAGATAGTTGTCGTATTTAAGATGGTTTTCGCAGAATTTGATTATCTCTAAGTTTTCGAGAAAATCGTTGGGTAAATAGAGTTGGGACACCCGGTATTAAATCAAAAAGGTGATGAAATGTGTTTCAACCAAAATCCAATAAAAACAGTCAGGTCTATTCACGTGCGTAAACAATATCGCTATTTTGGCAATATTGGCAAAAATCGCATGCGATTTTGGCCAGTATGGGCGAAAATCGCATCCGATTTTTGCCAATATTGCCAAAATAGCAGTGTTGTTTACGCACGTGAAAACACCTGAATCTAGTTCACATGCCCGCAATGTATAAAAACCGTGATATTAAACGTGGATGTATAAAACCCGTGATATTAAAAGTGGACAAAACGAACACTAGTTGATTGCAGCGCCCCAACTCGTAAATACAAAGTAGTAGTAAAGTTAACGTTTCAATGCAATTTTTATTTGAGTTTTATTGTTTAACTTTAAATTTTATGTACAATTCTTTAAGTTCTGTATCGATTATTTTATTTTTATATCTATGTAAATCTTATACGGGGATAAATTTGACAACCTGGTAAAAACTAGTGTTGGCCACTTCAAGGCTCTCCCGCGATTTTTCAACCAAACAGACAGTTATTAGATTTTGGTTTCAATTTTCATCACTTTTTTGAGGTTTGCAACAAAATGCGACCTGACCGAGTCAAACGAACCCCAGCGACCCAAAAACGTATAGAAATGTTTGTCTTGATCCCAGAAGATGACCTTTTTTTTGTGTGCCTGTGTTATTAGAATCCAGAAAATAAAAATAAATTCAGTCTTGTTTGATACATTTTTAAAATGTTTACCTTTTGACTCACATTTTTGGTAGAAACTCCTAAATTTTAGTTTTAGGGGCAACTTTGGCGGATTCTCGGCAGGGATTAGTATCTTTTGATTATTTTGAAATTCGGCACATAATTGACAATTTATGGGTATTTTACGAATTTTAGGGGCCCAATTAGAACCCTTAGAGAAGTTTGATCAGTCTCATATTTTCTAGTTATACCTAAATGACCATTTTCAGATACTAAACAAATATAAGGTCCACCCTACTATATAATATAGAACACTGTGCTAAGGATAGTTAGTTTTTTAAACTTAAAACTGGCCAATAGCAAAAAAAATGTCAACGAAGTTCAGAGGCGGACTGGGAACTTTGGGCCCGGCCCGGCAAAGGGATGAGACCAACGGCGAAACAGTCAAAGGGAGGCTCTCGAAACGGTCAAAGGGGGCTCGCGAAACAGTCAAAGGGGCGGCCTCGAATTTCTTTTTTTATTAAAGCCCCTTGCTATAAATTCAAAATGGACCCTTTAAATACAGTTTTATTGCGGGCCCTATGCTGTATCATCAACGGGCCCTATGCTGTATCATCAACGGCCCTTCTAATTATTTAATACAAAGCTTTAAAGGCATACGCTTTTGCGGCCTAGCGGTCTGGGCCAGTCTGCCGCTGGCGAAGTTGATAAACTCCGCTTCTGTCAAGCCTTCATCTTAACAACATGGCGGCCGGTTTTGGCCGCCACAGCATGATTTTTATCGAAAAGAATAGTAATATGAAACATGTTGCAAGCAAAATAATGTTTTCCAGTGTTATTCTATTGTAAAAAATTAACCCTGGGGTTAATTTAGGGCCCCAACCTCGCCCCAGGGGGTAAGAGATATCCCCTTCGTCTTTTTCTCAATAATTTAATGAAATTTGATATCTAGAAGTTTTTGGGGTCGTTAAATTTAAATTTGTTGAAAATCTTTTCATGAGAATTTATACAGGGCGTTTCAGAACTAACGCCACTACACTATGAGCCAGGACAGTGCTAAAATTGGCCAAAACCTAAGAACTGCTTAATGTATACAAACTTGTGTTTTTGGGTTTTTCAGATCGTAGATTTAGAATATGATGTTTAAATTTTTAATATTACATATCCAATATGGCGGTCACATTTTGATTTTTTTTCGGATTTGAACAAAAATAAATATCTGCGGGTTTTTATATTCGTAGATTTCGGATCTGAGGTCTAAATTTACAAATAAAAATGGCGGATCCATTATGGCGGTGGAAATACAAAAAACTATAGGATTTGAACAAAAATATACAACTGAAAGTTTTTGTGATCTTAGATTTTGAGTATTTACAAAATAAAAATGGCGGATCCAATATAGAGGCCGAAATTTTAAAATTTTTTTGGATTTAAACAAAAGTTCTAAACTGTAATTTCTTTGGGGTAGTATATTTTAAATCTGACGCCCTAATTTAAAAATTAAAATTATGTCACCAATTGTCAAAATTATCTGCCAACAAAAGAATACTTTCCCCTGTGCTCATTTAAAGGTTTTTTTTATAGTTTTTTTTCCCATTTGAACCCTAACCCCACTCCTCCACACAGATTGTTTTTCGCAAAAAAAAAAATACAAAAATCGAACCTCGTAAGCTGAAATGAAATAAAACGCAACGTAATAGTTAGGCGGCTTAAGAAGTCTTGACTGCGTAGCGAGTATACCGCAGTAGGCACATCAGAGGAAATATTTTACCACGCGCCACCTCCACTTTTTACCAATTTTCTAAAGTAGAACTGAAAACAGGCTAAAACGGGCCAACTCACCTTATAGTATTGAATACTGAAGAGATTTAAACCAAAAAAAGTTTTTTATGTGACAGAGTTTTAGGGAGCTGCCTAATAGAAGGATGACAAAATACTAATCTAGTCATTTATATTTAAAAATATGTTATTGATATGTTTTATATATTAAAGATTATTTTTTTATCTTATATATTAGTTAACAAGCGCCTAATTGCAGCTCTCTATGCAGGAGTTTGTTTTGATTTTTTCTTGTTTGGTCTTTTTTTTTATGAGGGTGCCTTGGTTTACGTTAACGTTGGTTTGGCATTTTATTTAAAATAACATATTGAAAAACGGTCAGCGCATGCGCAGTTTATCAAAACGCTGCATAAAGAGCTGCACATAGGCGAAAAAATAAATAAATTGAATTAAATTTAGGTTATAAAATTATTAATTCTTTTGTGAAGAAAATAGACTTTTTAAACCATTTAAAGTTTAAAATATTCTAACTTCTACATTTTTTTACCAATTTGTATAAAGTTTTGTTTATAGGTGCCTTGATATGTTTAGTTAATAAATATCTATCTACGTCTTCAATATTAAATACCGACTTTTTGCCAGTTTTTCGGCTCTTCTGCCCCATATGTTAATTTTGGTAAAAAAAATGACAATCCCTATCGGCACTAAATATCTGCCGATACCGAAGTATCGGTAACGACAAAAAAATGTATCGATAGTTATCTAATTAATAATACACCTAGTTATAGTGACCCACGAAAAAATATAAACACCAATACTTACTTTATCCAGTATCTTCGAACTGACTACACTACTCACAAAATTTTTGAGCATAGGAAATTCTATCCTGTAAATCAGCAACCAGGAGTGCCGTTTCAGCTGGGGGGGGGGGGTGTCAGAATGGCACACTTGTCCCACCTGACATTTAAAACATTTAAAGATTTCCAAACTTGACTAGAATGTGGTGGCCTGAAGCTGAAAGGGCGCTTCGGTCAGTAACTACATGCCACAAACTAATTCTAGCACACATGCAACACTCACAAAAATCCATGCTTTCTTTAAAAGATTGTTTAAAAATTAGTTTAGGACAGTACATAAAAAAATAAGCGTTAAAAATTTGAATTTAATAACAAAAAATAAATGAAAACAACATTTTAAAGTGGTTTGTCCTGTTCTGACTCTGTGAAAGGGTAAATTCGCAAAAAAGTGTTACATCATTCACAGGATTGTTCTTAAAAAACGCTCAGTTCACAAAAAAAATGAATACTC
This sequence comes from Brachypterus glaber, assembly GCA_958510825.1. Lineage (NCBI taxonomy): Eukaryota > Metazoa > Arthropoda > Insecta > Coleoptera > Kateretidae > Brachypterus > Brachypterus glaber. The sequence goes on from OY294048.1 coordinate 35,811,042, forward strand.
TTCTATTGCCTTAAAATAATGTCACTAATCAAGGAGCTCTTTCTTAATATTGAATACCTCGCCCTAATGCACCAATAAATTTCTCACGCAGGGCATTTAAAATCCTCCACCAATGACCCAAGCTTGTTTGTTCCTCCAATAAATCTTGATGAAGCTGAAGTTTGCAACGTTTTTTTGCATCGAAAATTCAAATAGTATATTAAAGCACTTATTCCATAACACGTTTTTAGCGCACTAGTACTTTAAAAAACTCGCCGCAAGCGGATTGTTTTCTAAACTTGTACCGTGCGCTAAAAATGTATGTTATGAAACTAGTACTTTAATATACTATTTGAATTTTCGTTGCAAAAAAACGTTGCAAACTTCAGCTTCATAAATCTTGCACTTGATAAAAAATAAACCATAGAAAAAATGTTATCTCTCCAAAATATAAATTTATTGTCTATTAAACAAACATTACAGCGACAATTGTTTCGACTTTTTTAACATAAAGTCATTTTCAAGCTATAAATAATGAAAAATTAGGTTGAAAATGGTACAATTCCTTTTAGAAAAAATTACTTTTTAAATTTATAAACAAAATAACTTGAGTACACATTATTAGAAATGTCATACTGACCTTAACTCTATTATTTTTATAAAATCTTAAAAATTTAAACAAAAAGAAAACTACAAGTTAAAATAAAATAAATTAATGAAATCTAAAATTTTAAATTGAATAAAAATCTGGGACATCTATCATAAAATAATCCAAACTATACTTCAAACAGACTAAAGGAATTATCTTTAAATTGCAAAAAAGGTAGATAAACATAAAAAAGGAAAAAGATTAATTTATATATTTTTTTTTTATTTTTTTTTTATTTATCTTGTAGTTTTTAATACAGAGGTGTAGAGGGCCCCAAATAAGCTTTAAGCTTGTGCTAGGGGCTCTCTACTAATTTTGATCACAAAAATACATTCCCAATATTAATACTGATATTTACAAAAAAATTTGCTGCCATATTTTTATTTCTCTTCGCATCCCTTCTTTATAACAGTTTTATGTATCCATAGGAGTCATCTGGTTGAATTATCTGTGGTCCATAATGTAAATTTTCGATTTTGGAAAGCAAAAAACTTTTGACAGACGTTTGACAAATATATATAATATATTTAACTTGGTAATTGGAATAAAATTGAAGAGGTGGCAGCAAATTCACATCAAAAACTCAAAAACAAACCAAAAAGGGAACAAAATTTTTGGAAAAGTTTTTAAACAAAAATATTTACTCCAAAGATTAATGCTCTGTAAGGAGAGATAACATTTTTTCTATGGTTATTTAAATCAACTCCAATATGAGTAAGGATCAAGAATTTCTTAATTTGATAAAAAATAAATCAACAAACGGGTTTGCACTAACATTAAAATTTTGTTATTTTGTTAAAAGATTCCTAGAAACCGTATTTAAAACCATCCGGTGTCAGCTAATACAAGCCTCATTTTAGCCCCTAAAAAATATAGCACTAAGCGGTTAACTTTTTTTATCATTTGGACTTTTTGGTCGTGACGGCCCTGGAACGTCTGACGCCATAGCAACCCCGTAAAACACGGAACTTCAAAACCAAGGCTACCCGGTAACGTATAAGATGTATCTAAGCGGCCGGAGCGAACGTAGCATCTACCTACAACGGCTGACTCACAACTGAGCTAGGCATACTGGTGGCACACACCGTGTGTCATCGACCGCTGGCGAAAACGGCTATGGCACACGGCGTGTGCCAGGGGCGCTGAACGTGTTAAGCCCTCTCACACCAAAACAGGTAAAGTTAAATTTAGTTTTTAATCATGTATAATTTCTACTTGTATAATATATTTAAATAAAAAATTTATATTTAAATTCAAATTTTAACACTTTTGCTTGCTAGCTGCCCTGTTAAAAATTATCTAAAATCATTTTTTTTTTAGTAAAATCTTAAAGCTTATTTTACTAATAATTTAAAAAATACTACGTTCATGCATTAGCATGGCTATTACAAACATAACTTAAAAAAATACAAACATAACTGTAAAAATGTTTACTTTTTATTCCATGAATGTACATTTGTTTTTACTTTACTTTTAAGAAAATTTTATTGGTTGTTAATTTTTCGACTTGAAACAAGAATATTCTAGAAAGAAGTATCACATATTTGAACTGGAGCTCGGTGTACTCCGAGCTTATTTTAATTTCTTTTCAAGTAAGTAGATGTTTTATTCCGAAAAAGAACAATTTATGTGTGTTGATTTTTGTTTGTTTTATTACTATAATATTTAATAATTTTTAATAAACTTTAAACAAAATAAAATACATAATTGGCCATTGGCGCGGCCTTGGTCGGGAAATGGCAACCCAGAAACTATGTTCTCCAATAAAAATCTACACTTCTGCTCAAAAATATCGGCCCACCTAAAAAAATACACATTTTCAAATGCTAATAACTCCAAAACTATTCAATAGATTTATTTGACCTTTTTTTTATTTTAAAGCTTGAACTTTTAGCTCTTAATTACTGGAATAAAAATTATCAAAAATCTTTTTTTAAACCGGCAGCAATGAAAATTACACAGCTATGTTTTTTTACTGCTTCTTTCGATATGCGCACGGTTTGCCACTGCATATTTTTTTACAATTTAATTCATTGATTTTATAGGCCAATTAAATGGGAGTAATTTCTTTTTTAACTTTTTAATTTTCCTTTTCTCGTTTAGGAGATATACGGTTTTTTCTGAAAATAAACATTTTTGCAAACAACAAAAAAACTACCCAGTGGATTTAATTGATTTATTTTTTAATTTGAAGCTTAAGTCCTTAACTTTTATTTATTTAATTTAAGTTTCTGGTGCAAACATGTTTAAACTGGGTTTACATTGCTTAAATAGTCATGTTTGTTTTACCCAATCTTTTTTGATGCAATTTAACCACAAACTCAAATGTTTCCATAAGTTTTAAAACTTATTCTAAAAGCCACACTTATTGTGACTGATTCCTTCTTTTATTTTTTATCATAAGTCTTCTCATTTAGGAGAAATTAAAGTTTTTCGGAAAAAGTGACTTTTTAATCAGTGGGCTAGTGCCACCCCTGTAAAACTGTATATGACGGAAAAGCGTCGATAGAATATAAAGATCTATTGCACTTCTATAACTTTAGCTTAAATAAATACATTTAATTAACACGTTTTCTGCGTTAGCAACTTTTTGGTTCTCAGCTCAGACTGCGTTTTGAGGCATATATGTCGAACGAACTTTGCACAGACTGTTTAAATCTCTAATGGTACTCCAAAAACAAGTTCTAACGTCTTTTTAAGAACTTTTTGCTTTTTAATTTTTTTTAAACAAAATATTTTATCAAATAAAATAACAATAAACAAATTTTAAATTTTATTAAAATTATTTAATAACAATTATAAACACAAAAAAACGTATTAGACGTGTATGTTTTTTTACAACAATGCTGTTTTTCGTTATTATTAGTTACATTACATTATGGTCAATAAAACATTCAATTTAATTTAACAAAACACTAAAACTAACCAACATTACACGGTTGAGGCTAGGTTATCAATGTGTATACACTATAGTTAAAATTTATCTACATAAATATTATAGACGTTATAGTCATATTTCCCAATGTTTTTCATACAGAATTAGGTTTTAAAAATGGTTTGAGGCAGCTGTATATCCCATAATAATAATTTTAACGAGTTAAAAAAATATTGTCACATAAGTGACAAGTCTTGTCAATCATAAAAAAGTTAGTTACAGGGGTGGCACTAGCCCACCACTTAAAAAGTCCTTATTTACCAAAAAAACATAATTTCTCCTAAATGAGAAGACTTATGATAAAAAATAAAAGACGGAATCAGTCACAATAAGTGTGGCTATTAGAATAAGTTTTAAAACTTATGGAAAGATTTGAGTTTGTGTTTAAATTGCAACAAAAAAGATCGAGTAAAAAAAACATGACTATTTAAGCAATGTAAACTCAGTTTAAACATGTTTCCAACAGAAACCTAAATTAAATAAATAAAAGTTTACGATTTAAGCTTCAAATTAAAAAAAAAAATCAATTAAATCCATTGCGTAGTTTTTTTGTTACTTGCAAAAATGTAAATTTTTAGAAAAAACCTTATATCTCCTAAACGAGAAAAGGAAAATTAAAAAATTTAAAAAGAGATTACTTCCATTTAATTAGGCTATAAAATCAATTAATTAAATTGTAAAAAAATATGCAGTGGCGAACCATGCGCATATCGAAAGGTGCAGTAAAAAAACATAGCTGTGCACTTTTCATTGCTGCCGGTATAAAAAAAGATGTTTGATAATTTTTATTCCAGTAAGTAAGAGCTAAAAGTTCAAGCTTCAAAATAAAAAAAAGATCGAATAAATCCATTAAATAGTTTTGGAGATATTTGCATTCAAAAATGTGTATTTTTTTAGGTGGGCCGATATTTTTGAGCACAAGTGTAGTAAACAGCCTAGTAAGCCTGATAAAGGAAACGAAGCTGTTTGGCTAGCGAGAGACTCAAGAACAACACAATAGGCCCGCAGGTGGCCGCAGTGTTTGAGGTACGAATCCTCATCTTGTTTCTCTTTGTCAATCAATCAGCCTTGGGCCATTCAGCCTTCAACAGAAGCTAGACGGAATACGCTTGGAGAAATGAAGTCAATGTATGTATTTTTAGATAAAAGTACTCTAGTACCAAAAAATGCAAAAAAAATGGGAACTGAAAACCCACTTTTAATCGGTGTCTCCATCTCCTATTTCAAAAAACAAGTTTTTTTTGATAATTTTGAGTCCCTCCATCATGCCGTGAAAAATACAAAATAATAATTCTGTGCCAAATTACTGCTCAAAAAAATTAAGTTAGGGCTTATCAACTTCATTTGAAAATTTACCTAATAGAATAAATAAATTTTCTTCACAGTATGTAGGCCCAATGTGAGTGTTCCAACATTGGTCCAATGTAGGAAACATTGGCAGGCCAATGTTTGGCCAACGGTAGGCCATCGAACCAACGTTTGCTGGGAATACCTCGGCGTTGACTGACCTATAGTTATTAGTCATCATTTACAGAGATGATTAGTACAAGAAACCGAAAATATTTTTTTTGCAGATACGAGGTTACGAAATTTACAGGGCGATATACAGAGAATTTAGGAAGTCTAGGTCACTTTTCAAGCCTTATGCGAAGAGCTTACAAGTGCAAGAAGGGGGTGTGAGACAGAGCAAACCAGACAAGAAAGAGAAAGACTATGGGCTACAACGAATCGTTGAAGGTAAGACGCGGCTGCGTATTAGCAACAGTTCAGACTGAGTTCAAAAACCCCCGAGTACCAAGTTTCAAGCAACTCCAAGCAACTTTAAAAAATCTAATCCGCCATTTTGAACGCTAACTTTTGAATTCAGACCTCGGATTCAGATTCAGCGACCCAAAATACGTAAGAATTGACTAGTCTGGTCTGCCGCACTCGATATTTGTGACACCGGCAACACTTTTTCTATGATGTGAGCGGACGTGGCTCACCGCTGTCTAACGTTCTATCTCTTATGCATCTTCACATAAGGTTGTAATCTCTTCGCTTCATCGCAAACTGACCTATACTTCGAAACTACTCTGTATATTACGTCCGAATAATCACGTGACTTGTTCAGCCAATAAGAATACACAACGTATACTTAGCTTCGTATATGTCGAACGTATACATAACCAGTTCGTTAAAAAAAACATACCTTACAGAAAAATATTCCAGTTTTGAAATAAAGTGGGGCGGACCCTAATTTAATTTGTTTTGAACTGAAATTTTGCACATTTTCACGATATGAGGGGGAAAATCATGTTTTGTTCAATCTCCTAATATCCACAAAAAAATACTTTTTAGAATATTTTTGTTCAATCAAGCCGATTTGTTTTCCCGATTTAATATTATGAAAGCGTTAATAGAGTACAAAACTAACAATAAACATAAATCTGGGAGTGAGAGATTTGTCGAAAAATTTACCGTAAAACTCATTTACAGCAAAAAAAAAATTAAGTGCAAAAAATATTACAGCGAAGCAAAATTACCGCGAAAACAGTTTTTCTTAATTATCCAATTTAAACAAGACAATTTTAACTTTTTTCCGATAGAAGTGTACCTGTTTTTATTAATTTATACATATTTTAGTTTATTTTTTAAAAATAAAATTAATTAGTCAACAAATAAAAAAATATAGAGGCGAATAAAGTATTTGAGGTAACAGTGTGCGTGGTAAAAATATGCGCCGTTTTTATTTTCGGAGTAATATTTTTTGCAGTAAAAGTTTTCGAGGTAATACAGAGTGTGTGTAAAGTTCTCCCCCCTTTAACTTTTAAACGGCTTAAGATATCGACTTGAAATTTGGAGAAAGGGGGCAAGGGGGATTTGTTTTTTAATGTAAAGGGGGTCCTGTGATACATTATTTTAAAGCTTATAATATTCTCTATTCGACCATATAGCGTTTAATTTTTTAAAGACTTTTTTTTAAGTTTTTCATTTTTCAATTTTTTTTTGCATAAAAATGCGATTTTTAAAGATTTTTTTTGTAAAATTTTAATTATATCATCCAAAATTAGTTTAAAAGTATGATTGATATATTTGCATCATTAAATAGAATATTTAGAATATTTAATCATATAAAACATTTAAACACAATATTTAGTAAATCTTATGGGAAATAAAACTTTGAACTCCTTAATAATGAAATAAATAATTTATAAAAATTATGATTTTTGTTTAAAAAAGGTTTTTTTGCTGCATAAAAATTTCCAATCTTGGAATTATCGATGAGGCGGCAGGCGGTGGTTTTCGAGCCAGCAAAATTTTTATCGTTTATAGCCTGCACCGCGTCTCGTAAAGGGTGTTCTCTTAAATAATTAAGTAAATTTTCACTTCCTTTTTCCAGAGCCTGCACGCTTTTTAACCGTTTCCCCCTGTATACATTTTTTCTTCAATCTTAACAAAACTCTCCAAATCATTAAACTTTGCCGAGTCCACTTGCTCACATCCTGCTTCCAATATTATTATTTTTTTTTTATTACATTAATTTAATTACATTAATTACATATAGCAGACTGACTTAACTTCAAATTTGAAGCGGGAAAATTTTGTTAACGCTTTTATAGTCGAGGAAGTTGGTTATATAATTTTGGAGCCGCATATAAAATGAATCTTTGCAAAAAACTTTTTTTAAATAAAGGGATTGGCATATTTATATTTGCGAATCGAGTATTGGTAGGAAGACAAGAGGGGACCTTATTATTAAACGCCCATAAAATACATTTGTATATGTAATGATTTTGAATATTAAAAACTTTTGCTTCATTATAGAGTTGGTTGGTGCTGAAAAGTTTATTTTTGTGGAGGATAATTTTTAATATACAATTTTGTGTACTTTGTAGAGTGTCTACAGAATTTTCACGAAGCCCCCCCCAAACAGAAATGCAGTAAGTAATAATTGATTCGACCAGTGACTTGTAAATTAAAAGAATGTCGTTTTTTGATAAAATATTGCGGAGTATGTAGAATTTAGGTAGGAGTTGTCTGATTTTTTTGGTAATAAACCACATTCAAAAAATTGTTTATTTTTTTTAAAGAAATTTTGACGAAAATTCCCATTTTTAACCCTATTTGAAACCCCCAAAATATGCTCCGAAAAAATAAAAAAAATATGTGGGCAAATTTTATAAGCTTTAAAACGATCCCCCTTTCCATTAAAAAACAAATCCCCTTTGCCCCAGGTCTCCATTGTGCCTAGGGACACTAGATTCAAGTCTTAAGTTAGAAAGGCGACAGACTTGCAAACTTAAGACCTAGATCTAGTGTCCCTAAGCATACCAAATATATACCAAAAAAATATTTGGGTTATGATATTTATTTGTCCTAAATTTCAAGTTAATATCTTAAGCCATTCAAAAGTTAAAGTGTGGGGGCAGACTTTTGACACGCTCTGTATTTTTAGCCGTAAAGTCTCAGCGCGCTAAAGTTTTTCGCGATAAAAGCTTGGACGTAATTTTGTTTTGCGACAAAATCTCCGGCTACCCTAAATCGTTTTTCAATAATTTTTTTTCACCTACCTTTGGCGGGCTGATCAGCTTGGTGAAGAAGTACATCTCGTCCTCGGTGACGGCCGTCGAATGCACGTACTTCTTCAGGGAGTCGTGCTGGAGTTTTCGCAGTTGATGGTTCACCTCGTCGTACATCGACACGCAGATGAATACGTCGTTTTCAGGCACTTCAGTCGGTCGACCTGAAACCATAGACGAAATTTTTAGTCTCGATACTGTTTAGGTTATAATTATATTTTTTAATCTATTTATTATTTTGAAAAATAAAACCTAGGGGATTATTGAAATAATTATTCTCGGTTGGCATTCGATCCTGCGCATTTGGCAGAACGAAGCACGCGGCAAATTAATTATGTTGCCGCAGAAGTAATTAGCAAGTCGTTTGAAAGATATCGAATTAGCGAGTCGTTCAGTAGTACGCTATGAATAAATTCACGTGATGTGTTGGTATAATGTAAAATCGTCATTAACATATTTGTCGTGAAAACCTATTCCTGGTCGTCAAATATTCTCGTTCCCATGTACCATTTATCCTCACAACCCAACACGAAGAAGCCATCTCTCTGTGCACAGGTGAAGATAAGCACATCAGAACAAAAGGTTAGTGACATCCCTATTTATCCCTTCTAACCCCCAATTTCACCCCTAATTAGCAGTCCAATATATCTCGTTTGGTTTTCGTTAATTTAAAGTCGCTATATGCTAAGTTAGAGAGTTATCAAAGGCATAGCTTTTTATCTAACTTAAACATAAATTTTTAAGGCCCCGGTAAATCAATACTAACAGTCTGGTTCATAATGATAACTTTCTTAAAGAAAACAATATACTTACATGAAATATAATCACTATATTCAAGGACGGCGCATTTGCCCATAATGCTGACCACAGGATTCATGTCTTCTAAACTAGATAAGAACACCTCTTGTTTGTAGAACGTCCTACCAGGAGTGTGAGGTATCTCCGAAGGGGGTACAAACCATGGTCCTCTGAAGTACGATTTACCACTGAAACAATTAACAATAATTGTTATAATCGTTTAATCTTTTTTTATTTTCTTAAAATTAATAACAGTTTTATTTTATATTATTGAATTTTTCTTATTTTGTTGTCGCGAAGCATGTCTGTAGCGTATATAGATTTTTTGCTCTTTTGGTGCTTGACCTGGTGTGAAACGGTAGCATTCACCGACAGATATGGGTCGGCGCAGCGGCTTCAGTCAGTAATTAGTATTCAACTGCTCTAAAACACGTCCGGTTAACGCGTGTTATTATTGTTCTTTTCGCACAAAATCACAAAAATCAAAGGTAGGAACTTTCTATGAATATATAGTCAAAACTGCTCTCACAAAAATGCTATCGCGTGCTCACTAGGATAAATGTGTATTCCAGGGAATAAAATACTAGATCTAGTCAGAAGAGCTTGCCAAGGAATAAGGTAATATATCTTTATCTAGCGCTGGTTATTAATTACAGTTCAGTTTTTCGCATTTAACTCTTAGTTTTTACAATAATTATTATATAAAGACAGATTTGAGTACTTTTTATGAAAATTTATGACTTTTATGACAGTAATTTTATTTTATGATGATTTTAGAACAAATTGGGTCATTTAATGCTGTTGGACATATTTCAAAAATTTTAATAATGTGGAATGATTTTAAAACAATCTGCAAATATTTAAATAAAAATAACCCTAACTTAGTATAGTCATCCACACTGCGACGCAAGGGGGAGGTATCACCGAACGGACAGCGCGCTCTCTTCTTTACGTCATAAGCGTGCAAGTGAGACGCACTCACATTCCACACATATTTTTAATAGCCACACATCCGTGTGTCGAACAATACCAAAGTTAATTTTATTGCATAAATATTGTGTTATGACGCTTAGGGAACCTTCAAGTATTACGTAACGCTCCTAGGGGGGGGGGGTGGAAGTCATTTTGGAAGGTTACGCCCATGTTAATAGTATAGGAAAATAGCGTTACAGGGGGGGTCCAAAATGATCAAAATTTGCGTTACGTAATACTTGAACGTTCCCTTAGAGCCATTTTTTGTTAATTTTATAAATTATATTATAATAGTATATTTGCAGATAGCGTTGAGATTATTTTAAATTATTTTAAATTCTTGAAAGATAAAAGTCCAAAATGATTAAAATTTGCGTTACGTAATACTTGAACGCTCCCTAAAAACACAATTTTCTCAAACGATTATTTTCGTTTTGGTCTTAAAATACTCGGAGGATGTCCATGAACGATATTTTGGGGGCCGTTCAACAATTATGTGACCGCAATTTAGACATTTCTGATCCCCTCCCCTCCTGTGCCACTTTTATTTCTACCCCCAAAGAAATTACGTCACCGAGACAACAACCCCCCTCACGTAAAAAATATATATTTTAAAAATCAATGTCAAGCAACATTTTTAAGTAATTTTAAATAGGTATTTGTAAAAAAAAAACTGTTTTTAACACAAACGAAATTCCGGATTAACTATTAAAAAAGTGACGTCGCTTTTTACTTAATACCTCCCTCCGCGTCACTTTTTGTCGCTTGACCTCTGACCCCCCTAGGGCGGTGACATGATTGTTGAATAAAAAAATCGGAAGTTATATTACACAACGAGTTACACAACTTACTCTTATAAATAATTATAAACAATTCATTTTAATTAACTGCGAAAAAACGTACAAAAGCAATTAATGCGCAATAAAACGCACCTTACCCAATGCGCAATAAAACGCACCTTACCCAATCGGCAAACATAACCTAATTCATGTCACTGAAAATGTATATTTTTAATTCGTAACCTAATTTATTAATTGTGTAATGTCCTTTGTGTTATTTATGACTAGAATGTTAAAGATGTCCCATTATATGTATTTAAGGTAATATTTTTTCTATACGACAAACAATCTGTAATACTTATTTTATTTTTAGTCCGTAGATGCTATTATAGCGAAACCGCGGTCACACTAATTGTTTTTAACAATAAAATTAACGTGAAGTTGATTATAAGTTTTTTAATTATTTTATAACTTACTCTTTTGTATCCCAAATACTGTCAATTTGCGCAATCAATTGCTTTCCACCCTCGGCAGCGACGTAGACGAAATCGCCGGTCTTCACGACGCCACTGCATATCGTGTTGAACTGCTCGTAGTACGTGTTGCCATCATCTATTCCCATGTTCGAAAGGGAAATTACGTTCTGAAAATAATAACAAGCTGTGAAAATATATACACGGTGACCAGAAACAAATTTTCCCGACTTTTCCCGGTTTTCCAGGCATTTTTTTTATTTTTCCCTGACCAACAAGTCTTATGACAAAAAAAAAACGGCTGTTGTCCGATATATCTGGAAAAGGAAATCTCGTATAGAGCCAGTTGAAAAGAAGGGCTTAGATACCCTAGCTTCCCAATAAACAATGGTTCGGCGGCCGACGGTCGGTGAAGTGATGGCAAATGATCATCGCTATTTGACGTCAGCCCGACGTTGGAACGACGTCTGATCGCCAGTCGGCAAAAGATAATCGAAATACTACGTCGGCTCAAAGTCGGGCCGTCGTCGGCAAATGATGAAATACTACATCGGCTCAACGTCGGGCCGCCGTCGGCATCTGACTAAACAACCTAACAGCGGCATACCATCGCACTTTGGATCATTGATCACGAAAATACCGCCGATTAACCGATTATATATTTTTTACACATAAATATTTGTTTTCAGTTTTGTTTTTTAAAACATTATTTATAATAATTATGCTTTTGCTTTTTGCATTTTTACTTTTCCCAAGGAAAGTTTTGCGTTAGTAAAAAAAATTGAAAAATTGTTATTGCTTTTTTTTAAGTTTCTTGGCCTTTTGTATCCAAAATATATTTTTATTTCCGTCAAGTATCAAAAATATTCAGACTGGGGTAAAATTTACCCCATGGGGTTAAAAACAATTGAAAAAAAAACAGTTAAAAATTAAAAAAAAAGTATTTTTTTAATTTTTTTTTGATTTTTTTTCATTGTTTTTGGTTTTTATTAACCTGGCCCTATAATTGGGGAAACTGTATACATATAAAATAATAATACTGCTAAAAAAATGTGTTGATTATTTGTTTTGATTTGTTCAAGGGTATGTTGTAAATTGAAAGTGTTTTTTTTTTGTATTTATTATAACAAAACAATTATCAGCTCTAAAATCACTAAAAAATAAATTGTTTTTCAACCGTGGTAAATTCGGCCACCTAGATAGCGATTCGCTTTAAGGGACAAAATTCAGTAATGGGAGAAAATATGTCTCTAGCTCCAAAAAAAACTTAAATATGGACTTTTTGTGCAATTTAGTTAATGAAATGTCTTCAATATTAACTGGTTTTGATACTCAGTTACTAATAGCTTCTATAAATATTGTCTGTTTTGAAAATCTGATATATTAACCTAAAAAACGTAACAACGGTCCCTTGTCTCCCGCAACTTTTTTTGACATACAATCCATATTTGTATATAGATTACCTTAATTGAACTTTGCAAAATATTTTTTAGTTAATCTAAGAACTGTTAACTTACGTCATAAGACTTATTTACTTGGAAAATCTTATACAGGTTTGAATAAAAACAATAATAACTTATGTCTCCCAATTTAAATCGAGCGCTTCTTATATTAGTAAAATCCGACACTGCTAGAATGCCGATCGTGGTACGTTAAAATTATTAGTAGACAATTAGTACCAAGTATTTTCATTACGTGTTAAGAGCGGTAAGTACTTCTAATTGTAAATATGCATTTAATAAATTTAGTTTAAGCGATGTTATTTTAATGCGTACTTTTTTAATGAACAACGCCGGTCCCTAATATTATCTTAATTGTTTTTAATTATATCTCAGACTAAACATTTTAGATTTGTACAATAACATATACAATACCTAACCTCAAATTTGCAGGAACTGATCTCAAAGACCTTGATCCAAATCCCACTAATTGTGTCTAAACGCAACGACAGTCCCTTGTAACGACGGTCCCCACGAAAAGGAACCGTTGTTGCTAAAAGGGAACGTCATTACATATTTGAAGAATTATGCAAATTTTTACTCTGTTAACATTGTTCTTTCTAAAACTCTTGCAGAATCAAAAAATAAATATATTCCAAACTCAAAAAAACAATATAATGCCTAAAATTAATCTTAGAGAAAGCCAATTGGATGAAAAGGGGAGTGAGAAATATAAAAAATATTATATTAAAAATATTAATTTTATTTTTAAATTGAGAAAATTTGGTCCCTTTACTAAGAACAACGGTCCCTATAAAAAAATAACGACGATGCCTATAAATAATAACGACGGTCCCTCTAAGAATAATAAAATTGTTGCTAATCAACTGTATGTACAACCCTCTTGGATTTGATCTTTTATTACAATATGAAGAATAACTATGACAATTTTTTCTTTTTTTAATATATTTTTTTTTAATTTATAATTATTAAACCAATTTATACCATTACTAAATTTGATCCCTTAAGCGAGATCCTGGAAAGCGAGATAGAAAAGCAAGGTAACACCACAACCTCACGAGTAGCTCGGATAAGGGGTTTTTCAAATAAAATTTTTGATTTTGTTAATTCTTTTTAATTCTTGAAATCGTATTCTGGAACTTTCAGGAGTTACTGCTTCTCTTAATGACCCCGTTTCTAAATAACCCGGTATAAATAAATTAATTTAGGTTATTTTTTGACGAATTTGGAAATGATTTTTTTTTTGAATAAAGTGTAAAATATTAATTAATTAGATTAAAAAAATACACCCTCATGTTTTTAAATTTTGCTTGCTTTACTTGCCTCCTTTTCTTTTTCCACCAAATTCTCGATTTCCTGGAGTTCCGCCAATTCGTCCTTGTGTTTTTCCACCCTCTCCCTGAATATCGATTTTACTCGTTTTAGCTCTAAAGGAACTTCTCTTGGCACTAGTTGCAGGGCAGGATTTTCAGGATAAATTTTGATTTTCTTGAAGTTTCGATGACGCGTGTTGTACCTCGACTCGCAAACGTAAATGTCTTTTTCGTCATAGCCTGGAAATAAATAATTCACATTATTTAAGAATCAAAAACAAATAAATCGCTCGATTTTTCGCATTATTAGAGTCCGCACGCGATAAGAATGGTACATTGACGTCATTAAACACGGAATGCGCAGTAAGCCAAAACGGATTGTTTACATTCTCGCCTCTTAGCAACGGCGCGTTTTCCTTTAGACTTATTTACAAATACGACGTAAAAACGTAAACGTAAAATCGTAAAAAATGCAGTACTCTGATTTGTTCAACCTTGAAATTGAACCAATCAGCATACCGCGATTCAAACGAGTTTACGTTTTTACGTCGTATTTGTAAATGGACTTTTACAATGTTGTGCGCAGTGTCGTCATTAAGTTTGACGTCGGTGTTCCACTCTTATCGCGCGCGGACTCTATTAAAGCTATCAAAATAAATCCTATACCAGTCAATACAGCTTTAAGTTTAAACTTAATTTAAATATTTGCTTTAACATGTTAATAAAACTTTTCTAATAGCTTTTGTTTTTGATATGCAATTACACTTCGTCAGGTGAGGATTATAGTGTTCTATATCCATAGAAAATCCAATGGATATAGAACACTATAATCCTCACATGACGTCTTATCTAAATGTTAAATACTGGAAATGCAAATTTTTGAAAATTTATTTATATTTCATCAATTTTTGAAATCAATTTTAATATTGTAACTTAAATCCATACTTATTTAAAGCATATTTTCAACCCTCGTATATCAGTAAAAAGCATGCGATTAACTGGGAGGCATAGCGTAGTGGCTAGCGCGTATGTATAGCAAGTCTACTATCGTGAGTTCGATTCTCACTGGCGCCGATTTGCCTTTTTCAGTTAATTAATAATTGAAATTTGGCGAAGGCGATAAGTGAAACGGACAATCCCTAGAAACTGGTTCGAAAGTCAGTATAAGCCGGTGGTTCCCTCTACTACTAGCCCACACAAGTCCTGGACTTAGGGGATGCTTAATTAAGTAGAATAGTACGAGGTTAAACGAATAAACAAATAAACAAACTGACGTCAAATACCTAAGCTAGCCCCTAGATGTATTTAATTTAATTTTAATCTGAAGAAACTAAAATTGTGCACTTTTAGCCCTCTTTTTGGTACTATTATATAAATATATATTAAAAATGGCTCTTTTTTAAATCAAAGCCATATGTGTTACCAAAGAGTATTATTTAAATTGATGTATATTACATTACATGTTTTTTTACATGTTTGTTTAACCTCGTACTATTCTACTTATCTAAGCATCCCCTAAGTCCAGGACTTGTTTGGGCTAGTAGTAGAGGGAACTTATACTGACTTTCGAACCAGTTTCTAGGGAGTGTCCGTTTCACTTATAGCCTTCGCCAAATTTCAATTATTAATTAACTGAAAAAGGCAAATCGGCGCCAGTGAGAATCGAACTCACGATAGTAGACTTGCTATACATACGCGCTAGCCACTACGCTATGCCTCCCATATACTATTCATTGTATAGTTTATATATCTTTATAAATATTATATGTAACATAGGTATACATCTTCCTATTCCTCAAAAAACATGAAAAAAGTCTCTATAAACATATGTCCAAAAATGCTTTGTAAGAGAGCTAGTTCCCTTCAATGACAACCCTGAAAATTAAACTTTTATTTAATATCTCAGAATCTATTTAAGCTACAGAAACAAGTTTATGCATGTGTTCTTACATCAACAAGGCCAAATACTATATAATATTTTTATGTAGTAACTTCAACCAGGGGCGTGCCAAACGTAAAGGCCCTGTCACTTTTTTTGTCCTATTTTTTTCCGTGTAACATTTTTGTTGCTTTTTAATTTAACTATGATTCTAAAAATGCATAAAAAACTTAATTATAATGTATCAGTGTAAGACTCACTGTTTACGATAAAAATGCATTTAAAAATATTTAAAAAAATTAAAAAAAAGGTTAAGGAAAAGTCGGATTGGCGTATTTTTTTTAGAAAAAAAAATACTTTTATTATAAGGATCAATCCTACCAATTTTTAAAAAAATCCATTAAAATGTAAAAAAGTTTTAAGGCCAACTTAAAAAAAATATATATCGTCATCTAAAGGCTCTAACGGTCTAACTCCAAAACGTCATATTTTTCAGGAGACGTAAAAAACGAGTTAAAACTTAATTATAGCAATTTAGAACTTTAAAACTAGCTTGTTCACAGGTAAAAATGTTTGAAATGTGTTAATGTATTTAAAACTTTTCATTGTTATCTATTTTATATAAATTATTTGAAAATTAAATTTTAACCACGGAATCTAAATTCACTAATGGTCTAACTCCAAGGGAAGATAAAAGAGGATACCTATCGTATTGTATCGCGTAATATTATTACAAAAAATTTATATTTTTATATTTAATATATAATATTACTACTAGGTAGGCATAATATATATACATTATTAATGGCAATAATTATAATTATCATCAAACAGTAAATTAACAAATATTTGAAACGGAATCCCCTGTTGTCGAGAAATAGTTTGACATTAGTGACAGTTCTCATTTAATTGTTTTCTCACAATCATATGATGGAGTTAGACACTTAGCGACTTAAAATATTTACATTTTTGCATTTTTTGAGGCTGATATTGGTTTAATGCAACTTTTTTTTTTTTTTAAGTATGTTGTAATCAGATAATGAAGCAAATTTGATAAAAATCTCATTTTTGAAAAATTTTGAGTTAGACAACTAGAGCCTTTAGTGAACGATATATAAAAAATAGAAGGAAACGTTCAGAAAATATTCTTACCAATTTTGAAAAAAAAAGCGTCACAAACATAAAGTTATAGGGGACGCAACTATATCAAAATACAGTATAAAGAATTATGTACGCACACAAGCCGTGAGTTCTTTAGGTGACGCAAGATCAAAATTTTACGCCCTTGGTAAATTTACTCCTCCTTAATCAAAGTCAGTTGATGAGAAAAAAAAAGTTCAACCATCATCAACGTTACGCCATTATTTATGTTCCCAAGTTTAATTGTTGGCTAAAAAAAGGTCACCAACAAGACAAAAAAAAAACAATAAGCTGTGCGCTCTGAGGCAGCCGCCTCGTTGCCTCACCCCATGGCACGGTGCTTCGCAAGAGATCAAAGCAAATATAATTTTGGAAGTATATCGAGAAAAAAACGTAGTTTACGATTCAGTGTAAAGATAATACCATGGAATTCGAAGTCATTAAAGCATTTAATTGCATTTTTTTCGTAAACAGTAAGTCCTATTACATCATATGACTTTTTTTAAGTATTTTTATGTATAAGATCATATTCAAACTAAAAAACAGCATAAAGTTACACTAAAAAAAGAATTGGTCAAAAAGGTGCTTGGACCTCCCCGTTTGGCACACACCTGGCTAAACTTACTACACGAAAATAGTATAGTAGGCCTTAATGATATAAAAAACTCGTTTCTGAAGCTTAAAGGGTTCCCGAGATATTAAACAAAAATCTAATTTACGGGGTTGTCACTGAAGGACCGTAGCTCCTCTACAAACCATTTTTGTACATAAGTTTATAAGAACTTTTTTTACGAAGCTGTAGTTTGCAACGTTTCTTTGCATCGAAAATTCAAATAGTATATTAAAGCACTTATTCCATAACACGTTTTTAGGCACTAGTACTTTAGAAAACTCGCCGCAAGCGGCTTGTTTTCTAAACTTGTAATCGTGCGCTGAAAACGTATGTTATGAAACTAGTACTTGCCTTGCCTTGCCTTGTTAGGCCTACTGATGAAAGGTTAGCTATCTCTCAGTTAAAGCAAGGTAAAGCCGCTGGTTGGGATGGTCTTTGCCCAGAACATATAATTAACGCTGACCCTATATTGCACTCTATTTTAGCGCTATGTTTTTCTTCAATGCTTTCTCATGGTTATGCACCTGCTGCTCTTACGAAGACGATAATTACACCCATCGTTAAAAACAAAAGTGGGTATATTTATTCTTCGGCTAATTACCGGCCTATTGCTATTTCTACTACATTTTCTAAAGTACTTGAACTAATCATACTCAATAGATGTAGGCCCTTTTTCCAAACCAGTGACAACCAGTTTGGTTTTAAAAGATCTATGGGAGCTGTAGATGCAATTTTTTTATTGAAAGAAACAGTTAGCTACCACCTTAAGAAGAAAACTCCTGTGTATGCAATATTCCTGGATTTAAGTAAAGCCTTTGATAGGGTTCATCATGTGAAGTTAATCAGAGCCTTAATAGGTCGGAAAGTACCTAGCTATGTTTGCCGCTTCTTACAAAGTTGGAACTCCAAAGCCACGGCATCTGTTCGCTGGGGATCTGCCACTTCACCTGACTTCAGTCTACGCAACGGTGTACGACAAGGAAGTTTAATTGCTCCTGATGCCTTCAATGCCTACATTGACGACCTTCATACTCTCCTGGCTAAAGCCCCTGCTGGATGCTTTCTTGGTGGCCTAAAAGTCAACTGCATCAGCTACGCCGATAATATGGTCCTTCTTTGCCCCTCACTTCAAGGTCTACGTATGCTTATAAAAATATGTGAAGACTTTGCCAAATCACGTTCTCTTAAATACAATAGTAATAAGAGTAAAGTTTTAGTGTTCAAGTCCACAAATTATAGAGACCTCTGTGTTCCTCCTGTTTATTTAAATAACTCTGCTGTTGAACGCGTGTTCGAAATCAAATACCTAGGTCACGTTATCAATGATATACTAAGTGACAACTCTGACATTCAGCGTCACAAGAAAAACCTTTGTGCCCGCGCAAACATGTTAGCTAGAAAATTCTCTAAGTGCTCTGTCGAGGTTAAGAACTCTCTTTTCAGGACATTTTGTTCTAACGCTTACTGTGGTGAAATTTGGCTTGATCATACGGTGGCCTCGTGGCGAACTCTTCGCGTATGCTATAATGATGCATATCGCATTATCCATAGACTACCGCGCTATAGTAGTGCCTCGGAAATGTTTGCCTCTGCCCGAATTGATACCCTGGATGCTCTGAGACACAAGTTGCTCGCCTCTTTTGTGAAGCGGCTACTCTCCAGTCCTAATGTTTTCCTAAAAGCGTTTGTATCTTCGGACTGCTTTTGGGTTTCTGCACAAATCGCCACTTGGCGACGCCTTTGTTTCTTACAAGTGACCTAATCATTTTATTTATTTATAAATTATAATTATTTTGTTTTGCTTTATTGTTATTTTTAATCATTTTATTATTTTGTAGTATATGGCCATTGTGCTGTAATAAAAATTATTATTATATTATTATATACTATTTGAATTTTCGTTGCAAAAAAACGTTGCAAACTTCAGCTTCATCTTTTTTTCATGTGTTTTGATGGGGGAATTCACCTCTTAAAGCTTTGGAACGCTAAAAAATGTGTCTTGCATATTAACGTGAATTTAAAACTTTAAATTAAAAAAAATCGCTTAAATGACCTAAAGCAGCAAACCCCCTTAGGAACTCGACTATATTAGACCTATAATTTCGAATGACATCGACAGATCTCTTGCCTAAAAGATCAACCTCGATTTTGTCGCACAGTGTTAGTTGCAGTAGCCAATGGTAAAAATGTCCTAATTAAGAGAAAAAAGTAGTTTGTTTAAAAACAGACCCAATATTCCCAATAACATCAAACAGAATATTTATTTTATCATAACAATAACAACACTTACCTTCCGGTTTCATAATATAAAATTGCCTGACGTCTACCACACAACACCTTTCTTTAACTTCTTCCAATGGCACTTCACAATGATTGTTCGATTTAAACACTTCCCTTTCCAAAAACTTCCTCGTACTATGATGATATGTCTCGGCAGGCCTTAAATAGTAATTCCCATGCAACATGGGCACTCCTTTCTTCTCAAACAGTCTTTCAATCATTACAATATGTGGTTCACAACCTTTTTCTTTAGAGTCTAAATACACAAACTCGCCTACTTTGTACGTTTGTTGATTACACGTCATCGTTTCACCAATGTTCATGTTCGATTCTTTGATGATGGAGTCTTCAGAGCTCCTGGTTTCCGTTTCCTCTTCAATCGACTCTTTCAGCTGTTTAGTGTTCTTTAAAGTTTCCATTGAGAGCTCAAAATCGTTCATGGTGTAGCTTAAAGCAGGCGATAAGAGGAGTTCGCCTCCTTTGCAGATTTCATCCCTTTGTTTAATGAAATAACTTTGCAGTTCGATAGCATCCTCAAAGATTTGGGAATCTAACGACGAGAGTTTTCGCGCACGCTCAACACACGCGAAAAAATCTTCTTGGAATATGTCCAGTCTTTTGTACACGCCTTTGTTAAGGCGACGTTTGAGGAGGTCGAGGGAAATTCCGCGAACTCTGAAACGAAAAAAAAAAAGAATTCATAGTGCGTTTTTATTTGTTCTAAGAGAAGTAGCGATAGTTAAAAAATAATAAAGAATAAAATCGCGTTACACATTTGGCGCCCAACTGGAGGTATGTGTTACTGTGAACATTATCAATCGAATTTGAGCACCAAATTTGGATTAGCGCATAAATTATGACCCAGTTGATAAGATACGTGTTTGTTAATAAATATTTTTATCCAATACATACAGATAATAAGACAATTACCAGCTTTATTTTAAATAGATAAACTCAATAATAACCCCGTGTGGCTTTTACTTTATTGAGTGGATAATTATTTATTTTACCCATTCAACTGTCACTTGTCAAATTATTTTCTTGTAAATTTTATTAAACTGTTTAATAAAAATATGAATTCCTAAGCTATTTATTGGATAAAACCTTGTATAGCACTCATGCGTAAACCGATATTGCCCTCTCGAAAATTAACCTGCGAGGCGTCAGCCAAGCAGGTTAATTTTCTCATGGGCAATATCTTACTTTACCCACTAGTACCATAAATAACTATTAATATTACATTATTCAAGTAACTAAATATTAACTCTTTTTCTTAAAGAAAAGATTGTATAAATAAAATTTATTTAATAAAGTATAAAATCATATTTTATTTTTAACTCAAAAGATTGCTTGCCAGAACTCCGCTTTGCGTCGTTCAGGCAAATGCAATCTAGTGCGAAAAAGAGCCTCTTTCCACACTCGTTAGGAAAATAGCTATTTCGTACGACCTAGTGTACACGAAATAAAGAAAAATGCATGTTCACTATATATTCTCGTTAGGATATTTTTCTATCGCACGAGTACATAGTGCATATTTGAATGAAATGACAACTATGCACACTCATTTATCCAAACAATTACACATAGCTTTCATTTTGACAAAAGGCATTTGACGTTTATAAAATTTTCAAATGTCAAAATTAAACACAGGTAAATCTTTAAAATATAATTTTTAAAGAGTCTAGACTGTAGATCGAACGAAATATGTTGTTCGAAACTCGTTTGCGACAAGTCCTTAGTCCACTCAAATGATTTTTTGACTTCGCTTCGCGTCGTCAAAAAAACTTCATTTTCGTGCACTCGCTTACTCGTTAGGAGAACTACTAACTTTTGCTAGATTATAACGTTTGGAAAATACAGAAATTCAAACTTCAATAAATTATGCAACACACATAACGTTTCAAATTAGTGCCGATGTTTTAATGTTTGGCCTTGAATTGGACATTTATTTTTATATTTAAAAAAGTTGGAATCACAAACACAGACTAGTTTAAGGGGTATATACCTTTACTCAAAGTTGTACCACCTTACTACCGGAGTCCTACAAGGTGAACCCTTAAGTCCCCTTTTATTTGCCCTTTTTCTCGCAGATATTGAAGAATTCTTTCGTAGCCGAGGTCATACTGGAGTGGACATTGATGCACTTGTCGATATAATAATGCTTTTATATGCTGATGATCTTGTGATTTTAAGCTATTCTCCAGTTGATCTTAATGCTAAACTAAGAACTCTCTTTGAATATTGTGAATTAAATAAACTTACAGTAAACATTTCGAAAACTAAAGTAATTTGCTTTAGAAACGGAGGACCCCTTGGTAATGTAAATATATTTTATAACGGAAGCAACGTTGAAGTTGTCAACAAGTATACCTATTTGGGCGTAAATTTTAATACTTCTTCTCTCTTTCTAGACATGTCTAGCTCAAGTACTGTACGAGCGAATCAGAACATTAGTGCAGTTTTAAATATTCTTGGTCAATCTAAAACCACGTCTTGGCCAGCCAGAATGAAACTGTATAATTCCTCGGTTACATCGGCTCTCTCGCATTGTCTTGGTATTTGGGGTCTACGATATGTTGATTTAATTGAAAGAATCCAAGTTCGGTTTTTTAAACGCCTTTTGGGCCTGCCTTTAAATACCCCTGATTATGTTGTGCGCCTGGAGACGAACACAGTAAGCTTAAGTCTACTTGTTTTAAAATACGCCTTTAATTTGCTAATAAAACTTAATTCTTTACCAGATACAAGGTTACCAAAAATTTGCCTTAATCGCCTAATAAACTTACCAAATGCCCCTAAAAAACATAACTGGTTTTTACAAATAAAAAACTTTTTTATTGAAACTGATAATTTGCTTACTTTTGAAAACTATAATGCCTCTTTGCAAAAGAATATTTTAAGCGACTTTCTAGTTACTTACGAAAACTACCTTCATAACATAGACCTTGATCGTCTTTCGCGTTCTTCCTACCCCTTTTTCTACAACTTCCTACTGCCAAATAACTTTCTTACCTCACATTCTCCTCTTTATATTGTCAGAATTATTTGCCAAACAAGGACTTGTGGCACAGACATTTTAAGGTTTTATTATAACGGTATATCATATAAAATTGATGCTAAAACTATATGTTCCGTGTGCAATTTGCAAGAGAAAGAAACTATAATTCATCTTCTTTTAAAATGCCCCATATACAACAGTTTTAGACCAGTTTTTCTTAAAAACTTATCTGATTGGACAGATGTTATAAATCTTTTAAATGTTGGCACAGAAAGCATACTTAAAACAATTGCCCACTATATAATTAATATGCTTAAAATGCGTTCATTTGTATTAGATGATTAATTCTACAACTGCTTTTTTTTTTCTTTGTTTTTGATTTTCGTTTTTTTTTTCTTTTTCAACATGTAAAAAAAAAACAGATTTTAGAGATTTTTTTTTTTTTTTTATTCTAGGGATTTTTTTTTATATACTTTTATATATATATATATTTTTTTTTTTAGTTTACTTTATCTGGTTTGCATATAATATTTTGTTTTCTATTAGAGTTTATACGTTTAGATATACTTTTTTTTCTTTTTGTATATTGTTATAAGAATTGTAATTCTTTTAAAACAATAAATTTTCTATCTGTCTATCTATCTATCTATCTATCTATCTATCTATCCTTCTGGCTCAGGAAAATTAAGGGTTTTTATTAATTTTTTTCAGGTATGTAATCACAACTTTATTCGAACAACCTATAGTATATGTTTTCATGTGATTGTGAAAAAATTTTTTTTGGAAAATTCGGAAAATTTTGGAAACCATGCCCTTGCCCGGAAACGCTTTTTTTTTCTATCGTTTGCGGTGACCACGATTTCTCGAAGACCAATTTACTGATCAATCTGAAATTTTTAGGTGTTGTTCCTAATTACAATAGATAGTTTGTGGACGAAGGGATTTTTGAATGAAAATTTCTACCTTTCCCGGCAGAAAAAACTGATTTTAGGAACAACGAAAATCGATTTTTTGGGATAATCATCGCCATTTTCGTATTTTTTGTTTGCAAAACCCTTCGTTCACAAACTAGCTAAATTACAATATTGTAATGAATATAAAGAACTTTCACTTTCGGGTTTAGACCGTGTTAATGGATTTTCACTTTCCATTAACACGGTCTAAACCCGAAAGTGAAAGTTCTTTATATCTTAATGGCCGTGAAAGCTTAAAATCTAAAAAATTGTAATGAATTTTCCTCGGAATTTTCCAATAAACAAATACTTCTTCCTTCTTCTTCCTTTTTTTTGGCCTTTTCTCAGTTAGATAATTAGCCAAATCCCTCTTAGTTACTCAATTCACCAAGAGTGGTTCTTGTCTGGCTTGGCACCATACCCACTCCTGTTTTGATTATACAAATACTTCTTCCTTCTTCTTCCTTTTTTTTGGCCTTTTCTCAGTTAGATAATTAGCCAAATCCCTCTTAGTTACTCAATTCACCAAGAGTGGTTCTTGTCTGGCTTGGCACCATACCCACTCCTGTTTTGATTATAGAAAATTTCTAGTCTTCTGTAAGACTTTTTCTTTTTTTTCTTGTCTTTTCGTGTTTGCTGTTGGTTGTGTTAGCTGTTGACAAGGCTGTTTTTTATAATTTGTAATTATATTTGCGCATGCGCTAGTATATAAAAAAATTCTGTATGTATAAAAACTTCTTCACGTGTTAGTTGCCTCAAAATCAAAATTTATCAGCATTATAAATGATTAAAAAACATAAAATTCTCTTCTTACTCCAATATAATCACATGTTCGTCATTTTATTGCACATCGTCCATACAATCACTATAAAATATATAAAATCGAATCCAGGGCATATCTAAGATAGCAAATAAATAAATAACTATACTAAAACACTTGATGCTAAAAATTAAACGCGATTAACGGATTACATAATTCTTGGCAAAAGTACATGTTCCTCGTTTCACGGGTGAAAAGCAACTGAAAAAACAAATACTATTTGATACTTTGTAGGTTGTTCGAATAAAGTTTTGATTACAAACCTGAAAAAAATTAATAAAAACCCTTAATTTTCCCGAGCCAGAAGCGATATAACTCCTTAAATTATTAGTAGTTTAGAGATATGCTACACTCTTCTAGCTAAAGCTGTGAAAATAAATAAAAACGTACTTTTTTCCGTCAATCTCGTCATGTTCAGGTAAATCCGCCATGGAATCCGAATAACACCTTCCTTCTTCATCCTGATGATTATAAACAGTAGTAAACAAGGTAAGCAATATATCCTGTATCGCTGCCGCAACATCGGGAATAGTATTCTCCTCCTCTTTCAGCAACAATTTCGTCTGCAAACAGATCCTCTGCAGAATCATACCGTCCTTGTAAATTTGAGAATCCGGTTCATTGAACGTACAGGCATTGTCGAACATTTGCATAAAATCGGCTACGAGATCCTCCAAAATCTCGTAATAGTTCTTTTTCAGCCGGTGGGCGATTTCTTCCATGTCTATCGGATGTTTTATTACTTCATAATAATCTGGGTACTCTAGTTTTGATGGCAGTTTCATAAATATTAAAGCTAATTGTCTATTGGTTTTGGGGTCTTTATAATCTCGTACAGCTTCATATAAAGCCTTTAGCGATTTTTCTAATGGAGACTGGTGGTGCTTAACTCTTGGTTTATACCTGAAACAAACAAAAATGGTGTTAATTCCGCACATAGTTCCCAGGAAAATTTAGATGAACAAAATGGATGAAAGAAACGGACAATGGATTTTTTGTAGAACCACTTACAGTCAAATCATAAAGTTTCATACTTGGGAGATAATAGCTTAACATTTCTTCAGGACAAACCAGACTTAAACCAATCGCTGATCCTCCAAAATTAAATATTGATTTTAATATGATAACTATTTTTCAACAGTCATCCGTTTGTAAAATTTGGTTTGGAGAAAAACACATTTTTAAAATTACACTAGGCAACACGGTTTCTTGCCCTGATTGGAGTCATATGTTTTTTAACTGATTTTGGGTCGCTGAAACCGAATGGCCTCAGAATATTTCTATTACCTAAGTTTTCTGAGAAAAATGAGATAAAAATGTTAAAAAATCATTATTTTATCCCTCTTTTGTTCTAAAATCATGGGAGATAAAAATATTCCAAGGACAAATTTAGATTCGGCGACTCAGTATTAGTTAAAAAATACCCAACTTAAAACATGGAAACTTTAAATTCATAGGTAGAATAAATGGGGATATTATGAAAAAAAAATATTTAAAAAAAATATGGATTATGTGACAAAACTAAGTAGGCTAGTAGGATTTTGCTTTGTTGTTGGGTATTTTTGGTAAGATGTAAAATTTTTGATTATTTTTACACAATTATTTTTGCTTTTAAATTATTATTTAATACTTATAATATTAGTATTAAATATTGCAACATTATATTTTTCTTTTTTAAGGAGGGCTGTTTATTTGATTTTGTATTTAAGTTAATTTGACAACCAGTGAGTTTGACATATCAATTGGCCAACAAAGAAGAATTTTGCAGACTTTTGTATAAAAAAAATCGTTGAATTATTAAAGTTCTTAAGAGCTAATATTAACAGTTTCATGTTTTAGGGAACGTTCAAGTATTACGTAACGCAAATTTTGATCATTTTGGACCCCCACTCCCCCTGTAACGCTATTTTCCTATACCATTAACATGGGCGTAACACTCCAAAAAAATTCTAGCTCCACCCCCACCTGGGAGGGAGTAAATATCTTTAAATGTTATCAATATTTTCGTCAAAATTGGTACATAGGGGTTTTTAAGGTTGACGAAACTAACTCTAACAATAATTTTTTTCTAACACCGCTCCCGGGGAGACGGGTGATTGTTTTTAAATATTTACAATATTTTCGTGAAAATTGGTATACGACGAAACTGAACCTGATAATAAAATTTTTCTAAATTCACCGCCGGGAGGTGGGGTGATTTTTGTGAAAATTGGTATATGGAGGTTTTTGAGGTAGCTAAAACTGAATCTGATAATTAAAAAATTCTAAATCCACCCCGAGGGCGGGGGGTAACTTTCGTGAAAATTGGTTTATTAGGATTTCTGAGGTTGCCAAAATCCATTTCACGCGCGGGGGTGGTAAATGGAAAATCTTTTTTACTGGGCAGTGTATTTTATCAGTGTACTTACGGTCTACGTTCAACACGTTCCTTCTTCTCCGGCGTCTTCAGTCCCGTCTTATGTCCCACTTTATCAACCAAACACTTTTCTAATAGTAAAGAGTCTTCGAATATGGGCGAATTTTCTTCATTGTACTGTCGACAGTTGGAGAACATCAATTTGAAGTCTTTCACCATGTCGTTCTCGCAGCTGTACTGCTCGGCGCGGATTTTCGATTCGATCTCCAGGAAATCGATCGGCTCGGCTATCACGTCGTAGTAGTCGGGATAGAGCTTCTTCGACGGTTTTTGCATGAAGCCCAACATTGGTTTTCTGCCGTCCTCGCACTGAAAAAAAAAAGTTAAAGGCTCGAGAAAAAAAATGTCACGCTTTTACTAGATTTTAACGAAAATTTTAAAAATTTCTCTTTATGTAAGGTATAAGATAAAGAATAAAAATTCACTTTAAGTTTATTTTTAATTAAAAACCTTACAGGTTTTTGTAACAGTGATTTGTTCGAGGGTATGTTGTAAATTTAATATTAAAGTAAACGTGTTTTTTTTATTTATAAAATCACTAAAAAGTAAATGGTTTTTCAACCGTGGTAAATTTGGCAACCTGCAAAGAGCTTCGCTTTAAGCTTAAGAAAACCTGGAAAGCGAGATAGAAAACCAAGGTAATACCACAACCTCACGAGTGGCTCGGATAAGGGATTTTTTAAATAAATTTTTTGATTTTTTAAAATTCTTATATTTGTAAAAATTTATATATTGTATTTTTAGGCAGAAAGACCTCGGTCGATAGCCTTTTGGGTAACCAATAAATATTGTTAAATTAATAAAATTATTTTAAATTCTTGAAATCGATTTCTGGAACCTTAAGAGTTCCTTTTTTTTTTTTAATAACCCTATTTATGAATAACCCTGTATGTTACCAGACATGACGTACAGAGTTGATCAGTACAAGGAACCGAAAATTGATTTTTTGAGATACTGAGATTTCAAAATTTACAAGTCGATATGCAACTTAAAAATGTTCCCTGTTATAAAGGTGGAATTAAAGTCGCTCTATCAAGCTAAGCTAAAACCGCCTTAAATTAAGTGGCTCTGGGTAAGTTCACTTACCGAATACTCCAACAAATGCTTTGCCAGCGTGTGCAGTCTCTTCTTCAGTGGTATAGAATCTTTAGGCGGTCTTCCTCTGGGGGCGGGTGACTGATTTTTTGGTTTGGGACCCCGTTTTCGCACGGGCACTATCATTTTGTCGTCGTCACTATCCGTACCCTAGTTTTATGGAAAATTACACGAATAAAAATGGTGAATAGTTTAAATTTATGCAAAATTTCTATTCTAAATAGAGTTGCAAGCGGTTAATAGCGCATAACTTAGCGATTGTTATTAGACAAGCAAGAAGAACACAAAAAAGCAGCAAAGAAACCAAAAAGAATTTTTTTCAAGATACTAAAACATTGTTCTATTATTATAAATAAAGATCTATTTATTTATTTGGACAATATAGAGTCATGGAGAGCCCCAAATAAGCGTATGCTTGTGCTGGGTGCTTTACGCATCTGTGCTTACCATACACGTCTATATGGGACACACCCACTTTTCAAGTCAATTTCATGGGATGTTTGTTGCATTTTAATATTTTATTAAAGCCAGATACATTGTTATTACTATATATTTGTATTTTAAGCATTTACTGGTTAAAACTGACATGAATTCTGCATTTGATATAACAGGTAATAGTAATTATATACCAAGGTATAGAAAACATTTTTTATAGTCAAGCGTATTAAATCCCGAGCAGCAAGCAATTTAAGATTGCGAGACTTCTCTACCATGGTTTATATATTAGTTTTTTCACTACTAGCAATATTTAACTATTTTTATTCAAATAATAAAATAAATTATTAACAGAAATAATATTTCATAAAATTTTCATAAAAATCAATGACATTTGCTCAAAAAAATACTTTGAACTGACATTTAAAAATTTAGTTTTGTTTTAATTTTTTTATAATATTTAGCTAATTACTGAATGTATTAATTGGTAATAATTATAATTAATTATATTTAATAAATAGAAAATTATTTAAAGTTATTTTCTTGGGTTTAATTAGCAAAAATTGCACAAAGAACTGAAACATCTAAAGTGATAGAAATCAATTCTCCAAACTCCTACTAGGAAAGAAAAAATTATTATTGTTATAGGTGAAGAAAATGGATTTCACAGTCTAAAAACGTGATAAATAATGGTATGTTCTAAAGCTAGTAGTGAAAAAACAAATTTAGTCAGAAAATATATATTATTAGAATGAGAAGAAATTTTATTACGTTTTTATGCCACTGATGTTTACAACAAAGAGAGTGGGGCGTGGTTAAATACGCTTCAATCGCAGAAATGCGCCGGGGCGAACAAGATTTTTTTTTCAAATGCCAGACAGTAGTTAATTAATAAATATTTAAATATAGTCTAGCAGTCTTAGACTAAATTAATGTATTAATCTGACTAATACATTTATAGGCGTCTTATAATTACTAAAATTTACAAATTACTTATTTTAGACCTAACAGAAAATCTGTGGTTTTATGAAATATGGAGATCAAACTTTAGTCCAATTTTGTTGTGTATTTAAATAAACAGATAAAAAATAATAAAATTAAGCTATAGTAATTAAATATTGGGATTTTTTTTATCGTTTTTACGATTAAATTGTTAAGTTATGTCCAAATAAAATATTTCCAAGGTATTTAAAATATAATTTAAAAATCAGTCGCAGAGTGATCTTTGTAAGGGACGGGTGTAACCGCTTTGGCGGATTTACTCCAGCATCAGCATCGCAATCATTGATATGCACAGGACTTGATTAATTTTATTTTATGTAATGTCGTGAAAGTGTTCGTTTAATTGTAAAGTTTTAAGTGAGTTGTGATTATTAATATGTGATATTAAATTTAAATTCAATGTATTTCGTTGTACACGTGGATATTTTTTTATGAATTTCAACGAGATAATTTTTTTATAAGTTGGCGTCTGCGCAAACATCACTACAGAGTGAGACGGTTTTGCGTAGGCCGAAAATTATACTAGATCGAGCTGGCCAACTACCCAAAGGGAAAAGCCATACTGGAATTAGATTGGATAATTTAAAAATAGAATACGTTAATTGGCCATTTTTAATTAATCTTTTTCGTGACGTATTGAAGGCAAAACCGGTAAATTTTGAGCTTGTATCCTCATAGATTGGTGCAGTCAAATGCTTCTAAAATACACCAAGTTTTGGTGGCGACATCCAAATTAGAAGCTATTTACGCTACTTTAGTCGCACTATGTGTTATTTTGAAATTAGGATTTTATAGGAAAGGATTATTGCTTGTAGTAGCCTAATAGGGGGACAATTGGCCGCTATTTTGATTTTTTTCGGCTGTCGTCGCTTACACAGTCATTTGAAATTCATACGTGTCAAAAGCCGTTCGTTATGGAGTATGAAAAAAAAAACAAATTAGATACTCAGGCAGCCTTGTGGACGTGGCTAGATTTTTTTAAATATTAAATTTACTTTTAGCGGGTGCAAAAACCCCCCTAACTCGATTTACAAATCGCTAGATTTTTTAAACATTTTTCTGATTATTCTCAGAGTATTTTAAAACAAAAAATACCACAAAGTAATTAAGTTCAACTTTTTGGGTCAAATACACCATAGTGGAGCGCTTGGTGGGACGTAACCCCCTTTTAAAACTAAACTATTTTGTGAGCCCTAAAGAAGGTCTCAATATTTTTTTTTAGTTTCTCTTAATAGTAATCGATGGTCTAAGATATCATATCCGTTATTAACTTAATTAGAGCAAAAATGTGACATAACCCCGTTTTTAAAATTAAACGTTTCAAATTATGAGTGCGATTTTTTTTGAGAGATAAACTTTGGTAGAAATAGAATATAAATTCGAGAATATTCTAAAATTCAGTGATTTTACAGCTATTCCAGACCCCCATAGAACCTTAATAAAATATATTAGTGGGTATGAAAATGTTGTAGTATCTTAAAATGTACAAAAAAAAAAAGAAAAACTTCTACTTATATAACATTCCTGTTATTTTTGTATAATAAAAAATAAAATGAAGCAGTGCATTAGCATACCTTTCGGTTTTTGTTAGTGAGGCTTAGTGTTACCTGATCAATGTCAAGTAGTTCTTGTACTTTCACTTGCATTGTTTTTTGTAACCTTACAGCATCCTGAAAATAAAAAATATATATATTTAAATAATATATACCATATATAGTCGGTGTCACATTTAAAACAGATTAATGTGAGAGAGGGATGTAATTAAATTTTATTATATTAAATACGTATTTATCTTATATAGCACAGAACACAAATTAAAGCTGGTCCACTAAATATTTATTGCTAAAAATGCCTTGTGGGTGTGGCTAAATTCTTTGTGAAATATGATTAGATAGGGCTGAACGTTAACTGGCTGGACCAGTCCACGTGGACTGGATAAAAATACATTATTTTAAATGAGTCTAAAGTTATGCAACATCCCGATTGAAAGAACAGTTTGACACGCGCCAGATAAAATATTCGCTGTTAAAAAAATTCTCTTATAACTCTGGCAGCGACTATACTAAAATTTGTACAAATATTATAAGCACTGTTGTTGTTTTGCGGTGTTTGACTGGCAGAGATAACTTGCCTCTAACAAAAGGGATCCAATGGCGGGGTATAATCATGCTTATATGGTTTAATGTTTCATGAGATAAAATGACATTTTAAATTATATTTTGGAGTGTTACGCCCATGTTAATGGTATAGGAAAATAGCGTTACAGGGGGGGGTCCAAAATGATCAAAATTTGCGTTACGTAATACTTGAACGTTCCCTTAGTGTGTTTTGGTGGTTGGTAGGTTTGGGTTTTTTTTTCAGGCGAACCAGAAACCCAAATGGCTAACCTCCAAAACACTAGACAAAATACCAGCTGATCGAGTGACCCTAATAATCTTCCAGATCAAGTACCCAGTGTTTTACTTCCCCAAGAAAGTCTTGCGTTAGTACGAAAATTTCGAAAAATTTTTATTGCTTTTTTTTACATTTCTGGACGTTTTATATTAAAAAAATAATCTCCGTAAAAAAAAACTGTCTGTCGATCGGTCGGTCTGTCGAAAATTTGTGACCACAATAACTCAAGAACGCTTCGGGCTAAAGACTTTAAATTTGGACCACAGGTTGATAAACTAAAGCTCTAAGCTGGGATTTTATAAAAATCGGGTTGGGGTAAGAGGGTAAAATGCGGTAAAAACAATTTTTTTCAAAAACATATTTTCTCCAATTCATTTTTAGTTTTACGAAAAAAGAAACATTTTTTGAAAATTTTTTTTTTGTAAAAAAAACATTTTTTTGATTTTTTTTTTAATTTCTTTTGTTTTTGATTTAAATGAATCTAGGCTTACAGGGGAAAGTATTATTTTTTTGGCAGCAGTATTTTTTTTTAATTTCTACTAAAAAGTAAACATCTTACCTTGTAAAGCTTAGAAGTTTCTATATTATACTTTTTGGCATTTTCAAACATTATTGTCAAATCACCAGCTACTTCGCTCAAATTTCCATACAAATTATTCACCAGCTTCCGCCTGATCTGCGTCAGGGACATGGGGTTCTTGATTTCCTTGTAGTAGTCCGGATAAAACCGTTTCGACGGAAGTTTCCAAAATGGATCGGTAAGTGGTTGGCCGTTACTACCCGTTTGAGATTTCACTTCTTTGAATAATGCCCACATTGGGTTATTGTCCGTGCCAGGTGGGATTCCCTAATAAAAAACAAGTCGTGAAGATATGTAAAGCTAAGCAATCCATTATACAGGGTGTCTCAACGAAGCTGAGTCAGTTGATATATAGTAAAAGGCACATTTTAAAAATATTTTAAAATATACAGGATGGTCCTCTTAGGGTGGGTAACATCTGACTTTTTTTAATGGAATGGTATATATTTTATTATGTCATTCAATGAGAAATTTGTTTTTGTGACCTTAGGTCAAAAATCAAGGTCAAATGTCTAAAAAACGGTCAAATGTTTAAAAAAAACGGTTAAATGCCCTTTTTTGGTTCACACTTTTACATTTTATCGACCTGTTAAAAGGATCTTGAACGTTTGCTAGTCTCAGAAAATCACGATTATTAAAAAAAAGACATCTGACCTTTTTTTATACATTTGACTTTGATTTTTGATAAAAGATAAATACGTTAATTTTAAGACCTAGATGAATTAATAGAAAAATCATCATGGTGTAAACATTTAAGAGATAGTCTAAACAAATAAAATTTGGTTTAGAACGTTAGGGGCTGTCCATATATTACTTAACGCGCCTAGGGGGGGGGGTCAGAGAAATTGTTAGTTTGTGACAGGGGGGAGGGGGGAGAGGGGGGAGAGGGGGGAGAGGGGGGATCTAGGTAAACGTTACGTAACGGAATTTAATAAGTTTAATGTTTATTTCCTAAGCTTGGTAGATGTTTTTTATTTGAACATAAATTACTATTTAGTGGCCCATAATTCCCTTTTTCACACAAAAATTGACAAAACTATGCATATTTAAATAATATTGTAATCAGTAAAAAAAATGTTGACATTGATATTAAAAAAAAATCTTACGGCCCTGTTCTTGCGTGATCTTGCCGATGAATCATCGGCGATGACACATTTTCGCGGAATGTGTAGTTACAGAACACAATTTTTTGAAAAATTGCGTTACGTAATATATAGACAGCCCCTTATTACTTTATTGATATAACTTACACGATCCTCATCATCATCTTCTTGATATTCTACTTTTATTGGAGTTTTATTGGGAGTATTGCCTATCGATTTTCGATTTTTAATTGAATTAGCAGATTTTCTTCCTTTTGCTGGGGTTGCCTTCGCTTCCATTCTGTTAGCTTCTTTTTCTTCTATTTCCAATTTCTTTGCTTTTATTACCTAAAAATAAAAAAATATATACAATAAAAGCAAAAAACTATTTGGAAACCAAACCTATTTTAAATAGTTTTAAACATAGTTTGGTTCACTTTTGAACACATTTAAAATTACCTTTTTTAATGCCATGGCATTTTTAAATATTGGAGATCCAGGTTCGTTGTATAAACAAGCATTTTTGGTCATTAGCAACAAATCCCTTTCCATTATAGCGAGAAATTTATACTTATCGTTTTTCACTCTTGAATGTATCAATTTTAAATCAATGGGCGTTTCAACAACTTCATAATAATCCGGGTATTTCTTTTTTGACGGCAGCTGTTGAAAATGCGTATGGAGCAGTCTTTTATCGTTATCGGTAGCCGAAATTATGGCCTTGTAAAACTCTTCATATTGATTCCAACTTCCCGAGTCATTCGAGTTTTCCAGATCGTTATGGTGGTTATTATCGTTCTTGTGGTTGTGGTCGCTATTTCTGTTGTTTGGTGTTCTTTTTGAAATGTTGTTTGCATTTGAATATGTACGAACCGGTGTCCTAGATGGTGTCCTTTTTGGTTTCGAGTAGTATGAATTGTCATCGTCATTATTCAATAATCTGAAAATAATTAACAAGTTTTATGAAGAATTTTCATAGTATATTGCGATCCTAAAAGGAAAAGTGGTTGTTTTCTAGGTCGAGATATGGACAGGCGACACCTGTCGAGGCCTAGCCACTTCTCGAGACCCAGAAAATCACTTTTTCACGCAATTTTAGTTTTTCTTACGGATGGCACACCCTACAGTAGGGTGGACCTTACTTTTTTATTGTTTTAAAATTTTCATTCTGGTGATCATACTTCTCTAAGGGTCCCAGTTGGACCCCTAAAATCGTGAAATTACGCAAAAATCGTAAAAAATCGTTGAAAATGGACTGTACTTGTTGTATCAGTGGAAAATTGAAAAGCCTTGTAATCCTATTTTTCTTTTTAAGTGTACAAAATAACTTGCCAAATTTAAAAATGATCAACAGATTCTATCAGGTGCCGAAAATCCGCCAAAGTTGCCCCTAAAACACTAAATTTGACGAATTTCCACCATAAATGTGAGAAACGCTAAACAAGAATTTAAAAAATATGTCAATCCGGACCTAATTTTATTTAATGCACATTAATAATATAATATAATTTGACAAAAACAAAACCAACTAAGCGCCAAATAAGAGGCCTTTTTGGGTGGTCTTATTTGGCGATTTGTTCATTTTGTTTTTGTTAAATTATTTTATATTATTAATATACATTAAATAAAATCAAGTTAAGTCCAGAATGACATTTTTTAAATGCTTTTTTAGCGTTTCTCACATTTATGGTAGAAATTTGTCAAATTTAGTGTTTTAGGGGCAACGTTTGATCATTTTGAAATTTCCAAGGCTTTTAAATTTTCTACCGATAAAAAAGTACAGCCCATTTTCAACGATTTTCCACGATTTTTGCGTAATTTCAAGATTTTCTGGGTCCAATTACCCTTAGAGAAGTTTGATCACCCTCATATTTTGAGGATGTGCCAGATACACCAGAAGGAAAGTTTTAAAACAATAAAAAATAAGGTCCACCCTAGTACCGCCATCCTTAGTTAAAATGTCCTAACTAATTTCAAGATTTTTTGGATCCAATTACCCTTAGAGAAGTTTGATCACCCTCATATTTTTAGGATGTGCCAGATACACCAGAAAGAAAGTTTTAAAACAATAAAAAATAAGGTCCACCCTAGTATTGCCATCCTTAGTTAAAATGTCCTAACTAACATTGCTATTTTCCCTAATTATTTCGAATAAATGGCAAAATTTCCTGACTTCCAGGTTTCAATTTTAATTTCCATGACCTTTCCCTGACTTCCCTGTTTTCTCTGACTGGTGAGAACCCTGGAGAATAGATAAATATGGCATGGAACAACCGGTATATGCAGATAGCCGAATATGACAAAAATATTAGTTAGGACGTTTTAACTAAGGAGGACAGAGTAGCCTACTGTCAGTAGGGTTTTGCCATCCGTAAAAAAGTTAAGCACATAATGGTGCACTTACTTATTCTTTTGGGCGTTAAATAAGTCCCACAGTTCGACCGCGTCTTTGTACTCCTGGGAACTTCTCTTGTAGAAAGCCTTCGTGTTGTTCACGATCAGCTCTATGTCGGCTTGCAGTTCCTTCAGGTCCATGTATTCGTCCATCTTGAGCTTTTGCTGTACTTTCAGCAAGTCTATCGGGTTGGTAACCACGTCGTAATATCTCGGCTCTTGACGACGCTTCGGCACGCGGATGAACGGGTCGCAGAGGATGGTTCCGTCCTCTTTCTTGTGGTTCCGAATTATCTCGTAGAGTTGGTGGCATAATTCCATCTAATAAAAATATTTAACAATTATAGTAGTTTATAAGTTAATAATAATAATAATGATAATATACTTATTGCCCAACAGACAACCTTAACCTCTTCAGACCCATTTCGCCAACGGTGGCGAAATGAGAAATTTGCTCTTGTACCTATACCGTGGTGGTACCATCGTTTTCATAATAAACGCTTACACCTAAAAATGTTACAGATTATTTTGAACTTTATCAAGGTCTCTTTGACATTTATTTGTCAAATATTATTATGACATTACTTGTCAAAATAATTCACATTAGTTATGCCGCAGCTTACAAATTATCAAAAATGTATTATAACAGCAAGAATAAATGACGGGATAAGTGTACGTGAAATAGCCACTGAATTAAATGTTGCAAACAGCACTATAATGCGAGCAAAGAAAAAACTTGAGGAAACTGGACAGATTAGCAGAAAGCGGGGTTCTGGTCGAAGTAGAATGAGTAGTGCAGAAGAAGATATGCAATTAATGAATTATCTGCGGGAAAACCCTTTCCATACCGGAGTCAGAGCGAGGGAAGAAACTAACTTTTCTGGGTCATAATGCTGAAGAATTACGACAGGGCATCATTGAGGCTTGGCACGCAAAAATTACACCAAATTACACAAACCAACTGTTAGAATTTACAAAGAAGATTTTTTTATTTTTGATATCTTAAAATAAGTCACTCTTGATGATGTTTTTTTTTTCTTTATATTTTTGAAGACACTATTTTGAAGAAAAAAACATTATCCCATGAACCGTAAGAGTTGTACAAAAAGCGCTTAGTGTTTTGGGAGTTTAAAATCAAGCAGGGCAAGTTATAAAGAGTGACTTTTTTTGAGATCAAATCAAAAATAAAAAATAAATTCCTCTTTGTAACTCTATCTGGAGACATACTGTATAAATATCATTTATAATAAAATTTGTTAACCTTTTTGCTTATAAGCATATATGCTTAAAGACAGTTATAGGACTTGCACTATATAATATAGACTGTACTTTAACCTTACTTAATTATTACGGAAAATGTCAGTGTCAATCTTAATAAAGTACATATACCACAACTAAAAATTTAAAATGTTGGGGTACCTCAGGGTTCTGTGATGTGAGCGTTTTCTATGAAAATGATGGTACCAAGTTTTTCATATCGCCTTGTAACTTCCGAAACATCGTATCTGAAAAATGACCACTTGACAGGTATAACAAATTATCCGTTTTTAAACAATTAATAAGGTATTTGTTTAGAACTTTATTAATTACATATAAGCAAGAATAAGTTCTTCTTCATATAAATTAGTAAATTATTAAAGTACTACCCTACTAATTCCATAAAAAAGAATAATCTCTAGTCTCTGGCAAATTCCCATTTTTCAGATACGATGTTTCGGAATTTACAAGGCCATATGTAGCGAAAATGATTTAAAAAAAAATATGTACAGTATTCGGTACAGTCATAATTCAGTAAATATTAGTAAAAAAGATTTAGTTAGGCATATGATTTTACCTTCCCCTATTATCCGTGCCTGAAATAGACTGCAATGACTCATACCTAAAACGTATTATGCTGCTCTCGTATAAGGGATTCCCCTCAGACCGAGTTACGAGAACCGCACCCGATTTGGTATGATAAATATTTTTGTAGAGAATTTTATAATCTACAAATTAAGTCCTATAAAATTTTTATATTTTGATAGTTTTGCCACAAATGAGCAATTAAGTAAACTCTGCACTTTCATTTTAGTATTCTTGTTTTTTTTTTCGCGTACTTACTGTGACAGTAGGTCCTTGGCATGTAGATTTTTGAATTCCTCGTATTTTTTTTTAAATACCCTAAAATTTTCAAAATCCTTCTCTTTTGTTTTAAGATTTTGAAAAGCTGTCAGTTTGACTCGGTAAAATCAATAATAAACATCAAAATTGACAAGTTTTAATGATTCAATTTAAACAAAACAATTTTAAGTGTACAGTTAATTTCAACAAAACTGGAAAAGTGGGGTTACAAAAAAAATTACATTGTGAATTATCTTTCATTTGACAAATATTTGTTTACTTGTTAATAAATTTAGTGTCAATATTGTTACACATCAATGTCAAAGTCAAAAAATGTTGGTGTATTTTTTTAAAATTGGGAGAGATAAAGCAGAAAAACAAGAATACTTGAAGAATACTGGTGTAAAACCCATAATTATAATTTTTAAATTAAGGAACTGTGAGGAATACCTAGTTGTAGGATACCAATATACTAGTAGTGTTTTTTAAAAATAAAGGTATTTAAAACAAGTTTATTAGATACAAAATATATTGATAAGGGGATTTAATAATAGACATTTTAGAATAGGGATATTTTAGAGCAGAAATACAGTAATTAACAATAGAAATACGCTTCAAAATCCAAATAGTATTTACTAAACACAAATGCATAGAATAACATATGATTTTTGACATGGTTAAACTAACCTTATTTTTCAAACAGGCATAACCCCATTTAAATAATCCACATTCACACAACTAAATTTTATGGAAAACATGAAATTTTACTTAACCCCACTTTTCCAGTTTTGTTGAAATCAACTGTACCACTCTTTTCTGAAAAAAGTTATTCTGCATTTGAAAATTGGAATGGACTTACAGGCAGAGGCTTTTCAGAAAATTTAAATGACTTGAATGCAGCTGCAGCTACTTATTAAAAAATTAAATTAGACTAAGACGCAGTAGCTCAACAGAAAATTTAAACATGTTAAGATACAGCAGCTAGTCATAAAATTAAAATGGGCTTAAATCCAGCTGCATCTTGCCAAAAACTTAAGATGAATTTTAATGTATACTCCGTCCAGTTATGCAAGATAGTAAGGGACGCGGCCCGTTTTACACCAGAGAGCGCATAAATTACATAATTATGTATAAATCGTAGTGTATCAAAAATTTAACGGATGTCGGTACTGTTTTCCTGGAAAGGGCCTATCCAAAGACTCGCATAACAAGCATAGTACATAAGAATGCGATGCCAGGATTGGCTTGATGTGTCATTATGTATCTTGTAATGGTTGCTATGCGAACCTCTGGATAGGCCTAAAGTTGTAATTGTAACCTAAAATTTTGACGTTTTCCTTGTGTTCAATATAATTTAAGTTTGTACAATATGTAGAATATGCTAATTTAGTGTGAGTATACGAAAAATAAACCAAACAAGTCCTTTTTCAATACCATACAAAATAACATTAAGTATAACCATTTTTTTATGTAACTTTCTCTTCTTTTATTAGCATTAATGACCGTCAATTATTGTCATAGACAAAAAATGTTACAATATTTTATATGTTAAAAGGTACGAGTTTTTAACCAATGATATAGCTGCTTATAAGAAAATTTAAATGCATTTAGATGCAGTTGCTTATCAGAAAATTTAAATGAACTTGCAAATTAAATTAAATTTAGCTTGAGTGAAGTTAAAAACGGGCTTAGATGCAACTGCAGTTTATTAGAAAAATTGAAATGGGAACGTTCAAGTATTACGTAACGCAAATTGTACCAAAATTCATACACTTCATACCCCGGTTCTCGCGTTATTATAGATTATAGAGATTTCATATTTTGGCTATTCCCCCTAAAAGAGGGTGTGTTAGGGTAGCTAAAATATGAAATCTCTACAGCCTTGAATAATGCGAGAACCGAGGCATGAAGTGTATGAATTTTGGTACATTTTGTGTTACATAATACTTGAACGTTCCCAATGGGCAGGCAGTTGACTATTAAAAAATAAAAATGGGCTTAGACTTCCCAGAAAATTTTATTTATTATACAATAACTTTTAAACAATTTAAGTTAAAGATTTCAATTTTGCATACCCTTCTTTACAATATAAAATGCAAGTTATATTTCTTTTTTTTTATTATTCTTTAAAATGTAAACTAGTTTATTTTTTTCTGTTGCAAATTTTCTTGAAGAGAAATAGAGTGTAATATATGCTCATCTCAATGCTCTTCATCCAGGCACAGCCAGCTTGGGTAGGTACACATGGAGATAATCATTCTGAATGATTCGTAAAATTCGTAAAATCTACCAATATACTGGTCCAAACCAAATGTTCTGGCATATACAAAGCCACATGTATTTTTGGTAGCATCTACCAACAAGCTGGTAAATATAGTTTTAGGATATATTCCAACAAAAATTGAATTTACCAAAACAACTAGTTGTTGTGGTTATTAACATTTAACTGTTAATATCTACTATTTAAAATTTAATTTTTAACAAAATGTTTCTTACTTTTTTCTCACTTTTTGACATAAAATCTGAATATCTAAAATATTTTTTAAATATGTCATATTTTTTTGTTAAAACAAATGAAAATCGTTTTTTTTTCAAAAATCATAGATAGATTTTTTTAAATTTGGTCTTAAAAAGATGCCAAAGCTCTAAATAATAAAATTATGAAAAAAAAAACTTGGGTTATATGAAAGCTGAACTAAAAATTGTTTCCAGACAGATATGGATGATGATGAATGTATTAGTAACATTTTTTTGATAAAATTTAATGCAAGAAATGATAAATATTTTATTTCCTGTTATTAAATTATCAAGAAGAATCAGTACCAAATTATTGGTAAACAAAACAACAAAAAGTTTAAACTATCATACATTTTTTATTAAATGACAATTAATGTTTACCACAACAGTTAGTAACTAGAGCAGGAGCTGATTCTCTCTGTGTAGGCCCTAAAAATTAGACTTTTTAATTTAAACAAAAGTAGGGCATTTAACCATTGCACTTTAATTGGCCTGTTAATTTTCTAATACACACTTTTTTTTGCTAAAGGCTGATTCTTTGTTATTAAATACTAATTGGACCTAAAATATTTTTTATGCCAAGGCCCTTTGGGAAATATTTAATTGTTGTGAGGGCCAGTGTTGACTTGAAATTGAACCCTTTTGACTTTTTTCCCATCTTTTTGTGACTGCTGTGTCTGAGCCTGTCCATTTTCATAAAAAAAAGATCATAAAGATGCCTAGACATATATCACTTCCCTCTTTTTTAACCCAGAAATCTCAATTTTAAAATAAAGTTTATTTTTGTACAATTTGAACACATATACACAATTAAGTAATTGCTGATAAAGTAGACATTTAACTTTTTTATAACCTCAAAATTTATAAATATTTTTTCAATATTTAGGTACTTAAAATACAATCTTTTATCACAAGATTCCGCTTTATTATTATGTTTCACACGTCTTTTAACATAATTATTTTGTAAAGCACAATAAGATAAGCATTTTTGCTAGTAATTAGGCTAATTGCTGTCCAAGATAAGCTAAACCTTATACTTACAGGGTCTTGGTTTGGTTTTCTTCTTTTCCGCATAGTAGGGCCACTGCTTGTAGATGCTTCCAAGCTATCTAAAGAATCTTCTTCTTGCCCACGACTAGCTATAGAGCTAGTTCTTCTTCTTTTACTCATTGTAATCTATTTAGCAAAACATACCAGTCAATTGTACAACTCCAATTTGATGCTTACACCCAAATACTACCACTAACTTAAGGGATCGCCCCACAACTATGTAATCGAATACATTAGGGGTCCCTAAAAGCTATTAAACGCTACAATTTGGCTAAAATGTATAGTTCACCCTAGTTCAAGAAAACTACTCTAATGTAAGTATAGGTTACCCAGTTGCTCTCGTTATAAAATCAGCTAATGCACTAAAACTTTTATATTTTTAACACTTCTGAGTATAAAGAATTTATCATAACACACGTTTATCATATCGAATTAATCGTTTTGATAAAAACAGAACTTATGTAAATTAGGCGCGACAAGCGACTCATCGACTCGACGTTCGATGTGCAATGGCGGCTAACGATGTTTAGAGAGAGACAAAGTTATGCGACTTGCGAATGTTAGAAAAGGACGCAACCATCACACTTTCTGGATCTCCACCATTTTGAAAAATAAACCATCTTGTGTAATTTTCATTGGACAAAAGAGCAACATTCATACAATGTTTTTTACCGCTAAAAAAATACGAAAAGTATATGTATTTACTTAAACTATATCTAAATGCTATTAAAATATTTGTTTTTATTAATTAATGATAATTTTCACTAACTTTTTATATATAAAGGATAAAACTCATACAAACCATTAAGGTTTTTATGAATATTACACATTTGAACAAATGAAATGTTGCGGGAATTATAAACAGGAAAGTTAAAATTTTATGCTAGCATAATATAAGCTTATTTAAGTTTTACAGTGACTTATGGTATATTCGTATTTTATTTTTTATTACTTTATAATGCAAAAAATTTATTGTCAAGCTAAATTCTTTAAAAAATAAAAAGACAATAAAATATTCTAATAAATCAATTTATTTAACTGTTAAATTTTAACATCAATTTACTCAACAAGATATTTAAAACTCTAAAAAGTTAATACATTTCTGTCTTTTTCATAAACACATTATTTAAATGATTTTTATTACATGGAGCATTAGTGAATAAGCTACCAACAAAACTCTTTTTTGATGAGTCTTCATTAGAAATTATCTTACAATCTTTAATTTCAAAGATTTGAAAATCCAGACATCGAAACTTTTCATCAGACTCATACAAAGTGTTTGGAGAAGTAGGAACCAAGTAAGGACGACCGGAAAATGGATTTATGAAATCTGCCCAGTAGCCTGCTGATCTTAGTTTATCACAAACATTTTTGGCTGCTATCAAAAACTAAAAAATATATAATAAAATCATAATAATAACTATTTAAGTTTATAACTTACCATTTTTGCCATTTTTTCAGTTTCTTCTTCCTTGTTCTTCCTCATATCTTTAACATTTGGCTTTAATGAAATAGTAATGACAGATAACTCAGCATTATCCAGAGTACGATAAGGAAATAGATCACAGACAGTTTTACGCAACACAGTTGGACAGGACTGAACTCTACATAATATACTACTATTTACATCGGCGGTCTGAAATAAAATATTATAATTAGAGACTAATTAATTATTATTTAAAATTAAGTATACCTACTTCCAGATTAACATCGTCAACCTGTTCCATGATAAGCTCATGGTGACTTTTAATTGTTGTTTGTGTATCGTACCATGCTAAACCAATATGCCCAGGAAGGAACAAAGGGAATCCATTAGAGGCAAGCAATTCATAATTAGGGTCTCTCCATACTAAATTACTTGTTTCTAAAATAAAACAATATTTTTTGTTGCATCATAACGTATTAAGAGGTTAAGTTGAATTTTACCTTGGGGTTCAGCCCTCCTGGATTTTACGGGCCTATATGAAGAATCTGCATTATTGATTTTTCTAGAATAAGCTCTGAATGCTTTATTGAAGTTTGATAGATTGTTCGGCGTTAATTTTGAGATGCGACAAAAACATCTTATTGACATGTTCTAAACTTGACATTTGGTTTCTGACGTCATGCGTAGTTGCCCTAG
The DNA here is from genome assembly GCA_958510825.1 of Brachypterus glaber. NCBI lineage: Eukaryota > Metazoa > Arthropoda > Insecta > Coleoptera > Kateretidae > Brachypterus > Brachypterus glaber. Next base: position 35,854,832 of record OY294048.1, read on the forward strand.
ATGTTGCTTTCCCATTTCAATAATTTTCAAAATTTTGGGAAAGCCTCGTATCAGTGTAAATAATTTCAAAAATGCGTATTTTTGCGTTTTATGAAGTTTTATGTCGATATAAATCAATTTCAAGCAAAAAAAAAATTGTCGGTCGATTGGTCGTTCTGTCCGGGAAATTTTATGGGCACGATAACTTAAGAACCCTTTAAGATAGATACTTGAAATTTGGCATACAGGTATTTTACCAAAAGTTCTCGCTAGAAACTGTTTTTGGTAAACATTGGGGTAGGACAAGGGGGCAAATACCATATTTTTTCACAAAAAATTAAAAATTTCTATATGGGGGTTTTTGATGTTGCTGAAATTGAATATGATAATAACATTTTTCTAAATCCACCCCCACGGGGGTAAGGGGGTAAATATTTTTAAATGTTTCTAAATTTTCGTCAAAATTGGTATAGGGGTTTTCGTACAAAACTGAATCTGATAATACATTTTTCTCAATAAACTGCACCCCCTAAGGGGCAGGGGTTAGTTTTAGTGAAAATTGGTATATTGGGAGTTTTGAGGTTGCTGAAAGTGAATCTGATCTGATAAAAAATCTTACTTTACCCCCCGATCGGGGGATTGATATATTGGGGTTTTTGAGGTCGCTAAAACTGAATCTTACAATAAATTAGTTCTAAATGCACCCCCTGAGGGACGGGGGTAGTTTTCTTGAAATTGATATATTGGGGTTTTTGAGATCGCTAAAACTGAATCTTAAAATTAAAATTTTCTAAATCCACCCACTGAGGGCGGAAGGTAGTTTATTTTTAAAATTAATATTTTGGGGTTTTTGAGGTCGCTAAAACTGAATCTTTGTTCTTTTTTTTTCTAAATCCACCCCCTGAGGGGCGGGGGATAGTTTTCGTGAAAATTTGTATATTGGGGTTTTTGACGTTGCTGAAAGTGAATCTGATAATAAAAATCCATTTCAAGCGCGGGGAGTGTATAGCTGGGCAGTGTATTCTTACGGCTTACAGCTCTACATACAGGGTGGACGTTTAGATATTAAACAAGTTTAAAGCGGGATCATTATGTGGCAATGGCTTAAGGCATTGCCTTAATTAAGGGTTTGCCCATTGGAGAATTATTATTAATATTAATTACAACAGTAAGCGGCATAGCCGATGAGACTGTGTCCCTAACAAATAAATAAAATAATACAATAACATTTTAAAATTGATAATAAATTATATTTTTCTTTGGACCACAGTTCAGTTTTGTGAACTATGCTTTGGACAATAAAAAATACTGCTGCCAACAAAAGAATTATTAATTTTTCTTAAAAAAAAAAACAAAGAGAACTTTTTTTTTTAATTTTAGTTACTCGAAAAAAAAAAAACTTTTTTGAGAATAGTTTTTATCCCCTTTAAGGGTAATACCCCACCCCTATTTTCACCAAAAAAAATCCTAGCCTAGACCTTTTCAAAAGGAGTCTATGGTTCAAAGAAGTCTTTATAATGCTATAGCTCAAATTGTTCTCGAGTTACAATGTCATATGTAGTCACAAATTTCCCGGACAAACAGACAAACGGACACAGATTTTTTTAACACTTATGTTTTTTAGATATAAAATCGAGAAATGTAAAAAAGCAAGAATTGCTTTTACTAACGCAAGACTCTCCTCGTGAAAAGTAAAACTGCTGGACACCTTATATTCATTAAAAAATACACTGCCCAGTAAAACGGCTTTCGCAATTTTTACCTCTGCGCGTGAAATGAATTTTTTTATTAGGTACCAGATTAATTAAGTGAATTCACTTTCAACAACCTCAAAAACCCAAATATACCAATTTCCACGAAAACTACCCCCTGTCCAGTTAGGGGGTGGATTTAGAAAAAAAATCAGTTTAAGCTACCTCAAAAACCCCTTTATACCAATTTTCAAAAAAACTGCAGATTCAGTTTGTAAACATTTAAAAATAATCACCCCCATCCCCTGAGGAGTCCGCACGTCGTGCATCTTTTGTGCGACGCACCATTGCTATCTGGGTCTTCACCGTGAAGACTTCACCGCTTATTCTGAAATAGTAATCACAACGCTGTATCTCGCATCAAACTTAAACTTTCGAATTTATTTGTTTACTTACTATCGTGTCCTCAAAACAAAAAAATATTCATTCAAAAAATTCCTATTGAGCAAGGTAGTTATCCCTTGTATATATAATTTTTTTGATTGAATAATTTTTGATTTTTTTTAGAATTTATTGATTTGCAATAGGTACATCATTTAATTAACATAAAAATTATTAAAATTTAATAGGTACCTACCTAATATTAAGTATAAGTTTTATTAAAGAAAGTTAGCAATTATATGCTGTGAAAGTGGAACGAAATTGATAGGAAAGAATTACTAAAGAATTGCATTCGCGTATTGCACTTAAAAGACAAGCTAGTAAATTCGTTTAGTGAAAATTAGTGACCATGAGCCCAAAATCGGAAAAAGATATTTCTGGAGATATAAATGCGTTAAGGATTTGGTTGGCAAAAAATCCACATTTGCCGCAAAAAATTGGTGAGTTATTTCTATTCAAAATAAAAAATACTACAGAATGCTGCCAACAAAATAATATTTTCCCTATTGTTAAAAAAAAAAAACAATTTTTTTCAACATTTTTTTTTATTTATTTTTTGTTTTAGGGGCTGTTCAAAGTGACGTCACCTCCATGGGGGGGAGGGAGGGTTGATTAAAAGGTGACAAAAAGTGACAAAGGGGGGATGGGGGTCTGGCCAAAAGTGACGTCATCTTAAAAAAAATCGTGTAGGATGTTTAAACAATTTTAGTGAAAATACTTTTAGAAAGAATTATAGAATTTTTATAAAAACAACTACTACATAAAAGACTACAGTACATATTACTTCAGGCGTCGCTCTACAAAAAAATTGTATTTATTTTTTTGCTATTCCTCACAAAAAGATATTTTTCAACAGCTCTAATGATTTAACCGCCAGAAGCTCTGGCCTAAATGGGCTGTTCAAACCTAAATTCTACTTAAGATTTTGCTTTATTTGTTGATTTATTATTAGGTTTAAAAGTTTTAAATTAAAATGTATTAAACTTTTTATAATTTTTAAGTAAAATGGTTTAATAGTATAGTTCTTTAATCTTTAGTTCCTAGTATATGGAAAATATAATTGACAAAATAAGATCCTGTTTTTTTGTCTATAGACGCTTTTTTTAATAAAAGAAATTATTATTATTAGTCCATATCTATGGAGAATATAACTGCCTAAATGAGAACCTAATTTTTTGTCCTTAGACGACTTTTTTAATAAAATAAAATATTAAGCATATCATTATAAATAATAAATAATTTTTTAGTATATATTTGATATGCTTAGGGGGCACAATGGAGACAGGGGGACAAGGGAGGGCATTTTTTTAAATGGAAAGGGGGTCGCGTGATACATCAATTCAAAGTTTATAAAATTATCTATTCAACTATATACTTTTAAACTATTTTAGATTTTAAGCTTTCACGGCCATTAAGATATAAAGAACTTTCACTTTCGGGTTTAGACCGTGTTAATGGATTTTCACTTTCCGACGTTTTGTCTCTAGTAGTAAGAGACAAAACGTCGGAAAGTGAAAATCCATTAACACGGTCTAAACCCGAAAGTGAAAGTTCTTTATACTTTTAAACTTTTTAAACCTTTTTTAAGGTTTTCATTTTTCAATTTTTTT
>OY294048.1:35858752-36034814 GCA_958510825.1 Brachypterus glaber
AGCAAAGATGTCTTAAATACGATGTAAGTTAACTAAATTTAGTCCTCTAGTTAACTAAGTTTAGTCCTCTGATTAACTAAATTTAGTTCTCTACCCTGGTAGAAAAGTACATAAATCTAACTTAACATAACATTAGATTAGTGATATTTTTATGTTTAGTCTCAAACGTTATACAAAAACGTTGTAAAATATATAAATCTTACCTTAAAAACTAACTTTTGACAAAAACGTTATAAAATATATAAATCTAACCTTAAAAACTAACGTTTGACAAAAATAAAATATAAAATACATAAATCTAACGTTAGTTTCCCAACTAAATTCTAACCTTTTCCTAACCTTATTCTAACTTTAAATATTTTTTAAATTTCCATTATTAATGCGTAAGCTATAGTAGAAAATACTCATCTCAGACCGCTATGTGCCTAGGTTTGGTAATTATTTATTATTTCTATAATAAGTTTAAAAAAACATCCCCCAAAAGTCAAAATTATAGTAAGTCTGGCAACGCCGTATTAGAATTGAAAAAATATTTTAAGATTCTGAATGTATAAATAAATATTAACTAACTAAATATAAAGTTTTTCTGAGAGGTAAACGTATTTATCGAAGTATAACAGCATATTACACGAAAAATATTTAGGGCCACCTAAAAAGATGGCCATTTTATTAATAAATGTAACGAAATTATGTTTAAAAATATTATGATTGCTAAAATATATTAAGATTTATTTTTATGAATAAATTTGTCTCCTGCCATTTTATGATGCAGGTAGAAATTTCCTAGTTGGTCTGGCCCCCTCCGAAAGTTAAAAATTAAACGTACTTATAACGTATTTGTAACTTAAAAATCTAACGTTAGATTAATGTTTGTAACTGTAACGTTAAAAAGCGGGACATTTGTACATATTTTATAACGTACTTTTATACAGTTTTCTAACATTAGAAAAACGTTATTCTAATGTTAAATTTCTACTAGGGTAGTTAACTAAATATAGTCCTCAACTAAATATAGTTCCCCACCTTGTGGCGTTGGCTACGGTTATAGCATATGCCCTAGTAGAAATTTAACGTTAGAATAACGTTTTTCTAACGTTAGAAAACTGTATAAAAGTACGTTATAAAATATGTGCATATGTTCCGCTTTTTAACGTTAGAATCAAACTTTAGTTACAAACGTTAATCTAACGTTAGATTTTTAATTTAGAAATACGTTATAAGTACGTTTAGTTTCTAACTTTCGGAGGGGGCGTGGCCAACTAGGAAATTTCTACCTGCATCATAAAATGGCAGCTGGAGACAAATGTATTCATATAAATAAATCTTAATATATTTTAGCAATCATAATATTTTTAAACATAATTTCGTTACATTTATTTATAAAATAACCATCTTTTTAGGTGGCCCTAAATATTTTTCGTGTAATATGCTGTTATACTTCGATAAATACGTTTACCTCTCAGAAAAACTTTATATTTAGTTAGTTAATATTTATTTATACATTCAGAATCTTAAAATATTTTTTCAATTCTAATACGGCGTTGCCAGACTTACTATAATTTTGACTTTTGGGGGATATTTTTTTAAACTTTTTATAGAAATAATAAGTAATTATCAAACCTAGGCACATAGCTGTCTGAAATGAGTAATTTCTACTATAGCTTACGTATTATATATGGAAATTTAAAAAATATTTAAAGTTAGAATAAGGTTAGAAAAAGGTTTGGAATTTAGTTGGGAAACTAACGTTAGATTTATATATTTTATAACGTTCTTGTATAACGTTTGAGACTAAGCATAAAAATGTCACTAATCTAATGTTATGTTAAGTTAGATTTGTGTACTTCTACCAGGGTGGTTTCTACTGCAGTCAATAAATTATACTCATAATTTTCTTTTTTAGTGATATGATCCCTCTTCCCAAACTTACAAAGGACAATAATAAACTATTCATCTACAGATTAACAAACAGTGATCCCGATAGTCATACATTTTTAAATTCTCTGAAAACATTCTACATGATGGCAGATGCCCGAATGGCTGTGGATACAGATTTTTCAGAAGGCGAAATTCCCATTTTTGATATGACCAATTACACTTTGAAGCATGCGACAAAAGTGCAATTACCGATAGTTAAGAAGTACATGGTATACTCGCAGGTACTTATTAAAATTTATAACTCTTAAAAAAAATATACAATTATTAAAACTACCTCTCATGAATTTTTGTACGGAAATTCTAAAACCGCATGAATCCTGAGGAAGTCCATAAGAAACTTCATTAGAAATTTAAAACGTAATGTATTATGAGAAAACAAATGGGTTTTTATTCCCACATCTGGATTTCCAGATGTACCACATGAAATCGGATGAAAGTTCGTGGGAAACCAAAGTAAATGTTACAGTTTTAAGGGCAAAACAAGCCGTGAGGATATGTAATGCTACGCATTCCATTATATACTATTCACAAATAACGCAACTTCAAAAAAAAAATTACATTTTTTTTTATTTTTTTGAAGTTGCGTTATTTAAAATGCAATATACCATCCACTGTGAATAGTATATAATGGAAAGTGTAGCATTACATATCTTCACGGCCTGTTTTGTCTTAAAAGCTGTAACAATGTAAGAAGTTTAATTAAACAATACAAATACCTCGTTATAACTTTGTTTGAGTTGGGCGGGGGTCAAAAAATGTTCAAGTAACCTGAAATTTGGTATGCAAGCATACTTTTTCAATTGAAAGAACATATGAGGGGTTCATATGAAAAAATAGAAAAAAAGTGTTTTTTTTGCAATGCCCTACTGAACTCGTTTAAAAGTTAAGAAGGGTGGATCTTTTAGACCGCACTGTATACAGAATTAAAAACACTAGCACAAAATGTTTAGTTCCCGAATAGTTTTTGAAATTTAAAAACAATTTTCCGTCGTTTTTAAAGGTTTTTTAATTTTAATTTTAGGAAGCCCATCCAGTCAAGCTAAAACAAATTCACTTAGTCAATGCACCATCATATTGCGAGAAAATAATGTCAGTATTTAAGCCATTTATGAAGAGTGAAGTAACACAAATGGTAGGTAAAAATTAATTTGTGCCGAAAACGACGTGACCCTACGTAGATGAATGTGATTTAATATAAAATTATATTGTTAGAAATTAAATAGGTACATATTTATAACAGAAAAATATTTTATTGTTAGATAAAATATATTCACGTACGATAGCGCATATATTGATATAAACAGATATTAATATTACACAGGGTGATCAATAACTGCCATGCCAAAATTTAAGAGGTGATTCTGCATCCAAAAATATCAAAAAAAAGTTCCGCAAATGAGCTCTAAGGGAGCTGCAGCCCTTTAAAATTGTAATAAAAATAAGGTTTTTAATTAATAACTCTGGTACCCTGCCTGACTCCATTTCCTTTGATGATGCCGCAAAACAAGCAGCATAAGACATAAGCGTGCGATCGTATTATTATTTTTACAAAAAAAAATTATGTCAAAGATAAAAAGTCGTATTTTTCTACTAATATTTGATCCAAAATGAATAGATTTAATGACCTTCCAATTAATAAAAACTAAAACAAAAATTTATTTAAAATGAGAAAAGCTGTCAAAATTTGACAAAAACTTAAGATAATACACAGAATTTAATGAAGAATTCGGATATGTAAAAATAAACGGGGTGTTCCATTTAAAAATCAAAAGTAAGGATCGTTTCCGGTTAAACCGGAAGTGACAAAAAATACTTTGGATGATATAAATTTGATTTTTTTATCCCTAAGAATAAAAAATTTATAGGGGCGAACCACCTTTGAAAAACACCCAATATGCGCTATCGTACAAAAACTTTTATTTTTTGAGAATTTGCAAAATCAAGGATAATTATTAAACCTATAGGCACACAGCTGCCTGTAATGAGTATTTTCTTCTAATGGGAAGTAAAATAATATTCAAAGGTTAGATTTATGTTAATTTCTTACGTTGGAAAAAAGTTAGAATTTAGTCAGGTAACCAAAGTTAGATTTATGTATTTTATAACGTTTTTGTCAAACGTTAGTTTTTAAGTTAGATTTATATATTTTATAACGTTTTCGTATAACTAATGAAATTTTTATGTTTAGTCTCTAACGTCATGTTAAGTTAGATTTATGCACGTTTTTACCAGGGTAGGCTTCGAATTCGGACCTATGTTCCTATGCTGGTTTTTCATGTTTTGTGATGTAGAATCATTCCCTATATTTAATGCCAAAAGGCTGCAAACACAGTGTACATCTTCAGCTTGTTTTTTATTGCAGTTGCACTTCCACACACCGAACTCTGATACCATCTTTAAATATATTCCTAGAGAATTATTACCTGAAGAATACGGAGGAACTGTGGGTAAAATCAGCGAGTTTAAAAAAAAATGGGAACAAAATATGATGGAACACAGGGAATATTTAATGGATCCTGAAAGATGGAAAGTGGATGAATCAAAAAGACCATACGATAATGATAATCATGGAAAACAACTATTTGGAATACAGGGTTCATTTAGAACTTTAAGCATAGACTAATAGTATTTTTTCATTTTTTTTTTCATTTCATCTGTATAATAAATTTTTAAAACATATCTTTTTTAATTAGAAAAGTATTATTTTGGTTTTAAAATCGATCTTCACTATTATGATCATTTGTTTTGCACTTTCGGACAGACCTAGTACGGATTTCAATCCCGAAACGGGATCTCGAAACTTCGGGATATTAAAAAGATTTGTTTTGTTTGGGGCTTCCGAAAAATCCCAAGAGGTTTCTGTAATATTTTGGAATTAATTTAAGAACTTTGCGGATTTAAAAGCCTCTTTTATTATAATATAGTATAATAGTATATTATACTATTTTATTATGCAGAAAAAAAAGAAAAATGTTGTCCAAAATCAAAAAAAATTGTACCAAAGTGTTATATGCAATTCTATCATTCTAAAGGACTTTCCGTCCGTCTGTCACATTTTCTTGTCCACGCGAAAACCCAAGAAACAGCTGATCGGCTTCAAATTTGCAGGATCCTAGGAAAAATCAATCTTGGTAAGGACTTTAAGCCTATTTAAAAGAAAAGAAGCCCCCCAAAAATAGGAATGTTATAGAGGGCTAAACATAAAAAAAATCGAAAATAGTGGAAGAAATTTTCAGATCAACTTTATTATTTCAGGAAAAAAATACTTTTATTAAAAAGATCAACCCTAACAAATTAAAAAAAAAATCCCCCTTGAAAACAAAAAAGTTATAGAGGGCTATTAAAAACAAATAAGGAAATATGCTACCCACGTTATTTTTTCAGGAAAAATTACCTTAAGTCTTACTTAAGGTCGTCGCAACTATTTCATCGTTTTGATTTGAATAAAGTGATATCGTATACGATTTTCTAGGAGCTGTTTAATTTACATAATTATATTTTTTAATCTTTATATTGAAAATTCAAATCTAGGGCAAATTGGCAAACGCCAACAAGTCGGTTGAATGCGCTGGGCATAAATTCACGTGATAAGTCGGCATCATGTAAAACATCGTCGTTATTATATAACACCTATTCGTGGTGTCAAATACTCTCGTTCCAAATCCATATTTATCCTCACAAACCTCAACATCATCAAAAAGAATTCAGCCATGTGCACATGAACATCGATCAGCAACAAACCCAAGGTTAGTGAAATCCCTATTTATACATTCTACCCTTATTTACAACCCCATAAGCAGCCCACTATACAACTTTTTTCCTCGAGAAAAAAGTTTATGACTTAAAAAAAGGTCCTCGCCTTTTCCTGAAATAAACAACTTTTGTATTTTGAATCCCTGCATGCAATATACGGCTTTTGTATTTTGAATCCATAAAATATACAACTTTTGTTTTGGATCAATGAAATATACAACTTTTCAAGATAGGTGAGGGGGACGCTCCCCCCACCCCCCTCATAGCTACGGCTCGGCGGCGCATTTGCGCATAACTCGCGCTAACTTTTATAAGAGCCAGTAGCAGACAACGTTTTGAATGTACAAAATTTAAATTTCACACACTAATAAAATCATTACTAAAAGTCTGTAAAAAATAAGCACTGGTAGCATGGTGCTTTTGTTATTTATATTTTGATAGTGTTATGCAATCAACCCTCATTGACAGTTAGCACCTTTTCTGCATATTTTTTGGAAAAAATATTGAATATAATTTGATCAGTATGAGTTAAATATTTAAATAAGTGATAAATCTAAATGATGAAGTCATTTTGCTTCAATAAAATTCTTCTATGATAAAATTCCATACTACACACACCGCCAAAGTTCTTGGCCCCCCAATTAATTTGAAACGTAAACAAAAATTATTCTAACAAATATGTGGGTTCAGTTAAAGGTGTACAGAGCCTTAGTTTCAGTGCTACATTTTATTAAAATGCTTTATCACATGTAAGGTTATTTTCATGAAATGAGTACACTAGGAATTTAATTTAAAAAATTGTATCAATAAATTTTTAATGAAAAAAATCAAAGTCGTCACAAAATGTGAGAAACAAAGATGCCAATAACCAGCATGTCCTTCTCTGTTCGCAAGCAAAAAATTTACACCCAAAACATCAAGAATTTTGTCGATATGTGTATTTAAATAGCCGACATGTCAATGAAGGTTGACATACTATAACTGTTGCATTACAACATCCATTTAATGACCAAGGCTTTAATTTTAATTTTAAACTTTAATTAAAAAAGATGAAACTTAATATTAGAGTTGTATATTAGAATTTTCTATATCAAATAACATACTTATTCTTTGTAAAAAATATACATAGAGTATTTAAATAAATTAACTAAAAAAATAACTGGAGTAGTCTTCAAATTTCAGGTGCCTACATAATAAGACAGTACAACATCGTTGTATTTCTACTATCTGCGGCATCTCTACCCGGGTTCCCTTCGACATCTCTACTCAGCTATATCTCTATCCTGCGATACATCTTGCCTCTTTTACAATTCTTCTCTTAGACACATCTACTTTATGATCATAGACCACAGATCTCATACTTTGTATGTATCTATGTATGTATGAAATCTGTGTTATAGACTTAATAATAAAAGTGCTTCACGGAACAATTGACAATATTCTCTGGGTGCAAACTGTTACCAACTAACCAGTAGTTCCAATGTACTGGAGTCTGTTTTAATATTGGATTTGCGAAGCGATTTGCAATTGCTTATAAAGTTTTAGGCCTGTTGTTTATGCTTTTTTCGTTGTTGTGTTTTTCCTAGTTATTAACTACCTTTAGGGTACTTTATTTTTCTACGGTTGGTAACTCAATTCGCACCCAGTGAATATTGTGAATTAATTTAGTTTGTCAATTGAACACCAAATGCAGCGTCAAAAAAAAAAATCTAAACTTTCTTCCGCGAAGCACTTTTATTATTAAGTCTAGACTCGATTACATACAGAGCGTATCAAAAGTCCACCCCCCTCCCCTACAACTTTTGAACGACTTAAGATATAATTTGAAATTGAAAACACTTAAATGGGTCACAATGGAGACACGGGGCAAGGGGGCACATTTTTTAAAATGGAAAGGGGGTCGTGTAATACATCATTTTAAAGCATATAAAATTCTCTATCGACTATACACGGTGTCCCACGGTAGGAAAATCACTCAAATTGTGGCGTTATTAACAGAGATATCAAAATTAAATTTTTACCAGTCAATACAGACCAATACCTTCAACTGGCCCTAAACAGAAGTTTTTTACTCTTTTTTTGTTTTTGAGCTAGAGCTTCACACGTGCATTTTTTTTATCATAACATAACAGCATAACATTTTTAAATGCCAACATAAAAAATATTTATTTTTCTTTATTGTATAATCAGGTCTATTCACGTGTGTTAAAACAATATTGCTATTTTGGCAATATCAGCAAAAATCGCATGAGATTTTGGCCCATATTGTCATTGGCAATACTGGCAAAATCGCATGCAATTTTTGCCAATATTGACAAAATAGCAATATTGTTTACGCACGCGAATATACCTGAATAGTTGTTTTTACTAAAAACATTAATTTTTAATTTTAAAATATCTTTAAAAATGTCACTTTTATTGTGGAATGACGCTATCGCAAAAAATACGTTGTGATAATTAAAAAAAAAAACGATTTTCATAAAATTAAATGTCAAATTTGATACTAGCAAAGAATTAGATTTATTTGATAAGATTTAAATATTGGAATTTATCAATGGTGTAAACTATTATTTATATTCTCTGCAAAACTGGAGTGATTTGGGCAAATTTTAGATTTTCCCATAAAGGCGTTTTGTGGAGATATTGGTTTTCAGGATTCGACTCGAGATTTGGCCGTTTAGATTACAATGGAAAATAGCAACTAAAATTGGTTTTACTATAAAAATTGTTGAAAAACATCAATATCCCAACATTGGCTTTTATAAGTAGCTAGACCAGAGTAAATTTTAGTTATTTTACACAGTGAAAAAATAAATAACATGGAGACATTTATTTTGTTAAATATTAAAAAAAAACTTTTTATTATGTAAATTATAATGCAATGTACCTTAATAAGATTACAATAAAGTTATTGAATAAATTGCCACATTTACAAGATAGTTTTCTCTACGGTATTTTCTTCAACCTTTTTTTAAGTTTCTGGACAACAAAATGTGTTATCTACATAACTGTTTTCTTTAAGAAGATTTCAAAAAATCTTGCTCAGTTAAATTTTTTTATTTTAACAATAAATGTTAGATTAAATTTATTTCAAATTTTGGATATTAGATTTGACATGTTTTTATGAACGTTGACAGCAGCAGAAAGCTTCCACTGGAAGGATTTTTACTTTATTACGTTAGGGGGTCCCAAAAGAAAGTATTTTTTTTTTAATTTCTTAAAATTAATAATTTAAATGAAAAATTAATTGTTTTTAGTAAAAAGATATTATACAATAAAAAAGAAAAAAAAATATTTTTTAATTTTGGCACTTTTTATATTATGCTAAAAAATGCACGTGTGGCTCAAAACCAAAAAAGAGTAGAAAACTTTTGTTTAGGGTCAATTGAAGGTAACTTGGTCTATATTGACTGGTAAAAATTTCATTTTGATATCTCTGTTAATAACGGCACAAGCTGGGTGATTTCTCTACCGTGGGACACCGTGTATATATTTTTAACTTTTTAAACCTTTTTGTTAAGGGTTTTCATTTTTCAATTTTTTTTCTAAAAAATGCGATTTTTTAAGATTTTTTTTTTGTAAAATTTTATTTATAGCATTCAAAATTGGTTTAAAAGTATAATTGATGTATTTACATGATGAAATAAACCATTTTTCAAAAAAAAAAATATTTTTTTAAGGAAATTTTGACGAAAATCCCTATTTTTGGGGCTTTTAAATAACCCCCAAAAATTTCTCCGAAAAAATAAAAAAATATGTGGGCAAATAGAGAATTTTATAAGCTTTAAAATGATGTATCAGACGATCCCCCGTTCTATTTAAAAAAATCCTCCCTTGCCTCCTGTCTCCATATATACCAAAAAATTATTTGGGTTATGTTATTTGCGTGTTCCAATTTTTAAGTTGATATCTTAAGCCGTTCAAAAGTTAAAGGGGGGGGGGCGATCTTTTGACAGGCTGTGAATAGTGCGGAGTAGACTTGTAAAAGAGTAGAGATGTAAAAGAGATTAGTGATGGGCCATCACTGATGGCTAAGAGTAGAGTTGTAGAAGAGGCGAGATGTAAAAGTGTAGAGATTTTACAGAGTAGAGAAATACCAAGTAGAACTGTTATACGGTCACATAATAATTATAAATACCTAAATTTAGGAATACAAAAATAAAACAAATTACAGCCAACAAAATATAGTTAAATTTACGCCAATAAAAAATAATCAAGATGGATTAAAAAAAAAACAAAATAATGGGTCCTTGAAATTATATGTTTTTTAGGAAGATTAACCGTATACAATTAATACGTGGTAATTTATTTTAATTTTATTATTATTGGAAGCCAATTTTTAAGCGAATACTTAATAATAAATATTTATTTTATTTAAAAAAGTGTATACTATACACGGTGTATTTGAAATAGGGTCTGAAATGTTAAGGGGTGATTCTACATCAGAAAATATGACAAAAAGTTCCTATAACATATGTCTAAAAATGCATCGTAAGGGAGCTACGCCGCTTTGAAAGCGGCTAAAAAATTCGGTTTTTATTTAATAACTCCGGAACCCTTTGAGATATAGTAACGAGGTCCATCTTCATATGTTATTTTCATATATTTGTTTTAACCAGGGGTGTGCGAAACGGGGGGGCCTTATCAGTTTTTTGTCTCAAACTTTTTTTTGTGTAATTTTTTTGTAATATTATTTTTGATATATGATTCCTCAGGCCCAAATACATAAAAAAGGAACTCTTGTTGTAACACTTTAGGACTAACCGTTTTCGAGAAAAATTCATTTAAAGGTGAAATTTCACGGTACGAGGACTAAAAATTAAATACTAAAATTTTGAAAACCGAAATTTCAATGATGTAGGGTAAATAAACATCAAAAACTAAGAAAAAAAACTCATATACAGGTATTTCCAAAAATCAATCCTAAGGGAGTTATGGTCTCGTAAAAATGCACCATTTTTAAATGGACATAGTAGCATTAAAAGCGATTTTTCGACATACATGTATAAAAACTTTTTTTCTTAGTTTACGATACAGAGTAACCCTGCATCATTAAAATTTTGGTTGTCAACGTTTTATATTTAATTTTTCGTCCATGTACCGTGAAATTACACCTTCAAATTAATTTTTCTCGAAAACGGTTAGTCCTACAATGTTACAAGAAGAGTACCTTTTTTATGTATTTTGACCTGAGGAATCATATACTATAAATAAAATTACAAAAAAGCTACACAGAAAAAAGTTTGGGACAAAAAAACTGATAAGGCACCCCGTTTCGCACGCCCCTGGTTAAAATAAGTACATGAAAATAACATACAAAGATAGGCCTTATGAAGATTAGTCCACGTTCATAACCTCGTTGCTATATCTTAAAGGGTTCCTGAGTTATTAAATAAAAACCACTTTCAGAGGGGCGTAGCTCCCTTACGACGCATTTTTAGACATATGTTTAAAGGAAGTTTTTGTCAAATTTTCTGATGTTTCGGACACTATTTCAAATACACCGTGTAAGTATTCGCGGAATAGAACCTGCACATATAGGCGGATAAGCTTTGCAAATTTAAAGTGTAAAAATATTTTTTTCACCATGGGGCCTAAAAAAATTAGTTCCCTCAAAAAAGTCCATCAATATTGCGCTTTTGTGTAGAATGGTATAAGCTTATTGAGGGGACCAAGTATTAAAATTAAGAAATAAAAATTGCACATCAGCGGATAACCTTAGCGTAAATTGTCTTATAACCCTAAATCGGACCTTTATTTTTAATTGACGTAAAAATTTACCAATAAAAAATTCAAAACAAAAATTTCTCAAAAAAAACTAAATAAATTAAAAAAATTAATAATCCTCATCTGACCCAACTCCATGGTCAGTGTTCCTAGCTAACATATAATTATCCATATCTATTGAGCGGCAATTGTTTATAGAGTAACGTAGTTTTTCCGCCATGATTTCCTGGGAAGTATACGAGGGCAAACGCAGCTGAAAGAAACAGGTTTGTGCCGTTGGAAGACCATTTACGGCTTTGTCGACTTTCATGACCTTCAAAGAAATTAAAGTTAATACATCGTCCGAAGTCAGAAATGCTTTTGTTTTAGCCATAACCAATTAATTTTGTTATTAAAAGATTACTTGTCATTTGAACAATTAAAAGAATCGTTAGAAAAAAGTACTAGCAATTAACATGTACAATACCAGGCACTTTGCCTCTTGACCTTTCTAAGATATTTGACGTTAAGGTTAAGTAAGAACTTGAGAACTTATTAGCTTGGGAAATAGCACTTTCCCGACTTAGAAACATATAAGCTTTAAAAGTAACTAAACACCTAGAAAAACATGGCACTTACTTGGAAACGTTGAGAAAGATCAGCTAAGTTTGCTGGTAACCTGGATCTTCCAGAAACAAACCTCATAAAAAGGACCCTTTCTGCATCAGTGAAATTCTCTAGAATGTTCCAAAGCCATTGAACTAGTTGGTGGTTTTCATCCAATTCTCGATACCTGAAAAAATATTTAAAATTTTTTAGTATACACTTTTTAGATGTATTTTTCTCGATATTAAGAGAGCATTTGATAAATAAGTAATGTGTAACTTAACTCACAAGTACCGTAAATACAAGGAGTATATTTGTAGCACAGCGCACAAGAAAAGTATGGTTGGTATTACTGGTACACTTCTTTACGTTGTCATAATATGACACCTGTAGCCTTTAGAAGCTTCTTAGTTCAGAAAAATTGTGTTTATAAAATAAACATTCTGAAGAAATGATTGCCAGAATTCGTATTTTTAATGTTAGGTAAAAGTTATCATAAATTGAAATCTTTTGACGATTTGTAAATAATTTTTTAATTAGTCTAAATCTGCTGGCAAATGATCTATCTCTCTCCTGTAATCGGTCCTTTCACTCTACACTTACAGAACAGAACTACCAACAGTGTAAAAGTGAGTGTTACATGCGAAAAAATTGAACTGTAATTAAAGACCAGCGCTAGAACTAGTATTTCTTCTCTGGGATGCTGTATCCTAGTGCGCGCGATAGCATTTTGGGAGAGCAGTTTGACTGTATATTCATAGAAAGTTTATAGCTTTGATTGTGTGATTTTTCGTGCGAGAGTACAATAAACACGCGTGGTAAACGTACCGTACCGGACGTGTTGTAGAGCAATTGAATACTTAATACTGACTGGCATCGGTCGCGGCTGACCTATTATAGGTCATATGATATAATATTGATATATGAATGAATGCTACTATTCGCAAGGTCAAGCGCCAACAAAACAAAAAATTTATACACACTAAAGACATGATTCGCAACAACAAAATAAGAAAAATTTAATAATATAAAATAAAATTTTCATTAATTTTAAGAAAATAAGGGAAGATTAAACAAACAGTTTAAATCTAATGCAAGGTGCTATGAACACGTGACTGTATTTTTTTTTAGGTTATAAGCTTCCTAAATTAATTATAAGTAATTTTTACTCTTACCTAACCACTTTCTTCAAAACAGGAATCGAAATATGAGACATTCCACAAACTAAACGCTCCATATAATCAAATGACATCAGTGACAGTAGTGGCACCGGAATGATTCCAGCCATTCCTTCTCTTATTGCGGCTACTTGCATATGAAATTCTTGAAGGCGAAATTTAATAGCTTGCTCGAAATACTGGGCTCTGTTTTTAAATGTGAGTGCAATGCTGCGGCCACCATGAACTATTGGCATTACCTAAAAATGTATTTCAGATTGTACTTAAAAAATAAGCAGTTATTCTGATATTTTTTATTTGGTAAATCACCATTGGTGTACCATCGCGGCCAATAAAATTTTCTACACTAAAAAATTATGCTTGTGCTTAAGTTTGTAAGTTTGGCCCTTATGAAATGGTCTAATAATTTCTTTAATTTACCTTTCCTGTACAGCTAGTCCCTTCAAACCATTCCAATGGTATAACATCATGGAAGTTTTCTTTCGTCACTCCAGAAAGGTGTATATCTCTTATACTCCTCAAACTTTGGACATACATGCAGTCAGTTTCCTCCAGGTCCTCAATGTTCACTGGCTCGCCAACGATTAACTTCCAGATGATCGGAGCTAGCGGCAAAGCTAGTGGCTTTCTAGTCCTAATGGCAACCCCAAATAGAATCCCAAGGAACTTATAACACATTATATGTTGTGGAGTGTTAAGTTGTGGGTTTAAAAGGTATTTATCCCGGTTAAAACCTTCATCTATAACTGCGTTAGGCGTTGGTATTAATAATGGAACCACACCAGTGGTTATTTCCTGACACATTTCAGTGATCGTATCATCAAAAACGCCACCTGCATCATCAGCACCCTCGCCAACTAACTTCACTTTCCAGGCGCGAGAGGGCAGTCTTAATTCATTAGGTTTCAATTCCACGACTTGCTTAGCTATTTGTATGAAAATCGGTTTACATTTTCTACCTTCTTGTGAAATTCTTTTCACAATAATTTGCGGACCATAATTTTTTCCTTGTACCATAGTTTTGCCTATACATCTAACAAATGGTAGAGTATAAACTCGGGGGGCTAGAAGTGGCCGCAATTTAGAAGATACCATTCCCTCTACTGGCGGTACTAACATGTCATTTTGAGTACATAGAGGCATTAAGGTCCAGCACGAATAGAGTTTATCAGAAAAGTTATACAAGAATTTTAGCCTTCCTTGGATTGATTTCATAGATAAACCCTTTAAGTGGTCATACTGAGTCGGTATTTCAGTGGGTAAGCCGAAAGTTAGAGGTCTGGTAGTTCCAGGTGTTCTAGTTGGTAATGGCAACGCTGTCCAAGCCGCACTATGTGTTTTACCAGTAGATATTTGTTTGATACTTTTATTGCACAATTCTGGTATAATTTCTGGTTCTCTGAATAAAGAAACATGCGGTAGGCCAAGCTGTCCTTCATTATTTAAACCCCACCCCAGTACTTTATCACAAGAAGTTAATAATAATACATGCTCTGTTCCTACAGAAAAATCTTCAATAAAATAGTCAGAAATACCAGCTAACTGGTGTGGTTTATAGTCTGTTCTGTTTATAACATGCGTTTGCCAAGCAACTCTGTCCGTACCGCACACGAAAACTTTCCCGTTTTTCGTTAAAAATATGGTCAAATGTGTTCCACAGCCTACTTTCTTAATACCTATATTGCACATGGCGTCAACACGCTGAGGAGTCGATTTTGTAGTCGTATGACCAAGACCCAGTTTCCCGTAATCTCCTTCTCCAAATGTCCAAGCAGTCATACCATCTGCAGAAACGCAAGCTGTATGGTTTAATCCACAAGCTACCTGTCCAACTTTATGACCTTCAAGTAATGTAACCCGTTCAGGGAAGTTATGGTTCGTTGTTGAACCCAGACCTAGTCTTCCATAATCACCGTTACCAAATGTATAGAGTTTGCCATCGCTTGTAACTACAGCGCTGTGTTTAAATCCGCAGGCTATCTGTATCACCTGTAAATAAATAAAAAAACTGAAATAAGTAAGCTAATTTTTCATGTAACTAAACGAATAAATTTAATATTTAAATATTTGAATTAATAATTTATATACAATATTTAGGCATTAGGCTACTACATTTTATTTGCAGAAAGAACATACCGGGTGAGTTTTATTTATGTCCACTAGGTTGACCCACCAAAATTTCAAATTGAAAATTTTGGAGGTCTCACCCCTTAAATTTGTTCATTGGGGTAATAGTATAATCCCTGAATTTTTTCAGAATTTTTGAAAAAAAGCTACAGGCCGCAGTATTTTTTATTTAAATCTTTTTAACATAGTGGTTTTTATGTGGGAACCTATTGGGCCACACGCTTACCCGGTATATGTTATGAAGTTTCACAGGTACAATTATTTTTTGTAGCCCCACTTCTTAATATAGGGTTTTTTCAAGCAAGACAGTAAAATCGCACAGTAAATATTTTTACAACAGGTTTGGATAGTATATGTTTGTGTATAGCATATAGTTACGTTTTATAAAGTAAACTACGCAGTATATTCGCACATCCAATATTCGAATCTGTTTTGAAAATATTCACTGCGTTTTTTAATTTACTTTCTTGCTTGAAAAAACAGACCATAACGACAATATTTGATTAGCCTTACTTGGAATACATTTAATATTGAATAGTGGGTATATTATCATTTATTTTAATCCATTTTCATAACAGCATCGATTTGGTGTATTTAAAAATTTGATACAAATTGTTGTTTTTCATTAAAAATAAATATATTACCTCCATGTTTTGCAGAGCTTCGATCTGACGCGGACGGCGCTGTCTATCACTATTTCCATGGCCCAATTTTCCATAATCACCATCTCCCCATGAAAACACTTCTCCACTCTCTGCCAAAGCTAAACTATGACCATCAGAACCGACAGATGTCGCCAGATCAGTGATTACAAACCCTTGTAGCGTAGAAATGACGCTTAACGAGTGTAAATCATCCGAATTGCCCTGGCCCAGTCGTCCGTAACTACCCTCTCCACAAGCTAGTACAGTTCCATTGGCTTGAATCACAAAGCTACAATTCTGACCACATACTATTTTTCTGGCAATGCTAAATGATTCTACAAGAACTGGTACTGACGTACTGTAGCTTAATTCGGCTAACTGGCCATGCCTGTCTGAACCCCACATAAAAGCTTTACATTTACCACCGATTTGCCAATCCTGTGGTCTTTGCGTGACCCACTGGATGATTTGTTCGTCTTGTTTAACACTCCAGAAGCCATTTTGAATTGCTGAAACCTTAATATCGTTATCAACGGCCTGAACTGAATTTACTATAGCTTCGCTCAAGTCTCTTCTTTTTACCAAACAATCAGCAATTTCTGCTGCCTCAGAAAAAGTCTGCAACCACTGGTAATCGGAAATAACATCAGAATCAGACTTGTTGTTGAAAGGAGTTAGGGGATGACAGATAGCTTTGTCTAGGTCTAAAAGCACTGCTAAGTAGCTCAGACTTTTTAGGTATTTGGAATGCATTAAATGAACACCTGTCAAAACTGACAGTTTTTCTGAGTTATACTGTTCTAATAATATAGTATGGAGTAATGTTATTAACTCTCGGAGAAAAGGTGCTGTTTTTAAACCTCTTATGCCTTTACTCATTAAACTGCAGCGGGCTGTTGCCAGAGATAAATGCTCTTTTAAATCTTCAACCGAATACTCTAATAAATTTATATCTTTTGATCTAGAAAACGCTATAGCAAGTTTATTTTGATCAATCCAAACCAGTCCGTTAAATGTAACTCCACCAGTGCCCGTTTTCGTATACAATAAAGCACCATCATGTAGGGACCACACATTTGCAATTCCGCTTGGTCCCTTTAAGGACCCGCTTGCCAATAATAATCCCGATTCGTGAAAATTTAGACTAGTAACGGCGTTATAACAATGTCCTTGAGAATTCATAATTTGTTGAGGAACGGATTCTTCATCGCCAATTTTGGGCAGCCTCCAAATCGAAACGGTGCCATAGCTAGTACCTATAGCTAAAAGATAAGGAGTATTACTGTCACCGATAACTGGTGACCATGCTACACTTGTAGGTTCATGCTGTTGTATTAAATTATGAATTGTTATAAGTTTATCCTCCTTTTCTTGCCAGATTTTGCAAGTCATATCAACCGAAATGGTGGCCAACAGAAGACCTACAGAGTCCCATTTGACTGAAGAAATCGAGTTTTCGTGAGCTTTTAGTGTTATTATATTACTGTCTGGTTGAATTCGGCCAAGCTTTAGAGTTCCATCAGAGTAACCAATTCCGAATGATTGATCTTGGTAGTACCAGTCAATGTCAACGATAGCTAGAACGAAATAATATTTTAATTTTAAGAAACAAGCCTAATTTTCTATTAAAACAATTAGACAAAGTCGGGCATTTTATTTACAAATCTATAGATTTGTATATATACAGGGTGAGTTTCAGCCCATGGAAACCCTCTAAAATAAGGTTGTTTTCAATCCAATCAAAGCAACTTTTTGTAGCTTATATTTCTCAACAATGGCTACAAAATGGCATAAAAAATATTTTTTTTTGCACCGGTTTCAAAGTTAAATTATTCTTTTTTAATTACACCTCCTGTATATATATATATTTTTGCATTTTTGATCCAGAAAATAATTTTTTTTAAAGGTTTTAATTGTAAGGGCTACAAAATGACGTACTTTTTTTTCATTTTTGCCGAAGTTAAGCGAATCAAGTTCTTTTTAGTAAATAAAAAATAAATTAAATAATTTTTTTTAGATGTTAAATTGTTTTCAGACTTAAAAAATGCAAAAATATATAGGGGGTGTCCTTATACAAAACAAAATTAAGTCAGTTTCCGACAAAACCGGAAGTGCAAAAAAATATTTTGTACGTCATTTTGTAGCCCTTGTTAGGAAATATAAAATTGTTTTGATCGGACTTTTTTTTTAGGGGGTGTCCAGGATTGAAACTCATCCGGTAAATTGTTAACCCACTTTTCAACAACGCCTAATAGTAGTTTGATAAAGAACTTTAGTTCATTTATTTCAATTTTCTTGCCTGATTAATATTAATTATTAAACTCCGCGCCGAATCTGTCTGATTAGATAGATTCGGCAACTCGAGTTGCATCAATTGATACTCATTTGTTTCTTGTTTTACGGTTGACAGAATAAATTTAATACCCAATGTAAGGTTGTCTATCTAATGTTGCAACGTCATTGTACATCAAACATTATTTTGACATTAAAAAAAAATCCAAATAATAAAGAAGAAAATCGAAGAAAGATCAAGAAAAGTGCTAAAAAAAGGAATATACAAATATAATGCAGTGCTCAAAAAAAGTTTCATAGTAAACAATTACAACATTAATGTTGTAGATTTTTTTTCGGAGAGTTAAAATAATACTGATCCATAAAATTTAAAAAATATAATTATAGGTATGACTAGCTCAGGCAATGTAAAATTTTATATTAATAGCACATTATGAATAAAAAAAAATATTTTCTTGTAATTATTTGTAAGACGTACAATGACAGTCAATGTATGCTAAATTTCAATTTATCAAAAGCACAACCTGTAATAAAAATATTACTAAAAGCCATTTTTAGACCAATAACAGCCACACAAAATCGCCTCAAAATACATAGGAATTAAAAAATTCCGGACCTTTTTTTCTTTTTGTGTGGCTGTGTAATAGCTCCCTTGGTTCAATGTTTTACTCGGATAGATTCTGTGCCAAATTTATTATGTTTTGTATGTCTTATAAATAAAAAATTAATCATGTATTTTTATTTACTTACCATGAGATAGGGAAAAGTTCATCAAAATCTCAACATGCTTCTTGTCCTTATGAATTGTCATCATAGAAACAAAGCCATCAATCTTACCCACCAACAAATGGTCCTTAGGATCCGCATCTTCATTCTTATTCTTTGGCCATGCAATGCAAGTAATAAAACTGCTTTGATCCTCGATATACAACGAATCCATAGTTTTTGTAACTTTATTAATCTTCCAAATATTAATAACGTTTTCTATAACACCAGCTAGATAGGATGCATTGGGCGACCATTGCAAATGACCGATTAAAAGACCCTGTAAATCAGCACCACAGTGGTTAGTAGATAAATGAAAAACGGTAGGCGTGGCATAACACGCCCACTTATTGTTTTCTAATATCCATGTTCGTACGGTGCCGTCACATCCAGCGCTTGCTAATAATCGACTCGTTGAGTAGTACGCAAGGCTTGTAATACGATCTTCATGTCCTTCTAAATATAAAACGTTTTGTCTTGGTAGGAAACCTGATAAGTCAGCGAAATTGGTTTGTTCCAAAGTAGGCCCCGATAGCATTTGTATTTTAGTTGCTAGACAATTGAATAACTGCTGCGCCGCCCATTCCTTATTCAAAACATCTACTCTTTTAGATAATATATATGCAGACAAAGCATTCATTAATGTCAAAGGTCCTATATCGTTAGAAGCATTTATAGGACTTACAGTAACCTCTTCTTTAGGTAAATTCATAAGAGAGCAACCTCCATGAGTAGAAAGTATATTAACTAAAGCCTGTGTCACAGCAAACCCGCTTTTAGGTACTACAATCCCGAAGGAACAAGTAATGAGATCTTTAACACACATTTGTACAACTAGATTAGAGCTCTTTAACTCGTTTTGAGCCAAGGCTGCTATGCTTATACTTAAATAATTCAGGCAAGAATTCGCGGCTGGAGATAAGTTAGATCCTAAATGAGTTAAATCTTTAGGAATTTGGAAATTGGGGAAGTCTTGGCTATTGTGTATGTTTTTAATTTCAGCACGTTTCATTGCTGTCAGTCGCATAAGTCGTACTACCTTAATTATATCAGATAATCCTATAATTTCTAAATAACTTACTAGAGGGATATAGTTTGTACTCATAGATAGCACAGACAAAATATTTAAAATGATTGATCTAGAAACTAGAATGTGAACATTGTTTGTTAAATGTTTTAGGGCTAGGACTCGGTCGATAGATGACGTTAGTAATGTGGCTTGTATGCCTACAAAGCGCATATGGACTTCGTTATGTTGTTCGGAATCGTTTGAAAT
Source organism: Brachypterus glaber (assembly GCA_958510825.1). Classification (NCBI taxonomy): domain Eukaryota; kingdom Metazoa; phylum Arthropoda; class Insecta; order Coleoptera; family Kateretidae; genus Brachypterus; species Brachypterus glaber. Next base: position 35,879,038 of record OY294048.1, read on the forward strand.
TTTGGGTACTGCGTTTTGACCCAGTGGGTCTGTTTTGTCAAATTTGATTGCTTCGACTTTAAATTCTTTCTCTGATATTCCTAGGTATGATTTTAGTTCGGTTCCGTCACATTCTGGTAATGGTTTCATTAGTTTCACGTCAGCTTCTGTCATATCTAAAAAAAAAATAAAAATTACCATCCAACAGTGTTTAGAGTCGGCTATTTTTTTTCTAAAGAATTAGGCCATAGCAGCGAAAACGACGTTAAATAGTATAAAACAAACAAGAATAATTTTGAGGAACAGTAGTAAAAAATAGCGTCTCTAAATTAATTTGGACAAGTTAAATATTCAAAATTACTTTTATTGAGGGAGAGGAAAATGCCACCTCGAGTTTTTATATTGAATTAAATAATAAACCCCTTTCAATCTAGTACACTGCGGTGTATCCCTACAAAGTTTGGAGGATATACTAAAATTATAACAAGTGACTTGCACATCCGACAAACAAATGAAATAAAAAATTTACCATTATTTAGATGAAATTCAAGCACATAGGTATAATTTTGAATAAAATAGTATACAAGGCTTGGCGGAACATTTAATTTTTTCCTTCGGAAATTAGCAGTAAAAATGTTACGTAACACTTAAAAAATTAGAAACTTATAAAATGTTTATTGGATCACGTTTTTAACAATGATCTAGGCTTAAAGAGACGGATTCCTTGCAAATTTTATTGCACACGGCGTGGTTAACAGTTTACTAAATCCTCTAAACAAAAACAATTAGAGATGGAAAACCATAGCTAATAACCGGTCTTCGGTTAACCGGTTTCGGAAATTACATCAGACCCGTTTTGGGTTAAAACAAGGAAGCAATAACCGGTTAAAAACCGGTTTAAACCATAAAGCAAATAAGTAAATAAGTGGGAACTTAAAATGGTTTTAATGGATAATTAAAATTTGTCAATTTTGATGGTTATGTCAAATATTTATTTTACTTAGTCAAATTGACTCCTAAAAATGTTTTAACTTCATAAAAACTTAATTTATACCACTGAAAAAAATAAAAATTGGAAACAGGTTTCTTTTTAGGTCCCACTTTTTTCCCATATGTGTAAATTTAATCTTTACTCACCGTCCTCGTCATAGATAATATCTGGAGCGATGTCCTGCAACGGATTTCCTCTACGATTCTTAAAATATTTATTATTACACTTATAACAAAGGATATATAATCCAGATGAGCGATATCCACACATCCCAGGTCCCCAAATGGTACCGCATCCCGGATGGTAGGACACCATGTGTGCATCCAAATAGGGACAGAGTCTTTCGCAATAAGGACACACTGCACTTGGATTTTCAATCTAAAAATATATTATTTAAAACTAAAACAATTCAACTTAATGTAATGGGAGGTTTAGCTCAGTGGTCAATGGCATCGATATAGCCTGACACTGATCTAATGATCGTGAGTTCAAACCTCACTGGCGCCGATTGCCTTTTTCAGTTAATTAATAATTGAAATTTGGCGAAGGCGTACTCCCTAGATATATTGGTTCGAAAGTCAATTAAAGCCGGTGGTTCCCTCTACTACTAGCCCACACAAGTCCTGGACTTAGGGGATGCTTAATTAAGTAGAATAGTACGAGGTTAAAAACAAACATAAATGGTGGCTACAGGTTTTTCAAATTAAGATTCCCTGATATTTCATCATCAGTAGTTTGTTTGGGTCTTTAAGAGACAGGCGCAGCCTATGGCTCATTTATCTAAAATATAATTAATTTGAATGGATAGTTGGGGCAGTGAGTCTTTGCTCACTGATGCGAGTTGCATCTGTCATAATTTGGAGGGAAAAAGGGGCAACGGCGCGCGGTGTTCCCAAGCGGTCACCCATCCAAGTACTAACCGCGCCTGACTTTGCTTGGACGAGAACTCAAATTCAAATTTAACAAGTCTTTATTATCTGATATTTCCCATCACCCAAGAAAGTTTTTACAAACAAATATGCGAAAAAAGTTTTAAAATGCTGTTTTGTTTTTGGTATTACTTTTTCTATAAACATGATTGGTCAGTGCGTAATGGACTTTCTTTGAAGATAGGCAAATGCAGCTTTATCAGTTTCTTTAGAGAGCGCAATAGGATTCCATCTCCTTACAGTCTGGGTAGCATGCCTCTAAGATATTCCAAAACGATCAAGTATCTAGGCGTTACGCTAGTTAAAAATTTTACTTTTTCTAAGCATATCGAAATCATTACTGCTAAGGTTAATAGATTACTTGGGTTTGTTTTAAGGAATTGCTGAGATTTGTCGGCTATCACTGTATATAGGTCCATTGTGCATTCTAACCTGGAATATGCCACTGTTATTTGGTCTCCACACTATGATGTCTATATTCAAATAATAGAAAGAATTCAGAATTTTTTTTTAAGGTATTGTGCTTTCAAATTAAATATAGTAAAGCCTGCACATCAATATGATGATATTAGAGATTTTACTTATGTCTCTGGGATCTCGCAGAGTTTTGTTGAATGTTTCATGTTTGTTTGTTTAACCTCGTACTATTCTACTTAATTAAGCATCCCCTAAGTTCAGGACTTGTATGGGCTAGTAGTTCAAATTCAAATTCATTTATTTCATTCTTGGAACAACAGTTATAGAACAAGTCAATTTAAAAATCTACCTACGTTAGGTACATAAAGTATAACAATTAACATAATAAATTAGATAAAAACATGATTAATAGTAAACATACATTTCAGACAGGCTACTTTCCCCAGATGGTGTCGCCCATTTGAAGTCATTAATGTTATAGTAGCATTTTTCAATAAGATATTGAGCAATATTTTTCCTAAATACGCGCAGGTTATTTACTTTTTTTATTTCTATGGGAAGCATATTAAAAAGTTTGGCTCCTCTGATAAAGGGAGATTTTTCATATGTGAGTTGAAGCCTACGGGAAGGTATATGAATATTGTTTCCAACCCTTGTGTGGTGATTATGAAGTAAGTTGTTGCTGTCATAATCAGACTTGTACCTGTATACATAAGTGAGAAGCTCCAATATTAATACACAGGGTAGTGTTAATATTTTATATGTTTGGAAAAGTTCGGTACATGGGAAATTATACTTCACCCCTGCCATACTGCGGATAATGCGTTTTTGAATAAGAAATACATCTTCAAAATTAGATGACAGACCCCATAAGAGTATGCCATATGACAATCTAGACTGAAGTAGAGGAAACCACCAGCTTATAACGACTTTCGAACCAGTTGAATGTTTAACTTATTCAAAGAGTGGTTGCTGGTCTACATACATAATAAAAAAAGTATTTTTTTTGCAAACGAAAGACCCCTACGCATAAAATTTATGTTGATAGCTTCATTAATAACAAGAAAAATCGAGTGATTTGTCTTAGGTGAATTACGTTGTATAACTTATTTAAAATTCAACCAAATCTGACACTTTTCCATAGAAGCGAGCTTTTTCACAGTCAGATTCCTATTCAGCGCCCAAAAATACGCAAGAATAGTATATTCTATAACTAGTATGGAATAGACAATATTCCGCGCGAGCGGAAAGATTGTCACACGAGCCGGCAGGCGAGTATGACGGTACTGCGAGCGCGGAATGACTATTTCATACGTGTTGTACTATACTTTTTCTTCGACTGCAAATATGAAACACTGTATGGCTTTAAACTGCAGACAAGGTTAAAAACAATGTTTTTTGTGATTCGATATTGTAAATGCAACAAAACACATATTTTTAAATAAAGCAATTAATGTTATTTAATAATTTTATCAAATAAGTACTTAAAAGATTTGTATTTAATTTTAGCACATATTTACAAATTATAATGCAAAAATTGAAGGTTATGTCAGATTGTTGTGACAGATATCTGGTTTAAATATTTAACAATAGATGGAGCACTTTTAATTTTTTGAACAAAATTGATAAAAAGCTGGTCAAATATTAAGAAAAACTAATAAACTTTATGTAATTTTAACGCAAAACTTTAAATTGCATTAAATTATTCAATATTTCATGGTAAAATATATATATTTTTGCTAATTTTGCTACAGTTTTCTTTACTTTTATAAACAAGAGATGACTACATGTGCTCATTCTAACACTTGATACTGAATATTTATACCGTATCTAGAGCTAGAATGGATTCATTCTGTGTTTAAAAAGTTTGTGTATTTGCTTACATTAAAGCAGTCGTAGAAAAAAATATAGTCTGCATTTGAGTAATTTACTTTTTTTTATGGACCGATTCTATTTACTTACATTGACATATTCAGTTAAGTTCAGACTTGACATATTTTCGGTCATAGATTCATCAGATCCCGAAGAGGCTAGTAAAGGATGCGCTTCCCCTCTAACATGCTGCCTTTCTCTCAGTCTTTCATGTAATGCCCTATCCACCATTAAATTATGCAGGTCAACACAACGTCTTCTTGGACCTGATGGTGTTCTATGAACCCAATCTATTGTTGAATTTTCCATTGACCCATCTATTTCTAGCTCTCCGGCCTAAAATTAGCATTATTAGCCCATACAATGTTTTTGCCTTAGCTAAACTTGCGGTGGACTGGCATGGTCTACCGGTAGGTATACAGGGTGTTCCGCGAGGAAAGGGAAGCCGACTCGGTCGATATATAGTAAAGTATACACTTCAGAGAAAAACTTTAAAGAGAAAAATTGTATGGTTTTAAAAAAGGCACAGTCTAAAAATATTTTGAAATATACAGGATGGTCCTCCTAGGGTGGGTAACACCTGACTTAATTTTTTTAAATGGAATGGTATATTTTTTAGTATCTTACTTGTCATAAAAATACCGTTATTTTAATATCATATTATATTTATTTATTTATTTTAGCATTTTATACAGAGTCATGGAGAGCCCCAAATATGGGTCTATTGTTTATAGTTTTTGAGATATAATTTTTTTTTTGAGAAGAAATGCATTTTTAGTGATGAGATAAAACCCAATTTCTTTATTTTTTTTTCAAAAATTAATAAAATTGTGCAAGCTTATCTTAAAAGGAAGTATCTAATTACTATATGTATAAAAAATAAAAATTTTATACAGGGCGTTCAAAATTAATATTTAAACTTTTGGATTTTCAAACATAAAAAACTCAATTTCTTTAAATGGAATGCTATATTTTTTATTTGCTCATTAAATGTAGAATAAAATTCTACATTTAATAAGATAGCATTCCATTAAAAAAAAATCAATTTTTTTAAATGGAATGCTATATTTTTCATTTACTCATAAAATGTAGAATTTAAACGCTTTTTCCACAAAAAGACTAAAAATGGCGGTGCAGGCGAAATTTTTTTTCATGTTTTTTTTTTTTACTTCTGTCGATTTCCGGCCGGTCAATTTAAATTTAAAAAAAGTCCAATAAAAAAGAACGTAAAAAAGCTATCGCAGGCGATTTTTTTTAGAAATTTTATAGCCTATTTTTATTTTAGAAGTGTTACTATTTAAAGTTAAAATGTAAGAAAAGTCTAGCGCCGCAGGCGAAAATTTTTACGAATCTGAAGCTGTATGGTCCACTTGGAAAAGAGCCTGCATATTGGCTTCGCTTTGTGCCCTTATCGATCTGGGGAAGTAAAAAGCTTTAGCGCCGCAAGCGATTTTTTTTTAGAAGTTTTATAGTCTATTTTAATTTTAAAGGTGTGACTATTTAAAGGTTAAATGCACGAAAACTGTAGAGCCGCGGGCGAAAATTTTTACGAATTTGAAGCTGTATTTGGAAAAGAGCCTGCATATTTGCTTTGCTTTGTGCCCTTATCGTTCTGGGAAAGTAAAAAAGCTATAGCGCCGCAGGCGATTTTTTTTAGAAATTTAAGTCTATTTTAATTTGAAAAATGTTACTATTTAAAGTTTAAATGCAAGAAAACTCTAGCCCTGCAGGCGAAAATTTTTACGAATTTGAAGGTGTATGGTCCACTTGGAAAAGAACCTGCATATTTGCTTCACTTTGTGCCCTTATCGTTCTGGGGAAGTAAAAAAGCACTGTGGGGCGTAGCTCCCTTACGAGTCGTTTTTGGACATATGTTTATGGGAACTTTTTTTCTTATTTTGACCTCCAGAACACATCCTTTAAATATTTTCCTTACCTCACAAAACACCCTGTTTGTATACCGGGCAAAGGGTCTACAAAACAGGGCCGCCTATGTGTTAAACATACCCAGAAAAAAGCGTATTAAGTAATAGTTATTTTCTCACTACCAACTGGGTAAGTTGAGATTACTTAATTAATTAAGTATTCTGGCTAATGCGCTTTTCAGTTTTTTTCGATCAGCTCGTTTTTTTTTTAATTATTGAAATTAATCATATATATTTTCTGTTTTGTACTTTAATGAAAACTTACGTTGTGGGGTATCATATTTTTCAGTTTTTTATGTAGATTACGAGAATCAATGATGGACATTCGAATTCGGCGTCTGGTGGTCGGGGGAGGGGGAAATATAAAATTATATAAAAATTAACATATTTTTGTGTGTTTGTCTCAAGTTTTAGTGAAAACTTATGTCGTAGAGTATTATTTTTTTGGTTTTTATTTTTAGGATACAAAAGTCAATGATTACCATTCAGTCTCGGCGTCTGGTGGGCAGGGGAGGGGGAAATGCAAAATTAATTAAAAATTAACATATTTTTTCTAGTGGGAACTTAATGAAAACTTATGTTGTGGGGTATCATTTTTTGCAGTTTTTTTTTGTGTAGATTATGAAAATCAATAATGACCATTTAAAGTCGGCGTCTGGTGGGCGTGGGATGGTGAAATGCAAAATGAATTAAAAATTAACATATTTTTTATGGTGGGAATTTTAATGAAAAACTTTTAAGTACCGACCAGAAAAAATATGTTAATATTTAATTAATTTCACCTTTCCCCCTTCACCGCCCACCAGACGCGGAGTTCGAATGGCCACCATCGATTTTCGTAATCTACACAAAAAACTAAAAAGAATGATACCACTCACCATAAGTCTTCATCAAGTAGCACACAAGTCAGTTAGAAAAAGCACTAATATTATTCTTAATTTTGCCTCTTAATTGATATTTTGTTATATTAGATTATTTCGGCTTGCTGTAATACTTACATGTTGCCTGATCATATGTTGAACCCTTTCCTGAGTGGTCCTAAATACCTGATCTCCACTATCTCTACTAGCGCTACTACTGCTCTCTTCTTCCTCAGATTCCATAATTGGCGGGTGTTCAATCATCCACGTAGCTAAAACATTAACGCTGTGTGCGTTTATCTCCCCCGAACTTCTCGTTTCCGCTAAGGCTTTCAAAATATCGGGTAAAGTAAAACCCATATCTAATAGAGGAGCTGCAATAGCAGGCGGTGGAGGCGAAACAGGCCTGCGTCGAATACACCAAACCTCGGAGTCAGAAGTAGTAAACAGCCTCGTAGGACTCGGTGTCCAGGAGTTATAGGACGGCGGTAAATGAGGATACATAGAATCAAATCTAGCTTGAACGGTCAAACTGGATGGTGGTCTGAACACTGTAGACGTTGGTTTGACCAATTTTGTAGGACTACATCCGAAGTTTTTCGTACTACCAACTTCACTAAACGAAACTGAACTACTACTACTCGGCTGTGAAATATCGTATCCAGACGTGCTTTCAGTTATATTTCTATGAGTCATATCTTCGTACGATCTGGATTTACAATAACTCATGTGGAGGACGTTTTGAACCCTCTCCATTTCGGCTACTGTAATAATATTAGTTAGTTTACACTGTTCTATACTTTTATCGACCAAAGCGTTCATAAGTTTTTTGATTTCTTCCGTTTCTGCTGGCTTTGAGTTTCCGTTGATTAAAAAGAGACCAGTAAAGGTTGTTGAAGTTATAAAAACACCCAAAACTTTTAAGGCAGCGAACTGTATGAACGCTAAATGTAAACAACGTTCTTCTAGATCTAAAAGTTTACGTTCTAATATCTTTGCTTTGAGATTGTCTGATTTTTCTTTAACTGGAGACTCTGAGTTAGATTTAAAGCCATCTTCATTGGTTGCTGCCTCCATTTTGCTTAAATTCTTTACAGCACCCATTATATCAGCAACCATGTCGTTGGTTAATGTTTCCATAGTTCTAGGTGGAGCATTACCTATAGGTGCTGCCTCTCTAAAAAGTTCTCTAGAACAAACTAACTCAGAAGCAAGTTCGTTCATGTCTTTATTATTCCAAGAACTAGTTCTTGTTCTTGATTGTTCTTTGTCTTTGCTGGGTCTTATCAGATTTTCTTCTTCTTTTGTCAAGCTATAGAAAGGGAAGACAATTTCATTTGTAATTCCACTGATCCTTGCAATTTGAAGCAACATTGTGGAGGAAAGACCTAAATTAAATATAATTAGATATATGACACCCCACGTTTTTAAATAGCTTTACAGAAAAAAAATGCGGCTCTGTTCTTGTTAAAATCTGTTTATTTAATCTTTGCGTTAATTTAAGACCAAATTAAAAAAATCCAAGTTTTTTTTAAATTAAAATTATGCAGTATGTCCCCGGATGGAGTTACAAAGAGGATTTATTTTCTATTTTAATATCCCAAATTTTCACTATTGATAACTTTCCATGCTTGTTTTTAAATTCCCAAAACACCAAGAACTTTTTGTATAACTCTTACGGTTCATGAGATAATGTTTTTTTTTTCTTCAACATGGCGACTCTAAAATGAACCAACTTCTAGGCCTCTAAAAAGTAAAAATTCAAAAATAAGTCGGTGCCAATTTCACCGCAAACAATTTATCAACAAAAACAATTTTTAGTATTTAATTTAGGGAATGGTGAAATTGGCAGCTACTCATTTTTTATTTTTTACTTTATAGAGACGTAGAAGTCGGTTAATTTTTTTTTTGTTAAAAGTTTTTATTTTTTACTTTTTTTTTAATTTTGTTTTAAATTAACGATGTGACAGATTTTGAGGAGAACCGAGCCTAGCAATTTTTTTCTAGCTAAAACTGTTTAAAAACACAGGGTGGTAAATATGATTAAATCCGATTTCAAAATGTACCAGATATAATCTTTAATGATAGAATTTTATTACAAAATAATTCACATTTTCTTTTTATTTAGTTTTTCCATAATACAATTTACCATATTTTCCAAAATATAATTATTACCTGTAAATTTGCTAGTATTAAATGGTACAGGTTCAAAGTATTCTAAATTAGCTAATGGTACATCAGATACACCACCATCTGCCTCCCATTGAACGTTTACAGTTGTAATGCCACGTTTAAGAACTCCCAATACTATGGCCTTCTTTCCTGTATTTTTATGTCTGCAATATCCGCCCATTCTAAGCCCCCTATCCAAGCCTAAAGAAAAAATATTTGTAATATCTTCGATATCCATGTATTCAGTGGCGCACCCAGGACTTTTATAGAGGGGGGGCTGAGCCAGGGACGGCCACAGTATTTTTTATGGTGTATTTATGGCCTATTTAGCTTTTTAACGGTAAAGGGCGCAGGGTGTAGCCAGACTTTTTTGCAATTTTGGTAAGCAAGTTTAGCGCCGCAGTCAATTTTGATTAGAATTTTCAAGGTCACGCACTTTCACGTCAACATTTGAAAAACAATTTATTAAAAAAACTTCTAATAGACAGAGGAACTAAGAAAATCCTAAATTTTCGCACATCAGAACTTGCAAACATGTAAATAAATTTATAAAATATATTATCATAATTAAAATTGTAATTACAATATTAATATCACATTATTGCTTAACAAGTTTAGCGAAGCAAGCATTTTTTTTACAGTTCACAATCTTACAGGATAAGCAATTTCCCAGAGTTCAAAAAGCAAACTATTTTATAAAATTGCAAATGAGTAGAGAAAACCTCTTAAATTATACTTAACATACTTTTCCAAAAAGCATACATAAGAAATATGAAAAAAATGTGAAATAAAATTGGACAAAACACGTGTTGACTGAACTGAGAGGACAAAGCATGTTTTGAAATAAACAACTTGGACAAGCTCAGTTTGAACGAAATTAGTTTATTAAGGGATCATTCTGGTTTATAATTTTCAAAAAATCTATCGTTTTCTTTTACATTTTTCGAAAGTATATGTAGACTTTTTCATAATTTTTTATATAAAAAAAAATAAAACGCGTTTTTCTTAATAGCATATGTAGACTTTTTGATAAATTTTTATTAAAAAAAAACTTTAAACGCGTTTTTCTCAAAACAAAGTTTTTTCGGTCGGAGGTCGTGATTTCTCCGAAACCACTGGACCGATACTTATGAAAATGTAACCACATATTCTACACATGAATAGCTTCAGTGTATTCTATAACCGTATTAAAATTAAAGGTGACAATTACGTTAAAAATGTTTAAGCTTAAATGAAATCAAACACGCAGTCAAATGACCGAAAATCAGTAATCCCATTGGCCAGGTGGACAAAGCATGGTTTGATCTGAAACTAAGAGTTGGACAAAACACACTCTGATTGAAACCCTAGTTTTTAACAATTATTTTAAATAGGAAAAAGCTTGTTTTAATTGAAAAGTGAGGTTGGTTCCTGTGCAAATGACATAGAGTGATAAGAATCTATCAATAACTCGTTTCGCAAAAAAGTGGACAAAGCACTGTTTGCATGTTAACTCCTTATTTACCTGCAATTGTTATTAATGCTGGCCATACTTTCGTACACAATTCAATAGCATTTAAACGAGTTTCGTCTTCGGTTTCTTCCGCATGAGAACACTGAGCCGCAGCCGCCTCATCACTTTCCCGTATTTCAGGAAAATATGTGTCAATCTGATTAATTCTTGCAACAAGCTCGTCATTAACATTTTTGTTCCACGTATTCGAGTTGTGCAGTTTTCTTATTAAAGTTATATACCCTTCCATAATAACTGAAGTTAAAGGTGCCAAATTTGGTTCTCCCGGCAACAAGTCCCTTTGGGAGCTGTGAACCTGTAAAAATGAAAAATTAAGTACTTTTTATTAAACTATTTAACTATCAGTTAAATTATTAAAAAATATGGCAACTCTAAATCATTTAAAATGCTTACACAGACCACCTGTGGTTTGTGGTAATAGTTTCAAATATAACAAAAATGAAAAAGTGACATCAAACAAATAAAAATTAGGAAAAAGTCAACGCTCAATCTGAATTAGAAGCAATGTCAAATGTAATCTATAATATAAAAGGGAAAACATCTGGGTATGTATGTTAAGAATGTAACTATGGTTGATCGGATTTGAAGACCCACTTCCAGAATGGATTTATGTATGGTTGTCCGGGTTGGAAGACCCACTTCCAGAATAGCTAAAAACTTGAAATCTGGAGTGGAGTATCCCCCACGACCCCAGGAAATATACCGAAACTTGACCTCCGACCCCCTAACCTAAATTATTTACTTCTAAAATAGAAACTTGAAATTTGGTAAGTGCATGGAGTAACCCCCCACGACCCCAGGAAAAATTCGAAACTTGATCGATCCCTCTATCCAATTGGGTAAAAATTATTAAACACTTCTAGAATAAATGGAAACTTGAAATTTGATATGTGCATGAAGTATGCCCCGAAAACCCCAGAAAAAAATCGAAACTTGACCTACGACTCCTCTAACCCTAGGTTAGACACTAGATCTAGAACTAAAGTTTACAGATTTAGTGTCCTTAACCCTAGAGCCGTTCAATTAAAGAAAAAAAATTAAACACTCAGCTAGAACAGCTAGAAACTTGAAACTCAATATGTACATGAAATATTCCCCCAAGTAGGGTCACTTCATCTGGGTTTACTTTGTTCTTATGTACTTGGTCTGTTTTTGCTCTGGTTTTCGTCCAAAAAAGTAAGACTAAGATAAAGTGGTCCTACCCCCAAGACCCCAGTAAAAATCAGAAACTTGACTTCCGACCTCTATAACCTCCACATTGTGGTCCACAATTGTGGAAAAATTATTAAACAGACTTATGAATAGCCGCAAAAATCTAAAAATAGAGGAAAAAAAACTAAAAGTTGAAAAAAAATTAACCTCCTTAATTGTGGGAAAATTTTTTCAACAAGGTTAGTAACTAATTTTAGTTTTTAAATAATCCGTGCGAAAAACGGGCTTCACGGCTAGTCAACTCATAAACTAATGTATGTATAAGAATAATAAAAAAGATTAATCAAGATATATTCTCATAATGTAAACTAAATAATTACCTTCATGTCAGTAATTTTGACTTTCTCCCCCGGATTTGTACTATAAAACATAACACACGGATACAGTTCAGTTGCATCCAAATTCTCAAACGCCACTCTAGGCTCCTCCCCATTCTTTCCGAAGCACAACGTCTTCGCGTCCATATCTAATATCACAGTAATATAATCACCTTGCGTGTAACTCTGAAAGCTCATATCCCTCTCTCCATTGTGATACAAACTTCCGCTGTAAGCTCTGTACAGCCACATATCACTTGTTGATCTGTGGCTGAAGTCTTTTACTGGGTACTTGGAAACACCTAAAGATTAAATATTGTAAGTCCATTATTTCGTTAGCGTTCACGCTTAATTTGGTCTTCCGAGTCCAATATTTTGCAGTTAAAATTTTAACTTTTCTATGGCCCAAATACACACATCGCCAAAATTCTTTGCCCCCAATTAATTTCAAATGGAAACAAAAATTTTTACTAACAAATATGTGGTTCAATTCTACATTTTATTAAAATAATAAAATTAACATATAAGGTTATTTTCTTGGAATGAGTTCAGGGCCAGGAATTGAATTTAAAATATTACATAAATTAATTTTTATTGAAAAAGTCGTCACAAAATGCGAGAAACAAAGATTACAATAAACAGTGTATCCTTCTCTGTTCTTAAGCAAAACATTTACGCCCAAAACATTATTCAACCAATCGTTCTTCCATTGCAAAATGAAATTGGAGATAACTTCATTTTTATGGACGATAATGCCACTTCCCACCGCGCAAGAAGGGTTAGCAATTTGCTACAGCAGGGGAATGTTCAAAGAATGAACCGGCCAGCAAACTCACCTGACATAAATTCTTGTGAGAACGTGTGGGATATGCCCAAAAGGGCCATTTTAAATAGAGATTACCCCCCGTTCACCCTTCAGGAGTTAATTATTGCTGCTCAAGAAGATTGGAACAACATATCGCAGGAAGCCAATATGTTTGGACTTAATTCCTATCATAGAATTTTAATTAGTCAATTTAAATTTATTTTGTTATAATTAAGGAAGTCCGTTAACAGGACAATCAGTATTGAAGAAATCACGGCGCTTAAAGCAAGTACCAATAAGGCATTCGTGAAAACGGCCCTACGGTATGGAATGTAAAAGTGCAGTAAAGCATTCTAAAAATTATACCGGGTGTCCCAACTCTATTTACCCAGCGATTTTCTCGTAAACTAAAAGAGATAATCAAGTTCTGAGAAAACCATCTTAAATAAGACAACTTAAACTATCTTGCATATATTTGATACTTTCAGCTCTTGAAATGTGGGCAGGGGGGCTTAGAGGGACATTTGTTTAAATAGAAAGGGGGGTCCAGATAGAAATAATTTTTAGCCGCTTATTAGGGTCACATTATTTTTCATGAAGTACTGTACTGTTCATTTAAACTATATGTGGTTAAAATTTCAAGATGGTCGTTTCATTGGTTTGTCTGGAATTAATTAAAATGCAGGAACGCGCAGCGTAGATTAGATCAGTGGTGAGACCTCGTTACTTTTGACCAAATCTACGATGCGCGCTCCTACATTTTACTTTATTCCAGACGAACCACTAGAATGACCATCTTAAAATTTGCACCACATCTAAAAAACAGAACAGCAAAAACCCATTTTTTTTTTCATAAAAATTAAAGTGGCATTTTTGGTGTAATATATGTTTTAGCAATTGTTTAAAAAAGCAATTTGTTAGCTTAAAAATGCAAGCCGAACGAAATTTCTAATTTTTATAGTTTTCTAAATATTGTCATTTAAGTAGATCACTGACGGGTGTTTTTGGCGATATTTTTAAATCTTCAAAACCAGATATCTCCAAGACTAGAACCGATAAAGGTTTAAAATTTATTCGGGAATCATACAGAGGCAAAATATTACTTAAAAATAAAGAATTGAGGGAAATGGCCGAGTTGGTCTGTCTTGGAATTTCCCAGACGTGTTAATGTTTTGCTTGAGAACAGAGATGGACATACTGGTTAATGTCATCTTTGTTTCTCACATTTTGTGACAACTTTAAATTTTTTTTTAATAAAAATTGTTACAATTTTTTAAATTTAATTCCTGGCCGTGAACTCGTGTCATGAAAATATCCTTACAAGTGATTTGAATAAACCCACATATTTCTTAGAATAATTTTTGTTTATGTTTCAAATTTTGGCGTTGTGTGTATATTCTACAGGTAGAAAAAATTAAATAGGTGTTTTTTTTTTAGTCCAAAGACTTTTTTTAATTCAAGCTAAGAAAAAATTTGAAGCCTGGTACTTCTCTACAAAAAAAAGTAGGGCTATTTAACCTTAACGTAACAGGGCAATAAATCATGAACTTTATAAAATAGCTGCTGAAAAAACAAGGTTTTCCAGGTAATTTTAGAAGTAATAATTAAAAAAAATGATTAAAATGTAATTATAGAACTATTTTTCAATAAAGATAAAAACATGTTACTTCTTTTCTAGTTTTTTTTTTTAAACTAGTCAAAGTGTGGACAGCCTTACATTAAAATACAATTAAAAATATTTTAGAGTTTGGCACCAAAAAATGTATTAAAACGGTAGGCATAATAAATATACATTTGACATAATTAAATCCAATTGGCAGGATTGGTGTAGTGGACTACCGCGTCGTACTTGACGAGTTTACTACCCAAAATAGCGTGAGTTCGATTCTCACCGGCGCCGATTTACCTTTTTCAGTTAATTAATAATTGAAATTTGGTGAAGGCGTAAGTGAAGCGGACACTCCCTATAAATTGGTTCGAAAGTTAATTAAAGCCGGTGGTTCCCTCTATTACTAGCCCACACACGTCCTGGACTTAGGGGATGCTTAATTAAGTAGAATAGTACGAGGTTAAACAAAAATGTAATGTAATATTGACTAAAGGCAACAAAGGGCCATAGAGGGTTAAAACACCAATACAATACTAACCTATGCATGTTCCTTCATTTCCCCGGTTTTCCTTCACAATCAAAATTTTCCACTGATAACAACCAGTCCTGATTGGCTGCAAACCTAATCCATATCCTCGCCCTCCAGTCCCATGTATCAACGTCAAATTTCCTTCTATTATACAATTATAACATTTTTCCATATCGAATCCCATATCGTGTACGGGAAGATTACCCTCAGACTCTTTAGCAAAATCTAAAGTAATATTTGAATCGAAATCCCTTTGTTCCTGAAACGTTTTTGGAACGTTCCAAGCTTCAGAACCCATGTAGACAAATAGTTTATCAATAATATATGTTCGTAAACATAAGTCAATAGCATCCCTTTTCAAATTCTGAAGGACCAGTTGAAGCAGTTGTAGAGTTAACAACTTTGGCCTTAAAACTCTTAGCTGTTTTGTATATGAATAATTCTTTTTCGAAGTGTCTAATATAGACAAAAAATTATATATCCATTGTTTAGAAGCAAGTAATTTTTGAATTGCTTTACTAGAGGATATAATCCGTAAAAATATAAGAAAATCTCCTAATTGTTGTTCTATATTTAAATCCATACAACTGCATAAACTATATTCTTCAAATATATCAATAGTTTGTAAAAACTGATTGTGTAAAATTTTAACAACACTTTCCAAGGAAGAAGGTTCTATTTGTTTCGAGTGTATACAACAAGACGTTGCTAGTATATAAATTAACCTCATGGAAGCAATACTCAGCATATCTCCCAGATTTAAATTTTTACTTAAAAGACCTGAAAATGATGTTGTGAAATTGGTCAACTTCGTTAAAAGAGAAACTAAATCATTTTTTACGACCAACGATAAATCGTCAGCCTCATACTGATTGCTTAGCGAAAACACTGTAATAAGCAACAGTTGCTTGTTATCGTTGCTGTTGAAAATATTTTCTTTTAAAGATTTAGTAAGGAATTCGTAGACAGAGTGTACAACTTTTCTTATCTTATCCTGCATTTTATTTGAAGCTGATTGTATTCCTTCTAGATAATGATGCAGCTGCATGCACGAATCTTCGGTTTTTATATTGCAAAAACCGAAGCAACCAGCCAATATCTGTTGCTGAATGCAATTTAAGACCGATGGGGATGGTTCTTTGGAAACTAGAAGGTATAATAGTTGCACCAAGCTAGAGTATCGGTTTTGAGCTCGTTTTTGTTGAGCTATTAATGATTGGTGGATGAAAGTCAGTTCCGTGAACCATCCCATTCGTACGTCGCCATTCGACAGAGGGAGCTTTTCGGTTGATTCGTTGAGAACGAAGTAGATACAATGATTGCAAATTCTGCGGAGGTTTGAGAAAGCTGCAGATTCCTTCGATTGCTTGTAGAAGTTCACGTAACCTTTGTCATCGGTTTCCTCGTCAGAGTTGCTGGTATCACCAGGTAGGATTTCAATGTCTAAAGCTAAGAAAAAATATTAGATGTTTTTTTATTTTATTGTTACTTTGTGTACTTACGCATACGGTTATTCAGAAATAGGTTCGAGAAATTTAAGAGTTGAGTCTACGTTAAAAAATATAAAAAAAATCCTATAAAGTTTGGTCCGGAAATGAGCCCTAAGGGAGCTCCGACCCTCCTAACAGTACATCTAAAAAGTAGTTTTTATTTAATATTTCTGGAACTCTATAAAACACAGTATCGAATTTTTTTACATGCCTTAACATTGATAAAGGTCATCATTTCATGTAATTTTTATTTAGTAATTGTAACCACCATTTTAATTTTAATATAGAAGATATAGAAATTTTAGAGAGGGTTAGTAATAATAAAAAAAAGAAGTTTTCTTGAAATGGTGCATATAAAAAAGAATCCGAACTCCATTAACTAAAAAACTGACACCTGCAATTTAAGTAGTATTTACTTTAACTTAAAAATATTAAATGATATATGTTCTATTTGTGGATTTAAATAATCTTACAAAAATATTTAATTAACATATAATTATTTTAAACACTGGAACAGCACTATCCAAATTTATAGATACATATTTTATTTTAAAATTTCAGTAATTAATTGTTCTACAGTGAGTATTCTCCTGTTGAAAAATGTCCAGTATATTTTGTTTTTTGATGTAATGTTTTTGTTTAATTTGTTTGTTTTAATGCATATTTAATAATTTAGGTAAGTTTTTAATTTATTAATTTCTTTTATTTTTTTTATATACATTTTTTTTCATAAAATCAGTTTGTCCAAGTTATGTCCAAAAAGTTTTATAATTTTTATGTATTTTTAGCCCTGCAGAAGCCTAAATATTAGATGAAACGTTGGCATGATTATGTAATGCAATAAAGTTTTTATTTGCTTCATTTCCGAGTGTTTATCACCGTAACACCGTAGAACCAACCGTTTTCGAGAAAATTGCAATTAAAGAGGCAATTCACGTTCTAGGTATCAAAAATAGGAACTAAAAAATACACAAATTTTTAATATTGCAGGGTGACTCTACATTAAAAACCGTAAAAAAAACTCGGATGCATCTAGGTTCGAAAATCAGTACTATGACCTCTTAAAGAGTAACACTTTTTAAGGAACAGTAGCTACCTTAAAAGCGATTTGTGGATATTTGTGTAGGGAAGTTTTTTTCGTAGTTTTTAATGTAGTATCTCTCTTGATGCCCAGAAAGTGAAATTGCCTCTTTAATTTCATTCTTCTCAAAAACGGTTGGCCCTACAGTGTTACATAAACAGTACCTTTTTTTTATGTATTTTTAATTAAAGATTCATATTTTATTGAGAAAATGTCAAAAAATTTACGCAAAAAAGTGGCGCCTAGATCTAGTGTCCCTAGTGGCGCCCCCCCCCATTTCGCACGTCCCTGGTTAAAATTACCAAATAAAAATTACATGAAATGATAGCCTGTGCATGGGCAAAAATTCGTTACTGTGATTTATAGGGTTCCAAAAATATTAAATCAAAACTACGTCTTAGGGTCGTATCTCATTTAGGACTAATTTCTGAACAAACCTTTATAGGAACTTTTATTCATATTTTTTAACGTAGAATCACCTCTTAAATTTCTCGAACTTATTTCTAAAAAACCCTGTACAGGGTATTTTAAATAGCGTAGGAAATTTTAACAGGTGATTCTACATGATAAAATATGACAAAAAGTTCCTATAAACATATGTCTAAAAATGCGTCATAAGGGAGCTACGCCCTTTTGAAATTGGCTAAAAAAATCGGTTTTTATTTAATAACTCAGGAACCCTTTGAGATATGTTAACATATAATTTACACGTGAATTAATCCTAATAAGTCCCATCTATGTATGTCATTTTCACGTACTTATTTAAACCAGGGGTGTGCGAAACGGGGGGGGGGGGGGCTTAACAGTTTTTTGTCCCAAACTTTTTTCTGGGTAACTTTTTTGCAATTTTATTTTTGAAATATGATTCCTCAGGTCAAAATACATAAAAAAGGTACTAAAGGTACTCTTGTTGTAATACTGTAGGATTAACCGTTTTCGAGAAAAGTTCATTTGAAGGTGAAATTTCACGGATCGAGGACAAAAAATTAAATACTAAAATGTCGAAAACCAAAATTTTAATGATGCAATGTTATTCTACATCAAAAACTAAGAAAAAAAGTTTCCATACATGTAGGTCGAAAAAACGCTTTTAAAGCTACCATAGCCCTTTAAAAATGGTACATATTTAGGAGACCATAGCTCCATTAGGATTGATTTTTGGAAGTACCTGTATATGAGGTTTTTTTCTTAGTTTTTAATGTACATTCGCCCTGCATCATTAAAATTTTGGTTTTCAACATTTTAGTATTTAATTTTTCGTCCTCGAACCGTGGAATTTCACCTTCAAATGGATTTTTTCTCGAAAACGGTTAATCCTACAGTATTATAACAAGAGTACATTTTTTATGTATTTTGACCTGAGGAATCATATCTCAAAAATAAAATTGCAAAAAAGTTACACAGAAAAAAGTTTGGGACAAAAAACTGATAAGCCCCCCCCCCCCGTTTCACATACCCCTGGTTGAAATAAGTCCATGAAAATAACACATAAAAACGGGTCTTGGTAGGATTATTTGACGTGAAAAACCTCGTTGACACATCTCAAAGGGTTCCTGAGTTATTAAATAAAAACGGATTTTTTTAGCCACTTTCAAAGGGGCGTAGCTCCCTTATGACGCATTTTTAGACATATGTTTATAGGAACTTTTTGTCATATTTTATGATGTAGAATCATCTGTTTGGACTTTTTCTCCGACGCTATTTCTAATACACCGTGTATATTAAATGATTATGGCCAGTGAAAATTATAAAACATCAAGTAGTTTTAATTCTACTATTAAATATCAAATTTACACAATCTTTAAAACTTTCTCTCTTGTTATTTAAACTAGACTTACCTTTAACAAATGTCAAAAAATAAAAACATTTTTGCAGCACTTCTTGACAAATCAATTTAAATTTCTTTTCATCATTTTGTAATGTATTTTTTGTATTATTCATTTCGCATATAATAGACTCATCATATTTCTTTTCATCTTCTAAAGTCTTTTCATCATCTTTATATTTTGTAGTACACATCAGATTGATTAATTTTTGTCTTAAAGTTAAAACTGATTTAAAAACTTCTTTGACAACAGGATGATCAACTGATTTTTGCAATGAACCTGTAATATTTAAATCAAATAAAATTTTACATTTAAAATAAGTAATTCTCGATCGAAGTCGGGAAATGTTTAAATAATATAATTAAATTGCTAAAAGAACGCAATATATGCATTCAAACTTTATTAATCCTTCGATGCTCGCGTACGCGGCAACCAGCCGCATTTTTTACTTTACCAGCTTTATTATAAGAATGGTTCAATGCATCCAGTGGTATATTTGTTTATTGGAATTCCCCACCTACTGCGTCTTAGGCCGTAGGTATTACATCGGCACTTAGTGCTACTACAATACGATGTATTGAAATCTTCGCCGAAAAGTCAAAATCTTTGACCACGTTTTTTCACATTTCTCGACGTTTTAGACCCTTCTGAGTCGAAATCAGTAAAAAAAAAATTTGCGTCCGTCCGTCTGTCTGTCTGGGTGTAAAAAGTCCAAACTCCATTTCTTCATGAGATATCGACTTGCGGTTTTTTGCATATTGTTTTTTTATTCTATTCCGAAGAGCTGATTAGATTTTGGTGGTAATCGATTGGGGGTAAGGGGGTAAAAATAGGGTAAACTCCTATTTTTAGCGTTTTTTGTTTATAATTAAGGCAATTATTATTGTATTTGGTTAATTTAGCACTTATGTAAAAGATAATTTTAAATTGGTCAAAAAATGTTATAAACAACGTTTTCCTAAAACGCATTGTTTTCGAGATATTGGCGTTTAAAGAAGTAAAAGGTTTTTTTAGCATATCTCACATATTTATAACCCGATTTTAAAAAATTATATTTTAAATAAAAGCTCTTTTTAAGCCCTATAAAAAATGTTATATACAGTTTTTTGCTAGAATATAATGTTTTAAAGATACAGAATTTAAAATCAAACAAAACACCTAGTTTAAGATATGCAAACTAGATGGCTCTAGTGTACAATAGTGCTGATGTTTTGACAGGGTGCTTGCAACGTTTCATCTAGTTTTCTTAATTAAGTTGGAGCTGTTAAATAGTAATTGTAAAACTGAGGTTTAAATGCGAAAAATTGAAATGTAATTAACAGTATTCGGAATAAACTCAGTTATGACTCATCAACGTCGAAAATAAACACAGAAACATAGGCTTACGGAATAATTTTGCCGAATTATGAGGGAAATTTTTATAAAGGTCACTAAATCGAAACATTTGACGACTAATTTGTTACACACAACAATATTGAATATACATATTAACTATAAATATGTATATATATCGGTGTCTTTCGAAGAAAATAAAAATGTAAATATTTAAAACCTCGCGTCAACGCTAGAATCGACGCGGCGCCTATGCGAGCACTGGGAATTCGCCGTTGACTGGTAATTAAGGACCAGCGCTAGATAAAGATATATTAGGGGGAAATACCCATGAATGGGACATATTATTGAATGGGACAGTGCCTGCTTCTGAACTATGCTTTATAATTTTTGGTTTTTGTTAACATGCTTAGATGGCCCTACATGTGCAGTTAAAAAATAATAAAAAATGGTTTAGGCAGCTGGGTTTTTGAAAAATTTAACAAGTTAGTTTTATTAAGTCAAAAGTAAATTTTTTAATAATTCTGAAAGATATTTTATTGACGAAAGGCAAAAGGAAATTGTTTGAATTTGGTTTATGTAATAGTCTAGAACAACACGAAACATATACCAAATAATCGAATATTACAAATAAAGGTAAATATTTTTATCCTAATTTTGTTGATAATATTGTTAGTATTCTTAAATGGGACAAATATCGTTTCCTTGAATGGGAAAACTATTTTATTGCATATTTAACTCCTATTCATCTCTTTTAAATAAGAAATTACTCTTAAAGGGCAGAAAGTGCCTAGTGTACTACCAATTTGGAACAGTCCCAGCAAACATTGGTTCGTTGGCCGCCCGTTGGCTAAACATTGGCGTGCCAATGTTTCCTACATTGGACCAATATTGGCAAACACACATTGGGTCTACATACTGAGGAGGCATCAGGCGCCCTACGGCCGCATACGACGGGCCAATGTTGACAAAATTGAATTGACCCTACATTGGGAATTAATCATTGGCCGGCCTTAGGTTGGCCAACGTACGTTGGTTCATAAGACTGCGGCCTTAGATTGGCCAATGTACGATTTTACATCGAAATTATCGTTGGCTTTAAAGCGGCCTTCTAGCGGCCAATATAGGACCAATGAAGTTTTGCCAACATTAGCCCGTCGTATGCGGCCTTAGGGCGTCTGATGTCTCCTCGGTATTTAGGTCCAATGTTTTTTGCCAACGAACCAATGTTTGATGGGTTAGAACTCAAATTAAACTAATATTTGATATTGATTTAAGAAAACATGAATAATTGTTTGGTAAAATTAAATAGCATAAAAGTAAATTCTATGTTAAAAAAATAATGTAACTAAAAGCTATATTTTTTGTTATGACATTATAGGTTTATAGTTATTAGTAATAGTGAAAATAATAGGTAGGTTCATGATTTGTTATCTTTAATAGCAATTTTGTATGCTTGTCCCATTCAATAATACCGTGTTCTTGAATGGGACAAATTAAGTTTTGTTTTAATGCTTGTAGTTTTGGTAAAAATTAATATTATTCAGGTTTAACACTTGAACTGTGTTCTTTTGTTTCCAAATACGATAATTAAAATAAAATTACGTATACAAAATTAAAAATAAAACTTTTGCTGCCGTTTAAAAAAAGTGTCCCATTCATTTGGACTTGTCCCCCTACCTTATTCCTTGAAAGCTCTTCTGACTAGATCTAGTATTTCTTCTCTGGAATGATGTAGGCACACCTTTATTCTAGTGCGCGCGATAGCAATTGTGGTGAGCAGTTTGACTATATATTTATAGGAAATTCATAGCTTTGTGTGATTTTTCATGCGAGAGTAATATAGACGCGGTAAACACACACCGTACGTATTGTGTAGCGATTGAATACTAATTATAGACTGACTTCGGTTCGCTGACCGGAATGAACGCTACCGTTCGAAAGTCAAGCGCCAAAAAAAAATCAAATATGTATAAAGACAAAAAAATACTTCTCGGAAACAAATAAGAAAAATTCAATAATATTAATAAAAATTGTCATTAATTTTAAGAAAAATAAGGGAATATTAAACAGTAATTCTTAAATGCGCTGTGAAGCCGCAGCGCGAGTAATAGTGTAAAGGCGCGAGCACCAAAGGTTTAAAATCTACACGCATGTATTACGGCCGGAACCTTTTGACCACTAACCTGTGTGTTTAAGAAGAGTAATCAAAAAACATCGTACAACCATATCTAAAAACTTTCCTTCCTCATCATCAAACTCCCAAGACTCAATGTCGGAATTTTCCACCAACGCTTTATAAAAGCTATTTTTTTCTTCCGTCTCATCGCCAGTTACGGCGCAAGCTTCGTCATACTGACACGGAAAATTTAGCGCTAGTTTCCAAAATGTCTGCAAATAAAGAATGACATGACATTTTATAGTTGAAACATTCTTTTAAGGGTGTGACTTTAACCATCTTACTTTTTTATATTTATTTGTTTTTTTTATGGGTAAGCCCTTTGATATACTTAAAAAAAGCGTTTATAACTATTTTTAAGCTAACAATGATTAGTTTTACCGTAGACCGAATATATTCACTCTACGGTTTTACACATTTTGTTATAATGTATCAATGATTCGTAGGTTTCTGTATCAAAAGCCGTTGTTGAGTTAAGTTTTTACTCACAAGGTGTATCCATACTTGTAAATAAATTTTATTTGGCCACTGTTTCATGTAAATTAAAAATGGCATGCACTTTTTTCATCACAAAAAAAAACTGGTCACTATATTGACCACAAAAATTTAA
This sequence comes from Brachypterus glaber, assembly GCA_958510825.1. Classification (NCBI taxonomy): domain Eukaryota; kingdom Metazoa; phylum Arthropoda; class Insecta; order Coleoptera; family Kateretidae; genus Brachypterus; species Brachypterus glaber. The sequence continues at coordinate 35,902,686 of OY294048.1, forward strand.
CCAAAACTCTTTGCTGGTCAGATTACTCAGCTGTCAAGCCGGTTTTATAGAACTTTATTTGTTACACGCGTTAGTTCCCCACTTCACCAACTTCTGCAGTTGAAATATTTAACTACAATCAATAGCTTTGCACGCGGCAGGGATGGGAGTGAAAAGATAAGACATATGATTAACAGATTAATCTGAAGCGCACGGCAAACAAAGTTCTATCAAAAAAGCCAGAAATTAACATAAAACCTCATGGTGTCAGCAATAGTCACTTGATCTTAGTCTTACTTTGTTATTTCGTTCTCTTTCGTTAGTTTTCGGTTTTTGGACTTGGCTTTTCTCCTTTCAGAGAAAAAAATAAAACCAGAGCAAAACCAGACCAATTACAGATGAAGTGACCCTAGTGAGCAATCAATGTAGGGCATTAAATAATATTGAATCCATCAATCAATTGAATCAATATTCTTATTTTTTAAAATAGAAGTTTCAAACCTGTATATGTTCCGGTAACTTATCCAAGATTTCCGACGTTAATACCATAGGATTAACAAAATTTGTGATTAAACCAACTGCTCTGGGAATGTAGATAAGAGTTTCTGCATTCAAATCGATATCTTCGAGGCCATTTGAAAACAGGCCGTTTGTAAGCCAATAGCGGCAAAAATTCTCTTCCGGTTCCGGATCACCGACCAGCATTCCTCCTAGACAGTAGCCAATGAGGAGCGAACAAGTGCGTTGCATGTCAATAATCCATATCCACGATTGTTCGGCTAACTGTGCGAGTGTTGGGGTGGATGATCCTAAAGGGAAGTAATTTTTCAATTAATATACATCAAGGGAAGACAAAATGTATGTGAAAAATTGTTTTCCAAGGAAAAAATCGCGAGTTAAAATTTGCCGGCAAAACAAAGTATAAGATATATTTGACCAGACTATTTCTAAAATAAATTAACTAATTAAAGTTAAATTTATTATAACATAACAAGCCGTAAAGATATATAATGTATACAGGGCTATTCAGAAATAGGGTCATTAAAAGAATACATATAGGTTAATGTTAAGAGTTTAATTTACCCAAACTAAAACAAAAAATGCATGCAGTCGTTTATGGGCAGAATTTTTTTAAAGAAAACACTCCTAAAATGAGTACACCACTGGCTAGAAATTAATAAACAGCGCTGTTGCCCAAATTGATTAATATCGTTTATGAAGATTTATTTCTAATTCAGAAAGTGAAGAAACATTATGGCAGAATGATTCTGCTATTAATATTGGCTCATTATTTAATTACAAAACAAACAAAGGGTTACGTTTTCATGATTTTAGAAATCGCCGGAATTTGCACAAAAAATTAAATGAAATTATTATTCTAAGGGCAATCAGTTTATGTTAATTTATTTTTTTGAATTTATCCAGAGGCGTTCCTAGACGGACAAAATATGTGAGAGCTTAACACATTTTTGCCCAAACTTTTTTATGTGTAGTTTTTGGATTTGCTGTAAAAAATATAGATTTCTTGAGTAAAAATACATAAAAAATGTCATATACTGTAACACTGTAGGAGCAACCGTTTAAAAAAATGCAATTAAGAGGAAGTAACATTTTTTGCCACCAAAAACGTTACTTTTTAAAAGGCTATTACTCCTTTAATATTAAATTTAGGTGTTTTGGTAAACAATACTTTTTTGTTCAGTTTTAAATGAAGAATCACCCTGCAGCATTAAAATTTTATTCATGCTCTTATTTGTTTCCCATTCAATATGTCATCTTCGAAGGACCCTTTTCCGGACCACCCTTTATAGAAACTTTTTTTTCATATTTTTAGATGTAGAATCACCTCTAAAATTTTGGAATGGCAGTTACCAAAGAACTTTTACCTCAAGAAGTAATTTCAGACCAATGTTTATGAAGGTGTCATCTTTTTGTTTGTTTGTTTACATAAACGTACGCGATACTGCTTTTGGTGTAAACATAAGTATCGCTAGTTTTGACCTTCTGGTGGCCAGAGCGATGTTGCGTAATTTTCACTTTATCATTATGATAAATTTTTATACCTACATTAAAATTTTAAAAAACTACTATACTACGACACTATAATTATGTTTGATAATGTAATATAATTAAATTTATTAAAATTAAACTACTAGTTCATATAAAACTCAAATAAAACTAATATTTCTTAAAATTTACAATAAAATTTATTACATTTTTATATTATTTTTGTTTAAGTATATTTTAGAAATTTGTTATCTAATTTTAAGTTGGCATGTATTATTTTCATATGTAATTTTTTTTTTGTAATGGGGTTTTCCCGTCAATAAATAAATAAAATAAATAAAATATCTAAAGCAGGTGTTGCAACCGGCAACACTGTATTGCTTGGCAAAGTTTACGACATTATACTGTGAGTTTACACATTCTTTCTCTCTCTTTACGCGTACTAAGTGTAAACAATAGTCACTCCCCACCAGCCCCTCACCGTAGTTGGTTCACGCTTCAAACAAAGCATACGGTAGATTTCATCATGTTCCTTCTTGAAGTAAAAGTTCATTGGCAGTTACTGATCACCCTGTATACATAATACATACCGCCAAAATTCTTGGGCCCCCAATTAATTTGAAACCTAAACAAAGAATATTTTATCAAATATGTGGGTTCAATTCTACATTTTATTTCAATGATTTATCACGTGTAAGGTTATTTTAATGCATTGAGTATACCTCTAGGAATTCAATTTAAAAAATCGTATCAATAAATTTTTATTGAAAAAAATCAAAGTCGTCACAAAATGTGAGAAACAAAGATATCAATAACCAGTATGTCCCCCTCTGTTCTCAAGCAAAACATTAACACCTTGTGCATGCCAATAAAAAGGTTGTTAATGGCTTCCTGCAAATGTTTTATTCTTCTTGAGCAGCAACAATTAGCTTCTGAAGGGTAAACGCGGGGTTCTTTCTATTAAAAATTACCCTTTTAGCATATCACACACGTTATCACAAGGATTCATGTCGGGTGAGTTTTCTGGCCAGTTCATTCTTTAAAAATTGGTAACCCTTCTTGTGCGGTGGGAAGTGGCGTTATCATCCATAAAGATAAAATTATCTCCAATTTTGTTTCGCAATGGAAGACAATTGGTTAAATAATGTTTTGGGCGTAAATGTTTTGCTTGAGAACAGAGGAAGACATACTGGTTATTGACATCTTGTTTCCCACATTTTGTGACGACTTTGATTTTTTTCAATAAAAATTAATTGATACAATTTTTTTATAAGAAAGTTATCTATCTGTCGTTAAAATTAAATGGACAGGAAACAGTGAATAGTACCATTTCATCCTTTTTGGGAATCATCAGCACTGTGTATCCTGTATGTTGCTAATATTCAAATAAAACGTTAGATAGATATAAAAGCATGGTGCCATCTATTGATGTGGTCACTGTTATCTGTTCACTTGTTCCCAAAAGGCAAATCGCCACAATTTAGGGTGTACAGTAACGTGCATTTTGAATATATTTTTCGGTTATTAACCGACAAACGTGCAGTATATATTTTTATAGACTGTCAATTCTTAACTTATTTAACAATTTTTTTAATTTAATTCCTGGCTGTGACATGAAAAAAACCTTACATGTGATAAAGCATTTCAATAAAATGCAGAATTGAACCCACATATTGGTCAGACTAATTTTGTTTTTTTAGGTTCAAATTAATTGGGGGGCCAAGAATTTTGGCGATGTAATAATTGGTTAATAGTATTTTAAAAATAGTAAAATGTACCAATTTTTTTTTTTTTTTTGGATTTTTTACTTACTCGATGAGTCCTTATCTCCATCAACCAAAATATCGGAAGGCAACAACTGATTAAACCTATCCAACGGATCCAAAATATCCAACAGTAACGGCAACAATGTCTTCACAAACGCCATCGGCATCAGCAACAACGAATTGAGTATTTTAAACAACATTGCACCCGCAACTGAGTCTAACAATACATTGTACAACAACTCTAAACTGGAAGGATACTCTTGAACTACTTCGGTCGCTTTTTTGAATATTTTAATTGCTAAACTGAAAAGTTGGCTTAGGTGGTTGTTTAGCAGTTCGTTGTTTTTGTCTTTTTCTTTTTTGGTGTTGTTGCACGTAGCAACGGTAAAATGAGCAAGCATGTGGTTTTGTAAGGATGAGAGCAGTTTTTGCAAGCTTGCAATTCGGGGATTTACATCGTTTTGCCATATGCATTTGCATTTGGTTTCTATATATTGCACGATGTTTTCCAATATTTCTTCCTATAATTAATTAATATATTGTTTATTAATTTTATTTTCTTTACAGTGCGTGTAAAGCCCGCCCCTTTAACTTTTGAACGGCTTAAGATATTAACTTGGAATTTGAAACACGTAAATAACATAACCCAAATAATATTTTGGTATATTGATATTTTTAAAGGGCACAATGAAAGCAGGCACGGCTAGTTTTAAAAAGTTTCACCTAAAGTTCTGGCAACTCAGATGTTTTTTCTGATTATGATTTTGTGATGTATTTTATGAATTATGTGTAAAAATTAAAAAAAAAATAGATTAGATTTGAGGGATTTTGACACAGAATGCATAAAACCATCTAATCATAATCAGAAAAAACATCGGAGTTGCCAGCCTTTTAAGTGAAACTTTTTAAAACTAGCCATGTAGGAGGTAAGGGTAAACATTTTTTTAATGGAAAGGGGGGTCGTGTGATAGATAATTTTAGAGCTTATTAAATTCTTTATTCTACCATATTATTTTTAATTATAAAAAAATTGAAGGCGATGAATTTTCAATATTTTTGTTAAAAAATGCGATTTCCCTCGGATTTTCTTAGATTTGTTCTTGAAATTTCCATTTATATAATTTAAAATTAGTTTAAAAATATAATTTACGTTTATTAATCATGAAAATAATTATTAAACAAAAATTGTTTGATTTTTTTCTAGAAATTTTGACGAAAATTACCATTTCAGCACTTTTTTAACCTAATGAAAATGTTGAAAAAAATAAAAAATGAATGATCTAATATAGAATTTTATTAGCTTTAAAATAAAGTAGCACACCCACCACGTTTCCATTAAAAAAAAATCCTCTCTTTCCCCTGACTGCATTGTGACCCCTAAACATCAAATATATACCAAAACAATATTTGGGTTATGGTATTTACGTATTTTAAATTTTAAGTTGATATCTTAGGTAGTCCAAAAGTTAAAGGGAGGCAGACTTTTGACACGCACTGTATACTGTATCTTCATATATACTTTTGAATAACATTATAAAAGTCTTGCCTATATCTACAACACAACACATTCCATTTTTTTAGTAGTTGTACTACTAAAAAAATAGTATGTTGTGCGTTTGTGATTGAGGAAGAGGAAGAGAGACAAGATGAGGGTTCGTACCTCTAACATTGCGGCCCCTGCGGGCCTATTGTGTTATTCTTGAGTCTCTTTCTAGTCGAACAGCTTCGTTTTCTTTATCAGGCTTATTAGGCTGTCTACTAGATTTGCGTTGGAGAACATGGCTTCTGGGTTACCATTCCCAGGTTGCCGGCGTCTCCACCGATGTTGAGCCATACAGACAAGAACATGCGATGAAAGATTTAAGCAAGACTTTTATAATGTTATTCGCAAATATATATGAAGATAACTTTACAGGACAAGATGACTTTTAATTCATTCATTCATTCATATATGCGTTGTGTCTATTAATTAACGGGACTGTCATGAGAAATAGGGTTCGGTCTATGGTATATTTGATTATTTAAGCAAGGCTTTTTAGAATTTTATCCACAAATAATATATATCAATATACACGTTTAGATCAAAGAGACTCTTTAATTCATCTAAATATATCTAGATAGATATCAAAAGCTTTGCTTTGCTGATCAACTACACTGGATAGTTTTTTTTTTTGCATTAAACCCTATTTCAGTTTCTGGTGTATTTGTAGATTTAAGCCAGGCTTTTGATCTTAATATACATAAATATTATACACAAAGAGATTAAAATATGCATTTTTAAAATTAATCAAGGTATAAAGGAGTTTATTGCAAACATTTTCAGTATATGATATATTTATAGATTTAAGCAAGGCTTTTGACGTTGTTGTATAAGATTACTGGCAAAAAGGGCCATAATAGCCTAGTTGCCTGGCTTGTAGCCTCCCCACCCTTACTACTGTATAAGATTAACGGGTATCCACCTCTAGATCAAGAAAAAAATTTTAAATTCCAGATATATACAGTTTTTGCTTTTTAATTAGTTGACAATCAAATCTGAACTGTCCACTGCTATATCACAGTCAAAAACTGCGCTTTGAAATACACATATACTATTAAATAACGGGATTTGCATAGTGTTTTATGCAAAAAAATTCAGTCCATGATTTAAGGATGTTGACATTGTTATTCAAGAGTAGTGAATTTTAGGTTATATAAAAAAAAACTTTACTAAAACAATTAAATATTAGTAATTACATGTTGGTATTTTCCAACCAGCCACTTTATTTTCGGGTATAGACCATGTTATTTGGGCATGTAATTATTAGAGTTTGGATTGACGTTTCTGCTCACCGTATTATTGCTAAACGATTTAAGTAATGTATGCATCAAAGTACCAGTCAACTGTATATTCGTGTATTCAATTTTCTCTTCCTTAATGTTGTAGCCTAACAAGGTTGCAATGTAATGAGGGTCTTCCAAACTATTCAGTATAATGCCCAATAGCATTTGTTGCCCTTGGGACAGTTGTACGCCACTGGATAAGTGTGAGTGTAGAAATTCAACCCTTTCGTAAATTTGAGGAAGAAGTAGTGGGGCACCAATATTTAACACTTCCTTTGCAGTTGTGTGAATTTCATTGGGAGCGTTGATATCTACAAGTCTAAAAAAAATTATTATGAGACAGAATTAAAGGACAAAAACAAGAAAAAAACGATTAGTGATAAAAACAAAGTCATATTTGGATTAAGCGAAATAAATAGGTACCTAGAAAGCTTATATTTATCTTCCATCATGTAATGTTTTTGAAAATATCCTAATTTTTAAGGAAGGCTATGAAAACAAAATTAAATAAACTGCGCATTTTAGTAGAAAATCAAGTTCAATTTCACTTAGAGACTTTCCTTCTTCTCATCCGATAAACCGTATTTTTTCATATGTGGTAGACTTTTCCGGTTCCCACCCAAAGAACGATTTGTCCTACTAAATTGTTTCGGAAAGTTAGCAAAAAAATATATACAATACAATTTATATATATGTAGTATGCTGTACTGATAAGTGAAAATACCTTACCTCTACGATGGTTTTTTTACCCCTCTTTTCTCTAATCTAAAATCGTGCTTAATGTTTGCTTTTAAATTTATAAAATATAATTTATTTGTGGATTAATACGTTATAATTAAGAGGTATGTGTATTAAATATAAATTATATTCTCAGGGGTAATATCATAAGTGATACTAGGTTAGGTATCGGTGGTTTTTTACATAAATTATTTTACGAATAATAATCCCAATGACGAAAATGCAACAACTGCTTTAGCAGGAGCACCAGTACCTAACCTAGTATCACGAATTGATATTTAGGGAGAGAATATAATTTATATTTAATACACATACCTATTAATTATAACGTATTAATCCACAAATAAATTAAATTTTATAAATTAAAAAGCAAATAATAAGCACGATTTTAGATTAGAGAAAAGAGGGGTAAAAAAAACATCGTAGGGGTAAGGTATTTTCACTTATCAGTACAGCATAGGAAACGTTCAAGTATTACGTAACGCAAAATGTACCAAAATTCATACACTTCATACATCGGTTCTCGCGTTATTCAAGGCTGTAGAGATTTCATATTTTGGCTACCCCCTATTAAGGGGGGGTAGCCAAAATATGAAATCTCTATAATCTATAATAACGCGAGAACCGGGATATATAAATTGTATTCTCTCTCTAAATATCAATTCGTGATACTAAGTTAGGTACCGGTGCTTTTTTTTCAAATTTTACTCATATTAATCCCAATTTTTGGAAAATGCAACTCCTGCTAAAGCAGTCGTTGCATTTTCGTCACGGGGATTAATATTCGTAAAATTTATGTAAAAAACCACCGATACCTAACCTATCACTTATGATATTACCTCTGAACATAAGCTGTCTTGATAATAACACATTGTATAATTATGAGTACATATATACAGAATAAAATAATATCTTACCTAAATAAAACGGTCCTCAATGCTTTGGCATTCTTATTTAACACCACATTGCTCAAGTTACCATTAACACATAAATTTAAATGTGTACACAATAACTTCAAAGTCAGCAGAACAAATTTATGATGCTCGTCTGTAGTTTTAAATGGTAACGGAGGAGAGTCGTAGGTAAAGGTCAAAGTATATTTTTCCAAAAACCGTTGCAGATATTCGAAAGTTTTTTCGTGTAAATCTAAGCAAAAAGGTCTTAGCTTCGTCACTTGCTGACTTTCTATCGGTACTGATGTCCACGCTATAGAATGAGATGTGCCTATAATATAATAAACAAAGTTTGTGACGCCTTTTACTTTCTGGATCCGGTTTCTTGGGTGCTAGAAGCTCCAAAAGATGTGGAAATGAGGTACCCTAAAAATCTATTTTTAACTTGCCGAGTCATACATTACATTTATTAGGTTCAGGTTAACCTCTTGTGTACTGAATTATTAAATGCTAATAAGAAAAAATATTTTTTTGTAAAAATAAGTTAAAAATAGGAATTTAAGTCAATAATAATGTATATTTTGTTTAAATTTTTATTTTATACAAAAAAGTGGTATTTATTTATTTTGGTGCACCCTGTATAAATACTTATTTTTTTTATTTTTATCATTACAAAATAAAGCCAAAATAACTTTTTGGGTTGGAGGTCTTTGAAATATAGTGATTTAAAAAATGTAATTTTTTTATGGATCCACTTCATTTGCTGAGCAGTTTAGTTTACGCGTGTTTCATAAAAATTATAATTGATGAGGTTATTTGTGCCTTAAAATCCTGTAACATATTAGTTTAAAAACATAATACAATGGCGAAAACTGATACTTTTTAAATATTTTAAATATTTTCTTATTTAATTGGGTTTGTTACAAATTTGATACTCTGGATACTCTCAAGAGGTTAAGCTATTTTCAAATACCATATTTACACATGGCGCTAACTACCGAGATTTATAAATCCCGATAGCAGTGTCTTTTTCGGTCAAGTTGTTTTAGAGAAAGAGAAAGTGGTAGTGAAGTTATAAATACCGCATTTTGTATACGTGGTCATAGTTATGCAAAATAATTTTGGGACCAAGGGGAAAAAACTTTTGACATGTTTAGATTTTTAAAGAAATGAAAATGTATTCATATTTATGAAATAATTTTTTGATTGAATGAACAATTGACAGATGTCAAATGAACTTTTTAAACAATGTTTTTATCCCTTGGCACGCAGAATAATTGTGTATAACTGTGAAAATCTGACTGTAGTAAATGTAATGTGTTTGACTCTAAAAAGATTTTTAGGGTACAGTAAAATTTTAAATTAATATTATGTTACACATTTTATTTTTTTTTATAATATAAAACACGGACCTCCTTATAATATTTTTAATGAACGTCTTCGTATCAAGCAAATTACTATATAGGTGTTATTCTACAAAAAAAGACAAAAATTACAATTTTTTCCAGAGCCGTTTTCGACGAAACCGATTTTTTTTTCAAAATTTTCAGCACAGGTGTCGTTCGTGTCATAGCATTTTTCCTTTAAAGGTACCGAAACTAACATTTTCAGCCTTGGGTCAGACACTAATTGCAATAAAGAATCAATGTGATTTCCTTTGGCCAAATAAATGAAAAATAGCCTACCTGCACTAATTTGTCTTATATTGACATTATCAAGACCCACTACCCGTAACGGTCTCGTTATGGGACTGGAAGTGTGTCCTTGTCCACACTGACCCATACTATTTGTACCCCAAGAGAACACTATATTTTCGTCTGTCAAAGCCAAGCAATGCGTATCACCGGTTGATATATCGACCACCCTGTGGCTAGTAAGATCCTCAACCAAAACGGGTTGAAGACAAATTGCATCTGGTGACCCTAAACCTAGAAGGAAAAATAAATTACATGCCAATAATGAATTTTTTCATATTAATTAATTAGTAAGAGAAGACTCCCCGCCCTCATAGCTACGGCCATGCCTGTGATATACAGTCGGTCAAGTAAGAGCGTGTCGCCTATCACGTGTAGTCAGTAAGAGAGAGTCTTACTTTTTTTTTTCGGGGATATACTTTACTTTCTGACAGACAGACAGAATGCTTTGTACATAGAGACTTTTTCTGAACCTTATTTTTAGTGACTTAGCACGTTTTAAAACATGCGTGCTGCGTACGCATACAGCGGCTGCAAAGTATACGGGAAAGTCAAAGAGACATTCGTCAACAAGTGGGTGAAATGATACTCGAAAACGAAAAATGTTGACGACTTAGATCGTGGCTCAACAGGAAAGGTGTCGGCTAAGCACGAAAAAATTATTTTAAACATGTTTTCGCAGAATCATCACGCTGGATTGGCCGTCCCAATCACCCGACGCAAACCCCATTGAGAATGTGTGGTCATTCATTAAGCACAAGCTTAAAAAATGTATACACATCAAAGCTATTACGAGAAATTCGGACAATATTGAGATCTTTGCCGAAGGAATATGCAAAAAATCTCGTTCAAAGTATGCCCCGACGATGCCAGGCGATCATTGACGCAAATGGAGACTGGTCAAGTTACTAAGTTATTTGCATTGATCTATCATTCATTAACTGTAATTAAATGTAAAAAAATAGTATAAATATATTCTTAAATAAAAAATGCGAGACACGCTCTTACTTGACCGACTGTAACAAAGTCAAAAAGAAAAAAGTGGCATTTATAATCCATTTACAAGGTTGGTACTTAAAATATCACTAAAATATAACTAAAATATAGCTAGGATTTTTAATGAATTGCCTGAAAAACGGAACATGTTCTAGTTATTTTTCTTTCGACGGAGTTGTTCAGGTATTGCCCGCGCGCAATATCCGAATTGCTCCATAATATCTCCCAACTAATAGCATTTCTGCCAAATGTCTACTTTTTCATGTATTTTTTGACGCTCTTTCGTATAGTATGTGTGACGAAGACAAAAAAGTTATGAAAAAAAAACTTATTTTTGGGTTAATTGGTCGCAATTAAGCGTCAGCTTAGGTACACTGCAAGGCAAAGGTCCTGAAAACTAGAAGGCCATGGAATTTTGAAAGAAGCCGCATACCATGATTTTACTAGGTGCAGCAGTTGTGTCAATGACATGATATGTCATAATATGACATGATATGTCATAATATGACATACATATGTATGATACATTAAAACTACTTTCCACTGAATAAAAATATAAGGGGCATTCCATCCAACGGTAGCTTTTTTTTTAATTTCATAGGTAAGAATTTAATATTTAATTGAATTTAATTAATTAAAGATGATTTTTCCTTAGCGGAACAAAGTCGTTACGATTATAAGTATATAATTGTCATCTTTGACATTTTAATGACAATTTTAAAATTATAAACACAAATTTTAACGTTAATTGCAAAAATACCGATAACTGCCGGATCTAGTAGAAGCATGGTATGCGGCTTCTTTCAAAATTCCATGCTAAGAAAAAAAAAGAATCTCAAAAACGCGCGAGTCCCATAATGTCACACTTTTGGATTATTGCATGGCCCCCTATAGAAAAAAATAAAAACCTTATCTAAAACGTTCTACTATACAAGTACAGCAAAACCGTGTTAACATTAATATGTTGTAAGCCTCCAGTTACGAGAAACTGTTTTCCAACCGTACTCGAGAACACCTTTATCTTACCCAGTACAGGTCCACTACCCCACGTGTAAACTTGTCCCATAGATGTCAACGCCATAGAAAAAGATGTCCCAGCACATATTTTCTGTATAATTCGTCCTTGCAGGCCTTCTATCACTTTCGGCCTGAGAACCCTGGCTATCTCACCGTGTCCCAGCTTCCCGTTTTCCCCCGAGCCGAAGGACCACACGGTTTTACCGTCTCGGGACAGCACGAGGGTGTGGGAACTGCCGCAGGCGACAGTTCCCACATCGCTGAGATCCTCCACGAGCGTGGGAATGTGTCGGCCGGTGCTGTCTCCATGTCCCAGACGGCCGTGGTCGCCCTCGCCCCAGGTGTACACTTTTCCGTCGTCGGTGACGGCGGCACTATGGCGGTAACCTGCAATCAAATGAAACAAGGTGCGGTTAATGACGGAGCTCCGTGCCGAGCAGCGCATGCATTGTAGAGGGCTAACCGTTTTTCAATATAATATTTTAAAAACCATTTTTTTTTGTCTTTTCACTTTTGTTTTACTTTGGCGAGCTGCAGCCCGCCAAAGTACTTTTGCGGTGCCTTATCGAAAATTGCATAGCGGTTGTGTTTGTCTTTTGTTTTACTTTTGCGGTCCCTTATGGATAATTGTCAGATAACTGACAGAACCAAATTAAAACTAATTTTACTTATTATTTTTACCTTTTTTTGTTTAAAATATATTTACAAGTAAATAAAAAATAGCGTATGATACTCGGATGAGAAATATATCTCGGTCTTACGCGGTTGTGAATCTCCGCATGCGACCGATAAACATTATTTCTCCTTGGATCATAATATACTAGAGTTCTGTGGCGACAGAACTATTATAATATGAAAGATCTCTAATTTTTTTGTTAAAATATGTTTAAAAGAGAATGACCAGTCAGCGAACCAGACCGTCTTAAATGTTATACAGTTGGATATTAGTTTAATGCTTGATTGCACGTATCATCATTGATTGATTTATAAAACCTTTGTATCTACATTTTAATTTAATATTAAACTGGGTCGATTTGAAAAATTCTTTCACCAAACGATTCAGGACCTTTTCTATTTTCGTCACATCAAATATGGTTAACATTAGCGTATTGCAAGGGGGGCAAAATGGATAAAAACTATAATTTTTAGCGATATCTCACTTATTATTTATAGTAGGACAAAATTTTTTGCATAAATGTTTAATTCTCTACAAAAACATATGTGATCATTTTTATCGTAGGACTATTAGTTTCCAAGATAGGCATTTTAATAAAGTTTTATATATTTTCACATTTTTAATCAGATTTCAAATTTTGACACTAGTAAAATTTCAACCATGGGTAAAATTAATTTCAATTAATTTTCCTTTTAATAAATTTCTGATAATGGTGCGGCCAGAAAACCAATCCGATAAAGCTACCAGAAACGGCCGAAAACATTATGCGCTTCTGCGAAGCCATTGTTCGCAAAAGGCTACAATATCTCGAACAGGTATACCCAAGACTTGCAGATATATCCCAAGTAGCCCCCAAAAAACTCCTAAGTTTCTTTGGAAGCCTAAAGTTTGATGTGGACTAAATTGTAAAGGGCATTACCTTGCCTCACAACCCCACTTGTATTGTATTGTAAGCTACAAAGAAAAAACAAGAGGTTATGGTCCAAAAATACAGGAAAAGTGAAGTCAATTTGATATCTTATTTTAAAAACTTCCTTATTTTTCCACCCGTCTAGAAAAGGTAGCCGTTTCGTATTATTAATAATTACATTTAATTAGAGCGAGCCATAGCGTAGTAGGTTAGCGCGTGTACATAGCAAGGCGACTAGCGTGAAACTGGTTCGAATGTCAGTATAAGCCGGTGGTTCCCTCTACTACTAGCCCATACAAGTCCTGGACTTAGGGGATGCTTAATTAGGTAGAATAGTACGAGGTTAAACAAACAAACAAACATTGCCATTTTTTATAGCCACATTTCAAGCATATTACAAAACTAAATAAAAGATAACGTTTCTTTAACCCTAAAATAACTAATAAAAACAAAGACCACAGGGGAAAATCAATCGTAGGTAGTAACATTTTTTTCAAAAATTAGATTTTAGTGGCAATAGATAAAGCAAATCGGTTCCGAACATTTGGCGAAAGCGAAATTGCAAGAAGTCCACATTTGTAATTTTTATGAGCATTTTAGAAAATGCTGTTTAATGGAAAACTGATCAAAGTCGCATCTTACCACGATAGAATGATTGGCCGACGTCGGACGCGGCATTAAGACCGTTGCTCAATTAATGCGTGAAGTGCGATTTCAGGCGTTAATTTCGGTGTCGCTGAAACCGAATCTGACCTCAGAATTGCTCCATCAGGTCACAATTTTTTTTTTAACTTTAAAAAGTGTGCGAAAACTCCTTACATTCAGATGTTTTTAAGGGTATAAAAACAATTGTGACCTGATAGAGCAATTCTAAGGTCCGATTCTGTTTCAGCGACCCCGAAAATATATAAATGCGTTGGTCTAGTCTCTGGCACATGATTTTTTTTTCTGTGTGGCTGTGTAATTTTTAACAGGTACTTTAAAAAAAATTTAAAGTAAACTTTTTTGTTTTGTTTTTAGTCAAACATTTACTGTTTGATCCTCAATGTTACAATAATCTATGGGGCGAAACGTTATTTAATCGCAAAAAAGGGTCACGTGACCCCAATAACTTTTGAATAAATGGATCAATTTGAATAAAAGTTGCATACACTGGTCTGAAAACAAGATTTAGCTCAACTTTTATATAACCCAAGTTTTTTTTCAGAACTTAATTATTTAGAGCTTTGGCATATTTTTCAGACCAAATGTAAAAAAATCTATAGATGCGTTTTTTAGAAAAACGATTTTCATTTGTTTTGACAAAAAAAAATAGATATTTAAAAATTGTTTTAGATATTCAGATTTTACGTCAAAAAGTGATAGACTTTTTTCCCCTGTACTCTTTAATTTTGTTATCCTTTTATTCATAACTTAAGTATTAAAAATATGTTTTTTTTTTGAGTCATTGACCAGACTGATAAATAAAATAATTTAAACAAAAAATATACATTTAAACAGGTATACCTTAATTTTATGCTTTATTAGACATCGTTTTTTACGAGTTTTTTTATAAAATCATTCTTGTATAACTATTAACAGAATGAATGAATTATTAAAAGCATTAGAGGGCTATTTTAAAATAAATAAGTCAAAACTTAATCCTAATAAAATAAGCCAATGGTAATTACTGGTCCACGTGTGGCCAAAATTATCAACACTAAAAATATTAATCTGTATGTCGAAAATGAAAAAAATGAAATTGTTTGAGAAATAAAGTACTTGGGCGTGGTGGTAGATAATTCTTTAACATTTAAAAAACATTTTGAATACATTAAGAAAAAAAAAATCAAAAAAGTTATTTTGTCTCTCAAGGATTTCCGCAAATTTAGATTAAAAAACTAGAACAAAGTAAGACTAGATGAACCTAATAAAAGGTAATTTCTAAAACATAGGTATTGTAGAAAAAATTATCTTACCAGCATTGATATATTTGATAGTCTTTCCTAAAAACGACCCATTAATTCTTTCAGGTTGCTTATGGGTCAAACTGTTTCCATGTCCCAACTTTCCATAATCTCCGTCGCCCCAACTGTATACATGACCACTTTCTGTGAGCGCCAGTGTATGTCCATCGCTGCCCTTCGAACTGGAGAGTTTTTTGACAACACTGTCCAACAAAATCCGTTTCGGTAGACTCTGATTGGACGAATCTCCCAGGCCCAATCGCCCATAGCTCCCCTTCCCACAAGCACTTACGTAACCGTCCCAGTGAATGGCGAATGTGCAGTACTGCCCAGCCTCAATCTTTAAAAAATAAATACACTCTGTTCGCAGTCTTATGTCAAATATTCAAGGAGATGATTCTACATCAAAAAACATGAAGAACCACTATAGGAACATAGGTCCGGAAACGAACCCTAAGGGAGTTAGAACCCTTTAAAATTGTAATAAAAATAACCCTGGTAGAAAAGTACGTAAATCTAACTTAACATAACATTAGATTAGTGAAATTTTTATGTTTAATTTCAAACGTTATACAAAAACGTTATAAGATATATAAATATAACCTTGAAAACTAACCTTTGACAAAAATGTTATAAAATACATAAATCTAACGTTAGTTTCCTAACTAAATTCGAGCCTTTTTCCAACCTTATTCTAACTTTAAATATTTTTGAAATTTCCGTTATTAATACGTAAGCTATTGTAGAAAATAATCATTTCAGACAGCTATGTGCCTAGGTTTGATAATTATCCGTAAAAAGTTTGCAAATTCTCGAAAAATTAAATAAAAACACTTGATTAAACAGACAGTAATATTATATAGGCGCTATCGTACTTAAATATAATGTATCTAACAATCAAATATTTGTGTATTATAAATATATATTAAATTACAATGAAATTTTATATTTATTATTTCCATAATAAGTTTAAAAAAATATTATCCCCCAAAAGTCGAAATTATAGTAAGTCTGACAACGCTGTACTAGAATTAAACGAATATTTTAAGATTTTGAATGTATAAATAAATATTAACTAACTAAACATAAGGTTTTTTCTGAAAGGTAAACGTATTTATCGAAGTATAACAGCATATTATACGAAAAATATTTCTATCTATTCTATATCAAATTAAAAACCTTCCCTAGTAATTTAACGTAAGAATAACGTTCTTCTAATGTTAGAAAACTGTATAAAAGTACGTGCAAATGTCCCGCTTTTTAACGTTAGAATCTAACATTAGTTACAAACGTTAATCTAACGTTAGATTTTTAAGTTAGAAATACGTTATAAGTACGTTTAATTTCTAACTTTTTTCTAAAATTTAAAAAATATTTAAAGTTAGAATAAGGTTAGAAAAAGGTTAGGTAACTAACGTTAGATTTATGTATTTTATAACGTTTTTGTCAAACGTTAGTTTTTAAGATTAGATTTATATATTTTATAACGTTTTTGTATAACGTTTAAGTCTAAACATAAAAATGTCACTAATCTAATGTTATGTTAAGTTAGATTTATGAACTTTTCTACCAGGGAATCTACCACTGGATGTACTGAGCCTAAAGTGCACTTGTAACTATTATGCCATGCTAAGCTGAAAGGTCCTATCTATATAGGTTTAACATACATAGATAGGACCTTTCAGCTTAGGAAGGCAGTATTATGGGAATAGGTTTTTCCTACAAGTGTGCGGAAATATTGCCTTTCCAGCATGCATAAATATTGTTTAATTTCTTAATTGTGTAGTGTTATTTTTGTTAATATAAAAATGTTATTTTTCATAATATAAAAATGTTTAAATTTCTTAACTGTTAATTGTTTTTCTTATTAAAAAAATATAAAAAGATTTATTTAATAAAATATAAAAGTATGTTTAATTTTCACTCCGCTCATAGGAAAAATATTGGTCCTACGCATGCGTAAAGAGGCTTTTCCGTAATTGTTAGGAAAATAGCTATTCATCCTATGAGAACAACAAGATTTCAACTGTATAAATTATAGATTTGAGTTATAATTAGTACCCGGATATTTTGTATTGATTACGAGGGGCGCGCGAAAGTTTAATTTTTTATGAACATTCTGACATGGGTGACACTTACTGAGTATAATGATACAAATTTTTAATTTAATATAAATAAGTTTTAAAGCCTTTAAAATGGCTTGTGCGCGTCCATAACGCACTACCGTAGAAACTTGGATTCAAAATATTCCCGAGCTGCAATTTAATCGTGAGGTACTTTTTCGTTCAACGTGCGAAAAATATATAGGTTGGTTTCAGAAATGCAATGTTTTAAAGCACATCATCAAATTCTCATACAAAAAAGTTTTATTTTGATTAAGTGAGTCCAGTTGTAACATTCCGTGGATGAAAATTAAAAATCCTCAGAGTTTATAGAAAACTGGAAGATGTAAAAGTACCAAGCGAGCCCAAAGGAGAAAAAAGTATTTACCAAAGGCGTTCGAGAATATAAAATCCAAAACTTTGGTACAGGACAGTAGACCTTTTTAATGTCTTTGACTTTTCTAAACTAAATATACATTCTTTAAATATGCTCTACTAACTTCGGTAGACATAGAACATTTCAGATTATAAATATACTTTTGGTAAGAGAAGACGAAGCTTAATAGCCGAAAATATAGAGAGAATCTTGATGATATATTTTTATTTTCAACAATAATATTAATTAATTATGTTTAAAAATATGGGTACATTTAGTTTTAGAACACTAACATGTAAATATTTTGTAAAATATACATAATATAGTTTTATGTTGTTTTACCTTTGATATTTGTATAGTTATAACTCTTTTGTAATAAGCCATTATATCCTAAGTAAGTATTTATTCACCTGTGTCATAATATTGGGACACACCTCTTTAACGTAATCGTCAAGTTACGCCACCATGAATAATAACTCTCACGGAATGGTTAAGAAAGTGTGCCATTAATCTTTAAAAACTTTTTTTTTAAATAGTAAAATTCGCGCGCCCCTCGTAATCAATACCAAATATCCGGGGTCTGGTTATAATCAATCAAAACTTTAAAATCATGAAACTTACCTTAAATTTTATAATTGAGTGGTGTATTATGCTGGGATGGGCTTATATTAGGACAAATTAGTACCTATAATACACATTTTGTTGGAACTTTCATAACCCAAAAATCTATGAAAAGTAGTAGTACAACAGTGTTCCAGCTGAGTTAAACCGTTAACCGTTTCCATTAAATTCAAATGTTTTTTAGCTTTTTGTTTTAATAATTTGTACATAAATGCAATATTTTGCGTTATTATTAATCATTATTAAAATTGATAATTAATAGTTGTTTTGCACAAGTATTCCTCATTAACGTATAACCATAATTTTGGTAAAAATTACAGGTGACATTGATGTGACTTAAGTTAATTTTCATTAACGGAGTACCTGATTTTTAAGTAAAAAATTCAAATTAAACTTTATTTTCAGTTAGAACTTTATTGCCCTAAAAAATCTCAAAATATGCAGATAGTTGTATTGTAAATAAAATGGGCCATGTGCATAATATTTTTATTTATTTTTCTATTTTGCGACTCTTATAAGCTCATAATCACACGTATTTTGCGTTATAGGCCCATAAGAGGTTTGTACTTTTTGATATTTGGGTTGGCAACAGATCTGGCCTATTGCTTGACGTTTTCCGTGCAAATGTCAATGTCGCTTTAAAGTTGAATTTTCTACAAAATTTTGTGTTTAGGTTATTTTTACCATGTTAAAATTGTGGCTTGGTTAATTGCAGTAAAAAAGAGAAGAGATGACTATAAAATATATCAAAATATCATTTGATCTTAGAATTTTAAACATGGTGTAAACTGTAATGCCAATCCAAAACAAAAATCCCTAAATCAGTCATCAATTTATATGTGTTTTTTTTAATTTTAGAGCAAAATAGAAAAAATTGTATAAAACACTCGTTTCATAACACGTTTTTAGCGCACTAGTACTTTAGAAAACTCGCCGCAAGCGGATCGTTTTCTGAACTTGTACTCGTGCGCTAAAAACGTATGTTATGAGACTAGTACTTTAATATACTATAAGTACAGGCAAAAAGGTAGTAAAAAGTAGGGACACTAGATCTAGGTCTTAAGTTAGCAAGGCTTGCTAACTTAAGACCTAGATCTAGTGTACCTAGTAAAAAGCTCTATTCAAAAATACAAAAAAGTGAAAACCTGAAAAAATGTTAGTTGAAACCCTGTTGTTCTGATACGACGTATTATTGGGGTACCCCAGTACCCTGCATGCTGATTAAGAAAACGTTTTTAGACTTTATTCGCAAAAGGAATAGATTGATGTAGACTTGTGCGCCATCTATTGCTAGATGTAGACAACTACTCATACCTCTCCTAGTCTAGAGACTTTGAATGGTAGCAAGTTGAAGATTTGTACAGGGGTGCACCTAAAGGGAGAAGCATTTCCCCCAGCCTGTCTTCAAGACATTGTATTGAAATGAAAAGTTGGGGAATTATACTTGAAAAAGTTGGGAAATCTGGATTGTAGTTGGGAATTTCAGAAGCGAGGACCTTAGGGTTTTTTTCATAGAGAAGGACCTTTTCTTTAGTGATCAAAATTTCTGCTAGGGCTAGAGGCGGTAGTTGGAAAATTTAGTTTTATTAGTTTGGAAACTGCAGGGGTAAAACTTTTTTCAGAGTTGAGGACTTTTGATTGTTTTAGTTATAATAAGGGAAGAGCTTTTATTTGGAGGTAAGATAGTTGGAAAGTTTAGTTTTATTAGTTGGGAAATTTTGATAACCACCCCCCTGATATTCCTTCAGTACTCCCCTAAAGTGTATAATGCTTACCTGTTGAACTTGAGTAAAAATTTTTGACTTTGCTGGCAACAGTATTTTTTCTTGAGTACCCTCTGCCAATTGATGAGATGAATTACTACCCCACACAAAGACATCACTCTTCTCAAAAACCCCTAGTTCAGAGTCTGATGTTGTTGACTCTACAGCAGCACATGGACCACCATAATCTACAGCCATAGAAGACAAAATTTCCATCAAACACATAGCTGCTTTATAGATACTTATTTTTTCTCCATCATTTTTAAATAAATCTGCTTTTATTTTGTGTTTTCCACATTCAAGCTGAGTCACAGCATTTTTAAATAAACAACTAGTGATGCATTCTGTTTCTTTACATGAGGCATCTAAGGCCATTTCAATCCATTCTAGCAAGTATCTTAAGGAACCACGTTGTAGAGCCAGGCCCAGCAAAATTTCACAGGACAAGAGTTTACCATGTAAATCTGCAGTAGTACCATTTAGGACTGATTGCTTTAAGAAGTCCGATACTTGTTCCAAACTTGATGTTCCTAAGTTAGTTAATTGAGAGTCATTTGAAAGACATAATGGTGGTAGTTTTTGAATTAGCTCTACAGTCCTTTCTAATATGGAATTACACTCTGATGGTATTCCTAATATTTCACTCACTTTCCAATTCTGTTGTAGAAGTGAGAATAGGAGATTAAGACCTGTTTTGACAGCTATTTCTAGTAAAGCCTGTGATCCAGATACTGTCTCACGAGTGTTTGTATTAGCAGCAGAAGATGTAGAAGGTTCACATATTGGGATATCCAATACATGCTCTTTATCATGATATTTTGTTATTAAAGCAAAATAAATTCGTTTTAGAATTAAAATTCTTTGTTTTAAGATAATGAAAAACTGAGATGAACATACTTCTTTTGCAAGTTCTAACTGTGAAGTTAATAAAGTAGTTATGTAGTGCTCTAATTCAGCAGCTGATGGACATTCATACTGAAAGCTTGGTAAAACATGTACATCATTGTATGATGAGAGAGACGTTGGAATAATTCTTACTTCTTTATTTTGTACAAGTATATCATATAAAGATTGGACTACATCTCGATTGGCAATGTTGTCACAATCTCTGTTAACCCATGTGTAATTAGTATTTTCAACGTAATCCAATTCAAGATTTATAAAGGAGTTCTCCATAATGTGTGGAAATTGAAAAGATTTTATAAATGTTTATAAAAACGGTTTGCATTTTACATACTTCAACTGGTGAAAGTCAACTACCATTCGCTAAATTCCGCATTAATGTATAACTACGCGCAGGAAAATTTTACGTTATGTGTTGTTACACTACACTTTTCATTTAATAACAACACTTTAAAACGCTTTTATGAAAGCTGAAGTACTATAATTTTGTTTTCACGGACTGTGTCAAAACGTAAATTGTCAATTTATTTTTAATTCTTAGGTTTATGGATTTTGATCAGTATAGAAATATCTAAGGAAATTTATTCAATATTTAAAAAACAAATTAGAGTATAAATAGTCGAAAAAAAAAACAATTTAAATTATAAATATAATGGAATTTAAATTTGTAAAAAGCTTAATTGTTTAATTTTTTTAATAATGTTTAAACATGTATAGATTTATATTTTGAAAAGTAGGTCGTAAAGGACGCCAAAAGTAGTTCTAACGACTTATAATATTTTGTACAGAGTGATCCACAAACGCAGCACTTTTTAAATGAAACGCGACGCGTTAAAGAGCGTTCTAAGAGCTTCGACATGCTGCTTTGTTTTTATGGTGGCACCTAAATAGAGCTTTCTCCCAATTGTTTTTCATGCTGCCGATTTTGACAGAAGTTGAAAATATTTAACTGCACGGCTGCTGCTGGCTTTTTGAGGTAGATTTAGCGTGTCATGATTTTACCTTCAAGAAAATTTTATAGAAACAGTTAGATTTAAATGTAAAATTACTTGATACGTGGATTTATTTACAATTTTATTCGTTTCAAACAAAATATTTGGGTAGCGCCGGTTCGCAAAAGTGACGTCAAATTTTTTCCTGCCGCTGGGATTTCGCGGCAGCGGCACGCTGGCAGCATGTCGAAGCTGTGATAACGTGTTTTTTGGCTCCTTTGACGACAACAAAATTAAGTTAAAAAAATGACTAAATTAAATTTTTGGCAAATATAATTTTGATCAATTTAATCAATTTTTGGGATGCCACAATTATTGTAAAGTACCAATTATACTTCTCCAGCATTGGAAAATAAATGTAACGCTTTAAACTAAAGACCTGAAAATCTTAAGAAAATTGTTTTCCATTTTTGAAAAAAAAAGGATTTTTTTTTCAAAAATAATCCATTTTTTTTCAGCCGACTAAATACTAATGGTTCCATACTCCGACCAAACGGTGCTTGCATAACAAATTTCAAGTCAATCGGATAAACGTTACCGAACAAAGTCAAAATTTGGCCGGCAATAATTTTGTTCAAAAAATTCGACAAACTTTTTTTGCAAGCATTTTTTATCAAAAAAAAAATATATATACAGAGCGGTCCAAAAATCACCCCCCCCCCCCCTCTTAACTTTTGAACTAGTTGAGATATCGACTTCAAATTTGGAACTTTTAAATAAGACAACTTAAACTATCTTTTAGCATATATTTAATACTTTCAGCTCTTAAAATGTGGGCAGGGGGTATGGGGGGCACATTTTTTAAAATGGAAAGGGGGGTTGTGTAATACATCATTTTAAAGCTTAAAAAATTCTCCATTTAACTCCATATTTTTAAATTAAAAAAAAATGGTTTAAAATGTGGTTGAAAATGGGTATTAATGTCAAAATTCTTAAAAAAAAAAACAAATAATTTTTGAAAAATGCCTAATTTCATCATAAAAAAATGTTAATTATACTTTTAAACTAATTTTAGTTGATATACAGTGCGGTCCAAAAGTCACCCCCCCCCTCTTAACTTTTGAACGAGTTGAGATATCGATTTCAAATTTAGAACTCTTAAATAAGACAACTTAAACTATCTTTAAGCATATATTTGATACTTTTATCTCTTAAAATGTGAGCAGGGGGTATGGGGGGAAATTTTTTTAAATGGAAAGGGGGGTCGTGTGGTACATCATTTTAAAGCCTTTAAAATTCTCTATATAACCATATATTTTTAAAATTTTTAAACATGTTTTTTAAGGTTTTGATTTTTCAGTTTTTTGTGCTAAAAAAATAAATTTTTAAGTTTTTTTTTGTTAATTTTTATTTATGTCAACTAAAATTAGTTTAAAAGTATAATTTACTTTTTTTCATTATGAAATTAGGCATTTTTAAAAAATTGTTTTGACTTTTTAGAGAAATTTTGACAAAAATACCCATTTTCAACCCTATTTTAAACCCAAAAAAAAATGTTTTAAAAAAATATACAGTTAAATGGAAAATTTTATAAGCTTTAAAATGATGTATCACACGACCCACCTTTCCATTTAAAAAAAATATCGCCCTATGCCTCCCTGCCCACATTTTAAGAGCTAAAAGTATCAAATATTTATTTTTATATATATATGCTTAAAGATAGTTTAGGTTGTCTTATTTAAGAGTTCTAAATTTGAAGTCGATATCTATACTCGTTCAAAAGTTAAGAGGGGGGGGGGGTGACTTTTGGACCGCTCTGTATATAAAAATTTATAAAAAAAAACTTAAAAAATCGAATGTTTTAGCACAAAAAATTTAAAAATCAGAACCTTAAAAAACATTTTTAAAAAAATTAAAAATGTTAGTTTAAATAGAGAATTTTATAAGCTTTAAAATGATGTATCACACGACCCCCCTTTCCATTTAAAAGAATGTCCCCCCATGCCCCCCTGCCCACACTTTAAGAGCTGAAAATATCAAATATATGCTAAAAGATAGTTTAAGTTGTCTTATTTAAGAGTTCTAAATTTGAAATCGGTACCTCAACTCGTTCAAAAGTTAAAAGGGGGGGGTGACTTTTGGACCGCACTGTATATATATATACTATTTGAAATAGCGTAAACAATTTTAAGGGGTGATTCTATATCAAAGAATACGAAAAAAAGTTCCTATAAACATGTCTAAAAATGCGTCGTAAGGGAGTTGTATAATCTATGGGAGCTAAGCCCCTTTAATTAAAGGACCCTTGCTGGCCCAAGCAAATCAGAAAGAAATGATCCCACTTAAACAATTTTTTAAGGAAATTTTCTACCATATCCATTTTAAGAAATATCCTTTTGAATCCCACGCATTTTTTAAGGAAAGTTTCTACCATTTCCATTTAAGGAAATCTTTTTTTTTGAATCCCACATATTTTTTAAGGAAATTACCTACCATTTCCATTTTAATAAATCGCCTTTTGGATACCATTATTTTTTAATGATTTTGATTAAATTCTAAACATTTTTTAAGGAAATTTTCTTTTGAATCCCAAATGTATTTAAAGGAAATTATCTACCGCTTCCATTTTAGGAAATCTTTTACATCCCACACTTTTTAAGGAAATATCCCATCGTTTCCATTTTCTACAGTTTTGCAGCCTAAATTATCTGGAATTTTCAGGTAGATACATGTGGTACCAAACTACACTATGGTGCTTATTGGCAACGGGATGCAATAGAGGCTTAACGGTTAAATGATAGAGAAAAGCAAAATAAACAATATTAAATCTACTTTTGATCATTTTTGAAATTTTATTAAATAAAACATAAATATAAACATTTTTGGCTTCTTTAAAATAAAATTACATGTTAAAAAAAAAAATAAATTTGTAATAGAAATCATTACAAAACTTAAAACAAGTTGTACATTCAGTGAACGTCTCTCAAATATAAAATAAAAATAATATTTCTTATAATTGAAAATTAGAATACTATACAGGGTTAAATTAGAATACTATACAGGGATATTGAGAAATAGGGCCATTAATTCTAAGGGCTGATTCTACATTGGAAAATATTAAAAATAGTTCCTGTAAACATATGTCTAAAAATGCGTCGTAAGGGAGCTAAGCCCCTTTATTTAATAACTCAGGAACACTTTGAAAAACAACAATGAGGTTTTGAATGTAAAATAATCTTAATAAGGCCCATCTTCATATGTTATCTTCATGTACTTGTTTTGATCAGGGGTGTGCGAAACGGGGCGGCCTTATTAGAATTACCCCTTAAAATTAATGACCCTATTTCTGAATAACCCTGTATATCAGGCACATAGGCTCTTTAAGCACTAGAACCGGGCACCGCGATGGCGCCGCCACTGAAACTGAGTTGGAGTTTACAGATCTAGAATCATCTTGCCTATAAGGATATGAATCATAATATAAGAATATGCATACCTAATACGAGTGTCGTTATGGGATCTACATTTATTTAGGTTTACATATAATTACTAACTTTAGCGCAAGTAAAATTCAAATTGAAAAATAAAAATAAATGCAGGTATTTATTTTTGTTTGCACCAAAAGGATTTTGCTTTAAAATTATCTCATAGCTTTAAAATGAAGTACATATTTTATTGCAAACTTTCTTTCATTAGGTATCCATACCTCAAAGATTTAGCTAAACCTAGGTTTAATATATAAATATAAGCTAACGCAGAATCTTGGCTATATGCCTGTTGTATGTAAACTTATACATACAAAACCAAATAAGATTAGTTTTAAAATATTTAGTACAAATCTCGGTTCAAATATTTATATAGGTACAATTATTAAATAATATATAGGTACAGACCCAAACTTACAGGCTCTATATGACACTTTTGGTGCAAGCTGCAATGGAGATCAAGATGTCTGAAGTAATTATTGAAATAGCCCGTTTACGAATATTACTTATTTCTCAAGTCTTTACACTATTACATTTTCATGCAATGCAGTTTATATTGGCCAATCAGAAAACATTCGCCAATGCAAATTGCCAGCTGCGCTGCCCTCCTCAGTTAAAACGTCCTAACTAAAACTAAACTATCATTTTTGCCATTTTGGGCTTATCTACGTATACCGGTTGTTCTGTGCCACATTTAACTATTCTCCAGGATTCCCAGCAGTCAGGGAAAACAGGAAAGTCAGGGAAAAGTGGGGGAAATTGAAATTGAAACCTGGAAGTCAGGGAATTTGGCCATTTATTCGAAAAATATAGGAAAAATAGCAATGTTATTTGGGACGTTTTAACTAAGGAGGGCAGAGCGGACAGGCCATAGTGGCGTTGCACCGATCGCCTCCAATGGACCTTCATGCAAATTGCATAATGTAAAGTGGATTTTATTCGCCAGTAACTTGCCCTTCAAATATTGTACTACTTTTACAGTCGGTGAAGTAAGAGCGTGTCGCCTTTTTTTTTCGGGGATATACTTTAGTTCCTGACCGACAATGCTTTATACATAGAGACTTTTTCTGAACCTTATTTTTAGTGACTCAGCACGTTTCAAAACATGAGTGCTGCGTACGCATCACGAGGAGGCTGTCTTCCTCTGTTTGCACCCGAAAGGTCCGAAAATGACACCTACAGCGGCTGCAAAATATATGGGAAAGTCAAAAACATTCGTCAACAAGTGGGTGAAACGATACTCCAAACGAAAAATATTGACGACTTACCAGATCGTGGCTCAACAGGAAAGGTGTCGGCTAAGCACGAAAAAATAATTTTAAACATGTTTTCGCAGTGGGCCAAGGGAAACATCGATCGAGACTGGAGCAAGGTTATTTTTACCGATGAATCTTCTTTTTTGGGGTTACGTTACGTTACGATTGGTCCAGCGAACCGTGAAACACCCTGTAAAGATTCCTTTTTGGGGGGTGTTCTCGGAAAAGGTTTTGGATTTTTTTTTCTCTTTACGTACAACTTGAGTGCTGAAAAAATGGTCGAGATTTACAAGAAAAGGTCTTATACCGACTGCCAAACGTTGGTATGGCGATAAAAATAAGCAGTGGGTCCTCCAAGAGGACAACTACCCCAAACATCGGAGCAAGTTGTGTAGCCAGTGGAAGAGGACATCATTACGCTGGATTGGCCGTCCCAAACGCCCGACGCAAACCCCATTGAGAATATGTGGTCATACATTAAGCACTACCTTTGCGGGAAAAAGGTATACACATTAAAGCAGCTATCCCGAGAAATTCGGACAATATGGAGGTCTATGCCGAAGGAATATGCGAACGATGTCAGGCTATCATTGACGCAAATGGAGACTGGACAAGTTACTAAGTTATTTGCATTGATCTATCATTCATTAACTGTAATTAAATGTAAAGAAAATACCATATTCTTAAATAAACAATGCGAGACAAACGAACTAATAACTCTTCTCTCTAGAATAGGCATTTCATTCGTTAAAACTGACAAACACGTCGGCAACATAAACATTCGTCTGTCTTACTCGCATCTTTGTTCTAACAGAGACAACAATACCAGTTACTGGTAACTGTTATTGTTCAGGCCTGAATATACCTACTATTTGTTTACAAACAAACCGAGTTGTTGGCGATACTTTATTTTAACGGTATTTCTAGAAAGAAGAGTTATTAGTTCGTTGTGCGAGACACGCTCTTACTTGACCGACTGTAAATATGCTTTAAGCGTACCAATACACGGGTATCACAGTGAAGATAAATATTTAAACTTAAATACATACCACCAATGTCATCAGGGGTCTCTGTTCCAACCAAATGCTAGATGTGAGTGTTAATTGGGCAGTGTTATGCAATAAACGTCTAACACACATTGTGAGATGACAGTAAATTGTTGAACTTTTTCCCTAATAACTTTTAAACGTTTTGACTAAAATCAAGGACGCCTTGCTAAAAAACTTAAAATTAAACATTTGTTTCACTTGTTCATTTGTCAGAACAGCCAGTTAAAAAAAAGTAGAGACCAGTAGGATCCGGTAGATTCCGATTCGTTTTCTACTGGTCTACTTGTTTTTTAAACAGGGCATGTACAAAATATGTAATCTTTCATTCAATTACTTTAAAAGTTGTTGGTTCTGTAACCTACTGTCATTTCACAATGTGGGTTAGACGGTTATAGCATAACACCGCCCAATTCGGGAT
The DNA here is from genome assembly GCA_958510825.1 of Brachypterus glaber. Classification (NCBI taxonomy): domain Eukaryota; kingdom Metazoa; phylum Arthropoda; class Insecta; order Coleoptera; family Kateretidae; genus Brachypterus; species Brachypterus glaber. The sequence continues at coordinate 35,931,036 of OY294048.1, forward strand.
AAACCTTTATAGGATTTTTTTTCATATTTTAAAGCCTAGAATCGCCCCTTAAAACTTTGTAACTTGTTTCTGAATCACCCTCTATCTGGTTGGGTCCATGGCCATGCATAGGTCTTTACATAAATTTTAGTTTTGTTAAGTTCTAATTAAACTAAAGCGAAATAAAATACTAATTAAACCGATCATGGTTTACTTACAAAAAATAAACTTAAATCAACATTCTTATTTTTATCAAATCCACAAATATGTACAGAACGCAACTAATAATATTGCATCGCAAATTAAAACTTAAATCAACCCTGTTGAAAATGACGGGTCTGGGCGGGTATAAATGGTGCACAAACCGTACTTGAGCGGATGAGATTCACCCGCTCAAGTACGGTTTGTGCACCATTTATATCCGCCCAGGCCCGTCATTTTCAATAGGAAAAGCACAATGTTAAAAAAGGTAGAATTTTCGCCCCTCTGATAAAAGTTAATTGATTATATAAAATAGTTATTTAGGTCCCAAATTAACTGTAAAAATTACTTATTTGGCGTTTAACAATCGGGAACATTTCTGAAATGAAGGATCCAGTGGAAAAACGGTGAGGTTGCATTTTTTTCGAAATCGACATTTTAGCGGCGTCTGTTTGGACTTGTAACATGAAGAAGCTACATACAAAACCTTACAGGGACAAACAATGAGATTCCATTAAAAACTGCAGTTAAAAATTTGAATTTGAATGTTTAAATCTTTGAAATTTAAAAATGTTGGGTATACATGAAGTTTTAATTTGTGCCTGGATTCAACATGGGGTTTTAATGAATTTTTGATCGAGAAAATTACTCAGAAAGAACTCTTAATGTCATTAAAAACTGTTTCACCAGTAGTTGTGAAACTTTAAATTTCGTTTTACTCAACTTTTTAAAAAATGGAACCTCATCGTTTTTTCCACTGGACCCTTCAAATGTTAAAAAAAGTCCAAATTATCGAAAAAGTCCCTTGGATAAAAGTTAAGTGATAGTATAAAATAATTATTTTGGTCCCAAAATAATTGTAAAAATATTTAGCCGAAAACAATCGGGAAAATCTTTGAAATGTGCTACTGCGTAAGGGATATCATTTGAAAACAATTCACCCCAAATACCTCGCAAACTAACCACAATATGAAGATTCTAAAAAATAGGTCGAATTAGTTTTTTGAGGGGAAATTTAGGTAAACTCCATTCAACAAGACTATCAATTAACTTAGATCAGAGGGGCAAAAATTCGACTATTTTTAACATTGTCCATGTGATTATCATAAACAAAACTTAAATATATTGTTAACATTAGGAGAAAATTATACGTAGTTGCCACCATATTGAGTACGATTTCCTAAATGTTAAATCTTAGTCAGGATATTGTCTTGGGCAGTATTCTGATTATAGATTATATGTTCTATGATTACAACAGCAGTCATTTCCGCCGCTGATTCTTATTAGAGGCAGTGGCAGGAACCGTGTTGAATATTTTTACGTATAAATTACATATTTACTATTTCCGATCAAGCATTTTTTTGGGTTTATTAAGAGTAAACTCCGAGTAGAATCTGAGTAATAAAAATGATTAAGGCAGCTATGATTAGTGATTTAAACATGACTTTTAGTGATATAATTATAAGAAAATATTTTTAAAAAGTGAAACTATTCAAAATTATAATATTTTTTTTATTCATAATGTGCTATTAAAATAAAATTTTACATTACCTGAGCTGGTGATAGCTAAAACTAGATATTTGAAATAACATTATTGACCAGCAATATTTTAATTAATTTGCCGAAAAAAAATCTGCCATTACTATGAAACTTTTATGGAGTACTTCTAACAAAATTTCGGGGAAAATCGACACTCGATTTGAACTAAAATTTCCCCGCCCTTTAAAGGTTAATTATAACATAACAGTCAGTGAGCATAGGGTCACTTCATCTGTACTTGGTCTGTTTTTGCTCTGGTTTTAGTTTTTTTCTTCCTTTCGGGTAGCGCCAATCAACAAATGAAAATCGAAAATTTCCCCTCTTTTCCCCTTAAGCTTAGGGATACGATAACTCTCATTAAAAATCTAAAAAATATACTTATTTAATAAATAAAATACTAAGGTAATAAAATTATGTATTATCTTAGCAATAATATAAGAGGATTTAAAAGTATTTTTTGAACTGAAATAGTCACTCCATATAGCACCAGCTTACCTCACCTTTCAAACGTGCGGTACAGTAGCCAAAAAAAAAATCCATTTATTGTACCCCTAAGCTTAAGGGTAATCGAGGGAAAGCGCGATGCTCTTTTATTGTGTGGCGCTACCCGAAAGGAGAAAAGCCAAGTCCAAAAACCGAAAACTAACGAAAGAGAACAAAAGAACAAAGTAAGACTAAGATGAAGTGACCCTAAGTGAGCATACCATATACAAAAAAATTTATAAATATTGGAAAAAAAATTGGTTGCGGCAGTTATAAAAAACTGTTATTAAAAATAATTTCGTATTTTAGAAATTCTGTAATAATGATAATTATAATTGCAGTATATTTTTTTTAAAACTATTTTCATCAAGAACTTTACCTATTTAACAAGTCTGGAAGATTTCGTACTTAGTGACTTCAAACTTATTATGGAAGATACAATAACCTAGTAGAAATTAAGACCCTAACATTAAACAACTTAGATTATGCCCTAAAGATAGACATCTAACATTCAAACCACATTCAACTAGCTTTAGGTCAAGTTGTTCTAAAGTTTCCACCAGGGTACGTTATAATATTAAGATGATATATAGGCACGATTATCTGAGTCGTTTTGCTTTAACAATTTTCATATGATCTTTAAAAGTCGTATATATTTTTTCGATGGCTTAATCTGCAACTTCAAAATAAAAAGTAATAAAAACATAAAAAATGGAAGGTTAACAACTGAACATGTGGATGAAGGCGTCATATTTAAAGGACAGTTAATTCATAAAGAAAAATATATATTATTATTATGACATTTTATGATAATTTTGAGAAATTTTTATTTGTAATTTTTCATTTTTTTTTTATTAATTTGTTAATATTTTTTTTTAGGTTACTTTATATGTATTTTTTAATGTTTATAAATAAACATATTGACGGATTAATTCCATTAATGTAAAATTATAAATATGAGTTTTGCAACATTAGGAATTGCCTAAACCTTGCATGATCTCTTACTGTGTTCTTTAATTTGCGGATTAAGTCATCGATTTTCCAAAATTGAGAAGAAACGGCTTTAAACGAAAAGTCACTCCATCTAGCGATAAAGTGACTATTAGGCCGAGTTTATCAGTGTACAGTTAAAACCTTATCTAAAAGATAAAGTCTCAGTTAAGAGCAAATTCTGGATTTTGGTTGGAGTTGCTATGGTTATTACGTGTCAGCTAAATTTAGCTGCTACTTGACAAACCCAGCCTTAGTCAAATGACATGTTCTTCCAGCAAACAATCGTGTGACTTTGGCTCTGCAGAACATAATGTTATCACAATAAAATAGAACAATCAGTAAAACAACAGTTTAATCATTGGTTAAATTTAAAATAGACTGTGAATCTATAGTATCACCAGTGAGCAGTACGTTGTTAATAGGTATGTTTTCAGACAGATTACCACTGTTATAGCTGAATGGGAAAAAGCTGTTTACCTTTCCTAGCATTTCCAACTGATCTTCTCTATTTTGATTATACCTACCATTTATCTCACCATTGCTAATTCTTTGTTGCAGCTGCAAAATCTCCGAAACCACCAATCTGTAAGACCATATATAATATACACTTAGTGTGGACTAAAAACTTTTTTCTACGACTGCTTTAGAATGTAAGCAAATACACACACTTTTCAAACACAGAATGAATCCATTCTAGCTCTAGATAGGGTATGAATATTCCGTATCAAGTGTTAGAATGACCACATGTAGTACCATTTCTTGTTTATAAAAGTAAAGAAAACTGTAGCAAAATTAGCAAAAATATATTTATTTTACCATGAAACATTGAATAATTTAATGCAATTTAAAGTTTGGCGTTAAAATTACATAAAGTTTATTAGTTTTTCTTAATATTTGACCAGTTTTTTATCAATTTAGTTCAAAAATTTAAAACTGCTCCATCTATTGTTAAATATTTAAACCTGATATCTGTCACAACAATCTGACATAACCTTCAATTTTTTCATTATAATTTGTAAATACGTGCTAAAATTAAATAAAAATCTTTTTTAAGTACTGATTTGATAAAATTATTAAATAACATTAATTGCTTTATTTAAAAATATGTGTTTTGTTGCATTTACAATGTCGAGTCACAAAAAGCATCGTTTTTAACCTTGTCCGCAGTTTAAAGGCATAGTGTTTCATATTTGCAGTCGAAGAAAACGTATAGTCTACAACATGTATGGAATAGTCATTCCGCGCTCGCGGGACCGTCATACTCGCCTGCCGGCTCGTATGACAAACTTTCCGCTCGCGCGGAATATTGTCTATTCCATACTAGTTATAGAATATACTATTCATTTACATATATTTTTTAAATTAAAAAACACAAAAATTACCTGTTAAACAAATCTATCTGAGGTTTGCCACCATTTCGGATTTCTAAGTCGGGCAGCCACCGGAAGTAACATTGAGACCAAATGTCTAGGCCTGAAAGACCAGTATTTGGTTTTAAAACTTCCTTAAAACCATCGCAGTATAGCGGGTTGCAGAATAGAGCTATATCCCTTTCGGAAAATTGTTCTCGCCAGTCCCATACACTTCGAGGAGTTATTTTTGTACCGGAGTTGTTCTAAAATCAAATTTTAGAATTAAAAAATACGAAGTATACTAGCTTTTACCTGCGGCTTTTCCCAGATAAAATTTTGACTTTTTTGTATTCTTCTAATTATAATTTTATGAGAATCATAATTTTTATTATATTATACCTACAGAATGTGACATTCTAAAAAACAGATACAGCAATATGATTACAGCATTACGCACTAGAGAAGTAACAGGTGGTATTACTACTAACATCCGTACAGCTTTTAACCTTAGCTATCAATAGTATGTCAGAATCCTGTAATTTTTTATTTCGTTATTTTTTTTTTAATTTATGGTATGTTCAATATTTAGAAATTCAGGATAATAAATACATTTTAAAAAAGAAATTTTTGGAACGTAATGGTATAAAACAAAATAAAAAAATATGGACTTAAACTGATTTGAAGAATTATTTATAATACATGAACAGTCTGATATGGTAAAAACCATATTTTATTATCCCATAAACAAATAAATAAATAACTAGCTCGTAGCTCAAAAAAGTATGGGCCATGAATTTCCTCAAAAGTACGTTTTTATCTTTTTTTTTTACTATTTAGTTACCATAAATATTCCAAAGAAATGATTTTGTGCAAAAAACATGCCATGCAGTTCTTATATGTAAAGGTGATAACTTGTGCTGATTTTTGAATAATTTTCTGATTGGTTAAAAGTTTGCCGGTAAATACTGCATGTTTCTTTTGCAATCGATGCTTCTACTAGACTTACAGAAAAGAATTACCGTTTATAATTTAGTGCGTAATGTATTGATCCCCTGGCTGTATCTGAGTGTTTTTAATGGGACACCTGATATAATTATATTGGTGCAACTATTATTATTTTATAAATTTTTTCATGATCCGCAATACAATAATTAAATTGAAAGATTAAAAGTGCTGTATTACTTCTTATCAGCCAATAATATGGTAAAACTTACAGGGTTCACAGAAAATTTAAAAGTGCCATACTACTCCTATCATCCACAATAAAAAGTTTCACAGAATAATAAAAAGTAAAATACTACTTCTTATCATATTGATATGGTATTTGATCTGTTATTCGTAGATGATATCAAACTGTAGAACATAATATACTTAGTATCATTAATCAATTGCATTACATACAAAGGAGAGTATCGTATTTTGGGCTAAATCGCCTGCAACGATAAGACTTTACATGATACATAAAAAATACTTGGACAAAATTTCAGCTTTTCTTATGCCCGGAACATACTTTTTCAATAGTTTCATAGAACATTTAAAAGGGCTATGCAACTTCTTATCATCCAAAATCAAATGGTAAAATAGAAAGATTTCACAGAACATTGAAAACTGTCATACTACTTCTTATCATCCACAATGAAATTGACGTTTCTGAACTTTTCAAGACTTGAGACTATGCTGCAAAAATGTGTCTATGGGTCTGACGGTTCTCCAAAAACAATTTTTCTAGATATCTTGATATCTCTCAACTTTTTAAGACTTTTTCCAAAATTAAATGTTAAAATTGAATAAGATAGAGCATTTAAAAGGGCTATGTAACTCCTTATCATTCACAATAAAGTGGTAAAATTGAAAGGTTGTATAGAAATAAAAGTGTCATACAATTCCTTATCATCCACAATCAAATGGTAAATTTGAAAGATTTCACATAACATTGAAAAGTGTCATACTACTTCTTATCATCCACAATGAAATTGACGTTTCTGAATTTGTCAAGACTTGAGACTATGCTGCAAAAATGTATCTATGGGTCTGACGGTTCTCCAAAACAATTTTTCTAGATTTCTTGATATCTCTCAACTTTTCATGACTTTTTCCACAATTAAATGTTAAAATTGAATAGTTACATAGAATTAAAAGGGCTATGCAACTCCTTATCATCCACAATAAAATGGTAAAATTGAAAGGTTGTATAGAAATAAAAGTGCCATACAATTCCTTATCATCCACAATCAAATGGTAAATTTGAAAGATTTCACAGAACATTGAAAAGTGTCATACTACTTCTTATCATCCACAATGAAATTGACGTTTCTGAACTTTTAAAGACTTGAGACTATGCTGTAAAAATGTGTGTCTATGGGTCTGACGGTTCGCCAAAACAATTTTTCTAGATTTCTTGATATCTCTCAACTTTTTAAGACCTTTTCCACAATTAAATTTTAAAATTGAATAGTTACATAGAACATTTAAAAGGGCTATGTAACTCCTTATCATCCACAATAAAATGGTAAAATTGAATGGTTGTATAGAAATAAAAGTGCCATACAATTCCTTATCATCCACAATCAAATGGTAAATTTCAAAGATTTCACAGAAAATTGAAAAGTGTCATACTACTTCTTATCATCCACAATGAAATTGACGTTTCTGAACTTATAAAGACTTGAGACTATGCTGCAAAAATGTGTCTATGGGTCTGACGGTTCGCCAAAACAATTTTTCTAGATTTCTTAATATCTCTCAACTTTTTAAGACCTTTTCCACAATTAATTTTTAAAAGTGAATAGTTGCATAGAACATTTAAAAGGGCTATTCAACTCCTTATCATCCACAATAAAATTGAAAGGTTGTATAGTTTCAGATTAATCCCTGAAGATGTCTCTAGTAGTAAGAGACGAAACGTCGGAAAGTGAAAATCCATTAACACGGTCTAAACCCGAAAGTGAAAGTTCTTTATATCTTAATGGCCGTGAAAGCTTAAAATCTAAAATAGGTTGTATAGAATTAAAAGTGCCATACAATTCCTTATCATCCACAATCAAATGGCAAATTTGAAAGATTTCACAGAACATTAAAAAGTTTCATATCATCCACAATGAAATTGACGCTTCTGAACTTTTCAAGACTTTTGAAACTATGCTGTGAAAATTTCAGTTTGTGGGTCTGATGGTCCGTCAAAACAAATTTTCTAGATTTCTTGATATTTCTTGACGAATCTCAACTTTTTAAGACTTTTGACAAATTTTTGTATTTTCTGTCAGTCCGTGAACAGCATAATTTAAGAATGAAATAACGACTTAAAATTTGGAGGGTATATTTGCATGGTGAATATCTAGGCGGGAAACGGTAGAGGAGAAGGGGTTAAAATGGGCCAAACTAAATTAATTTGTAGTTTAAAATTCTTAAGATAATAAAATTTACGATAAAAAAAAGGTATTTATTTTTTTTGTAGCAAAAAATACTTTTGGAGATATTGATATATTAGCAAAATGCTGAATGCTTTTAAATTTAAACACTTCAATCTTTTAAGAATATGTGCAAGAAAATTATTAATAGTGTTTTATGTCAAAAAACAAAACGTTTTCGAGCAAAAAAACGGGAGAAGGTCAAAAATTACAACGTTTTTTAGCCTAAAAATGCAACTTTTCTATTATGAATCCCATGAAATATGCAACTTTTGTATTTTGAATCCATGAAATATGCAATTTTTTTATTTTGAATCCATTAACTTTTGTATAATTTCAAGGTAGGTGGGGGGAAGGCTCCTCAGTTCGCATGTGCAGAAGTACTTCCGCAAACACATGAATGCGCGTAAATGTTTAGCCAATCAGAGATTTTTGGTAATAAATAAGTATCTGTATAAATAATATTATGATTTACTATGAGTTATTATGGGTTAATATGGATTATTATGATTTAATATGGATATTATGGGTTTTTAAATTAATTTACTCAACATTTATTAAAGGATTGTTGTAGTTGCAGGCATAAAACATAAGTTTTTAAACGTTTACGTTTTGCATATCTTTAATAAAAGCGTAGATTTTAATTCGCTGGTAATGGTTATTATTAAAAAAATATTAAAAAATATATGAATGATGAAATTGGCATATTGAGGCGTCAGGCCAGAGGCGTAATTTAATCGAATTTCATATATTTTTTAATACAAATCACAGATATTTTTTTGAAGTGCCTGAATAGGGTTTTTTACTTATTTACCCTAAAGGATAATTTATAACACATTAACTGCATAAAAACCTGAATAGGATTTAGCCAACTTTTAAGGACAACTACCGCACTTTGTATCGGACTCGAAATGGATGTTACAGTGGTCTCTTTTAAATATCTCAAACCAAATATTTATAAATATTTAGTTTTTTTCTATTTTGGATGTTTGCACGAATAAAATACTTTCCCTTTCACTGGTGGAGGCCGGGAAAGTAAAACTGTGTAATACTTACATTTTCAGCCATAAATCTCTGATGCTCACAATTGAATAAAAACGTGTCGAATATGGATATATGTGCGGAATCCCACAACGTCGTCAGATAGGTTTCGCTAATTTGGAAGGCTTGGGGATACTGCTGGAGAAGTTGCCAGACACAGTCAAGAAACAGCAAAAATATTGGTGAAAGTTCCACTTCCTTGGATATTATATGTCCCAATCTGTGGGCAAAGGGATGGCCCATAGCCACCCAGTGTTTCTGGATAAGTGATTGAAACCCTGACTTAGTTCGGGAAAGTGGGTCAAGTATTATTTGAGTTAGGCTGGATACCACGCAGTTCAGGTCTTGTCCATTTGCTATATTTTAAACCCAATATTAAATTAAAATAAAACAGTAATCGCCAGAAAAAATGGTACAATGACACATAAAAAATGTAATTTTGATATTTTTTTCTATATTTTAATTGGTTTTAAGAAAAGAGGTTATGTTTTTTTTTTGACTTAAGTTGAGTAGGTGAATTTAAAAAATGCAGTTTATGACATGACAGCTTGTCAATCAGATTTTATTGTCAACCAATTGCCAAGATGCCATGTCACAATCTAAAAAAAAATGCGTTTTAAAATTCGTCTGCCCATTTATTGAAAAATGACGACATCTACGTCAGTTAATGACAACTATGAAATATTAATAAAAACCCATATACCATACTATACCATTTTTCTTGTACCATTTTTTTCTAGCAAACACTAATTTTAAACAGTTAAAATTAAAATAATAAAACTTTAATAATCAAAATACAGACTACAAAATAAGTTTAAATGTAGCTAAAGTCTAAATTGTAAAAGAAATCAGGAAATCAAAAACAAACATACTATTAGACTGAAAGTTTCAGTTTATTAAAATTCCCAGGAGGCATCGTCCCTCCCAGGATTGCACACCAAAGAGCGGGATCGAGCTCCGGTGCCGGCAGAATAACAGCCAAATCTTACATTGGTATGTCCCTCTAGGTCGACTCAGCCTTGAAATGAGCACCTGAGGTTAAAACCCTGGGGTGATAATAGGTGGTTGAAGCGTAATGCCACATTACTTTCGAGTGAGCCTTCGAGTATAAAACTTATATACGCCCTATATTGGAATTCGGATTCTCAGTATGGTACCCTAACTTGGTGCGTGATATTAATTTATTAGAAAATGTTCAACGAAGTGCTACGAGATTACCATACGGAAGAACTCGACCATCGTACGAAAACCGCCTCATTTTATTTGGTCTACCCAGTGTTATGGACAGGTTGGAAAGAGGTTCCATTATAATGACATATAGAATACTACATAATACATTTTCCATTGATCTGCGATCACTTTTTTCATTAAACAACGATGGACGCCTTAGAGGACACAGCCTAAAGCTAAAATATGAAATATACAGGACTGCCCACAGAAGAACATTTTTAAGTAGCAGAGTATTTACGACTTGGAACTCTTTGCCACATGATGTTGTGCTTGCGCCAACTATAAACACTTTTAAAAACCGGTTGGACAGACTTATTTAATACTTTGTATGCTACATAATTTTTTTTTTAACTTGAGTTAAATAGGTTTTTAACCTCAACTCTTTTTTTTATAATAATAATAATAATAATAATACCGATCGGCCAAGTAATAGCAGCTGTACCTGCTATCTCCCATAATGTTGCAAAGTGTTCAATGGCTATTATTTTTGTTTTACTATTTCACAAACAATATATAAGCCAATCAAAATCTTGCATTTTTAGTTTCTTGACCAATCAGATCAAAATGAATCTGATAATTTTTGCACATGTGCAATTATCACTTGGTTACTATGGAAACAAGAAACTGACAGTTACTGACATCTTAATAAATGTTATATTTTTGCAAAATGTGTTTTTAATTTGTGAAGCTTACCTTTAGTTGATTTATTTTTATTGATAAGCAATATGCTTATTTTATTACCAAAACATCCTAGGTATAAACCCTAATTAATTTCAGATAATATATTTTATGCACTTTCCATCTTAAAAGCTTTAAATCACTGATATTCATAAATTTTAATTTATTTAATTTAATCTTGGTATTAAAAACAGGCCACTCAAAACTAATTTAAACACTTATTTATTAAAAATATATTTACAGTAAAGAAGTAAATAATTACTTCTTTTAAATGACGGAAATCAAAACATCAAATGACTGCGCTGGTACCAGTACAGCGTTGCCAAACTTAATTATAAACCGATCGCAAATTGATTTTTTATGGGTGGAAACAACCGTTATTTTATTTATTTTCAGTTGAAAACTAAACTTTTTAAACAAAAACAGCAATGATTTTTATTTAAATGCTAAATAATAACATAACAACTATTTTATTAAAATAAAATATCTCTCAAGCAAAGTTTAGACTTGCCAACATTCGCGAACAAGTGAACATCGTGGTTTTAAAAAGCGCGAGATTTAAAATTTTAATTATAGTTGTAAAGTAATATTGATGTTTAGTTCTTTAATTTTTAATTTAAATATGAAACAACATTAAACATGGTAAAATTCATGTGCATGTTGAATTATACATAATTTTTTTACTGTATATAAAAATATATTTTGCTTAAGTAAATTGCCAAGCAAAATATTTTTTTAATACAGTAAAAAAAATTAACGATAATTCAATATGCAATTATGATATTACTACTGAAAATCCCGACTAAAAAATTACTCACCTTCTTGTAAAACAACTGTTGACACATGCTCATGCATTTGAGTAGCTGCTTCCTGAGCCTTGGTTAAACAAATCGACACCTGCGTCAGCCACTTTGTATTGTCTAATAAACCGTAAAACTTAAAGTCTTGATTTTTAAACGCTCTAGTATTTTCAGGTACACAAAGATCACGCAACTTTTGAAAACTCGACTGAATCTCTTTGGGTGTTGGTGAGTTTAAATAAATTATGTGTGGCTGTTTTAATTCGGGATGACTTTTACGAATATGTTCTAAAAGCATATTTTCTTGTGTTCGATCTGTAATGGTAGGCAGTAAATCTGCCATTCTGACTAGTGCTGCACCTTTTTCGGTGCCCCATATCTAAAATATAAAATTAATATTAATCACACAGGCCTGCATCAAATTTGCTTTTTGAAAGTTTATACTTGTTTCATACTTCTCTTTGCACGCTCATATATTTTTTTTTTTTTCCAAGATTTTTCTAATTACATTTTTTTTTAAAGATAAGTTAAAGACGAGATGTGACGTAGGGGCCCAAGAATAAAATAAGTGACAACAATCCGCGATATTAGGGTGGTTCGTTTTTTTCTAAATTTGGGTCATTGCTCAAATTTCCTAGGTACAAAATGGCGAATTAAAAATGACGCATCGATTTTTTTCATTGTTGTCAAATTTAAATAAAATTAAGCATCAGTGATTTTAAATTTTCAATAATGGATTCCGTTTTAGCAATTTAGAAACCCCCTAAATGCTATTTTTTATCCAAATTTATTAAAATTCATGAAATTTTCTCACCATATAAAATCGGCCATTTTAAATTTTTAATTTTCAATAATGTATTCGGTTTCAGCACCCTCGGAAAACCCTAGATACCAGTTTTCAGGAAAACACTACTATAAGGCGAGTTTTGGCTACCTACCCAGTCAACACAAATACATGGCAGGAACATAGCAGGTACATAACCACTGTTCTATGTGATGTTGCAGACATGTAATTTTTATAGTCCATGTATAGTCCTTGGACTTTAACAATTCCGCCTCAAGTTATGTATCAGCTACATAACATGCTACATATCAGATACATACTAGGTACATAACAATAAAAGTAGGCGTTTCCGAATTTTACTTGTTATGGAGTGCATCATAGATTTAGACATGCTGAACATTTTTACGTCTTTTTGATAAACCTAGTAATTAAAGTATATAAATATCTTTATATGTAGCATCCATCAGGCAAAATTCTTATACGATGTGCATTTTTACTGTGAAAGCAAACTTTCTACCAGGCTTAAAAATCATGGGCCACATAAAAAGCCAATTTTTAGAGAAAAAATAGCAAATAATCATTTTAAAAAAATATATATATTTTATTTTTTTGTCTAAAATTATCTAAAATCAGTTTAGTTGTCTAAAAATACATGCGTTTCTACTACTTAAGGGTAAAACTTTTATTATTAACAACAATTTTAAGAATATTAGTGATTCTAACCTATAAAAATTAAAATAATATAGACGCCATATTTAGTATTGAATTCATAACATTTTATGTATCGTGTATGTTCTCGTACCATATATATGATACATAACATGCAATATTGCATGTTATGTATCATACATATGTATGTTACATCTTATGTAATATGGCACATGTAACGTAAAAAATCTTTCTGTTATAGGGCATGTTATGTAGCATACATATGTATGTTATGTCTCATGTAATATGGCACATGTTACCTAAAAAATCTTTCTTTACCATGTTGCATCCATATATGTGCGGAGTGGGTAATAGTCTTTTCTGATCCATAGTTAAAAGTTTTTAAATACAGGCCAATATAATCGCTTTTAGTTCATATTCATGAGGCATTGGACAAGCTTGTCATAATTGCCAAGATCTTATTATTACTTTAGACTACCTTTCCAGACTCGTAAATATAATTAACAAGCCGTGAAGATATGTAATGCTACGCATTCCGTTATATTATATTATTCACAGTAAATGGTACATTTTACCAAATACTTAAAAAAATTAATTAAAAAAAGATAAAAAAATATGTTTTTCTTCAAGCGTACTAAAATGTTCATATTTTATAAATGAACACACTAGTTAGAAGTGATCTATTTTTTTACAGTAAAAAAATGAGTTCATTGTTGTACGCCGTAAAAAAAGTTAGTTAGCAAAACCACCACTGGCGGCAACACTCTTTCACTTTGATGACAGCCGTACTTCAAACTTGTTTGTTTATTATGTAAACAGGTGGTTAACTCGTGTTTCTGTGCAAAAACCTTGTGTGAAATTGATTAAAAATGATTGAAGATGGTTTATACATCTACAAATCTCTCCGAAATTGCAAATGCTACATTAGACAAGTTACCATCGAAATCGCGAAAAGTGTACGATTTAGCCTACGAAAAAAAAATTTAAATGAGCTAAGGAAGGTTTAAGTTTATTTCGAAAGGGTTTTATTTTAATTGAAAAAAAACATACTTTATTACTGAATAAATTAAATTAAAAAATTAATATTTAAAAAAATATATAAAGGATGCTTGAAGAAAAAATAGTATGATTCACTCAGAGGAAAATTGCATTTTTTTACTCGTCTGTAGTTTCCGGACTTCGCTTCGCGTCGTCCGTAAATTCTACAGACTAGTAAAAAAAGCTTCACTTTTCCTCTTAGTAAAACAATATACTATTTTTTAAACGATCTTTTTTAAAAAAGTATTATTTTTTTTACTTTTCTTTTAGCAAACAACCAAAAATTTTTGAATTTTTTTTTTGAAAATTATAGTTTTTTTTAATTTTTTTTAAAGTTCAACCCCCCATAACTTTGTTTCTGGAGGGATTACTTTTAAAATTGGTAGAATTGACCCTTATAATAAATGTATTTTTTCCTGAAAAATGTTAATCGGAATTTTCTTTTACTTTTTTCGATTTTTTAAAAAGTTTACTTCCCATAATTTTTTTGTCTTTGGGGGGATTACTTTTAAAAATAATAGGGATCTTCCGCTTGATTTTTCCTGAAAATTTCAAGTCGGTCAGATTATTTGTTTTTGAGTTATCGTGTGCACAAAAATCGTGACATCGGACGAACGGACGGATAGACAGACGGACGGACATTGCTTATTTTTTCATGAAACAAATTTATATCCAAGAATTTTTTGTCTAGGTCGATTTTTGATTTTTTTTTTTTTGGAAAATTCGAAACGACCGTAAAATTTATTCTAGCGCAGGCGCGCCTAGGCACTGAATAATATCATAACTAGGGTCCCTGAACTTTGGTACCCTATAGTATATTCAACTTCAAAATGCAGTGAGCGTAAACAAACGCACATGACAACAACTGATTTAATGACAGGGTAGGACTCGAAACAAAATATTTCTGTATAACGGTCCATTGCAATGCATTGCACGCTTCTTCGCAAGTACTCACATACTGACCTGTTTAATTTTTTACATCCCTACTCTCACAACATTCGAGTGTTCTAACCAATGAAACCACGCGCCAGCTGAATATACTATAGTAAATAACTGTTTACAATCAGGCGCAAAAACTCACCCATACAGGAAAACATCTGTTCCTAAAATGTTCAACAGCAAGATTGATGATAGAATCCGTGGCAGATTGTGGTACAATTAAATGTTGATACAATAAGGGTGATGCTTGATAGTTTATGTTAATCTCAGATATTCGCCAGTTTTCGCATTTTGATCTTTGTAATTCTTTTATCCAATCTCGTTTCTCTCTAAATAAAGACACTTCTTTGGCAAAAGTTGGAGGTAGAATATAGGGTTCCCTGAAGATAATATTTTAGGTATGATTTAATTTATATATTTGATGAAACCAGCTTACACAATAAGATAAACTGAAAATGGTAGGTACCGCACTTATTTTCTCGCGGAAAGGTTCGGACAAGTTTTAAGGTTTTGATTAATTTGATAATCAATATCCATTTACTTTCCGTCATTATGAAAAAGTAACCTGCAAACGTAAATTTTAATTCTCCAAAATTTGCAAAATTGCGAAAAAATATTTTCCGCCCTTACGCTATTTTTCCGGGAAAAACTAGCAGTTTCATGGGTGGGGGTAATTTTGGAGTGTTACGCCCATGTTAATGGTATAGGAAAATAGCGTTACAGGGGCGTGGGGGGGTCCAAAATGATAAAAATTTGCGTTATGTAATACTTGAACGTTCCCTTAAGTGTAGGTTAAAATAATTTAACAGTTTGAGTAAAATGAACAATATTTGACATAAACATCAAAATTGACAATTTTCGATTATCCAATTCAAACAACACAATTTTAAGTGGCCCACTTTTTCGTTCGAACTGTTACAATACTTTTTGAGGTGCTTGAAAGTAAAAATTTTTCATTTTTTAAATTTATATTTAGTTAATTATAATAAAATAAAAAAATTCAAATGTTTTACAAAAAAAAAATGATGTTTCGAGCTATCATAAAAAGTAACAGTTTTTAATCCCTTTAATCAAACCCCATTTTAAGCAATAACAATTCCACCCAAAAACTTTTGTCTTTGAAATTTTTGTCCAAATACCTATAAAGTCTTGAGCTCAAGCTCTTGAGTAATCGTGCTCACAAACAGGCAAAGAGACACACAAAATTTGAAATTTTTTGCACGAATTCAAGGTGTTCCGAAATTTTGAATATTTTCAAAATGGGAAAGCAATATAAGGTCCACCCTAATGGTATACCTTCATGAATAAATTGACTCTCAAAATTCTCTCTAATGATTTTATAAGCGATAATTCTTTAACTTTAAATACCGACAAAAAAAATGTTGTGTGTTTGTGCGTGATTTTTCTTTAGAAAGGTATAAAAGAATACCTATATTTTTTATTACAATACAAATTACTGACCGACAAGGCCCGACATATATACAAAAACATCTGATAATGAAAAGAATGCAAAAATAATAGTCCAAACCAAGTGGCTTGAAATACACTTATAGAAACTAGACCCCTTAACCTAAATATTTGTAAATATAGTAAATATCTGTTACTTCCCATCCATAACGATTGTTATCAAAACTTCTCTGCACCAACGATAAAAAATGCGAGGGGTTAATCTCCCGCGTAATGTCTTGTACAAGCTCTCCGTAATCTTTCGTAATCTTGCGTAATCTTACGTAATCTTACGAAATCTTGGGTAATCTTGCGTAATCTTTGTACACGAAATTTCGGGAGATTAACCCCTCGATAAAATGCCAATCAAATATTTCGTCTATGCGAGAGCGCTGAGGACTAAAATATGAATACTTCGAAATTACTTCCGACTAACGGTGCGGGAGGTCTACTGTGTATGGTGTTTAAGATGGCGGTTTCGTGATGTAGTGCCATTTAAGCTACACAAATACATACACTATGTCTAATTTAGATGAAATTCCTGTTTTTGACTTCTGTCCCGCTTTCTAATTAAGTACTCGTCTGCGCGTCGAGAAAAAAATTAAAAAAATTACTATTTTTTATTATAATGCTGGACTTTCGTTCATAGTTTATACTTACTTGTAATCATATGCAAACAGCAAAGAATGCCTTTTTGGATACGCATGATGAAGCAAAGCATTAACGATATTTTTTCCACTTTCTTTGTCTGCCTCTTTAAAATTTAGTTCCAGACTTTTCATATTCTGAAAAAAACCACTGACAATATTTGTTTGCATACGGTGTCAAACACCCTCCTTAACTTTTGAGCTGAGATAATATTGATATTATCAACTTTAGGATCAAGTAAGTGATCATAAAATATGTTTTTAGCTTGTAAAATGTTGACAGAGGGACATAAAGAGAATTTGTTTTTAAATTAAACAAAGAAAAATTATTTCGAGATCAAATAATTTTTCTTTGTTTAATTTCGAATTTTCAAAATATTTCTAAAAAATGCAATTCTCTTTTAAATATTTAAAAATTATGGTCTGTTTCATCAAGCAAGAGAGTAAATTAAAAAACGCACAGTGAATATTTTCAAAACAGATTCGAATATTGGATGTGCGAATATACTGCGTAGTTTATTTTATAACATAACTATATTCTATACACAAACATACACTATTCAAACCTGTTGTAAAAATATTTACTGTGTGATTTTTAATTTGCTCTCTTGCTTGATGAAACAGACCATAGTTATAAATATAATTTTCGTTTTTATATAATGAAATTAATTTATCTCTCAATTTTTTTTAAGAAATTTTGAAGAAAATGTCTATTTCAACATTATTTTATCCCGATTAAAAAAATAATAATAAACTAAAAAAAGGTCGAATATCGAATTACAAGACCTTTAAGATGATGTACCAAACGTTCCCCTTTTCCATTAGTACCACCTTAACCATTTTTTAAATGTAATCCCCATATTTTGTAGAAGAAAAACAAAGCAAAAATACAACTGAAAGTAAACTGAAGAAAAAAAAATAGAAGCCGCCGAAATACTCCTTTGTTTTATTGCTCTGACAAGTAAATTACTTTTAATTACTACTTTAAACCCCACCCATTCTGACTTAGGTCGTCCCCTTAGGAACACCCTCAATTACTGTTATGGTCATTGTCAGAGCAATACAACAAAGGAGTATTTCGGTGGTTTAAGGTGGTCATATTTTGTTGGGTTTCTTCTATTTTATTTTACTTTCTACCAAGTTTCTACCAATTTCTTTTATACAACAGCTATTTCTTTCTCAAAAGGGTATGTTTTGGTAGGGTACCTAGATAATAGTTTTTTTTGTCCCATTTATGATTTTTTTATAGTTTTTTTTCTTTTAAAATAAACTTACAGGTTACCCACAAACTAATTAAATACTGGATACGTGATATCAAGCATACGCTTCTGGTTATTTCATTGGGACGGAATCGCGCTCGTGGTGGTTTACCTGTATGTCATGCATATATCTTTCCAAAATTTGCATTTATTTTGATACCCACATAAATATGGTAAAATTATTTTAGGTTTTACATCTAACTAAAATATAAAACAGTTAAACTTACCTTACAAATAATTAATAATTCCTTAACTTTTCCTGTCACATTTTGCCCAGGAATCAATTTCTTTTTTGTTCTTTCTCCAATCTGATAAATTGTAGCTATTGATGATAGACAAATATCATTGTTACCTAATAAAAAATTTTGTTGGTGGCAATGTTCAAGGTCCCTGTCTCCAACAGTTGCAAAAGATAACTTAAAAGTAGTAACGGTTAAAACACCTAAAGTTGCCTTTTTTCTATCACTTAATGTTGAATATAGTAAAACCTTTGGGGCTTCACAAACTAACATCTCACCTAAAAAATAATTACCAAAATTTATGGCATAAAATCAAATGACATAAAATGTGAATATGATTTCACACATTTGTTTTGTTTTTGCTCTGTAACTCGGCTTGGGCTCGTCGCTCAACAAAAAATGAACATAATAAGGTAACGGTCCCATATATCGGACACTTTAGAGCAATTTCGGACTTTGATGGTGTGTTAAAATTACATATAAACCTTAATAACTATTTAATGTATATTTCTAGTTTTCAAATTTATTCATTTATCAAAAAAGTTATTAAATATATATTAATTTTTGATACTTTTATAATATTAAGTAAAATACGAAAAAAACCACAAATGTCCCAAATATCGGACAGAGTGTCCTAAATATCGGACTAGTTATGTTATGTTATGTATAATGAATAAATAAAAAAAAATATTAATATAATGCAAATGTATATATTTCTCATTATTTTTTTATAAACTTACTTGTTGCAGGTTTTATGACAAAACATTATAAAATTTTATATTATTATTATTATAGAATACCTATACCACCCATAGGCTTTTACTTGACTATGTGTTCGATATTTAGGTCTTACAAAATTATAGGAGACCCAAATATCGGACAGTTATTAAAAATGCCTAATAAACGGCTTATTTGAAAGAAAGTGCTAGTCCGATAAATGGGTAGAAAAAGCTTTATACTCTTTAAAACCATTGTATACAACATTTGTATGTAGCTGAAGTTTTCAACGGCCGTCCGATATATGGAACTGTCTTTATTTTATTGTCCTATTTATCAGACAGCATATTAATATATAAAATATTTTAAAAATAACATCAAAAATGGTTTAAATTGGTATAAAACTACAATATTATGAATTAGAAAGAGTTTGATAGACATTTTAACAATAACTTATATTAAAAAAATCACTTTTCAGTTAAACGTTGGCTTACTTACTTTTCTTAGAAAAAGGCTATATATTTCGTGACTGCTGACACATGACTGTTTATTAGTTATTAGAGCTTAAAAAATACGATATAATTGGCAAATGATACAACGCTTTGATTCAAATATGTTAATAATTTCAAATAAAAAATATTTGTTTGATTTTAATACTTAAATATCTTGTTTTTTGTAAAAACGTGAAAAAGTGTCCGATAATTGGGTCGTGTCCGATATTTGGGACATTTACCTTACTTGTTCCTTATTGAATTCTCTACAATTTATGTAAATAACTTTTTTTGTTTAAACAATCAGAAAAAAAATACAGAGTGCTAAAAATTTGCAAAAGTTAAAAATGTGCAAACATTTTTCGGTTTTTTGAAAACAACTGGAAAACTAATAATTTTTTGAAAATGATGTCTTCTTCATCAACTTTAACGCTCTGTAACTTTTGTTCAGATTGTTTAAACAAAAAAGTTATTGACATTAATTGTGAAGAATTTAATAACGAACAAATATATTGTTAATTTTTTATGGAGCGACGAGCCAAAGCCGAGTAACAGACCAAAAACAAAACAAATGCGTTTTTGCACATAACTGTGCAAAAAAAACTGCACAGGGGTGCAAATTTGGATTTAAGCTTTTCAAATGAACCCCTTTAAATTACAATAAAAAAAACATAGAGTGTGCATATCA
Source organism: Brachypterus glaber (assembly GCA_958510825.1). NCBI lineage: Eukaryota > Metazoa > Arthropoda > Insecta > Coleoptera > Kateretidae > Brachypterus > Brachypterus glaber. The sequence continues at coordinate 35,951,656 of OY294048.1, forward strand.
CCACAAGGTCAAACTACCGTTCGACTGGGCTAATATTAATAACTGAGCAAAGTAACATTTTGTATGCATGGGGTCCAAAACTCACATCCCCTCTTAACTTTTGAATGAACTGAGATATTGACTTTGAATTTGGAACTTAACTATTTTTTTTGCACAGCCCCCTTAAGAGAGGGGGTGACCGTGACCGCAGTGTTACACTGTTTATTTTGTTTCTCTAGAATCGCAGTTCTGAACTGGTTCGGAATCAACGCAGTAACTGGGCAGTGCTCAATCGCAACTGCACACACGCAGAGATTGTGAATCGAGGCGTGAGCCGAGATTCACAACCGAGTAAGTCCGAGATTTATTTGTCATCCGTGTATCATACGTTTTTATTCGTTTGTAAACATATTTAAAAAAAAAAAAAAAACTAAAAATAATAAGTAAAATTAGTTTTAATTTGGTTATGTCAGTTATCTGACAATTTTCCATAAGGGACTGCAAAAGTACTTTGTCGAGCTGCAGCCTGCTAAAGTAAAACAAAAGACAAACACAACCACTATGCATTTTTTGATAAGGGACTGCAAAAGTACTTTGGTGGGCCGCAGCCCGCCAAAATAAAACAAAACAAAAGTGTCACTTTTAACATTTCTAACAAAAAATGTCGTTTTGGAATACAAGCGAATAAAAATGTTTTTTTAAAACCGGGGTCTGAGAGACTAAATGCCCCGTCTCTTGGTACAATTTTAGACACCCTGACTATGGTTAAAAACAATAAATAATTATGTGGGTTATTTACATACCATCGAGAAATCTTGTCCTCTGTGCCTCATTAAGGGTTATTGACTGCAAAATAATAGTAAGATTAGACTTATTACCCTATGTTATAATCTAATTAACATACCTCAAGCTCACTTTCATCAATGTAGCTTCTAAAGCCAGACTCTGGTCGTACATTATTCATCTTGAAAAATATATTAAATAACATCGATACTTAATTTATGATCAACATATTCCTAATAAATAACAAATATTTATCCCATAATTAGTAAAATTGACTTTAAAAAACTGCAGTAAATAAACATTTAAGCCTAACTTTACACTTTTACAAAAAAAAATGTAGGTTATGTTTATTATGTTTCCTTAGTTTTTTTGTTTTTGTTAGTGTGAAACTGGCAGCACCGTTTTTTGACGTTTTTAATGTTGAGTTAGGTTAGGATGAAATCAAAGTTCAAAAAATGCTAGATTTTTCTAAAATTTGTGGTAATTTTAACCATAATTTAGAAATAACTACAAGGTAATACTTAAATAATTTAATATTAGTCTTAAAAACGACCTTACTTGTCAAAAATGTTAAAACATTGTTATTTTCAGACCAAATACAGGACATGGATTTTGGTTGATGTTTTTGTTTCCTCTGGCTGTAATTAAATCAACATTTACTCATTCAATTGTACTTACGCCTACATACAAGTTGTCTTCAATATTTTGTGTAGGTTTAATATGCACCTCGTGTGTGTTTTTATATCAATGTTTGAAAAATTTGAAGTTCAAAGTTTGGAATGGATGGAGTTTACTTTCTATGATTTTTACATCTCTTTTATTTCACATTTGTCTTCATAAAGGTGTGTATATTAATCTTTTTTTAAACTTAATTAAGGATGAGTAATAATTTAATTAAATACAAGATTAAATATAATTAGTTCTCTAGAATGCCTAATTAATTCTTTGTAGGTACTGTGTATTAATAATAGCATATCTACAAATAAACAGTAGGTGTTATCTATAATTATTATTGTGAGAGCTTATATTATTTACTTATTGCAAAAGCTTATATTATTTACTATTTCTTATGCATTCATATAAAATGGTGTTGCAAATATTAAACAACTATTTTGCCAACACTCCCAGACAAAAGGTGATTATATAGAATTTCAGCCTAAAATTTTTAGGCCTATGCTAGGATGGTTTTTGGAGCCTGGTATAGGTTCATTTATAGGTGAAAGGTAGTATTACAGGGAAAGCTTGGTTAGATAAAAAAATATTCTAAAGAAATTTGATTTTAATATTCACCATTATCTTGTTATAGAGGGGGCATTTATATAGTGATATAAAGTGGTCATGAATGGAAAAAACATTTAACTCATGTCCCCTAGATACTATTTATATCTGAACTATTTACACTTAAATTATATTAATTTATTATGGCATAAAAAATTAAATTATAATCATTAAAATAAAATATGATTTATTTGTTTGTCATCTTTTTATCAAGATCATCTTTTAGTTCATTGCTAAAATTCTTCGATGTATAGGCTGCAAATAAACCAGCACAGGAATGGGCTGAAGGAACAATATTTGGGGGGGAGGGGGAAGAATACACTCAAATAAAACTGATAACTAAAAAAGGGTCTTAACTTCAAAAGAAGCTGAAGTTTTTAAGAAGCTTTCTCCTAGCAGAAAATTAATTTTAATGACAAAAAAAGGTCATCCCAGAAATTATCATATTTCAAATTTTGCCAGCTTGAGGCAAAACTTGCTAACTTGGAAAGCAGGGTGCCCCCCCCTTAGATATATCCCTGAATTATAGAATTTTCTCAAGAATTTTCTAAACTATCATCTGGCCCAGTACAAAATGATTTAGGAATGAGGTTTGAAATGTTACAATAACACTTTAAGGTGATTTACAAAAAACATTCTGAATTGTCTCCAAAGGCAATTGTGTTTTAATGTGCTTATTATTCATTGTAACATTTTTTTTTTATAAATTTTAATGTAGAATTACCTTAAAAAAATAATTAATTCTGTGTAATTTTGTATCAAATTTTTTATTTGTCTTTGAAGTATCAAAACAGGTTTAAAATATGTATAATTTTTTTTACAAAGTTTCAAAAGCACAATATTGTGTGGTTCTGGAAAGTTTTATTGAAACTTATATCTTACTATTGTGACAACTAAATTATCAGATTTTTTTTGCTTCATCCAGAAAATTATATTGAAGCTTTTAAGCAAACCCACCATGTTCCAATCTCGGTAATTAATAGACACATCTATATAAAACCCTTTGTTAGTCGCGCGGTCCACCGCTAGACCATTTTAATTAATAAACAAATATCGGGACTTTAAATAAAAACACTAACTTTTATGCACTAGCGACGTTTCGTCTTTAATCAAGACTTTATCAAGCTAAAAGAGAGAAAAAGACCTTTTGTAATAATAACATAAAAAAATATATACCTTAAAAAAAAAAAATATATTAAAAAAATTAAAAACGTCTACTTTTTAATCTTATGCCTAGATAATACGAAAAACATTTACCTTAGCATACTTAAAACACTACATTTAACATAAATATTATTTAAATAAACAATTACGAACAATAAACAAAACTATAGAACCGTACACGTAGACATATTTCAAATTAACTGTATATGTTTTTTCTTCCTCTTTCTTATCACAAGAACACCTATATGTATTCTTGGTAGACTATAGTGAACTATATTTATATCAAAGACAAATGCTGAAGGCGCCTTTATATAAAATATAATAGCAAAAGCTAAATACCAACTTATCATATAACAAATGAATGCATATAACACATCGCAAACTATCAACTAAAAAAAAACTAAAAAAAAAAAAAACAAAAAGAGAAAAAAAAAAAAAAAGGAGAAAAAAAAAATAACTACCCATCAAAAGGCTAGGTTACATGATTTTTTTTGTCTTTTTCTCCCCTTTTTAACCCTTTCAATTGTTCCCTTTTTAAAGGGTTAAAAAGGGGAGAAAAAGACAAAAAAAATCATGTAACCTAGCCTTTTGATGGGTAGTTATTTTTTTTTTCTCCTTTTTTTTTTTTTTCTCTTTTTGTTTTTTTTTTTTTAGTTTTTTTTTAGTTGATAGTTTGCGATGTGTTATATGCATTCATTTGTTATATGATAAGTTGGTATTTAGCTTTTGCTATTATATTTTATATAAAGGCGCCTTCAGCATTTGTCTTTGATATAAATATAGTTCACTATAGTCTACCAAGAATACATATAGGTGTTCTTGTGATAAGAAAGAGGAAGAAAAAACATATACAGTTAATTTGAAATATGTCTACGTGTACGGTTCTATAGTTTTGTTTATTGTTCGTAATTGTTTATTTAAATAATATTTATGTTAAATGTAGTGTTTTAAGTATGCTAAGGTAAATGTTTTTCGTATTATCTAGGCATAAGATTAAAAAGTAGACGTTTTTAATTTTTTTAATATTTTTTTTTTTTTTAAGTTATATATTTTTTTATGTTATTATTACATAAGGTCTTTTTCTCTCTTTTAGCTTGATAAAGTCTTGATTAAAGACGAAACGTCGCTAGTGCATAAAAGTTAGTGTTTTTATTTAAAGTCCTAGTCCCGATATTTGTTTATTAATTGTATAATCAAAGGACACTAATATAATTTGATAGACCATTTTAGTTGACGCAAAAAAGGAAAAATATCATAAAGCATACTTTTTAAGGTACTTAAAATGCGCCTGGTTTCAAATCAAGTCTCATATAAAAAGAATGACAGTTTTTTTGTGGTTTTCCAAAAGTTAGCTAAATTTGATTTATCACCTTTTGATCCTACACGCCTCAGTTAAATTATCATAAAAACGCCAAATTAGGAAAAGAAAATTAAAAGTTCATCAGAGGAACCATCAAACGTTTTGCATTTCAAATCGTTTCCCGTCTGACTTGCAAAAAAATATGCAACTCCTGTCGTTTCCCGTTTCGAAATGAAGCTGAAGTTTGCAACGTTTTTTTGCAACGAAAATTTAAATAGTATATTAAAGCACTTATTCCATAACACGTTTTTAGCGCACTAGTACTTTAGAAAACTCGCCGCAAGCGCCTTGTTTTCTAAACTTGTACTCGTGCGTTAAAAACGCATGTTATGAAACTAGTATTTTAATATACTTGTTACAACCACATTTCTGTGTTTGTATTTATTTTTAATTTGGGTTTTATTATACATAATTTCATTTAATTTCTTTACTTAGTTATAATTCAAAAATAATATTTTATTTTAAATTAATTGTATTTTTGTAAGTAACGCGCTGAAAACATCCTAGCTTTTCTGCGCATGAGTTCGGGTAGGTCGCCTTCCGCGAGTAGTATCAATTTGACTCTCGAGAACGCTCGATGCGTGTCAATAAAAATATACTCAAATCAGCTGACGAATATACCACGCCGCGGGAATTCGTTAGAATTTACCATATTTACGGCTGCAAACTATAGAAATAAGTTCCATATACACATATGTATTTAAATAATTAGTAGTGTATACCTACACTGGTCAAACAAACTTTAATTCGCGTACATCAGTTTCCAATTATGTGGTGTCTCCTGTGAAGAAATGACCTGTCGTGCTGAATGCTGTAATTAAGGTAAGATTACCATATATATTATTGGAACTGTCGTTTTGTCTTTAATATTCTTTTCAATCATTAATACCTATTCGCAGTCCACTTAATTAATATCATAAAGGCGATGTTACGGAGGCAATCCCATATCACCGAATGGGACCTTTCGACGTCACACAACAATACTATTTGAATATTCGTTGCAAAAAAACGTTGCAAACTTCAGCTTTATGTTTCGAAAAGGTAAAAGCTATGCATAACCAGTTTTTTGGTACCAATCTTGTTATTTGTTACAAATCTCTGATTATATTTTTTACAGATTTTTAGTTTTCAAGGGAGTTGTCTTTTATAATTTAAATTTTGTTACAGATATTCCATTTTCACTTGTAAGTGGATTTTTTAGTACAATTATTTATTATAAAATAAACCTATTTTTATTGAGAAAATTTGAACAATGTTTTACCATTGGGGAAGCAGCTATTGTATCACAGGGTGCATCTATTTTAATGTATTCTACTGGTTTAAATATTGTGAATGCATCAAGTAAATTATATACAAGTAATATGCAAATATCTACTCTTATTATACAAGTAAGTATTTTACTGCCAAAAAACTATAAACATTAGGTAAACAAAAATATATAAACTTTACAGGATAAGTCTTATAAATAATTCTTTAATCAAGGGAGAAAAGCTTTGGTATAGGAAAGTTATCTCTCTCTTACCCCTTGATTGGTCCAGGATCATATTTAAAAAAAAAACTATTTTATGTTAAAATTAGTTTTATTTTATGTAAAAGAGCCAATTTTTTATTTCATATAATTTTTGGACTTTTTATTTTTTAATTAGGTATTAATCCCAAGCCTCTAATGTTTCACAGCTTTCCAGATCCTCGCTTAGCACTAGTGCTAAGCTGGAATTAAAAATAATAAGACTTATTACTTAGTATAAATATCCAAATTTGGATATAACTATATATCGGGTATATCCGACATTATGTATCGCACTATGAATGCAAGACCACCACAACTCAAAAAAAAAACTGTGGTATGGTTTGTTTAGTACCTCTGTACTTGATGAATGATAACATATAGTTTATAAGTAAGTTTATAAGTTACGTTATATTCCAGTTATAAATTGGACTTTGAATATGTTATCATTCAAAAGTACAGACAAACCATACCACAGTTTTTTTTGAGTTATGGTGGTCTCGCATTCATAGTGCGGTATATCCTATATACAGGATTATTCAGAAATAGGGCCATTAAAAAAATCACCCATATGTACATGGGTCCATGTTAGAGTTTAATTTTCCTATACTAAAAAAATATACGCATTCGTTTAGGAGCAGATTTTTTTTTTCAAGAAAACAGTCCTAAAATTAGTACGCCACTGGCTAGACATTAATAAAAAAGAGCGCTGCCGGTTTTTAATAAATTCTTTTTCTACGACTGCTTTAGAATGTAAGCAAATACACACACTTTTCAAACACAGAATGAATCCATTCTAGCTTCAATTTTTGCATTATAATTTTTAAATATGTGCTAAAATTAAATAAAAATCTTTTTTAAGTACTGATTTGATAAAATTATTAAATTATTTGCTTTATTTAAAAATATGTGTTTTGTTGCATTTACAATGTCGAGTCACAAAAAACATTATTTTTAACCTTGTCCGCAGTTTAAAGCCATACTGTGTTTTATATTTGCAGTCGAAGAAAAAGTAAAGTCTACAAAACGTATGGAATAGTCATTCCGCGCTCGCGGGACCGTCATACTTGCCTGCCGGCTCGTATGACAAACTTTCCGCTCACGCGGAATATTATCCATTCCATACTAGTTATAGAATATACTATTCTAAATGTAGTGTTTCGTGTAAAATTAACATTATAACGTATTATAAACAGTATTAACTAAGTGTTAATCGGTGGTTCTGTGGTGTTAATTATATAAATGTACTTGTGCATCGACATCAGCTCTAAAACCATAAAAAGTAAATTGTTTTTATTTTAACCCTAAATTTGGCAACCTGGAAAGCGAGTTAGAATAACAAGGTAAGCCTCGCAAGTAGCTCGGATAAGGTTTTTTTTTTTAAATAAAATTTTTGATTTTTTTGGACTGGATTTCTGAAACCATCAGGAGTCCCTGGTTTGGTTTTTAGTGACCATATTTCTGAATAACCCTGTATATCTGGCACATAAATATGATGTCGAACCCTGATTTGAATGAGAATATTATAAAATAGCATATACTTCTTTTTTCAGCTGGGATTAATGGGAATTATTCTCACAGCATATTTAACCCATAAATTCCGAATAAACAACCCAGTGAAGTTTTATACATTTTCTGTATTTAACGTGATCATGTTTATTCTCATTCCGTTACATATCTTACTGAATAGAAGCCCGTTATTGTGGATATTTGACTTACTCTTTCATGATACCTTATCAGTAAGTATTAAAATTATAGGACGATTTTTTGCGATACGGTTATTTGGCGTATTTAAGTTCACCAGTTGTACCAACATACATTTCATAATACCGTCTGTTTCATTTATTATTCACTAAACAAAGTTGGTAGCCCATGATATACCAACTTTGTATAGTGAATAATGAATGAAACAGAAGATATTATATCAGTTGCTTTTCATCCGTGAAACGAGTAAGATGTACTTTCGGCAGGAATTAGTAATACGTTAAGCGCGTTTAATTTTCTAGCACCAAGTCTTTTAGTATTAGTTATTTATTTATTTATTTGCTATATATATATATATATATATATGCCCCAGAATCGATTTTATATATTTTATAGTGATTGTATGGAAGATGTGCAGTAAAATGACGAACATGTGATTATATTGGAGTAAGAAGGGAATTTTATGTTTTTTAATCATTTATAATGCTGATAAATTTTGATTTGGAAGCAACTAACACGTGAAGAAGTTTTTATACGTACAAAATTTTTTATATACTAGCGCATGCGCAAATATATTTACAAATTAGAAAAAACTGCCTTGGCAACAGCTAACACAACCAACAGTAAACACGAAAAGGAAAGAAGGAAAAGAAAAAGAAAAGGTCTTACAGAAGACTGGAAATTTTATATATTTAAAACAGGAGTGGGCATGGCGAAAAGCCAGACAAGAACCACTCTTGGTGAATTGAGTAACTAAGAGGGATCTGGCTAATTATCTCACTGAGAAAAGGCCAAAATAAAGGAAGAAGAAGAAGAAGATATTATAAATGAATGTATGTTGGCATAACTTGTGAAGTTAAATACGAGAAAATACCGTATCGTAAAAAATCCCCCTATATTATGTTATTATACTCCACGCAGCTTCACAGCTAGACATCGGATTTTAGCGAATCGCATAGCCGGGTACAATTAGTTAACAAATTCATATTAATTTTATAAAAATGTTTAATATGTTGCCAAACTACTACATTGCCAAAGAAAATTACATAAATATTATGAAAATCCCGTAATGTTTTATTTAAGTAAAAGATAATTTAAAAAAAAAAATAACAATTCTGAAAATTAAGATTTAGTTGTGCTCTTTATTATTCCAATTTGATTTTATAGTATTGTGGCCAATCGTTTTTTATTCGCAATAAAAGGCCACGTGACGTTTATAACTTGTGTTTGAAATAAATTTTGTTTTTTTTTTACTTACTTTAAATATTAAATTGACCTTGCTCCTCATCTCCTTTATGGAGTTTTGTATTCACATATCTTAAAATATTAGTTTTTCTTTCCCAGGTTGTTTTTTTTACAAAATGTGCAGTGTAAAATATTGCCGTCGAAATCTAGTTCTGGATAATCTTTAATCCACGATTTAATCTTAGTAAGTAATGGTTTTAGGAACACTTTATTAAGGGATTTAACTAATGAAATGAACGGTGACAAATTAATATTAGATTAGGCCCAATAGGTATATTAAACAAGAAAAAGAGCAAAAAATAAAATTAATTCGCATTGCTAAGTCAAACGAAATGACTCAATTTCCTTGCAATAAAAACCTTGTTTCCACATGAGCCTGATTCTAACCAATAAAATAACGTACATCATGTGTGTTCGTGACGTACATGGTACACGCTTGAGCTTACATCTCACTTATTTCGTCGCACGCATACGGAAACAAGTTTAGAGCTTTTAGATCTCTGCAGAGTAAATGTTTATAACGAGTTCAAATAGATTTCACCTTCCAGTCACCTCTTCACAAATTGAATAAAACACAAAAAGATTTCGTCGGTACTTAGTTACACAATATGTTTTAGTTGTGTAATTTTGTATTTTATTTATATTTTATTTATAATATGAAAAACAAAAGATTTGAGTAAAAATAATAATTTCGAAAAAAAATTTAAAAACATTTTTCACAAGTTATAAACGTCATGTGAGCTGTTATTGCGAATAGAAAAGGATTGGCCAGGCAGATTTTTTTTAACTTGATAAAAGTAATACCCAGCCATCATGTTACAATACTATTAAATAAAATTTGGATTATTTAAAAAAAAAAGTCCAACTAAATCATAATTTTCGGATCTGTTGTGTTTTTTTTTATTTTTCTTTTACTTAAATAAAAACGTTAGGGGATTTTCATGATATTTATATACTTTTCTTTGTAAATGTAGTAGTTTGATAGTTTATAAAACATTTTTATAAAATTATTATTAATATTTTGTACCCGGCTATGGATTTTGACGTCACGACTCCGTAAAATCCGATCTTTATTCACAGCAGAGGAGTATTACACTCGGGTGGGTCGAAAAATGTTTTTTTTTAGTTGGGTTTTCGTGTAGTGCTAGAAGCCTTCTCAATGCGTTAGGAAATAAGCCTGTAAATTTTGGCGATGATTGGCAATGGGGAACATTTTAGAATCAACCGAAAAATCGAAATATTACACAGTGGGCTAGGAAAAAAAACAGAGACAAAATTCTGAATTTTTGCATACGACTATTTTTGATACCGCTGATTTTGAATAAAATAACAAAAAATAAATAAAAAAAAACCGCGCCATTAGGGTGGTCCAAACTTTTATTTTTTCTTCTTTTCTAAAAATGTGTCAAATGGCTTCTTTTGATTATGTTAATGTAGTCCAAACCAATGTAAATAACTTAAAAAGAAACCCCCCAAAAATAAAAAAGTTTTGGGGGCTAAAAATTAAAAAAAAATCGGAATTAGTGAAAGAAAAACTTTATAATTAACTTATTTTTGTACAAATTACTTTTTTTTAAGATTAATCGTAAAAAAAAGAAAAAATCGTAAAAAACGAAAGTTATAGGGACCTAAACTTAAAAAAAATATATATACACAATAAAAATAAAAGATAAACTTACTTAAAAAAAATCCATTGAGAAACAAAAAGGGGTCTAAACTTTTTAAAAAATAGGAAAAATAAAAGGAAACGTGCTATTAACGTATTATTTTTAGGAAAACTTACTTTTATTAAAAAAGTTATTCTTACAAAATTTGATCAGATCGATTTAAAAACAAAAAACTTATACAATTCATTTAACTATAGAAGTTTAAAAAGGAAAAAAATTATAAATAATTGAAAAGAACATGCAGCGGAAAATGTTAAAAATACAGAATGTCCCAATACTCGTGACCATCCTTAATTAATTAATTAAAGGTACACATACTACATCAAAAAATATAAAAAAAGTTTATATAAACGTAGACCCGCAAATCGCTCCTAAAGTAGTTATGGCCTATTAAAGGGGATACCAAAAAAGGGGTTTTTATCTCTGGAGCCCTTTGAGCTTGATAGACAAGGTTTAGCACGTGGTTTAGTATTATTAAGGTCAATTATTTTAAGTTATTTTAGTATGTAAATTTTACCGAAAGCGCGCCTAGGCGTGCGAAATGGCTTTGACTTACCACATTTTTGCCCAAATCTTTTTTCATTGTAAATTTTTTGCATTCTTTTTGCAAATTATAGATTCTTTAAGTAAAAATACACGAAAAAAATCTCTTGTTACCGTAAAAGCCATTGTTTTTGAGGAAAATCGATTTAAAAAAATACAGGACATACCCCTAAAGAGCTATTTAAATAGTCTCATTAATTTTTGGGTCACGGTGTAACAAACTTTTTTTTCTTAGTTTTTAATGTGGAATCGCTCTGCTGTGTCAAATTATTTTATTAACGCTTTTTGGGTCCTATTTAAGGGCCCCCGTAACTCCATTAGGGCCGATTTGCGGCCCTATGTTTATATGACTTTTTATCATAGTTTTCGATATATTATGTGCCCCTTCAAGGAGTTCTGCGACACCCTGTATATGGTTTTCCGCATTGATTTTATATCATGTTTTCTGCATTGATATCTTATCATGTGATACGCCTAGCTGCAATTACGTTACAGATTTAACTTTTTTTGGTTTCTAACATGGTTTAAGACGCGACGGGGGTAAACCGCGTAAGATTTCCTCGGCATTTCCTTCAAGATAAGATTTCTATTTAAGTTGGTAAATGGTATAGTGGACTTTCCGAAGGGCTTATCAATGCTAAATTTGTTAGTTCCTACCACTAAAGTTTATTTTTTTAAGGTATAGTTATTTTAAACCTTCCCGCTTGTAAACAATCTCGAAATTACCATAGCAACGTAAAATACGCATGCGTTGTAAGCGAAATGACTAGGCCCAATTTACACAACCGTAAAACTTTGACGTGCCATTAACGAGAACAAAACAATGGTTTATTCCTCTAAATTATTGAAATAAAAGCGATTTTATAAGCAAATTTTGTTTCTACAGGAATACAAAAGTGTTTTTAGCAATAGCTTTATCAATTATCTTTTTTTTACATCAAAACATCATAAAAACAAAGTAAGTAAACAAAAATTATAAATTTTGGTTATGTTGACATTCAAAACAAGCCACATGCTTCAGTGTAAATCGGACTTTGTGGAGTATTTAGCGGCAAATTTAAAATAACTATACCTTAAAAAAATAAACTTTAGTAGATCATCCCATATATTTTATAATAACTGTCATAGAACAATTACAATAATTCACCTATTGATAGATTATGCAAGCATGCGCATGCCTGCATAATTAGCATGCATGCTAATTATTTAAACTTGGATTTTTTTTTAAGTTTAAGCTCATTTAAAAAACAGATTTGTTGAAGTGATAAGTTTAACGTAAGTTTAATTTTGTACCTATAGGTACATTATAATGCTTTGTAATATTAATTTTAAAATGGAATTTCAATTTATAAATAAATAAATAAAGAACCTGGCACACATATAGGGGGGTTCTTGGGCCTCCGTCAAACTGCCTCATATTTTGATATTTTGTAATTTCGGGGGTAAAAATTAAATTAGGAAAATTGCAGCCAAATTAAATGACCAGTTTCGGAGAAAAACGCGTTTAAAAATCTAATTTTATGACAGATTTTTTGACGTATATTAAGGTTATTTTTTACTTGCGTAAATATTAACTTAATTATTCGTTTTAAGTTTATTATACTCTATTAATTAAAGAACAGGCATGGTGAATATTATATAAAAGGCTTTATCATTTAATTACATGTGGTACTATACATATTACAACTTTTGTGTATCTTCCACATGCTGACATTTTCTACGTGTTGGCTAATTATCTGCATATTTTCTGTTATATTTTTACTTGATTATGTTGAAACATGGTTTGGTATATCGACAAATATTTTATAATTATATATTTTATATTTTATTGTTTCAAAAATACGTCTGATGTTTGACAAATCTGTCATCATATTTTCATAGGTAAAATATATTACTGAGATTGCCTAGCAACAAACTTAAATATTACTATAAAGAATTATCAGAATTATCCGAATATGTTTCTGCAAGTTACGGAGAAATTTCAAATTTAATCTATGGCGATTCGATAATATTTTCAGAAGAAGGCATACAACAGGGTGACCCTATGGGGTCTTTTTTATTTTGTATGACATCCAAAAGTCTTTTTTTAAATTTAAAATCCGATTTTAATGTATGGTTCCTAGATGACGGAACTCTAGTGGGAAGTCTGGATTCTGTAGCTGAGGACCTCTCTTTTTTAGAAAAAGAAGGTCCAAAATATGGTCTATACCTGAATAGAAGTAAATGTGAAATTTATAACCTGAACACTGAGCAAGAAAATATTTTCAGCCTCTTTAATGATTTGAAACTTGTCTCCGAGGGAAATTTGGATTTACTAGGCGCCCCTATTGGCCCTTATTCGGAAAACATTATTTTACAAAAGAAAATCAATTCATTAGAATCTATGAGTAAAAGACTACTTTTGTTAGAGCCCCACCAAGCATTTTTTCTTTTAAAAAATTGTATTTCAATTCCAAGACTTCAGTACCTTCTAAGAGCATCCCCTATCTATTATCACTCTCTTTTAATGCAATTTGATAATACTCTTCGCAAAAATCTTTCTGAAATTACCAATGTTAACTTTTCTGATATTCAGTGGTCTCAAGCCTCACTTCCCTGTCGACTTGGTGGCCTTGGTCTTCGCCTTTCAAGTGACCTAGCTCTACCAAGCTATATTTCCTCATTTAATTCTTGTCTGAATCTCATAAATTCTCAATTAATAAAATTTAATGACCTCAATTTAAATCTCGTGGATGACGCAATAAATATATGGAAAATAAAAACCAACGCTGATATTCCTACTACATCAAACCAATCTGCTTGGGACACTCCTCTTTTAGAAATAGCATCAAAACAAATAATTGAGTCCGCTTGTACTGAAAAGGATAAATCCCGAATGCACGCAGTATGTCAAAAGGAAGCAAGCTACTGGTTGAATACTTTACCATCATCAAATCTGGGTTTACTTTTAAATAGAAACTTACTTAGAATAGCTATTAATTTGAGAATGGGATCTACCAAAACTGTTGTCCACCATTTGTGTATTTGTGGTGAAAATGTTGATACATCTGGAACACATGGCCTCTCTTGTAGATATAGCAAAGGCAGATTATCTAGACACAAAGAAGTAAACAACCTAATAAAGAGAGCCTTAGCTATTATTGATCTACAACCTGTTTTAGAACCTCCAGGTTTAATGGCACGAATCGATGGCAAAAGACCAGACGGAATGACTTTGGTTCCATTTAAAAGAGGGAAATGCTTGGTGTGGGACTTTACCTGTGTGGATACTGTGGCTCCCTCTTATCTTCATATTAACTCTGAAAAGGCTGGCTCTGCTGCAGAACGAGCAGAAAACATTAAGATCAAGAGATACAAATTTTTATCAACAGACTATGAATTTGTTCCCATAGCTATTGAAACTTATGGTTCATATGGTCCAATCACTAAGGCCTTTCTTAAAGACATTTGTAGACGCTTGGTAGATTCCACCGGCAACCCTTTGGAAGGTCTTTACTTTCTACAACGCATAAGTATGGCCATCCAAAGAGGTAATGCTATAAGTGTCTTGGGAACATTTGATAATGATTCTGAAATGAACGATGATAAATTATACAACACCAACAACAGTTTAAATTACAGTGATATTGATGATAACAGCGAGAAAAACTATATCACAAACAATAAGCCAGAGGTCGGAAGTCCAGTCAAAACTCTGGGTCTTAAAGGGTTAAAAAATATCGGGAATACCTGTTTCATGAACTCGGTCATTACATGCCTTTCGAACACGAAACTTTTGTTGGAATACTTAAAGAAGGACAGCTATATGCAGGACATCAACACCAATATATCAAGTATGCATGGAGCTTTAATTAAGACATTTGCCGATGTGATAAAAAAGTTGTGGTCAGAAGATTCATCTGAACGGGTAGTAAACACGGTTTCTTTCAAGAGCCAAATCCAGATTTTCGCCCCCCAATTTACAGACTACAAACAACAGGACGCACAAGAATTTCTGCGGTACCTTTTAGAGGGACTTCACGAGGACGTTAACAGGGTAACGGAAAAACCTAAACCTATTTTTACCAAAATAGATGAAAAATTAACTGATAATGAAAAATCTGCCGAATCATGGTCCAGATACCTCCGGATGGACGACTCTCGCATTTTGGACCTCTTCGTCGGACAACTGAAATCCACCCTCAAATGCACCTATTGCAGCCATTGTTCCGTCACATTCGAACCATTCTGGGACCTTTCTCTCTCTCTTCCACAACACACCGATCAATTAAGTTTATCACATTGTTTGGAATCCTTCACACGGAAAGAATCGTTGGACGGTGATGAAAAACCTACATGTTCAAAATGCAAAAAGCGCAGAAAATGCACAAAATTCTTTAGAATTCAAAAATTCCCAAAAATATTAGTAATTCACCTTAAACGCTTCTCCCCGATGACACAGTTTCAAAGTAAGCTCAAAGTCACCGTAGAATTCCCCCTAGAAGAATTAGATATGAGCAATTATGCAGCAGAGTCCGTTGCACCCTCCAAATACAACTTATACGCCATTTCAAATCACAGTGGTACCACGTATAGCGGACACTACACCGCCTATTGTAAAAATCCCTATAATCATACGTGGCACGAATACAACGACTCTAGGGTATCTTCAATTTCACCAACATCCATCGTATCAGGGAATGCTTACATATTATTGTACGAACAAGAAAGTCAAAAATCATATACTTGAGTTTATTTATTTCTTTTTTTTTACTTATTTGTTACTATTATTTGTTACTTGATTGTTAATTATTTTTTTTAATTAATATGTATATTTCTATTAATTTTATTGTAAAATAATATTAATTAGTATGATTTAATAAATAAAAAATGTATATTTTTTCTATAAAGGGTTCACTAATGAATTACATTAATATGTTTTCCCTATGAAAATATCTTGACAGATTTGTCAACCATCAGATGTGGTTTTGAAAAAAATATATTAAGAAAATCTAAAATATATAATTATAAAATATTTGTCGATATTCCAAACCATTTTTCAACAAAGTAAGTAAAAATATAATAGAAAATATGCAGATAATTACCAAACATGTAGTTGCCAGACACGTACAAAATGTCAGCATGTGGAAGAAACACAAAATTTGTAATATTTATAGAACCACGTGTAAGTAAATGATAATAAAGCATTTTATATAATATTTCTAATGCCTGTTCTTCAATTAATAGAGTATAATATAATTGAAACGACTAATTAAGTTAATATTTTATATTTTAAAAAGTAAAAAAATAACCTTAATATACGTCAAAAAATCCGTCATAAAATTAAATTTTTAAAAGCGTTTTTCTCCGAAACTGGTCATTTAATGTGACTGCAATTTTCCTAATTTAATTGTTACCCCCGAAATTACAAAATACCAAAATTTGAGGCAGTTTGAGGCCCAATAACCCCCCTATATGTATGCCAGGTTCTTTCCTCGGATTTCCTTGAGGGATTACCTGAAGTAATTTACCTCCAACATTTTCTCTAATTTGTATACCTGAATTCCTCAGCGGTTTACCCCTCGGCTTACGATTATTTTAAGTCGAAAATTTGGACTTTTCTCAAATTAGGGAGAGGAGGTTAAATGTTTATTTTAAAATTTCTAAAAGTGGTTATAACCTTTCAATTTTTATTATTGTTTTTCTTTTTATTTCAGTTTAAAATAATAATCTACTGGATATTTTGTTCTTCAGTGGCCATTTTATCTATAAGCAATCAAATATTAACTGGAACCAAAGCTACAACTAGTCAACGAAAAGTATTCCATATTTTAGCTGTTTCTGTATTCATGACAGGGTTACTTTTTAAATGTTCTCTCTTATATTTATCTAGTGGTGTTGTATTGGGAATATTTTGTGCTATTGAGGTAAGTAAAGAAAACTCGTTAAGAAAGAAAGAAAAGATGTCGCTCATTCTTCTACCGGTTTGACACAGTTTTCTGTATTACATAATATATCTATAGATATTGCACATTTTTGTGAGAACAAAAAAGTCCAAACCCTTTGGTCCCCAGTGGGATGTGTATATCCCACTGGGTATAGTATAACATAATTGTTATTTTGAAATAACATTTTTATTAGGACAAAAAATACTAAGATTTATATATTTTTAGGTCTTAAGAATTTCAAAAATACCACCACTAGGAAATTTTTTGCAAGACGGGTTTGTCGTATTTAGCGATGAAAAGGATACGGGAATGTTGGCCCTTACTCCAATTTATTTGTTAGTTGGCTGTTCCTTGCCCATATGGCTCCATCCTGCGCCTTGCGATGTCACGGATTCGGCCATTTTTAATCTGTTGCCATTGTTAAGTGGAATACTTACCATTGGCATTGGAGATTCAGCTGCCAGTGTTATTGGGTCACAGTATGGAAAACACTTCTGGAAAAGTAAGTTCAAACATATAAATCAGCATTATATTTAATTTAATAATTTTATACTACGGGAATATATATATATATATATATATATATATATATATATATATATATATATATCCCTTATACAGGGTGACAATTTGAAAACCAGCAGCATTGAATATTTCTTTAACTGATGACACTATGGAAATTTGGCGAAACACGTTTATTTAAATATCAAGGGGGACAACTATTTGTTGTTGTATTACATTCAACCCCCAACCCCAGGGGGGGCTACCCTTAAAATTTTAAATAGCATCCCGCATTTATTTCGCCATTTTTAAAATCCTTAGGCCAAAAAACTGATAAGCCCTCTTTCGTAAGCCCCTAGTTAAAATATTGAAATGAAAATAGCATATGAAGATAGGCCTTATTAAGATTAGATCACATGAAAAACCTTGTTTCTATAGCTGAAAGGGTTTCTGAGTTATTAAATAAAAACCGAATTTTTTAGCTCCGTTCAAAGGGGCGTAGCTCCCTTACGGCGCATTTTTAGAATTATCCCTTAAAATTTATGACGCTATTTTAAATAGACCGCCCTGGTAGAAAAGTACATAAATCTAACTTAACATAATATTAGATTAGTGACATTTTTATGTTTAGTCTCAAACGTTATACAAAAACGTAAAATATATAAATCTAACCTTAAAAACTAACGTTTGACAAAAACGTTATAAAATGTATAAATCTAACCTTAAAAACTAACGTTTGATAAAAACGTTATAAAATACATAAATCTAACGTTTCCCAACTAAATTGTAACCTTTTTCTAACCTTATTCCAACTTTAAATATTTTTAAATTTCCATTATTAATACGTAAGCTATAGTAGAAAATACTCATTTCAGACAGCTATGTGCCTAGGTTTGATAATTATTTATTATTTCTATGTTTAAAAAAATATCCCCCAAAAGTCAAAATTATAGTAAGTCTGGCAACGCTGTACTAAAATTGAAAAAATATTTTAAGTTTCTGAATGTATAAATAAATATTAACCAACTAAATATAAAGTTTTTCTGAGAGGTAAACGTATTTATCGAAGTATAACAGCATATTACACTAAAAATATTTACGGCCACCTAAAAAAATGGCTATTTGATAAATAAGTGTAACGAAATTATGTTTAAAAATATTATGATTGCTAAAATACATTAAGATTTATTTATATGAATAAATTTGTCTCCAGCTGCCATTTTATGATGCAGGTAGAAATTTCCTAGTTGGCCACGCCCCTCCGAAAGTTAGAAAATAAACGTACTTATAACGTATTTCTAACTTAAAAATCTAACGTTAGATTAACGTTTGTAACTAACGTTTGATTCTAACGTTAAAAAGCGGGACATTTACACATATTTAATAACGTACTTTTATACAGGTTTCTAACGTTTGAAAAACGTTATTCTAACGTTGAATTTCTACTAGGGCGTGTATAATTTCTAGTAAATTTAGCCGAAGGCTAAAAACAGAGGTTTTTGTGCGGGGTTCTTTGATACTTCATTCCACGAAAAGTTCATGGCTAAAAAAAAAGGTCTTAAACTCAACTCATTCGCAACATCAGCTACCCCAAACTGCTTACATTGGCCGACTGTTAATTGCATACAATTATTGTATTAAACTAAATTAAATTGTTTGATATTTAAAAATTTAAAAGATCTATATAAAACATTTTACTATTCCTTAAAACGACTTTTGTTTGATTAACGCAGTCGTCCCTCCGAAGTGACTGATCGATTTCGTGCTTTTTAGCACTCTTCAGAGCCACATATCGGTAGTAGGGACAACTACGAAAATCAAATCCTTTCCATATATCTCTATATAGAGTTTAAAAATCGTTATAAGGAAAAGCAAAAACAGCTAGCGACATCTACTGCTAAAAGCAGAGACTGGATAAACCTATCGACAGTCCAAAAAAGGAAGCAGTTATTGGTTTCAAGAACCTATTGCACGCTGTCGATAGGGGGCAGATTAATCAATGCCACGGTAGACATTGCCGCCAATTGAATCCTAAACGCTAGGAGGTCACCTTTTACAGTGGTATCTGAATTAATAAACTAAATTAGGATTCAATTGGCGGCAATGTCTACCGTGGCATTGATTAATCTGCCCCCTATCGACAGCGTGCAATAGGTTCTTGAAAGATGTCGCTAGCTGTTTTTGCTTTTCCTTATAACGATTTTTAAACTCTATATAGAGATATATGGAAAGGATTTGATTTTCGTAGTTGTCCCTACTACCGATATGTGGCTCTGAAGAGTGCTAAAAAGCACGAAATCGATCAGTCACTTCGGAGGGACAACTGCGTTAATCAAACAAAAGTCGTTTTAAGGAATAGTAAAATGTTTTAAATTATTGTATTATTTTTTTTTCAGATTCAAGGAAAACTATTGAAGGCACTGTGGCCTGTATATTAAGTCAGTTAGTAATGGTTTATTTACTAATTAAACTTGGTGAGTCAAAAATATTTGTACAATACCTAAATATAAGGGGTGGTCAAATTTTCACTTTTGTATTAAATCGTCTAGCGTATTCTTGTAAAAACTGCATAAAGAAAATTGAAAAAAAAAAGATCTTTGGTTTTCCCTGAGAGCTTTCAGATTCATCGAATAATCCACATTTATTTTCCGTGCTAATCGCCAACCAAAGCTCATTATTAATATGAGATATTAAATTTATTTTTATTAGATCATTTTAGAGCAAAATTACTCACAATTAGTTACTTGCTAGGTTACTTGCTTAAATTTATTCCTGCCTTCCTTATGTAAAGTAAAGTAAAGTAATTTTATTGTCAGATAATGTTACAGTATAAGTAGATTGACCAATACTTAACAAAATATGGACATTGTCAAAATTTATATAAAAATATTTAAAAACATATCGTCGGCTTAGAAGTAAACATGGTTTTGAGATATTGACAAATTTAACTTTCACTGTTGTTTTTTAATTTTTGTAATAATTGTTACAAAAATGCACGTTTCGCCAAACAAACACTAAGTCGCTTAGTGCAGAAACATTTGAAATAATCTACAAGTAAAACGCACTAAGTGCACTAAGTGACTTAGTGCTTATTGCCAGATAAAATTTTATTCAAAATCAAACTGGTGCGTTTTGTATAGTGGGTAAATTTCTTGGCAGTCCACCTAGAAGTTAGTTCGGTTTACCTGTACATAGATCATCAAAAATTAAATACAGTACCATAAAAATCCCATTTTAGCAAAAAAGTGACTTAGTGCCTTTTACTTGTAAGCCGACGATATATTTCAATTATTTAAAAACTCTTTTAAAGAGTAATAGGTTCTGTTTATTAAAAATTCTTTTAATTTTCTGTTAAATGTATTTTTGTAGCAAATTTTTTATCTAATTGAAAAAGCTTTTTCATGCATATAACCCCCGCACAATCGGGGTTTTTTTCTGATACCTTAAGTCTTGCAATAGGTTGTAGTATATTGTTCCTGTGCCGGGTGTCATAACCGTGGACATTTTGAGTAAATGAGGTTTGGATTTGATGTATGTTAATAATGAATAAATATAGATATAATGTTCTCTGCAAGATGTTCGCTTGCTTAGCCCAAACATATATTGTAGTGCTTTTGAAATAATAAAAGAATGCAATATTTTTATTTTATACATTATTTGTACCATCTGGGTGACTTCAGATGGTGTGAGTGACTTCGGACACTTCTTCGCAAACCCCTCTTAACCAAAGTTCGTGTGCACAAGTTGTGGGGTTATGTGCACAAATTTTGGAATTGAACCCTACAACTTGTGCACATAAACTTGCGAAAAATTGTCCGAATTCACCTACGCCGTCCGAAGTAACCCCAGTTGACGGACTGCATTAGTAAAATAAGACAATTTTGCAGTAAGAATTTCGGTAACCAACTGTTGGTTACAGGGATTTGATATACCGTTTCCTATAGATTTTAGGCCGATGAATCCAAATCTTAACGCAGGTTTCTATGTATTACGCCAGTTTTAGAAAAAAATAAGCGCAAAAACACCAAAACTTAGCACAAAATTTAGTTTTTTTTTTATAATTTTCACAGTGCTTTTCATATGAGTCAGCGGTCCAAAGTCTATAGGAAACGATATATCACATAATAACAAAAATTCTTTTTTTTTACTATGTGTTATTTTACTAATAATAAAAATATTGCATTTAAATAAATATATATCGCGTCTAGCGTGCCAAGATTTTGGTACCAAATAATTTTAAGCAAGTAACTAATTGTCAATATTTTTGCACTAAAATTATCTTATAATAATTTAATTATGATGAACTTCGTCAAATGTCTGCGGATTAAAGTGTCTAGACGTCTTTTAAGGGGTTTTGAGTAATTTTTAGGCTCTCGGAGTCAACTTAAGATCAATTTTTTTCTCAGTTTTCTTTATACATTTTTTATTAACACCCGGAAGGGCATCTTTTCTGATTACTCGCTAAACGATTTAAAACAAAACTGAAAATTTGACCACCCTTAACACATAATATGACTAAAGGTCTAGATATTAATATCCTCTATAAAAAGCACTAAATATGACGGCACATAAAGCCAATCACTGCAGCGATGTATGTTTAGCTCGATTAATGTTTTGCGCGGATAAACTTTGCGCTGTGAACTTCTGCACGATAAATGCTGCGCCGTAATTGACTGCGCTGTTAACTTTTTATATAACTAAGATATTTTCTTTTTGCTTTTAAGATTATTTACGACATGTGACTATTGAACAACATTTGAAGTCGACCTTCGCCATCGTGATAAGTTCATTAATAGAAGCCAAAACTACCCAGGTCGATAATTTAGTCTTACCACTAGTCATGTATATCTTGTTAATATAAACAGTGAGTGTACAATATTTGAAGAATACAACTTTTTTAAGGGGTTAAATGCATCAAAGCATATTAAAATCAGGAACTGGAAACTAGTTTCGTTCGTTATCTCTAGAAACGAAAATATTTTTTTAATAAGAATTATTCCATTTTATAATTTTTTATACATAATTTATGTACTTTTTGTATATATGTATATAAATTATATGTGTTCAATATTGTGATAAAATTAATTAATTAATGTAGGCAATTAGAAAAAACAAATTTTACAAAATAAACCAAAATATTTAATGTGGATTTTTTGTTTTCATAGTATAACGTAAATAAAAAGTGGAAATTGCTATAAAAATCGAGATAAAAACAATAATCACAAAAAAAAAACATAGTAGGGGCATTTTTGCTAAATTCAATAGAATTGGCAACGCCGCGAATATATGAGTACTGTCAGAATCGAAAAATGAGAAGCGAACCCCCACTTACGCTTTTAAAGTGAGGTTAACTTTTACTTGAACCATGAACAATTAATTACAAGTGCACCAGGCTATAAACCCTATAATATAACCACCTTTCCATATCGATACCACCAGACATGAGCAGCAGATGATGTACGGGGTACCCCCGAAAAGAAACAAAACATCAACATGGTAAGCAAACAATCTAATCTTTCTTTTCCTCCAAAAGATATCCTTACGAAAGCTTTAGTGCTTATACTTTTATTTAGCTACAATAATATAACAAAACATATAGCATTATAGAAATATTATATAATATTTTTATGTTATATTTTTGCGTCAAAATTGTTTATTATTTTTTTTTAATATTTCCCTGTTTAAAAGACCAAGTAGAGACCAGTAAATTTTTATTGTCAATTAAAATTAGTTTAAAAGTTTAATTTACGTTTTTTCATCATGAAAATAGTAACTTTTAAAAAATTGTTTGATTATTTTGACAAAAATACCCATTTTCAACCCTATTTTAAACCCAAAAAAAAAAATAAAAAAATAAAAATATATATAGTTAAATAGAGAATTTAATAAGCCTTAAAATGTCAACTCTGATCATGAGCTATAACGATTTGAATAAATCCTAATTATTATTTTTCTTGTTTACATATTTTATCTCGGTCACTTCGTCAAAAACATCGGGATTAACTTGCGATTCGGTGGTAGAACTCGGAAATGTTTCTGCAGGACCGGTTTCCCCAGGTCTCGAAAAGTTGACACCATCAGTGCCCATTTTCATGCAATTGAAATGCAGTACCAGTATGGTGGCTTTTTCAATCTTCGTCTCGAAATTAAAACACATATGAAGGTTTTGCCCAGGGGTGTAAATGTCATATAATTTTGCACATGCTTCGACAGATAGGGGCAAATAGGGTATTGGCAATGGAAGGCAAAGTGGTGGCGGATTCTTAGCTAAAAAGTCATAAAGTACTATTATAATTATAATATACAATAGTCACAAAAATTAAAGAAATACAAAAAATCCTAAATTTTTAGGTGTTTTCAAAGGGCTGTAACTTGGAGAAAATTAGTCGCAGAGCAATTTTAAAAGAAGTAAATTGAAGCTCCAAGTTTCTAGTTTTTATATCTTAAGTTTAAAACTTTTTACCATTAGGTAGCAGCTTTTGAGTAATCATAAGAAAACTATCAGATTTGTTTTTCCTTTTAAAAGGCCTATAGTACGTATATAATATATTGCGATATTATACGTATATAAATTTAAAGGTTTGATTTATATATTTTATAACGTTTTTGTATAACGTTTGGGACTAAACATAAAAATGTCACTAATCTAATGTTGTTAAGTTAGATTTATGTACTTTTCTATCAGGGTAATTACCCAAGTAAAAATTGACTTTTTTGTTTTGAATGACGATAACTCGTTTGGAAGAGTCCAAACGAAAAATTATCGTACAAGGCTTTTGGACCGCTCAAATTAAAGAGGAAGAAATTATCTAAAAGAACGTTATGATAAAATGACTAAAAAAATATATTGAAGTCCGTGGACCTTTTGAAAGGCAAGCAAAAATTTGGACTTTTTTTCCGACAATTTTCTTATGATTACTCAAAAACTGCTGATGATAAAATTGAATTTTTTCAAGATCTAAAAATTAGAAACTTGGAGCCTCAATTTCCTTCTTTTTAAATTGCTCTGCGACTATTTTTCTCCAAGTTACAGCCCTTTGAAAATCACCTAAAAATTTAGGATTTTTTTATTCCTTTAATTTTTGTGACCATTAATATAATACTTGTCTTATAGACTAGAAGTCTGGTATTTTTTAGTGGAAAAAGTTAAAAGATTTGTGTGTATTCTTGACCTATCCCAAAAATAATTCGTATACGCAGTTGCTATGACACAACCAATCAAATATTAGCTATCATAGCAACAGCGTAAGCGAATTATTTTTGCGAATGGTCAAGAATATAGCTGCAGAAGAAACATTAATTCAACGTTCACAAGTTAAAAACCTCCCGAGCGGGAGGTGTATATCTTTTTTAGTTAAATGGTTAATATTATTAGAAATAAATTACCAGAAAATTCATTATTATAAACTGATTCTCCATTCATTAACATATTCATATTTATTGCAAATAAATCCGGATTATATGTAAAGTTCATGCAACCTAAAACAAACATGATTAATAAAAGTAAAAAATGAGCATTTTTTTATAGTAGAGTGCAAACTTATTTTTTTTCTGGAGAATTTGAATAGGTTTTATTTATTTTTTTTCAAATGCAAAAAATGCAAACTTCGTACATTTCATTTAAAAATTATTAACAATTGTACAAAGATACGCATTAAAATCTCGATTGAAAGTAAATTTTAGATTTTTTTTCTTCTTTGCTTTTATATTTTAAAAATTTTCTATAGGGTGGGCCAGAAGTTAGATATTTAACAATTGTTCTTTCTAGTTATACGAATTTTGACCACAAAAAATCCGTTTCAATTCGTTTCAATTAATTAACCTGTTTTAATTTGCATTTGCTATTTAAATTTAATTCTTTTTAATTTGCATATGCGGAATATCATGTTTTAATTCGTTTCTATTTGCAAGTGCGTAACATATTTTAATTCATTTCTATTCGCATATGCGGTATATCATTTTTAATTAAATACTATTTGCAAATGTGTAACATGTTTTAATTCATTTCTATTCGCATATGCGGAATATTATTTTCAATTAGATACTATTTGCAAATGCGTATCCGATTTAATTCGTTTCTATTTGCATATGCGAAATATAATTTTTAATTAGATACTATTTGAAAATGCTTAACATGTTTCTATTCGCATATGCAGAATATGATTTTCAATTAGCAACTATTTGCAAATGCGTATCTGATTTAATTCGTATGAACCTGTTTGAATCCGTTTTTGCGAATTGAAAAGTAATTTTCATTTAGCATTTGCAAATTGATTCGGATTCAAACAGATTAAAAATAAAATATTTTTAATCCGTTTTAATTCACAAATGCGTATTAAAATTATGAATTGCTTCTCACCGACGCTTATTCAAAAAAGTCGATATAAGCTTATCTAGATTATGTATGAAAAGTAAATTACCGAAAGGAAATTGTATACACATTATACGATTTTCAATGGATAGGATACTTTGCCGCGGCCCGCGGGCTTCATTAGCCCGCGGACTTGGCAACTTTTTATGCTATACCTACATATAGTATAAAGGTCTCAACATATGCTAAGACCTTCCAATTTTACATATCTAACTGTTTAAATCCGTTTTTTTGCGAATTGATTCGGATTCAAACAGATTTAAAATTAAATATTTTTAATCCGCTTTAATTCGCAAATGCAATTCCAAAAACAGATTCAAAGAAATTCAAACATTTAGATTTTATTTTCAATCGGTTTGAATCCGAAATTTTTTATAGGGATGACAAAAAAACGTCATCAATCATGTCCAAAATTTGACGATCGACACCTTTTAAATTTGCCAACTCATCTGCTGAAATTGCCGACTTGGTCATTTCGTGGGGCTGCCCCCACTGGGGCATGACCCCCCTCGGAACGCCTCTGCCGGACAGGCATGTGAGGTTATTATTAGAGATTATTGCGATCCATGTCTGTGTTGCGATCTCTATTTTATAAATGTATACCTTCTCTATTAAAATTAAATTGCTGAATGTTAAATCCCAGACAGCAACCACACGTTAAATCATTACATGAGCAACCATTGCTTCTAAATCCTATCCTTTTCAATATGCGTCTTGTTTTTGCATATGGTTCCACCATGTTGTTTTCTATCGATGTCATGCGGAAGGGAAACCGAGATTTTGGGTCGTAGTAAGTTGGTAATGTATCATTATATTGTGCTAAAACTAAACAAGTCGTGAAGATATGTAATGCTACGCATTCCATTATATAGGTACATACTATTAACACTGCCGTCCTAAGCTGAAAGGTCCTATCTATGTATGTCGATCGGACTAATCGTCTTGAGTTATCGTGTCCACAAAAAACATGACATCACACTGACAGGCAGACGGACATTAAAAAATATGTACAAAAGATTTGTTAAACATTCGTCAAAGATTTGTCAAAGATTTGTGAAAGTTGCGTTTATTTTTAACGAATCTTTGACTAAGCTTTTACAAATCTTCACGAATCTTTGACAAATTTTTGTTTGTTTAGGGATGTGTTGTGTTTTTAACGTGTTTAAAAAGTGTAAATTTCGTTTTTGTCGTATGTCTAAAAATTTTTACCATCAATGGTATCAGAGGGATTGCTATATAAATGTTTTTATAAATAAATGTTAAAGGCATAATATGACATATACAAATATGGCAAAACAAACTTTACATATAGGGAAGAGGGGGGGGAGGAATGAGGGCCGCCTAAGGTATTTTGTAATGTTTAGCTTTATTAATGTTTTTTTTTTCATGGAAATAAGTTAAATGAAACTTAAAAGTATGCTGTACAATTTATAAAAAAACTACCTTCAAATTAACCACTCCTAAGTTACTACCCCTACCATTAAAAAGGTTAATAGCCCTCTGTATATATTTTTACATATTTAGATTTTTTAATTCCTTATCCAACACATTTTTAAAATTTAAAATCGACCCACAAATAACCAAGAAAAATGAATTTTCTTATTAGTAACTGT
Source organism: Brachypterus glaber (assembly GCA_958510825.1). Lineage (NCBI taxonomy): Eukaryota > Metazoa > Arthropoda > Insecta > Coleoptera > Kateretidae > Brachypterus > Brachypterus glaber. The sequence goes on from OY294048.1 coordinate 35,979,298, forward strand.
AAAGGTGGCCATGAATTTATTTTATGAATAGAGTATTTGTTAAATCTTAGACTAAAACTTTAATAGTGATGCACTTGGGGGTCATACTTTACGTAACTCAAGATTTTGAAATTGAATTCATTTTCCTACGACCTAGTACTAGGTTAACGTTAGTAGTTAGTGCTTATTTTCCACCCGTTGTCATAACAGCGGTCGGAAAGTGACAGTCAGCTGATTTAACATATCTACAAAACAAGTGAACAAGTCAAATTAATAAAATTAATTTTAAGACAATTTTTGCATTTTTTGGACGTTTAGGTGTTAGGTCATAGGAAAAATAGTAAACGCACCTCGACGCAAACCTATTTCAGTGCACTTCGAGTGCTTTTTTTACTCGACTCAGTCTTGTAAAAAAATAAGTATAAGCACTGAAAACTAGGTTCGCGTACTCGTTTATTCATTTGTTAAGGGCGAGTCATGGCCACCTTGACAGTAATATGAAAATGCATTTTTCTTGGCTATTTGTGGGTCGATTTTAAATTAAAAAAAAGTTTTGGATGAAGAATTAAAAGGTGTATCTAAATATATGCAGGTGTTATTTAACTTTTTAATGTTCGGGGTAGTTTTTTCATTAAAGAGATTTAAAAATTATATAAAGATGTTTTTGTCCGAATTGATTATCTCAATTCGTCTATGAGACATGGCCTGATTAATTAAGTCTGAGCACCCTGTATTCTACTTTTGTAAACTTTTTAATATTTTATTGTTACAAATGAATAAAATAATTGAAAAAAAAATATCGCACTTACCTTCTCCGGACATATTTACACAAGTACAAATATTTACCATAATAACTAAAATTAATGCACTTAATTTAAGTAATCTATGGACGTTATTTTGTTTATGCATTTTTAAAGCATTCTTCAGTAAAAGTCAAAATACTATAAAATAATTAAAGATTTTTAAAAACTGTTACACTTGTTTCGAATTTAACAGGTCCGTATTTAGTGTAATTCTAGGTTCAAAATTTGTAGCCATATTTAAGATAAATACGTATACAAAATTCGGAGCTTCTTTTAAAATAAAATTTATAGTTTATTTTAAAATATTATAATCAAACAAGCCGTGAAGATATATAATGATATGCATTCCGTTATATACTATTCACAGTAAATTGCATTTTCCCAAATACTTAAAAAAAATAAAAATAAATTCAACAATTTTTTTTAAAAAAGTTCTTTTTTTGAAAAACGAAAATTTTTCAAAAAAAAAATAATGAAAATTTGTTTAAAAAAAACCTGATTGATAATGACGGGTTTGTGCTCTATGTATACCCGCGCAGACCCGTCATTTTCAACAGGCTAAATTAAAAAAAAAGTTTAACCCCCATATCTTTTTTTTTGTTTTCGGGAGGAGGGGGGGCTACTTTCAAAATTAATAGGGATCTTTCCCTCATAGAATTTGATTTTTCCTGAAAATTTCAAAAAAAAAGTTGCTTAATTTTTCATGAAACAAATATACATCCAAGAATTTTTTGTTGTTGCTTTTAGGCGTTTTTTTTTTCAATTTGCCCCTTTTAGTAAAAGTATTTTTTCCTAAAAAAATAACGTTGATAAATTCAATTTGTTTCGTTTTTTTTTTAATTTTTAACTTTTTTTGTTTTTAAGACGTTTTTTTTTTAATTTGATAGGATTGAACTAAAAATAATTTTTCCTATAAAATAAAATTGAACGGAGATCCATTATTTTCATTTTTTTTAAATGTTTAGCTCCCATAACTTTCCTATTTTTCGGGGAATTCTTTTCAATTTCAATAGGCTTCGTATCCATACCAATGTTTATTTTTCCTGAAAAATAAGTCGATCCAATTATTCCTTCTTTGATTTTTAACAAATTGTTTTTTTTTCGGGGTCCGATATTAATATACGTTTAGGTACTTCGGACAATGGCGATTTCTCCCGTTAGATTAGACAGGGACAAAAGTTCTACCCAAAAAGGATAGAAGACATACATACACTCCCACTTCCACCCAACCAAACAAATTCTGTATTTGTTCTTTGTTGAACAAATACAATATTTACTTGGCCGGGCGAAAAGTGTAACTATATTATTTTTTTAAAAAAATTACTGGCGCCATCTAAATTTTAGTAGAATTATTTTATTCTACAGATTCACATTAGCTATGTTCGTTCGTGCCGCTCAGTGCTACACTTTCCGGCCAACCAAATAAATAATGTATTTGTTGTATGAAAAACAAATACAGTATTTATTTGGTTGGCTGGAAAGTGTAGCACAAATGAGATAGAGATAGGGTAGACGTCTTTTGTTTCATAATTCTAGTTGTAGAGAGCTCCATTGCTGCTCTGCTGTAAATATAATTATTGAGGTATAATTTTACATTTATAATTTAAAATTAATCTATTTTTCATCAATAGCCCAATAAAATTATATTTTACACAGCATGAACGCACCCTAACAAAATTAATTAAAATTTATCCAATCGAAACACTTTTTTACGAAATTAAGTTACAGTTCGTTTCAAACCGGCCAAACAATAAATTACAGTTATAATTCATGTGTTGTATTTTAATGTTTTATTTTACTGTTAAATTTCGAGTTTTTTGATTCAAATTGTAGTTGTTGTTGTTTCTTTAAGATAAATTAGAAAATATAAGGTTTATATTTTGGTGGAAATTTTGTAGCGTCCGTCATGTAGCGTCCGTCATCACACATTTAATTTTTAAAGTAATCACAAAATAAAATTTTAGTAGCTTCCGTCATCAAAGTTTAAAAAATCAAAGCTTGTAAACACTAAATGCCAGATAATTATTGTACCTATTTATTATTTTATATTAGCTCATCTCCACTTTCTATTTTTCATACCAGCTTTAATATCAGTTTTAATTTTTGGGACTTTTTTTAAAATATTTGATAAAATGTTGTACAAATGCATTCGAAAGGTAGGTTCCGTCATCATGGAATGGCTGTATAATAAAAACAATAATTGTATTTTACTAATTAAAGATGTATTGCTAAGATACATATATCTTTTATTACTATAAACACCCTTAAGCAATTATTGTATTTATTATTATTAATTATTATTTTTATTATTATACATACTATTCACAGCGCCTGCGCTAGAATAGTATTTTACGGTAGTTTCGAGTTTCCCAAAATCGCCTAAAACGTCCTAGACTAAAAAATTCTTGAATACAAATGTGTTTCATGAAAAACTAATAAACTTTGAAAATTTCCGTCTGTCTGTCCGATGTCACAACTTTTGTAGATACGATAGCTCAAGAACGAAGAATCCGATCGACTTTTTAGGATTTTTAGGAAAAATAAAGTTCTATGACGGCTAACTTTTAAAAAAATTGAAAGAAGCCGAAAGAAAATCCCGATTAACGTAACTTTTTGAGGAAAAATTACTTTTACTATAAGGATCAATTTTACTAATTTTGAAAGTAATCCCCCCAAAAACAAAAAAAGTTATGCCCCCTTAAACTTTTAAAAAAATCGAAAAACTGAAAGAAAATTCTGATTAACGTAACTTTTCAGGAAAAATTACTTTTATTGTAAGGATTAATTATATCAATTTTTAAAGTAATCCCCCCGACACAAAAAAGTTATGGGTGGTTAAACTTAAAAAAAATATATATTATTTTCAAATTTTTTTCGTTTTTCGAAAAACTAATATTTTTTTGTTTTTTGTTTTTTAATTTTTCGTACAAAGAAAAGAAAAATTGTTGAATTTTAAGTTTTTTTTTATTTATTTATTTATTTTTTTAATTTTTTTAAAGTATTTTTGAAAATGCAATTTAACAATTGACTGTGAATAATATAATGGAATGCGTAGCACTACATATCTTCACGGCTTGTTTACCTATATTTTTCCAAAGCCACCTCTGATATATTTAGAAAGTAAACTGAAGATTCCGGTGCGTCCAAAAGAATAGTTTTGTGCGACATATGAGGTGTTTACATCCAAACCTTGATCCAAACGAAACAAAATCTTCCGATGCTTCTCTAAGGAAATTTGCTGTTTCAGCAAGGAAAGGGGGTGACGGGATTGGGATATAGATTGGAGAGTATCCACTCTCCAGTTAGGACAATTATGGAGTTAATGATCTCAGGGATGTCCCCATGGGGAGTGGGATACTCTACAAAGTTGGGTAGTTGGGAAAGAACAATGTTAAAATAGGCCGCTGTTTTATTTTTCGAAAAAGGTAAAATTAGGTCGATTCTAAGCTAACGATGTCAGCCGTAAAAAAATATATTTTTTATAGATTTGGACACGCTGAACACGATTTCGTTCTCAAAACTGACAGAAATGGTCTGAAAGACTGTATTTTTTTCGTAAAAAGATTAAAATAGGTCGATTCTGAGCCAACGATGCCAGTAATAATAGTTTATTATTCAACGAGCGTATAATAATTGCTATTAATTAATGAGCGTGCATTTAGCGACATAAGCCGATAGGCGAGTGGCGTAATCACCCGTGGATACAGTATAGTATTCTACTCGCGTATAATAGCTGTGAGTACTCCACTCGCCTCGTGTCGCAAAATTCACCCCCATTGATTAATAGCCCGGACAACATTTGCTATTTCACGTGGAAGTCATTATGATATCATTTAATGATTTTCTCTGAGTTCATGAACGCATACAGATGACTCCTCATTGTGAAGTCATTACGAGATCAAGTCATGAAGATCTAGCAGCGGTCTATGGAATGCGCATGAGCAAACTTTAAATTAACCGCGAAATTAAAAAAAAAGAAACACACATTTGGCTCATATCTTGAAAACGCGAAGAGATATCAAAAAAATGACGAAAAAATCAGCCCCCCCCCCTAGACATACAACCCCACATAAATCCATTTTCAACAACTTGAGGACACCGGGATTTTCCCACTGGGAACTTTCCAGTGGGAATGTTCTCCAAGGTGACTGGGGACACTAATTCCTCTAGGCTAAAGCCTCGAGGTATATACGGCTCACCATACCAATCCGATAATGTGTATCGAATTAGCTGGCCAGTAAGTTAACTACTAGTTATTGCTAGTAGTATATCCTTATAAAGACAGATGCCTTTTAATACTAGTATTCCTTTATTCGTTTAAAAAATTTAGTTAGTGGTAGAAAATAACATGTGGCGCCACCTATAGCATAACGCTGTCAAGTGCACTGAAATTGAAACATAACAGGAGCCTGTACCATTCGGCAATCGTTCTCAATCGAGTCCCGGGCAACATTTACTATTGCACGTGGAAATCATTATGACATCATTTAATGATTTAACGTTAAATGTATACACCTCATGACAAACTCATAACAAACTCACAATATGATCACAAAATCATGAGATGTGCTCATCATGATGTTCGTATGAGTACAAAACGTGGAAATCATAACATGATGCTCTCATGAGGCCTATATGAGTTTATGAATGTTGTCCGGGAGCAATTATTATAATTGCTGTCGTATATATATATACGATCGTTGAATAAAATACTATTTTTACTGGCATCGTTAGCTCATAATTGACCTAATTTAACCTTTTAACGAAGAAAAAATAGTCTTCCCACCGTTTCTGTCAGTTTTGAGAACGGAATCGTGTTCAGTGTGCCTAAATCTATAAAAACAAAACTTTTTACACCAGATCCTGGCAACGTTAGCTCAGAGTCGACCTAATTTTACCTTTTTCATACGTTTGTACGAATGGGCCAAAAACGGCATATTTTTAACATTGTTCTTTGTAGAGGCGATGAGCTTTTTTTTAGTTATCAAATTTACTAGTTGGGAAAGTTGAGTGGTACAGTTGGGAAATTTGCAGAGACGAATACTGTTTTTTTATGCAGTAAATTAATTAGTTGGGAAATTGAGCTGCACAATTGGGAAACTTGCAGATGCGAAGACTTTTTTTTTGGTCGTCAGGGGTAAAGCTTTTTTTTACAGAGGCGATATAATTAAAAAAACAATTTTTTTCAATTTTTTTTTTGTCGTTTTTAATTTTAATGAACCTGCCTATAGGGAGATATAAGATCTTAATCTTTAGTTGGGATATTTTTGTTCTAATAACCAGTAATCGGAATAAACTCAGGTATGACTCGTCAACGTTGAAAATAAACACAGAAACATAGGCTTACGGAATAATTTTGCCGAATTATGAGGGAATTTTTTATAAAGGCCACTAAATCGAAAAATTTGACGACTAATTTGTAACACACAAGAATATTGACTATACATATTAACTATAAATATATATACATATCGGTGTTTTTCGAAGAAAATAAAAATGTAAATATTTAAAACCTCGCGTCAACGCTAGAATCGACGCCGCGCCTATGCGAGCACTGGAAATTTGCCGTTGACTGCTAATAACCGGTATAGTTTGTGTAGTATCTAGGTATCTGATTGTGCATGTTGGTTATATAGTTTTGGAACTGAATACCTCATTTCTTTTTTTAACAACCTACATGTAATCTAATATTTACACTTGACTTTATTCGACCTTGATTCATAATTTGTTCTTAATTATACCAAATGTCTTCTTTATTAATAATAATAATAATAAATAATAATAGATTATTATACTCATTATACTCAAGGACGGATTTAGGGAGTGGGGCATGCCCCCCCCCCATCGAGATATATTAGCATAAATATACCTTCAAAATTATATTTTTGGTAAATGCGCAATTTTTTTCGTTATGGATAATATGTAATCATATATCTAGATTAGCTATCGACCAACGGTTTTTAAAAATTGTTTCTCACGTACCTACAGGAGATTTCCCTACTAGCTTAACTCTCGATTTAAGCATTTTGGCTGATAGATCTGCATCTGCATATATGCAAGTATAGAAAATTTTTCGTACTTTTTAAAAAATTCACTACATATGTTATACAGCCTGTTCCAGAACTCGCGTACCGAAATTTGAGGGTATATTAAAAACCCTCTGGAAAATATGAAAAAAAATTCAAAAAAAATCCATCTTCATTACTAATTAAAAAGGAAGCTATTTAATCTGACCAATCCTGTTGCTGATGTTAAATTACCTACAAATTAGTTTTTCCCTACTTATTAGTAACTATGGTTGCATTTTAATGGAGAATTCTCCCATTAGATTAGACAGGGACAAAAGTTCTACCCAAAAAGGATAGAAGACATACATACACTCCCACTTCCACCCAACCAAACAAATTCTGTATTTGTTCTTTGTTGAACAAATACAATATTTACTTGGCCGGGCGAAAAGTGCATTATTAAAGAAATTACTGGCGCCATCTAAATTTTAGTAGAATTATCTTATTCTACAGATTCACATTAGCTATGTCCGTACGTGCCGCTCACTGCTACACTTTCCGGCCAACCAAATAAATACTGTATTTGTTGTATGAAAAACAAATACAGTATTTATTTGGTTGCCTGGAAAGTTTAGCACAAATGAGATAGAGATAGGGTAGACGTCTTTTGTTTCATAATTCTAGTTGTAGAGAGCTCCATTGTTGACGTGTGCATTGTTTAAGACTTTCAACTTTAGAATCTTTTTAGGTTATTATATTTTGACAAAACCGACAGTGGCTATCAAATATTCAATTTTTATAGGGTCACTCCATCCGACGGTGGTTTTTTGACATTAATAAATATTTTGTCACATTAATCACTATGTCAACCTACAGAATATGTATGTACCTGCAATAATTAAATTTGCTTCCATAGCTACAAATTCAACTTTTAAAGGTAATTTAACATCAGCAACTATATTGGTCCACTTGGTTCTTATTTTTGAATTGAACGAAGATGGATTTTTTTTGACATTTTTTTCATATTTTCCAGAGGGTTTTTAATATACCCTCAAATTTCTGTACGCGAGTTCTGGAACAGGCTGTATTTTATTATATTTAATAAAAAAAATTAATGAGGAAATTACTTTAAAAATCGAGATTTAACAACTATTCTTTTTCTGTAGCATGCTACATTTTTAATAGAAAATGAAAAAAAGCAAGAAATTAACAAATAAACGATTTTATTTCATAGAAATACTTAAAAAAATATAAATTTTTGGTTACGACTTAATAATATTTACAGTAACTTTTATAATATTTATGAGTTTTTCTTGTCAATGGATTGAATGACACATTTGACTTCGGTATACTGATTAAGACCATATTCTCCCATTTCTCTGCCGAATCCGGAGTCCTTAAAACCACCAAATGGACTTTGTGCTCCTAAAACATTGTATGTATTGACCCAGACAGTTCCAGCTCTTATTCCCTGTACCAGATAGTTGACTTTATCTATGTCTTTTGAGAATACTGCGGCTGCCAGTCCATAGTTGGTGTTGTTGGCTCTTTCAATGATTTCATCTAGATTTTTGAATTTCATAAGTTGTTGAACTGGCCCAAAAATCTAAAAAATAAAAACACAGGATACAAAGTTGCATCGCCAAAACTACTACATGGATAATACCATATTTTTGTATTATCTAAAAAAAACTATAAGGCTGTTTTTAACTTATTAATAGAGGCGGGTCATTCTTTACGCGGGTGAACCTTGCTTACACAGCTTCTACTTCAGCCGATTTTTCGTCCTTAAAATTTTGAGAATTACTGAAAGAAAGTTTTGACTCAATATTTTTAATAATTATTATGAAAACAAATCCATCGTCGAAACGTCACAGCAAAATTAGATAACAATTTTAGTCAGATCCAAAGCCCTAATCAAAAAGCTAAAAGAAAACAAATATGTTTAAAAATAAATTTAAATTTAGTTTATAGACTTAGTAGTAGTAGTAGTAGTAGTAGTAGTAGTAAAAGGTGGGTAGGCTCCGACGCCTGACAAGTAGGCCCAATGGTCCTTTTTGTCTGCCCCAAGATATCCTACCCAACCGCTGCCTATCCTCCCTCTTCCTAAATCTGCCAGACGTTCTGATAAAGTTCATAACATCTGACCAGGCTAGGAGGCTTAACTCTTCCTTTGCTAGTGTTACCACTCCGAAAATGTCTTGTCTGAGCCTGCCCAGAGCCTCACACTCCCCTATGAAGTGGTAGGGCGTTTCCTCGTCCATCCCACACCCAGGGCAGGTCGGATCGTTTACCGTCCGCATGAGACTTAGGTGTCGCAAAAGCCCACAGTGGCGCGTAAGGTCCCCTCGGCCCCTTCCTAGTAGCCGAACCGCCCTAGCTTTGCTTGGACTGGTCAGGAATTCCTTTGCCTGTCTAGTTTTTAGACTTAATCCGGATAAAAATATGAAATGGACTAACTTCATAAACTCTAAGAATCAAAAAATGGCGTAGACTACATATACTTACTTCTTCTTTGGCAATGCAATGGTCATCTTCAACATTTGCAAAAACAGTGGGTTGTACAAAATATCCTTCACTTCCAAATCTTTCACCTCCTGTTAACAATTTCGCACCATCTCTGACACCTTCTTTGATCAGCCCCAAGATTTTGTTCATCTGAGTTTCATCCACTTGTGGACCTTGTTCAGTTTTAGGGTTAAAGGGGTTTCCAACTGTGCGTTTCTTTGCGCGTTCGACAGACCTTAATAAAAAACATTAATGGATGGTTTGCCCAGTCATTCAGGCCTATTCACATGTACCATTGAAATCTATTCAATGGACAAAAATTACAATACCATGCAATTTTAATACAGTTGACGTAAATGACCTTGCAATTTTCGTCAATATTGCCACACATTTCAATCTCAATAGTAGGGTAGATACCCCAGTTATAGCCACCTTAAAAAAATTCTGTTTTTATTTCTTTTATTATGTTCCATTATAATGCTAAGGTTGCATGTTTTGATTTTTCTGAAACTTACCATATATCTCTACTATAAAATAAATGTTTAAACAATATAACTTCAGCTGATATGTTATAAAATAAAAAACAAACAAAATAATACTAATTCTCTAATTTTAGCCACCCAAGCACCGGTTTTAGCCATAAAAATTCACCAGATATAGCCACCATTAAAAAAAACTAAAAAGATGTTAAAAATAAATTATTTATATTTTTGTTTTAGAACATTTAAAATTTATAGTTTTTTAAAAATATATACTTCAATATTTAAAATGATTTCGTTTTTTATTACATTTTTTCTTACATGCATCTTTTCTTGGATAATTATCCGATAATTATAAATATTTATTATTTTTATTTATTTTTTATTTATTTGTTTAGAGTCTTTTTGGGATCTGAACCAGCTGGTAGTTTATACCATATTCGACACTATAAATTTTACAAAAAAATTTATATGTATGTGACAATTTCACATTGTGACATGTTTAGTTTTCAGCTTTAGTCTTGAATGATTTGAGTCATTTTGCTGGCCCGTTCTCGACTATATTTTGTATAATACTCCTCCTTTTTTAATTTAAATGTATTATTGGCTAATATTTAAAGGTGGTTTTCGCTAAAATCTTTATTATTTGTACAGTAATTTTGACATATCGATATTTTTTGACATTGGCTATAACTGGTACTACTTAGGTTCCAGTTTTAGCCAATTCTGTGGTTATAGCTAGAAAGAGAAGCATATTAGTGTCACAGTTATCGCCATGCAAATTTAAGAATAAATTCTGCAAAAAATGTATTAAAATATTAATAAAGTAACTGTTTAATAACTTACCTTTAACTTGATATAAATGTTTTACGAATTTAATTTTACTTGAATTAGATATTTAAAATTATTTTTCTGGCGGTTTCTTAAGAAAAGTGATAAGAAATTACATTTTTTTCAAAATCAAAATTTTAAATAGGCGGTGTATTCATTCACATATTTGTTGTCCCAACTTTTATCATTCAAATCGGATTTAAACGATAATTTTGATCTTAAGTCTCCTATTTCTTAGCTATATCCAAAAAACTACTCTGACTGGCTAAAACCGGTGCAGTGGCTAAAACCGGTGATCCTACCCTACATGTGAATAGGCCTGATTAACAGTAAACTCCCTAAGAATTTGACCAATGATATGTCAAAATTCTTCTAGTGTTAATGACTGAATAAACTAACCTTCCCTGGTGGAAAATAACGTTAGAATGACTTGACCTAACGCTAGATGAATGTGGTTTAAATGTTAGATGCCTAACGTTAGAATAACGTTTATCTAACGTTAGAAGTTTTTCCAAACGTTAGATAAACGTTATTCTAACGTTAGGCAACTAACGTTAGAAACCGGGACATTTATACATAAAATACGCGTTAGAAAAAACGTTTATATAACGTTAAATTTCTACTAGGGTTAAGAATTAGTGAATATTTAGTTAAAATTTCAACACAACCTAGGTTAAAAAGTCCAAACCTAGGTCTATTCTTATGTATTTTTTATCGCTGAATCCAAATCCGAAGTCAGATTAAGGGGTTCCGCAGTGATTTTTCGAGAAAAATGCAAAAATCATGATTTTTTATGGTTTATGTATGGTTTTTTGGAATTAAAAAAAAAACGGAAAATGATAAAACTAATCTGACTTTAAATTTGAATTCTACGAATCAAAATACATCGAAAACCATATTTATTTTTAACACGAAATTTTGAAAACAGCGCGTTTCAGCCGAACAAAAAAACGTATCTTGATCTGGAGACAAAAGGTATATATTATGTATGTATGTATGTATTTTGACACGCTGAATCCGAATCCGCTACCAGAATTGGCCCAACGGGCCTTGGTTTGGCCTTAACCTCAAAAAACACCTCAAAATCGCCAAAATTACAGTTTTCAAGGGTCAAAATTTCGTGAAAAAAAAACAAAATATGGTTTTCGATGTATTTTGATCCGTAGAATTCAAGTTTGAATTCAGTTTCGTTTTATCATTTACCGTTTTTTAATTATTCCAAAAAACCATACAAAAACCATAAAAAATAATGTTTTTTGCATTTTTCTCGAAAAATCACTGCGGAACCCCTTAATCCGACTTCGGATTTAGATTCAGCGATGAAAAATACATAAGAATAGACCTGTCTCGTCAAAATATTAGGGTACTTTTATTGTTTTGTGGGTCGGTGCTATGGGTCGTATGATCAACACCTAAAAAGTCCATTAAAAGTAAGTTTTCTAGTTATTTTAGATAAAAGTAAACCGCTTAACCGCTATTTGTCGCTTACTTATTTCTAATTGCTACCCTGCTGAAAATGACGGGTCTGGGCGGGTATAAATGGTGCATAAACCGGACTTGAGCGGATGAAATTCACCCGCTCAAGTCCGGTCTATGCTACATTAATACCCGCGCAGACCCGTCATTTTCAATAGGGTATATTATAATTGATATTTTGCTACTAACCTTTCAACAAACTCATCGTATATTTTTTCTTCAATAAAAGTCCTTGATCCAGCACAACATACTTGTCCTTGGTTAAAGAAAAGACCGAAATGAGCACTTTCGACGGCTTGTTCTATGTCAACGTCGGCTAGAATGATGTTTGGACTCTTGCCTCCGAGTTCGAGAGTTGTGCGTTTCAAATTTTTCATTCCAGACCCTTGCTGGATTTTAAGACCGACTTCAGTAGAGCCGGTAAAGGCAATTTTGTCGACCTGTAATAAAAAAATATGATAAAGAAATTTTAAGTGTCTATAGTCAAATGTCCAAAAACCTCTTTTATGGAAGCTACGTCCCCTAAATCGTTATTCTTTAATCTTTAAGAGGCTCAATTTTGCACGACCCTGGTTAAATATACCTAAAAGTATACCTCTTATTAATATTAGTTGCAGGGTTAGGTGGAAGAATAGGCGGCTGGTAGCTCTTTTTTGTTGTGTCTGAGAAGCTCAGTAAAAATCTGTCGGCCGAACTAAACCTCGCCCAATAGTTAAAATACTCTTGTAACTTTTGTACTCATTTTAATAAAGGCCTTTATTGTTAATAATATTATTATCATTGATATATAAAATAAATAAAAACCTAATTTTAAGTGCACTCTTTAAAGGCTCCCATTTCCAGACAAATGTTCAAGGATTTTTTTTAAAGCCTTAATAATTTTAAGAATCAGAAAATATAAAAAAAGTTCCTATAAATATTAAAAATGGGTCGTGATTACGACCCTTAAGGGAGCTACGACTCTTAAGGGAGCTACGACCCTTCATAAGTGGCTGAAAAAATCGACGAGGTTCTTCAAGTAAAAATACATAAAAAAGGTACTCTTGTTGTAATACCGTTCGATTAAACCTTCTCAAGCAAAATTCATTTGAACTAATACTAAAATGTTCAAAAATGTTCAAAATTTCAATGATGGGGGGTAAAAAATTAGTCCTAAGGGAGCTATGGTCTCCTAAAAATGCACGAATTTTAAAGGGCCAAAGTAGTAGTTTAAAAGCTATTTTTCGACCTACATGTATTATACTATAATAGTAATATTTTTTCTTAGTTTTTGATGTAGAAGTTTAATTTTTGACATTTTAGTGTTTAGTTTTTGGTCCTCAAAAAGTGAAATTACAACAAAAGTACTTTTTTATGTAGTTCAGGGCGCTCACAGATCAGGGAAAACAGGGAATTTGAAAAAAACTGGTCTACATAAAGTAAGTTATTACTAAAACAAGTATTAATTGACCCATTTTACAGAAAAAAAGTAAAAAAAAAACATAAAACGTAATCAATCCTTAAAATAATTGAGGCTTTTATAAAAATACCGTAAGGCCAAAAAGTTAAAAATAGCAATTTTTAGTCTTTTTGGTCCAGTTTATCTTAAAAACCTTACGCGATAAAGAATTTTTGCGACCAGGTTTGAATTTAGCGCCTAAACAGCTATAAGAAAAATATAATCAGACTCCAGTTGGGGTGACAATTTTTTTTGTGGTCTCTGAACAGTACCTTTTTGGCTTTACATATATTAAAAGCCTGACGCGTTGAAGAGGTTCAGTGGCCGGATTCGGATTCAGCGACTGAAAATATGTATTTTTTTTTCTGGTTTTGAAACAAATTCAATTTAAAAAATATGAATTATTGAATTTTTTTAATGTTGGATTCAGATTTTGTACTTAAAATGTTATAAAACGTGGTACGTACTTAACATTTCTCATTTTTCAGAAAGAAATATTTTTATTTTGTATTCATGTGTGCGCAAGTCGACATCAGCAGCTGTACGTTATTTAATTTAATCCTTACGGGTAAACTAGGTTTGGACTTTTTAACCATTTCAACAATTTTGTAGATAACTGTATGCTCTACAAATTTAGGTCTATACAATTTTTTATAGTTTGACCAGAATTTTGTTTTAAACTTGGCGCTTTTTATATTAGGTTTTCTATTTTTTTTTCGCATATGTCACATATATTTCGCAAAATAAAAGTTTTATTTTGTTGCCCTATGTTATTTTTAATAAATAATTTATTTTGAAAGATATCGTAATATTATTTGATTGTATATTTTATCTATAGTTATACAGGGTGTCCCAGAACTCGCGTCCATCCTTGAAGTTGCAAATACTACATCAAAAAATATTAAAAAAAAGTTTCTATAAATATAGACCCGCAAATCGGTCCTAAGGGAGTTATGGCCCATTAAAGGGGATACCGAAAATAGGGTTTTTATTTAATATCTCTGGAGCCCTTTGAGCTAGAAGGACGAGATTTATCTTGTGGTTTAGTATTATTAAGGTCAATTATTTTAAGTTATTCTAGTTTGCAAAATTTACCGGAGACGCGCCTCGGCGTGTGAAATGTCTGTGGCTTACCACATTTTTGCCCAAAACTTTTTTCAGTGTAAATTTTTCGCATTTTTTTTTAATTATAGATTCTTTAAGTAAAAATACATGAAATAGATTATCTTAGTGTAATACCGTAAAAGCAACCGTTTCCGAGAAAAATCAATTTTAGAAAAAATTGCAGGCCCCTGAAAAGTGTTACTATTTAAAGAGTCCATAACTCACTTAATATTTATTTTTGGGCCAGGGTATAAAAAACTTTTTTTCTTAGTTTTTAATGTGGATTCGCCCTGCAGTGTTAAATTATTTAATTAGCGCTTTTTTTGGGCCCTATTTAAAAGACCTATCTTCAACGAACTAATAACTTCTCTCTAGAATAAGCATTTCATTCGTTAAAACTGACAAAAACGTCGGCAACATAAACATTCGTCTATCTTACTCGCACATCTTTGTTCTAACAGAGACAACAATACCAGTTACTGGTAACTGTTATTGTTCAGGCCTAAATATACCTACTATTTGTTTACAAATAAACCGAGATGTTGGCGATACTTTATTTTAACGGTGTGCGTATTCTAGAAAGAAGGGCTATTAGTTCGTTGCCTATCTTCAATAGGCCGTAAGTCCATTAGGACCGATTTTCGGCCCTAAGTTTATATGACTTTTTTTCATATTTTTTGATATAACATGTGTCCCTTTAAGGATGGACGCGAGTTCTGGGACACCCTGTAGATTAAATTAATTACGATAAGATAGCGACTTCTGTTATTTAAAATTTTATAAAGACACAGGCCCACAAAAAAGCCAATTACTCTAAACCAGAATATATATTTTTTTACGTATTTTTGTGTGATAAAAACGAATTTAATAGTTAAAAAGCACGCTTACCCCCATTTTTTTTTTTAAACTGAAAAAAACTCAAGATCAAAGTTCTCTAGCACTTAAAAATTTGAATTTTGGTAGCTGTGCCCGAGACACTTTTAACCCTACAATGCAGAAAGTCGAGAACTATATAGTTTTAAGAAATATATATTAAATTTAGCCAAATCTGACCTAAATCACTTTTGTGTAAGAAAAATATGATTCTTATTTTTTTTGTGGACCGTGTAACTTTTAATAAAAACAAATACCATTGACCTTAATATACTTCTACTTAATGATAAAAATAATTAAATTGTTACTAAATATTTAGTTAGATAATTATGTATAATTATATTATCTATGCTATTATTAATGAGAATGCGTTTTTATAAAAAAAATCATGACTATAATATTTTTGCTGATAAAATGTTAGTTTTATTTCAAAACACCAATCGTTAAAGTTATTTTATACATCATAGACTGATAATGAAAGTTTTAGATATGATTTTTAAAAGATTTTATTTGATCGTATTAAAAAGCAAAGCCTGAGCTTTGTTTTAACCTTTTTCAAATGGTTTTACGCCTTTTAATAAAAAATACTACACTTACTTAAATTTAACCTAAAAAATATATTTTTTTAATTTTGATGTTTTTTTTTCGAAGTGTATACATACCATCGTTTTCATAATAAACGCTTACACCTAAAAATGTTACAGATTATATTGAACTTTATCAAGGTCTCTTTGACATTTATTTGTCAAATATTATTATGACATTACTTGTCAAAATAATTCACATTAGTTATGTCGCAGCTTACAAATTATCAAAAATGTATTATAACAGCAAGAATAAATGACGGGATAAGTGTACTTGAAATAGCCACTGAATTAAATGTTGCAAACAGCACTATAATGCGAGCAAAGAAAAAACTTGAGGAAACTGGACAGATTAGCAGAAAGCGGGGTTCTGTTCGAAGTAGACTGAGTAGTGCAGAAGAAGATATGCAATTAATGAATTATCTGCGGGAAAACCCTTTCCATACCGGAGCAAGAGCGAGGGAAGAAACTAACTTTCCTGGGTCATAATGCTGGAGAATTACGACAGGCCATCATTGAGGCTTGGCACTCAAAAATTACACCAAATTACACAAACCAACTGTTAGAATTACAAAGAAGATTTTTTTATTTTTGATATCTTAGACTTTTAGTAATATTTTTGTAGCCCATTGTGCTTTTGATAATTTTTAACATTTAGGTTAAATTGTCTGTCATTTTACGTCTTACAAATAATAACAAAATCTGTTTAAAAAGTAAAACTTTGTTCATAATTATAATAAAATTACGGACCAGTATTATTTTAACCAAAAAATTCTCTGTTATAGTGTTTACTTCAAAAATTTATAGAGCACTGCATTATATTACTTCATTTATACAAAATGTTTATAGATTGATGCTTTAGTTTTCTTTTTATGCACTTTTCTTGTTATTTCTTCTTGCTAAAGCAAATTATTTGGATTTTTTAATAAATGTCAAAATAATGTCTTGATTGACAATAAATTTTAAACAAGATGAAAACCTTACATAAGGAACTAAATATATTCTGCCAACCAAATAACAAGAAACAAATGACCATCAACTCAGATAGATAATGCGCGGAGTTTATCTTTGACAATCTTTTTAAACTAAAGAAAGTTTCAGTGGAGGTGTGTCGGAGGGAGACATTTTTTTTGTTGGCAGTTGGCTAACTTTGTAGATGGTTGACACAATTTGTGTATTGCCAGCAAGGAAGCTCCCCAATATTTTTCCCGTCCCGCCGCTAATAAGAACTGTCTAAATCTTCATTATGACAAATTTAAACTTAATAGTGACCATTTGCACAGATAATGTTACTGTAATATTCTTATAAAAAATTATGGCAAATGGTATTGTTTTGGATATGTTTTAGAGTTTAATTAATTTTCTTGACACCGCATATCAAAATCGCTAACGCAATCAAATAGTATTACGACAAATAAGTGAAATCAAAATTGTAGTATCAGCCACATACCTACATTATGACAAAGCACATGATGACAAAACACGTTTAATATGTTTAGGTAGATCATCAATAAACAATAAAAGAACTAGTGGCTCCAAAACTCTACCCTGTGGTGCACACAGTTTCAAGAAATAGTTATTTATAATATAAGGGCGAAAAGTTAAGTTTTTCGATTGAGTAGGTTTTTAGAAGCCGAGGGCCGGCCGATAGGGCCGGCCCGAGGGTAACAAACCTACGAAATCGAAATTTTACTTTTTGCCCGTGTATTATACAATATTTTTTATTCGATTGTTACTAATTATAATAAATTATTAAAATATACTTAATTTTAAAGTGCAAAGAATATTTCTTTTTACTGTCTTATTACTAATCTAGTTATCCATGACAAATTGCTGTCCAATCAAATCGCTACAAAAACAATTGAATCGTTTCTTTGATTGCGGTTTCCTTTTCAAATTAAAAAAGCTATAGCTTGGTGATTAATTTCTGTTAAAATGTGTCTGTTGTGAAAATAATACTTGTGAAACCGTTCTATGAATATTATAAATATTGAAAGTGATTTTACAATTTAAATTTTGTGTTTTTAATTTATTTTAGTGGGTGAATACAGATTAATCAGTTGACATATATTTTGAGGTTATGTTATGGAATTTTTTTTATTTTTTATGGAAAAATGATTATAATAACTGAATCTGGTCAAAAAGAACGGTTAGTTCAAGACCAAAAGTGACCAAGAGGTCATATTTCTTTATAAATATGACAGTACAGGCAAAGCATCTTCTTTTAAAAAGCTTAAAATAACAAGTTTTAGTTAGCGGGCGAAAAAACCCTTTTGGCCCTAGGGCCACAAAGTTCAACTTTTCGCCCGTAAAACATGAACAAAAAGTGTCTCTTTTAGAATCAATCGAATAAAAAATATTTTTGATCTAGCTCTTTATTTCCACTTAAACTTTCAGGGACATTATATTAATGCCAAATGCTGCTTTGTCATTGGTCGTAGCTATGCGACCGATGCCTCTCGAGGTAGATTACCAAGCAGATAAAACTTAAAGACATCTTCATATGAATATAATGGCCCTCCATTTGATATGTTTTGCGTTAAGAATATTGAATTTTACTATAGCGCCGTCTACAGGCTCGCATAACCGTAATATCATAAAACGATGCAGTGGTTTTTCTTGATGAGCCGTCATATATTTTGTGTTCAGGTTCATTGTAATGCAAGCCTGAAGACGGATGTTAAAAATAAGGACGAACGGTATCAAAAGCCTAAGTTAAGTCATGGAAACTCTCTGAATTTACCATTACGGAGCCAAGCCAAGCTGAAATAAAAAAAAAGGGTTTGTCTCGTGGACAAAACCTTTTTTTTATATATTAGGCATGGGAATAAGTTTCCGAAAGAGTTCCTAATCCAATCCTTCCAAATTTTTCTTGTCCGGTTCAGCAATTTTTGGCATATCATCCAGCAGAATAACCTTATCGTGTCTATAACCCCATTCTAAACATTTTTCCTTTTAAGCCCGATTCAAATGTATTTAGCTGCAGTCGGTAACGATCCCCAGTGAATCCAGTAATTCTTGCAGTTGTGCGTCTTCGATTTTTTTTATGCGACTTCGCGTTCTTTATCACTCGGCATTTCGCCGAAAACACTCTTTGCAAGGCGGAATTCGATGGAGCGTGATCACCGTAAATATTAACTAGTATGCAATGCGTTTCAGTAGCACTTTTCTTTGAAATATGAAATATGAAGTAAAATTTCCTGCAAATGCTGCTTTTTCGGGACAAATGTTGACATTTTCGATGCGAAAAAAAAATAGTTTCGCTTGAAACGAATACCGACTTTTGCATTTGTGAGCTCACACGTACACCTTCCAATCACAAGTACAGAAACTTCAGCAAATAAAAAATTAGTATCACTAACAACACTTTCTTGTAAAGGGCGGAAACTTATTCCCATACCTAATATGTTTTGGGGGTCGCTGAATCCGAACCCGGGGTTGGTTTGACTTGATCAGATCGCATTTCGTTAATAACTTCAAAAATGTGATGAAAGTTGATACATTTTATCACTTTTTTGAGGTTAGGAATGAAATGCGATCTGACCGCGCCAAACCAATCCCAGATTCGAATTCAGCAACCCCAAAAACATATATAAATGTTTGTCACGCCTGGTGAACAAGGCCTTTTTTTGCTTTCCCATTTTGAAAATTTTAAAAATTTAGGGAAAGCCTTGTAAATTTTCAATTTTTTTGCGTATTTTTGCGTTTTATGAAGTAAATAATTTCGAGCAAAAAAATTGTCGATCGGTCGGTCGATCGATCGTTCTGTCCGGGAAATCTTTTAAGCACGATAACTGGAAAACGTTTTAGGCTAGAGACTTGAAATTTGGCTTACAGGTTTGTTCTCGCTTGGGATTGTTTTTGGTGAACATTGGTGGGAAAAATACATTTTTTACAAAAACTGATATATAGGGGTTTTTAAGGTTGCTGAAATTGAATCTAATAATAATTTTTTTTTGTAACTCCACCCCCGCAGGGGTGAGGGGGTAAATATTTTTAAATATTTTAAATATTTTCGTCAAAATGTCGGGGTCGACGAATTTGAATCTGAAAATAAATGTTTTCTAATTTCACCCGTGAAAACTGGTATATTGGGGTTTTTGAAGTTGCTGAAAGTGAATAAATAAAAAAAATCTAACTTCACCCCCTGAGGAGCGGGAAATAGTTTTCGTGAAAATTGGTATATTCGGGTTTTTGAGGTTGCTGAAAGTGAATCTGGTTATGAAAAAATTCTAACTCCATCCCCTGAGGGGCATGGGGTAGTTTTTTTCTAAATCCACCCCCTGAGAGACGGGGGGTAGTTTTTTTTTAAATTGGTATATTGGACTTTTTAAGGTCTCTGAAAGTGAATCTCATGATAAAAAAATCTATTTCTCGCGCGGAGGTGAAAAATGGGAAATCTTTTTTAATGCGCAGTGTATTTTGTGTGCCTGTGTAATTCTTTTACTTTCTGTGTGATTTTATTTGTTTTGTAAAATGATACCTTTGAGTTGTTGACCAAAGCTGCTCCAGCGTCTCCAAAACCAGGAACAATGTTGACAACACCAGCTGGAATACCCGCATCTTTAATTAGTTGACCCATGTACAAAGCGGTCAGTGGAGTTTGTTCGGCCGGTTTTAAAACAACAGTGTTACCTACAAATTTTATATCTCAATGAATCAAAATGTTTTTTTTTTTTAATTTACAACTAAAAATATTTTAAAAAGAACGCACAGTTAGACATACGCCTTTACAATTATTGTGTAAAGATGCAAACTATTACAATTTGGCGTGTAACAGCAGAATTTCGTTTGGACTTTTTAATAAAACTATGAACAATATACTTTCACTGTTCATATTTCGTTTAATATTAAGGCGTCTAAGAAAATACTTAAATAATTTCTTCAGAAAATTAAGTTTTTAGATTTTTTTAATTCAATTTATACTTAAAAACCTTATGACCCTTACCCATGGCTAAAGCAGGTGCGATTTTCCATGCCATCATCAACAAGGGGAAGTTCCATGGGATAATTTGTCCACAAACTCCGACGGGTTCGTGGCGAGTGTAGCAGAAGAATTGTCCGTCCAATGGGATGGTCTTTCCGTGGTTTTTGTCAGCGTACCCTGCCATGTACCGGAGGGTTTTAATGGAACCCATTACGTCTATTGGAAGGGCCACGTGGTAAGGTTTTCCGTTGTCCAAAGTTTCCAAGCTCTTAAATAAATACATAACGTGTGACACAAGAAGTATTGCCTACGAATTATCTCCGTAACTATAAAAGATAACTTTTTGAAACTGACAGAGCTTGCACGCATACAAGGGTATTTAGGTTCATATATGAACCGTAAATACCCCCATTTTGGCATAGTCATTATAAAAATTATCACTTCCGGTCTAAGCGGAAGTGATACCAACTTTCGATTTTTAAATAGAACCCTATATATTTGCTTACATTTTTAGATTCGTCTTTAATTTTTTTTTCATTGATATATTACAAGTCAATATTTGCATTAAGGATAGCACCACAGTAGCCATTTTTTATAAAACAACATGGCGGTCCTAGGACGTCCATATTGAAATATTTCTAAAACTTGACATTTCAAATCTTTTAGTAGTAGGCTAAGAACTTACTGTTCATGTGAAACTAATTTTCTTTTGTTTTTATGAAAATGGCGTTATAATAAAGTTTTTTTAAAAATCATCAACTTTAACGCCATTTTGGGCTAAATTTTTTATTTATTTATTTATTTTATTTATTCATTTATACTCGTCACAGGGACCTTTAAAAAAGGTATTTTATACCAGTGTTTATGTTGATGATTTAAAAAAAAAACTTTAAAATAATGCTATTTTCATAAAAACAAAAGAAAATCAGTTTCACATTAAATTCTTAGCCTACTACTAAAAGATTTGAAATGTCAAGTTTTAGAAATATTCCAATATGGACGTCATAGGACCGCCATGTTGTTTTTATGAAAAATGGCTCGTGTGGCGCCATCTTTAATGCAAATATCGACTTGTGATATACCAATAAAAAGATAATTTAAAGACGAATCTAAAAATGTAATCAAATGTATAGGGTTTCATTTAAAAATCAAAAGTTGGTATGACTTCCGCTTAGACTGAAAGTAATATTTTTTATAACGACTATGCCAAAATGGGGGTATTTAGGGTTCTTACAGGCTCTGTAAATTTTAAAAAGTTTTCTTTTATAGTTACGGAGATAATTCGTAGGCAGTACTTTTTGTGTCACCCGTTATATGTATACTATTTTATTGTTTTAATCATTAATTAATTAATGTATAAATGTATTTAGCTTGTAAGGTAATTATTTCCTATAAACATCAAAAATAACAACAACAGAAACGTTAACATTACTTTTTAAAATGTAAATAAAAAAACTTGCATATAATACTTTGTTACAGCTTTATCCAAAAATTAATGGTATTTCAAAAGCATGAAATAACTACTGTTTTGGTATAATAACGAAGTAAATGTTTTTTTCTAGGACTTTCTTAGAATGTTAGTCAAATCGCACAAATAACTCTTACACAATTTACTATAATATATTAAATTATTAGATGAAAATTAAATTATTGGATGTAAATTATTGTTTTTTATTAAAACTTTTGGTTATTATATAATTTATATAAAAGTATCGTAGAATCGTAGAAAAAGTATAGTCTGCAACACGTGTAGTATCGCTATTCCTCCCTCGTAGACCGTGACAAACATCCACTTGTTCGGAATATGCATACATCATTCTACACTTGTTACATAATATACTATTCTAAACGCGTTAGAATAGGCTCCGCCTCCAAATAATGTTTTGCGTAAACCGGTTCGTGCCCTTTTTCGCACCAAGGATTCTCTATAATAATATCCAGATCTTTACTCGCTCTCTTTAGGGTAAAATTTTTCTTACATAAAATTGTAAACTTATTTATATGATTTAATAACTTACAGCAAGGTATGAAGCATCTTTTTCCATCAAATCGGCCAATTTGTATAAAAGACGCCCTCTTTCTGATGGGTCCATGGTCCTCCATGGCGAGTTGAGTCTGAATGCTTCATTGGCCGCCTCGACAGCTAAATCTATATCTGCTTGACTGCCTTGTTGTACTTCGGTGATGACTTGGCCGTTTGTTGGGTTGATAGTTTCGAAAGTTTTTCCTGATTTTGATTTGTGCCATTCATTATTTATGAAAATCTGGAAATAAAACACATTTTAGGGCCCTAAAAGCCAAGGTGACACGGCCCGATGGGTCGGGAGTTGGCGATTCATCGTGTCATAGTCTACTACGAGGGGCTGACCGCGAGGAAATCTTTTGTAGAAGCCAAAGGAACTCAGGAGGAACTCTGGAGGAACTCTGGAGGAACTCCGAAGGAACTCAGAGGAACTCTTTGCAAAAAGGAACTCTTTTGTACAAATTTCAGACGCGGTCAGAAATAATTATTATTTTATTACCCATGCGGATTAACGTTTTTATTTTTAAACTAGATGAGCCGTTACAAACACCTTATCAAAACATCCTACCTTTGGGCGCCAATTTTTTTTTGAAGGGGCGCCAAGTTTGGTAGAAACCGTCAGGGATAAAGCTTTTTTCCTTAAGGTAATTTTGGGGCGCCAACTTTGGTAGAAACCGTCAGGGACAAAGCTTTTTTCCCTGAAGGTAATTTTGGGGCGCCAATTTTTGTTTTGAAGGGGCGTCAAGTTTGGTAGGTAAAAACCGTCTGGGACAAAGCTTCGTAAGGTAAATTTGGGGCGCCAGTTTTTATTTCAAGGGGCGCCAAGTGCCAAGTTTGGTAGCAACCGGCAGGGACAAAGCTTTCTTTTTTTCATGAAGGTATTTTTTGAGCGCTAACTTTTTTTTTGTAGGGGCGCCAAGTTTTGGTTGAAACTGTCAGGGACAAAGCTTTTTTTCATGAAGGCATTTTTTTGGGCGCTAGATAGGGGCGCCAAGTTTGGTTGAAACCGTCAGGGACAGATTTTTTTTGAGGGTGCCTTATTGGCAGTAGTGATTGCATAGCGGTAATTCTACGGCTTATTTGCCAAAAATTACCCCTTCCAGAGAGGAACTCCCAAGGAACTCTGGAGGAACTCCGAAGAAACTCTGAGGAACTCTTTTGTACAAATTTCAGACGCGGTCAGCCCCTCAATCTACTATGATTAGAGCTGCGGCTATTTTTTTTTTTAGGTGAGCGATTTTTCCCAGTTTTTAATCGACTTCCAAAAAAGGAGGAGGCTATCAATTCGACGTGTGACTTTTTTTTAATGTTCGTTCCCGCATTTTTTGTAACTTAAAGAGGGCATTCATGAGGTGGTCCCGTTTCAATTTGACTCTCGGATAATGCCGGGTAAGCCGGATAATAAAAATAAAAAATGTTATACATATAATGGATATGTTTAAGATATATTGCATTTAAAACTTCTATTAAATGTTGCAAGCATATCAGATATATCTGATATATATACAGAGCGGT
The DNA here is from genome assembly GCA_958510825.1 of Brachypterus glaber. Taxonomy (NCBI): domain Eukaryota; kingdom Metazoa; phylum Arthropoda; class Insecta; order Coleoptera; family Kateretidae; genus Brachypterus; species Brachypterus glaber. Next base: position 36,003,846 of record OY294048.1, read on the forward strand.
CCAAAAGTCACCCCCCCCCCCCTCTTAAATTTTGAACCAGTTAAGATATCGACTTCAAATTTGGAACTTTTAAATAAGACAAACTATCTTTTAGCATATATTTAATACTTTCAGCTCTTAAAATGTGGGCAGGGGGGCATGGAGGCACATTTTTTTAAATAGAAAGGGGGGTCGTGTAATACATCATTTTAAAGCTTATAAAATTCTCCATTTAACTCCATATTTTTAAATTAAAAAAAAAATTGGGTTTAAAATCGGGTTGAAAATGGGTATTAATGTCATTTTCCTCTAAAAAAAACAAATAATTTTTTAAAAATGCCTAATTTCTTCATAAAAAAATGTTAATTATACTTTTAAACTAATTTTAGTTGACATAATTAAAAATTTATAAAAAAAAAACTTAAAAAATCGAATGTTTTAGCACAAAAAAATTTAAAAATCAAAACCTTAAAAAACATTTTAAAAAAATTTAAAAATGTTAGTTTAAATAGAGAATTTTATAAGCTTTAAAATGATGTATCACACGACCCCCCTTTCCATTTAAAAAAATGTCCCCACATGCCCCCCTGAAAATATCAAATATATGCTAAAAGATAGTTTAAGTTGTCTTATTTAAGAGTTCTAAATTTGAAGTCGATATCTCAACTCGTTCAAAAGTTAAAAGGGGAGGGTGACTTTTGGACCGCACTGTATATTAAGATATATTGCAAGTGTTCTATTAATGCCATATAACCTGTTATACTGCCAATACATGAATGACATATATCAAGTTATATGGAAAATGTTCCCCAAATAATCTCTCTTTGCCATGTTGCTGACATAAGTGTTTTCTGGGTGGTCAAACTTGATTTCTCTAAAAATTTTAGCTACATGATTTTAAAACTTGTACACTGTGCGTTATCTCTAACTTAGGTTAGGCATGTTTATTTTCATTTGTCATTTTTTAAACATTTAGGCGTCAAATTAAAAGCATCAGTAGTAAAATTTTCTTTAATAAAATGAAACATCCAGGCTAAGATTCACAGAAAGCAAGCAACTTTCTGAAAACAGCTGTTTTGAACAGTTTTAATTAAGTAATGGTGGATTAACGTTTTCGATTTAAAGTAATTCATACTTACCCCTGAATATAAAATATTAGGATTTTCAGTCGGTGCGGGCATCACCTGAGCCGAAAAACAACATTTTTGTACGCGGTTGACAACGGCACGTGTTGCACGAAACATTTTTCTTATATTTAAAGTATGCAACGCAATAGACCTCACGCCACGGCAATTTGCGAACTAAATTAAAAAAACAAGCCGGCCGAGATATGAACTATATAGTAACGAGCGGCGCACATTGGGAAGCTACAAAAATAAGGAGGCCAACAAAACGGAGATTTGCCGAAAAATTTACCTTGAAGCTTTTACCGCGAAAAATATCGCAAAAATAAAAATCGCGCATACTTTTACCGCGTAATTTTATAATCGCGCATACTTTTACCGCGCAATAATAAAATCGCGCTTGCAATTTAATAAAAATACACTGCCCAGTAAAATCGATTTGCCATTTTCACCTCTTTTTTATTATCAGATTCACTTTCAGCAACCTCAAAAAGCCCAATATACAAATTTTCACTAAAACTACCCCCCACCCCTTAGGGGGTGATGTTGGATTTTTTATTATCAGGTTTACTTTCAGCAACCTCAAAACCCCTTATATACCAATTTTCACAAAAACTAATCCCCGCCCCTTAGGGGGTGGAATTGGAAAAATTTTATTATCAAATTCAGCTTCGTCGCCCCCAAAAACCCCTGTATATAAATTTTGACCCCCGTGGGGGTGGAGTTAGAATTTTTTTATTGTCATATTCAATTCCAGAAACCTCAAAAACCCCTAGGGGTTATATATATATAGCAATTTTGTGAAAAATTATTGTATTTACCCCCATTTGCCCCACCCCAATGTTTACCAAAAACAATCCCGAGCGAGAACTTTTGGTAACATACCTGTATGCCAAATTTCAAGTCTATAGCTTAATGCATTCTTAAGTTATCGTGGATACAAGATTTCCCGGACAGAACGACCAATCACCAATCGAACGAGCGACTTTTTTTTGCTTGAAATTGATTTATATCGACATAAAACGTCACAAAACACAAAAATTTTTGAAAATTTTTGCACGTATACATATATTAACGTATACATATATTAAGATTATATATGCACGTATACAAGGCTTTCCGAAATTTAAAAAAAAATTGTCGTATTTGAAATAAAACTTTATATCATTATAATGTTTATAAATATAAACTTAAATATACGACTCATTCACACTGACCGAAAAAAACACTTTGCGCTCCAAAATTATGGACATAATGTAACTAAATTTTAACAACAGATATGGATTCAGCAACTCAAAATCTATAAGGAAGCTTTTTTTATTAGGTCAAAGATGAATCTCCGTTCCTGGGTAAAAGTGTAAGTTTAAGACGATGCTGCAAAAAAAAATCTAACGATTTTTTTTAATTTTTACTCAGAATGCATAAAATACACCACAGAATCACAATGAGAAAAAACATCGGAGTTGGCAGACCTTTTAGGTGAAACTTTTTAAAACTAGCCGTGTGCGGGTAACGTCGATTAAAAGGTGCGGATATTGGAGGGTTAACAATTAAAATTAGGGTCTGGCCTACTTCATTTGAAAAAAAAAACTTAAAAATTATATTTTTAAAATATAAAATAAATAAAATATTTAATCAGAGTTCACAATTTTTATTAAAATATTTGTGACTGCAGTTTTAAAAGCATAAAGATACACTAAAAATTAAAGTATTATTTTAGAAGGAAATAAATAAATAAATAAATAAAAAGTAAAAACAATTTATATTTTAATTTTATTACCTACTTTACTGTAAGAAGCCTAACATTAAGATCGATACTTTTCCAGAGTGGATAATTATATTTTTTATAGTTTTTATAGTTATAGTAGGGGAAGTCGGGGTTAACTGGGCCACAGGGTTAACTGGTCCACCTGGATTTTATCAATTTTTTTAATTAGTATTGGCGCCTTAGGGTTAATAGATAGATAGATGGCGCTAGCTTAAATAAGTCGTGTGTTTGTTCGCTCCTCAAAAAACCGATATTTAAGTGGTTAAAAATCAGTTAAAATACAAGAAAATTAGTTCAAAGTGTAAACAAGGTGTTTTACAACAATTACGTGAAAATGGCTCCGAAAAATTCTACAGAAAAGGCGGAAAAACCTGATGTAAAACAAATTGTGAAGGCTGTGTTAAAAGAAATTCTAAACGACGAAAATTTTATCATTAATATTGCGAACAAAGTCGAGGCCAAGTTTCAGCAAAAAATTAAAGGATTAGAAGACCAGATAAAAAACTTAAATAAACACACTCGTGAACTTGAAATCAAAATAAACAAAATGCAACAGAAAGAAAAAAACAAAAACATATGTATTTATGGAGTTCGGGACAAAAACGGTGAAACTACTTTAACAACTGTAAGAAAATTGTTCCAGGAAAGCATGAAAGGAGTAGTAGACCAAAACACTATTATAAATGCCTATAAAATAGGAAAAAATACTAATAAACCAAGACCCACAATAGTGCAATTTTCATTTGAAAGTGAAAAAAAAAATGTTATCAAAAATCGAAAAATTCTGAAGGGTAAAAAAATTTTTATCACCGAGGATTTAACAAAATATAACCAGGATTTATTAAAAGAAGGGCAGGAGAAATTAGGGGCTACAAATGTGTGGCCACTTAATGGAAATATTTATGCACTTGTCCATGGAAAAAAGATTACATTTGAGAGCAAGGAAAAACTAGAAGAAGTAATAGAGGCTTTAGATGAAGAAGTAAAAGATGAGGAAGAGGAAAATGACTGATTATTGTTTATAAGTAATGGCGGAGCGACAAATGGGACATTTAATATTCTTAAAATAAACTTTTTTTTTTAAATACTACATACATTTTTATATATTTTTTAGATAGGGATTTTAGACAATAAATGAGTTTTTTGGATGTATTTGGTGAAGATGAAGTCAAGACAAATATAATTACAGACTTTACTAAATGTTCAGATATTTATAATAATGAAAGGTTAGTAAATATTTTAAGTATAAACATAAGGTCAATAAATCATAACTTTAACGAAATGCTAATATATTTAAACTCTATGTCATACCAAAATCTAGATTTTATTATATTATCGGAAACTTGGGATGTTGGTGATATAAACAATTTTAATATTAAACATTTTTCTATTTTTTATAACGAATCACACTTCAATCAGAATGACGGTACCATAATTTATGTAAATGACTCAATAACTGCGGACATAACCATAAAACCCACTAGTCAAATGAACATAATAAGGGCTACATATACAAAAAACAAAATTTCAATAGGTTTAACAGCTTTTTAGAGGCCTTATAGTTGCGATGTTATTACATTTAATAATGATTTAAAAAACTACTATGAAAATTTGAATAAATGTGACATAGAAATTTTAGGGGGGGATATAAACATAAATTTATTAAATTTTAATGAAACGAATGTTGCAAATTATATTGACATATTACAAGAAAATAAAATGTTCTCATTTTTAACCGTACCCACTAGAATTTCACAAAATGGTCCCGTTATTACAGAGTCACTAATCGATCACTTTTTTGTCGGTTTCAGGAGCAGGGAGACGGGGCGTAATTTAGTTCTACAAACTTATTTGTTTGAAAATGATTTAACTGATCATTTTATGACAAGTTTAACTATTAACTATAAAAAACAAATTAAAACCGATTTAAATATTCAAACTAAAAAAACCTATGAAAAAATTAATTTCAATACTCTTAAAGAAGATCTCAGGAAAGAAACGTGGATTAATATTTATGAGAACAATGATTCCGAGGCTGCTTATGATAGTTTTCTAGAAAAAATTAGACTTTTAATAAATAAAAATAAGCAAACCATTGAAATAAAAAATAATAAAAAAACAAAACTAAAACCCTGGATATCAATAGGCTTAATAAATTCTATCAAAAAAAGAGATAAATTAAAAAAAGATTTAACAAAAAATTTCTCTTTAGAAGCTAAGAACTATTATAAGCAGTATCGTAATATGGTAAATAAACTTAAGGTTGATTTAAAAAATAACTATTATGAAAATAAATTAAATGAAGCTGGTAATGATGGTAAAAAAACATGGGAAACTATTAATGAAGCAATAAATAATGAAAAAAAAATAAAAAATGAAAAATACGAAATTGTAGATAACAGTAATAATTTAATACAAGATAATAGGGCTAAGTCAAACCATTTTAATAATTTTTTTGTAAATGTAGGAAGTAATATGATAAAAAATATAAAAAATGTACAAAAAAATATTGAAAGTAAAAACCAAAATATAGAGCGTTCTCTGTTTCTGTCTCCTGTGGCCGACAACGAAGTGACCAAATACATAAATGAATTAAAAACTAAAGCAGCTTGCGGTTTTGATGATATTTCAGCGTACTTACTTAAATCTGTCCATCAGCATATAGCTTCTCCTTTAACTCACATTTTAAATTTAATAATATCCACAGGCAAGATTCCTCAACCTATGAAAATATCCATAGTTACCCCTATTTTTAAATCTGGTGATAAAAAATTAACAACTAATTATAGACCAATATCGGTTATCAGTAACTTAGCCAAAATCCTTGAAAAAGCTCTAAAATCACGCCTTGTAAATTTTTTAGAAAAAAATAATATTATTAGTAAAAGACAATATGGTTTTAGAAAAAATATTAGTACTGAAACTGCTATTATAGATTTTACAAATTTATTAATAAACAAAATTAATAAAAATAAAAAGTGCTTAGCTGTCTTCTTGGATTTGGCTAAGGCTTTTGATACCGTCGACCATAAAATATTACTAAATAGACTCTATAAAATTGGTGTAAGGGGGGTGGCTTTGGATATTTTCAAAAATTACCTTGCGGATCGTTGTCAGCGAGTGAAGATCTTTGGCACTCTGAGTGACCCAGCACTAATTACCAGGGGCGTGCCTCAGGGGACAGTGCTGGGTCCTATACTATTCCTAATTTATATAAATAACATATACAATATTAAAAACTTAGAGTGCGAAATATTTTCATTTGCTGATGACACAGTACTGGTGTTTTTTTGGGGATTCTTGGGATTCTGTGTGCACCGAGGCTCAGCATGGTTTAAAAATAATTAAAAATTGGCTTGACGTCAGTCTTTTGAGTCTAAATACAGAAAAAACAAAATTCATTACTTTCTCTTTAAACAAAAGCACTCAGCCAAAAATAAGTACCGTAAAAATACATAAAGAACACTGTGATTTAAATTGTAATTGTTCAGAAATAAAACAAGTAACACACATAAAATACTTGGGAATTTTTATTGATTGTCATTTGAAGTGGAAAGAACATGTAACGTATTTAACAAAAAAACTCAGAAGACTGATGTTTAAGCTTTTTGAGCTTCGGGGTATACTGAATCGCAAGAACTTATATACTATTTACTGTGCCTTAATTGAATCTCAATTGAGGTACTGTATTCCAGCATGGGGAGGTGCTTTCGATAGTACGCTGGAATGTCTCGAAATTACTCAAAACTTGCTTATTAAAATACTTTTTAAAAAACCAAGTATTTATTCCACTGAAATTCTGTATAAAGAACTTAATATTTTAAAACTTAAAAAACTATATAAATATCAATCGGTTTTATGGACTTTTAATAATTTAAACAAATTTAAAACTCCACAACATAATTACTCAACGAGATGTGTAAATGAAAAAATACTTATGTTACCTCTTTACACAAAAACCAATCTTCAAAAACATCTCCTTTATGATGGCCCAAGATTTTTTAACTTATTACCTAACGAAATTAAAACATTAAAGAAAAGAGAGTTTAAAAAAAAATTAAAAAAACATTTAATTGACCCAAAATAAAAAATGTATTATGTCTGTAATTTGTTGTCTTGACTTTATCCCACTACTTACTATATAAAGGAACATATATGTCTAAATTTAACTTTTTTAGTAACTTATAAATTTAATACAAAAAAAAAATAATAATAATAATTTAAACATGTAACAAATCTGTTTAACGATCCGCACACAAACAATGTTTAGGCGGATCACCATCTATGTTTATAAAAAATAAAATTGTAAATAATTATGAATAAATAAATAAATAAATAAATAAATAATCTTTGTTAAAAAAAAAAAAAAAAAAAAAAAAAATCTAGTGATATTTAGTTAGTAGTATTGTTTAAAGTATTATGTCGGACCGTGTTGTCCACGTGTGAGTTGTAGTAAGGAAAGTTCATTTTTTTCGATGAAAAGTAGGTATTTACCTTAACTTTTATTTTTTAATTAATACTTTTTTATTAATAGGAGGATCTAGACTAATATTTTACCTATGAGTATTTTATTAATTATTCTGCATAATTTCCGCTTTCTAATATCATTAAGTATTAAAATTTTATGATTTTATTCAGTGGTGTCACTCAGGGTTAACTGGACCACTTATGTCAATATTAATTAGTTAACTGGACATGGCCCAGTTAACCCCGGACCAGTTAATCCTCAGATATGTCTAATATTTAACATATTATGTTGTCTATTTTTATGTTAGAATTAAATTTTATTTTATTTCAAATAGTTTTATTACAATACAATACATTTTTGTTAGTGGACCAGTTAACCCCGCTGAACCAGTTAACCCCATAGGGCAGGGTTAACTGGAGCACTACTCAGGGTTTATCCTTAATAACTTTTTTATATAAATAATATTTGTCTGAAGTATTAATATGTTCTAACTATAGTAATAATCTACCTTTTGCTATAGAAAATATTTGAAAATTGTTTACAGGTTTTTCAAAAAGCGGCCCAGTTAACCCCGACTTCCCCTACGATTTTTTTTAATGAAATTTTATAAACGAAATCTATATGTTTTTATAAAAATTTTCATTTCATTTTCATGAGAAAATTGATATTAAATTTAAATGCCAGGTTTAAAAAGAAAATTGTAACGCAGTCCCAATAAGATTTAAACAGCAAATTAATATTGAATTAATTACAGTTTTAAGGTTTGAGCCCCCTACATATATGTATATATAAAAAATATATGCACAATTTTACTTTCATAGTTTGATTTGGTGGACCGGGGGCTTAGCCCCCCTAAGTTCCCCCCTAGTTACGCCTATGATGTTAAAACATATACAAATCGCAGATGACATTTCGTATAAATTCATTCAGAAAACGTATACGAAATTTCGCACCAATGTGTTTCAATTCCGTACCAAATACGTATACGTTTTTTATACGAATCTAGTTGAAATTTCGTATACATATATGAAATTTCAACTAGACTCATAAAAAACTCATATGAAATTTCGTATAAATTCATTCAGAAAACGTATACGAAATTTCGCACCCATGTGTTTCAATTCCGTACCAAATACGTATACGTTTTTTATACGAATCTAGTTGAAATTTCGTATACATATATGAAATTTCAACTAGACTCATAAAAAACGCATATGAAATTTCGTATAAATTCATTCAGAAAACGTATACGAAATTTCGCACCAATCTGTTTCAATTCCGTACTAAATACGTATACGTTTTTTATACCATTGTAGTTGAAATTTCGTATACATATATGAAATTTCAACTAGACTCATATAAAAAAACGCATATGAAATTTCGTATAAATTCATCCAGAAAACGTATACGAAATTTCGCACAAATATGTTTCAATTCCGTACTAAATACGTATACGTTTTTTATACGAATCTAGTTGAAATTTCGTATACATATATGAAATTTCAACTAGACTCATATAAAAAAACGCATATGAAATTTCGTATAAATTCATCCAGAAAACGTATACGAAATTTCGCACAAATATGTTTCAATTCCGTACTAAATACGTATACGTTTTTTATACGAATCTAGTTGAAATTTCGTATACATATATGAAATTTCAACTAGACTCATATAAAAAACGTATATGAAATTTTGTATAAATTCATTCAGAAAACGTATACGAAATTTCGCACAAATGTGTTTCAATTCCATACTAAATACGTATACGTGTTTTATACGAATCTAGTTGAAATTTCGTATACATATATCAAATTTCAACTATAAAAAACGTATACGAATTTCTATACGAATCCTAATTGATTTTTTTACAGGGATATATCCCTATATAGTATACATATACTTGAAGCGGAAATTGTAACATGGCTCTAATGCAATGTTCTTCTGGTTTACTTTTATTTGGAATGTTAAAGGATATTGCGGAAATTTTATTTATACTGCCACTAGATGTTATTTTTCTTTTGATTTAGCTGCAAAGCTACAATAAAATAAGTTGCTGTGGTGCTCAGTAAACCACATAAGGTGCCTCGGTCGATGGTAAAAAATCCAGCAGCGGTAAATTGAGGAATCTCATTTCTCGTATAATTTGCCAACAAGATAAGTTCATTTTTAACTTCACTGTTTATATTAATGTCTTCCAATATTTTGTAACAATTTGTGGACACTTGCCTAGCGTTACTCACAACAGAGTCACAAGTAAAAGTGATTATGATAGAGTTTACCTGTAACAAAAAACAATGCAATGGTTAACAATCCTTGTTTCTTTTGTTTTCCTAAAGAACGTGACATGGAAAACATACTATAGTAGGATACTTATAAGCACTTCTTGCGCGTTATGCCAAAAATATCCCTAGTTTCTAATGTTAGAAAATTGTATAAAAGTACGTTATAAAATATGTGCAAATGTCCCGCTTTTTAACGTTAGAATCAAACGTTAGTTACAAACGTTAATCTAACGTTAGATTTTTAAGTTAGAAATACGTTATAAGTACGTTTAATTTCTAACTTTCGGAGGGGGCGTGGCCAACTAGAAAACTTCTACCTGCATCATAAAATGGCAGCTGGATACAAATTTATTTTTATTAATAAATCTTAATATATTTTAGCAAACATAATTTTGTTAAACTTATTTATAAAATAGCCATCTTTTTAGGTGGCCCTAAATATTTTTCCTGTAATATGCTGTTATACTTCGATAAATACGTTTACCTCTCAAAAAAACATTATATTTAGTTAGTTAATATTTATTTAATCATTCAGAATCTTAAAATATTTTTTCAATTCTAGTACAGCGTTGCCAGACTTACTATAATTTTGACTTTTGGGGAATAATATTTTTTTAAACTTATGGAAATCTTTTTAATCAAGGAGAATAAAATCAAAACTTTTTACGGATAATTATCAAACGTAGGCACATAGCTGTCTGAAATGAGTATTTTCTACTATAGCTTACGTATTATTAATGGAAATTTAAAAAATATTTAAAGTTAGAATAAGGTTAGAAAAAGGTTAGGAAACTAACGTTAGATTTATGTATTTTATAACGTTTTTGTCAAAGGTTAGTTTTTAAGGTTAGATTTATATATTTTATAACGTTTTTTATAACGTTTGAGACTAAGCATAAAAATGTCACTAATCTAATGTTAGGTTAAGTTAGATTTCTGTACTTTTCTACCAGGGATATATTATGCCTTTTTGGCGACTTAGACCAAATTAAAAAAATATATAACAAACTTTGTTATATATTTTTTTGCTTTAAGCAAAAGAAATGTTTTCACTAAGATATTTAAAAAAATACGATTTTTTTAACATTTTTAATCCCCCCTTGTTTCGTAAAAAGTACAAAAATAAAATTCTATGCCGAATTTGAGCTCAAAAAAATGAAATAAGTCAGCCCACTGGGAAAAAAAAATAAAATTTAGTTAATTTTTTATGCAGATTCTCACTCAAAAGTGCCTAAAACGTCGAGAAAAATAAAAAATATATATATCCAAATTGTTTACGGTCATTCACGAATTTGATATTTTGCACTATTTTGGGTAGGTATTCCAAAATAATGTATACCCTGTAAATGCAATTTAAACCAAGCTTTGCAAAGCTTTGTAAAAAATGACTTGCAGTAAAAATGTTTGCTCTCATGTTAGAGGTTTCCGAGATAATTCATGAAATACACCCAGGTAGCAAAATAACATGACATTCACATGAAAGTCACGTTAATATGTGACATGTGATGTTAAGGTTGTAGTCACATTCGTCAAGAATGTAGCATGGTGGGGATGTCCTAAGTCCGCCCCTAATAACATCACACATTGACATCCCGAAAATAACGTGTTTGTGACATCATAAATCCACATTCCTACGCTTTTATATCTAATATCTTATGAATGCCGTTACTGGTACTTTAATATTTAAATAATATCCTAGGATATTAGCTTTTTCTACATAAAACCATTAAAAACGCCATAACCCTATAAAAAAAATTGGATTTAAAATCAATCAGTAATTGAAACAATCACAGATTGAAACAGATAGATTCTAAATACGAAATTGCAGATTAAGCGAAGAATATATTCCTTTAATCCGTGTCCGTGGTCTTGAGAAGCCCGGCAGAGCCCCCTATCCATTGGAAATCGTATAATGTGTATACAATTTCCTTATAATAATTTACTCTATCAACATCATCTTATATCGATTTTTTTGCTTCGAACATCGGTGAGAAGCAAAATAACATGACATTCACGTGAAAGCCACGTTAATATGTGACATGCGATATATTCACATTTCGCTAGGTTTGGACACGTCTCACGTGTTACGTTGCAAATGTGATGTTAAATACATGTTATTTTTCAATATTATGTGATGTTATAATTTAGTTTAAAAATACACCCAAAAGTGATGTTAATTTCTTGTAATATAACATCCCTTGCTACCTGGGCAAGGAGAATCTCCTGTTTTAAAACGGCTATTGCACCAAAACGGTTGATCAGCCGAGGGTGTAACCAAGCCAGTTTGTTTTTTCAGAGAACTGAGGATTACAACATTAAAATTTTAGCCAAATCTTATTTTTATTATGGCAAGATTTAAAAAATACGATGTGTTATTTATAGAGATCGGATTTTACCGAGTCGTGACGTCAAAATCCATAGCCGCGGCTTTTTGTATTTTAAAAGTAAGTATTTTAAAAGTAACAAAGCAATGTATATTATTCTACTTAAAAAAGACATTTATGCAATATTCTTCAAATGTAACAAATCCATGTTACATTGGTTATTTAAATGCAACATTTATAAAATGTTTTTTAAATGTAACACAACAATGTATGTCATGTTACTTAAAGACAATATTGTATAAATGTTGTTGTTATGTTTCATGTTTAGTGGGCGGGTACAACAAATTAATAATAATTTTATAAAAATGTTTTGTAAGCTAACAAACTACTAAATTTACAAAGAAAAGTATATAAATATGAAAATCCAAACGTTTTTATTTAAGTAAAAGAAAATTTAAAAAACCTAACAGATCCGAAAATTATGATTTAGTTGGACTTTTAAATAATCCAAATTTTATTTAATAGTATTATAACATGGTGGCTGGTTATTACTTTTACCAAGTTAAAAAAAATCTGCCTGGCCAATCCTTTTCTATTCGCAATAACAGCTCACGTGACGTTCACAACTTGTGAAAAATTTCTTTAAAAATTTCTTCGAAATTATTATTTTTATTCAATTATTTTGTTTTTCATATTATAAATAAAATATAAATAAAATTACACAACTAAAACATATAGTGTTTTTAGAAAAAACTAACTACCAACGAAATCTTTTTGTGTTTTATTCAATTTGTGAAGAGGTGACTGGAAGGTGAAATCTATTTGAACTCTTTATAAACATGTACTCTACAGAGATCTATAAGCTCTAAACTTGTTTAAAGTAAGTAAAAAAATACAAAATTAATTTTAATCACAAGTTATAAACGTCACGTGACCTTTTTATTGCGAATAAAAAATGATTGGCCAGGCAGATTTGATAAAAGCCACCAGCCACAATACTATAAAATTAAATTTGAATTATTAAAGAGCCCAACTAAATCGTAATTTTCAAAATAATTTTTTTTTTAATTTTCTTTTACTTAAATAAAACGTTACGAGATTTTCATAATATTTATATAATTTTCTTTGGTAATGTAGTGGTTTGGCAACATATTAAACATTTTTATAAAATTAATATGAATTTGTTAACTTATTGTACCCGGCTATGCATTTTGACGTCACGACTCGCTAAAATCCGATCACTAGTTATTTAATTTAAAAAATATGTAAGGGGAAGGTGGGCCACCATGAGAATTTGAAATATAATATAATTAATAGGAAATTAAGAGAACCCCAAAACATCATATATGATGTTTAGGTATACCTTATCAGAAAAGCCCTGCGATTTCTAAACTTACCATCATTAAAATTTGAAAGCAAATTGTAGTTACAAATAAAAAAACGTCAAATTTTAAAGTTAGTATCGAGGTATATGCGTTAAAAAGAATTTGTGTAAAAACTGTAGTAAGAAATAAACCTAGAGGCCATTTGAACGTTGCATTGAAAAAAGTCATGCCCTCTTTTAGTTTACAAAAATCTTTATATGCCTCGTTAATACTATTTAACGTTTTTTTAGTATTCTTCTGATTTGTGTTTAAATATTTTAACTGATTTACTTTGTTGGCAGTGTACTTAAACCCACAATTAAAGCATTGCATAATGCAATAGTATGCTACTATTGCCATAGAGTTATAAATAAACTGATATAATAAATAAGAATACAATTTTAGATATGCATCAATGTTGTCTCCCCAGGCAAAAATTTCGACTATTGTTGACAATATGTAAACACCCATTACTACTATAAAACAGCTTATACATTTTAATTGATACCATTTTTGTTTTTTCGATTTATTTGTATATTTATTTTTGTATTCCACGCAAATATTTAAAAGATTTTGCCAATTTTTACGGTTTCTTAGTTGGCAGTATACAGAAACTAAAATAAATAAAAATACATTAAAATCTGTTAAAATTCCTAACTGCATTTTGTAATCGATTTCTGTATATTTTTGTCGATAATAAATCATAGCAATGTTTGAAATAATAAGATATAGCATTATTAAAATAGATATAGCATTTCTTGAATTTGATTCTTCAATTTTGTTAGTTTTAAAATTATATCTTGGAACTATATGTAATATCGAAAACAATTTAAACAGATGCTCAAAATATATCATTTTAGTGAAAACTGTTTTGTTGAAATATGTTTCCATATAAAAAAAGCTATTTAATTTATTTAGAAAATGGTAATTTAGTTAATTGATGATTATAATTTTGATTAAGTGCTCCACTAATTAACAGTAGTCGGCGTAAACTCATCAACGTTGAAAATAGACACAGAAACATAGGCTTACGGGATAATTTTGCCGAATTATGAGGGAAATTTTTATAAATCGAAAAATTAATTATACATATTAACTATACATACGTATATATATCGCTGTTTTTAAAAGAAAAAACCGACATTCGGTTTTTATCTTTTAACAATACGAAAGTTTTTAATTTTTATTTGTCGATTACTTTTTTCCCACGTTACTCGTTTAAATGGAATCATTAAAAAAATCAAGATAAAAAGAAATAAAAATTTAAATATTTCAAGCCTCAACGCTAGAGTCGACGCGGCGCCTATGCGAGTACTGGAAATTCGCCGACTACTGCTAATTAAATGTATTTTTATTACAAGCCGTGAGGATACTTAATGCTACGCATTCCATTATACACCTCATTTACAGGTACTTCCAAAAATAAATCCTAAGGGAGCTTAAAAATGCACTATGTTTAAAGAGCCATGGTAACTTTCCATTTTTCGACCTACATGTAAAGAAACTTTTTTCTCAGTTTTTGATGTAGAATCACCCGACATCATTGAAATTTTGGTTTTCAACATTTTAGTATTAATTTTTAGTCCTCGAAACGTGAAATTGCACCTTCAAATGCATTTTTCTCGAAAACGGTTAATCCTACAGTATTACAACAAGAGTACCTTTTCATGTTCCAATAATAAAAGTTTCACACAAAAAAAGTTTTGGGCAAAAAACTGATAAGGCCCCCCGTTTCGAAAAGGTTAAAATAAGTACATGAAAATAACATACGAAGATGAGCCTTATTAAGGTTAGTTCACATGCAAAACCTCGTCGCTCTATCTCAAAGGGTACCAGAGTTATTAATTAAAAACTTTATTTTTATTACAGTTTTAAAGGGTGAAGCAAAAAAAATTAATTTAAAAATGGTCGAGCGCCCAGTTAATTCAAAATACGATTGAACTGGCTGGACTTTTTTAACCCATCATTATTGAAATTGTCCCTGAAAAAAATTTCTTTAAATAAGATAAATGGGGCTTGTGTACCTTATTCCCTTTAACCATTCATTTTAGATTTAAGTTTTATGATTATAACTTACCAGAATTGAAGCTGCAAACATAACTTGGTTATGAATTTGTGTTATATCTTTTTGAGCCAAAAATACTACATGATATAGAATGGCCACCAACTGGATAAACGAGCAGCTTATTACAATAAATACTGACCAACGAAAAATTGTATTAAACGACTGTACTCCATGTGCCAATTTACCAAATCTGTTATATATGTAATTAATTTTAAATCTTTTGTAATTTGAATTATTTTGCAACTGAATAACCAGATTGTTTATGTTTTCAAATCCGTAAATGAAACAGTTTAAAATACCAAACATACAGCATACTTGAATTTGATTGTGATACCATTGTAAATAAGATATAGTGAATATAAATGGCATAATAAATGGTATACTTGTACAAAATCCAGCAATCACACATATCAATACGTATACATTAAATATTAAAAAGCAGACAAGCGTTTTAGAATTAAACCATTTGTTTTTTGTTAAGCAAGTTTCTTTGTAATCCAAACAAATGCTGCTCAAATCTTGCCATTCCGTGACGTAAAAAATTTGAGACATGACTGCTGAAATTAATAATAGTGTACCCGAAGTTTCTGTTAAATAATATAATATTTTTGACACAAAATCAAACATTCGATTGTTATAAACACCGGTTAAAGAAACCAACAATAGAAATAATTTGAAAATAATTATTAATATTGAAACAACTAATCTCAAATTTGAGTCAAATACTTTTCTATGGTTGAAATCAAATTTTTTTGTTATATAAAGAAACGCTGAAAGTTTATATATCATTTTAAAATATAACATTTTGCTACTACTTTATTAATATACCAAGAAACTTGGATTGATAATTTATTTGTTTGGTACGTTAAGGAATATTTTTATGAATATTTGATTGGTACGTTAATGAATTAAATATAGTTGAGTAATTCCACATCAACTAGCCCCTCGATCCGGAACTCATCTCTTCGATTTTGCTGAAATCTGCATCAAATATCTCCGAGTAGGGGGACCGTAGCCAAAAATTTTATATGAACTTGTGGCATTATTTTGACGAGATCTGATTACCCTTAAGAGATTTTGGAAACATTCTGGGACACCCTGTATAGGGTGCTCCTATATTTTTGGTACACCCTGTATATTGTTATTGAAGAACATTTTTTGTAGTTAAAAATGAAAAAAAAAAGGTATGGTCGCACATTATGGGTCATATCTCCCACAAATATGTAATTTGAGTCGAAATGTTTTATCAGGACATACTACCACTTAATACGAGTAAATAGTAAAAAAATAAAATAAAATCGAAGATAAGCTATTTTGGGGATAGAAAATATAAACTTTCCCGAATTGGCATGGCGGTCCGCCATCTTGGAAATGTCAGAATGGTTAAAGCAATGGGTTTTTTAGACCATAATTTGATTCTCTTTACAAATCAATACGATCAAAGTCTATATCTTTAATAGAAGTTAAGGTATTACGAATTTATTACATGGTGGTTTTCCGATTTTGAAAAAGGCGAAAAATGACCCACCCTAATATCTCAGCAACCAACGATTTTTTTGCAAAACGCCATTAATGGAGGTATATAAACACTAAGTTATGGGGACATGCAAAATTTCAGCAAAATCGGAGAGATGAGTTCGAGGGGCTAGTTGACGTGGAATTACTCAGTTTTTTCAGTTTATCGATCAAATAAAATAATTCACATCACTCCACATATAATAATACTATATTATATCCTTCTTTTTTAACGTTTAATTTATTAAATGATAGTTATTTATCAAATACATACAGATAATGAGACAATTACCAGCTTTATTTTAAATAGATAAACTCAATAATAACCCCCGCGTGGCTTTTACTTTATTGAGTGGATAATTATTTATTTTACCCACTCAACTGTCACTTGTCAAATTATTTTCTTGTAAATGTCATTAAAATTTTTAATAAAAATATGAATTCCTAAGCTATTTATTGGATAAAACCTTGTATGGCACTCATGGATAAAGAGAGGGCAATATCTTACGTAAGATATTGCCCTCTCAAGAATTAACCTGCTTGGCTGACGCCTCGCAGGTCAATTTTCTTATGGGTAAAGTAAGATATTGCCCATGAGAAAATTAACCTGCGAGGCGTCAGCCAAGCAGGTTAATTTTCGAGAGGGCAATATCGGTTTACCCATGAGTGCCATACAAGGTTTTATCCAATAAAAAGACTTCACCTCTGAAAAACTTCCCAACTATACTCCAACCCGATTTTTACCAAAAACAATCCCAGCCTAGAACTTTGGATAATCAACCTATGGTCGAAATTTGAAGTCTTTAGCTCCAAGCGTTCTTGAGTTATCGTGGTCACAAATATCCCGGACACAGACAGACCTACAGACCGACAGACATACCGATAGACAGATTATTTTTTTGAGGGAAATCATATTTTTTTGATACAAAACGTCCATAAACGTAATAAAAGCAGTTAAAAAAATTCGAAATTTTTGTACTACCGCAAGACTTTCTTGGGGAAAGGAATTAAAAAAAATGTTTTTGAAAAAACTTGTTTTTACCCTGTAACTTACCGAATTTTACTAAGTCTTTAGCTCGAAGCGTTCTCGAGTTATTGTGGTCACAAATATTCCGGACAGGCGGACAGACAGACAGAGAGAAAGAATTTTGTTTTGACGGAAATCATATTTTTTGGATATAAAACGTCGAGAAACGTGAAAAAATGCAATAAAAATTTTTAATTTTTTTTACTAACGCCAGACTTGGGGAAAGTAAAATTTATTTTTATAAGGAAATTTAAAAATATATTTTTTTTTATTTTTGGGTTGTTTTTCCTTTATCTTGTGACATACTGCTTTTTAGTTTAGCATTCCTAAAAAGCAGTAAGTGCCATTTTTTATTTAAATAAATAATAATTGCGTACTTGTGTTATAATTAAGGTGCTTTAAACCTAACTTTTTAGATTTTAACTATAACACAAGGGAGTGGCTAAGATGATTTACTGTTTTTGCCATTATCTCAGTTTTATTAAATATGGAGTTACTGCTTTTTAGGGCAGTAGGGCAGTATACATGTACTTAATTACGCAAAAAAAATTGTTGTGTATTCTTCTTGTTTAAAAGTTAGAGCGGAGAAAATATTGACTTTTTCTTAATATTTGATGGTAAATATTTTGTGAGACTTGTGAGTAAAATTGATTTTCACCCTTTTTTATTTATTCTATGTACTATGACCAATTGAAAACTCATAAAAATTATTTTTCAAAAATCAATCCAATTAACCTAAAAATTTTATCAAAATCTAAAAAATCCTGAAAATTTTAATTTTAAGCCCCATTTTTCAGTCGGTGGGATGAATGAAAAATTCTGATTTTTTTACAGAATAACCCCCTATATGTATACTGCCCTACTGCGCTAGAAAGCAGTAACTCCATTTGTCGCATAGCAACGTTTTCACGTCAACTCTGATATAATATTTTGAAAACGCTGCTATTGTCAAAGTGACATTGGCCCTTTTAGAACCAAGCCACAGATATATGTATATTTAACTATAGTTCATTAAGTAAGGTTCAACTGCCCAAGGATATTTTTTAAATAGCATAATATGCTATAATTAAATCAAAAATATAATATTAAAAGATATCTATTTACAAAGACAATATATTGAACAAAATGTTTTTTATTAGAATGGAGCTCTCTACAACTAGAATTATGAAACAAAAGACGTCTACCCTATCTCTATCTCATTTGTGCTACACTTTCCAGCCAACCAATTAAATACTGTATTTGTTTTTCATACAACAAATACAGTATTTATTTGGTTGACCGGAAAGTGTAGCAGTGAGCGGCACGAACGAACATAGCTAATGTGAATCTGTAAAATAAGATAATTCTACTGAAATTTAGATGGCGCCAGTAATTTCTTTAATAAAAGTAATATATTTACACTTTTCGCCCGGTCAAGTAAATATTGTATTTGTTCAACAAAGAGCAAATACAGAATTTGTTTGGTTGGGTGGAAGTGGGAGTGTATGTATGTCTTCTATCCTTTTTGGGTAGAACTTTTGTCCCTGTCTAATCTAACGGGAGAAATCTCCATTGTATTAATCTTAATTTCTTGTTTAATTGACTATTGTAGAAGTTTCTTTAACTTTACATACATGTCGTCTAAGCCCACGTTTGGTAGTTAACTGTTTCAGACACTTTTTACAATCAAAGTAAGCCCTTTCACCATGTGTCAACATATGCTCTTTCAAACTATCCGACCTATTAAATGTCTTGTCGCAAAATTTGCAAGAGAACGGCCTTAAACCAGAATGAATCCTCAAATGAATCTTTAATCTGTATCTATCCAAAAATTTATAGTTGCAATAACTACAATGATGAGTTTTTTTCGTGTAGTGCACTCTACGTTGATGATCTGACAGATTTCTCGAACTTTTAAAAGACTTTGAACATTTTTCACATGTGTGAACTTCATTTTTGTGTTTGGAGACATGGATGAAAAGTGCCGAGCTAGTTGTACCAGCGTAATTACAATCTTTACATTTGTACGTACGCTCGTTACTGTGAACTTTTATATGTACTTCCAACGAATTCTTACTTGCAAATCTCTTACCACAAACTTCGCACACGTGATCTTTGGTCTGCTCATGCATTTGTTTATTGTGAATTTCTATCAAAGCCTGATTAGTAAAACTTTTGGAACATACTTTACACCTAAAACATAAACATAATTAAATACATAAACACACTTAAGATCACGCTTGTAAAGTATACAGCTATCCAAATGAAATTTGGAGATCATGCATATGACAAAATTTGCGATTTTTTGACATATCAAACAACTTTTTTTCACTTCCGGTTTCACCGGAAATGACCTTAACTTTCGATTTTTAAATGGGACACCCTATATATTTTTACATATTTTGTCTTAGAAATCAATTCTGAATACAACTGAGATGGCTTTGAAAAACAATTTTTAGAAATGTCATCCTTCAAGTTTTAGTTTTGACAGTTTTATAGTTCATACTCTGATAGCGTTAAGATAAAACTTTCAAAATGTTTTTCAAAGCCATCTCAGTTTTTGTTTTGTCATATTAAATCTGAATGCAAATGCAATTACAAAAAGTGAATAGTAAAAATTAGTATTTTAAGGCCAAGTTCTTTAAAATAAACGATGCATGTGTAGTATCAAAAAGTTCGCAAAAAAAATCTCTATCATTTAAAAGTAATGAGCCACCCTCTTCCCATTTAAAAAAAATGACTTATGGGCAAAAGTGTAACTTTTAAACTTTTAAGAGCGCACCAAAAATATAGTATTCGGAAAAAAATCAAAATAGTATTTTTCTTAAGAAACTAGACCAAAAATTAAGCAAATAAGCCAATTCAAGGCACTCTAGGTTTAAAATGAAAATTTAAATAAAAAATGATATGACCTGTCAAAAACTGACAAGTGACATATGGTTGTATTCAGAATTGATTTCTAAGACAAAATGTGTAAAAATATATAGGGTGTGCCATTTAAAAATCGAAAGTTAAGGTCATTTCCGGAAGTGAAAAAAAGTTGTTTAATATGTCAAAAAATCGCAAATTTTATCTTATGCATGATCTCTAAATTTCATTTGGATAGCTCTAAGTATAAAAAAGTTAAGGGGGGTGAACCACCTTCCTGAAACACCCGGTATATATTTGGTAATAGATTTGCTTAAGGGGATTCGTGCATTTAAGAGTTCATAGAAAGAAATGTAAATGCAGACATCGCCAAAATTTTTGGCCCCAATTAATTTGAAACATAAAAAAATTATTCTAACAAATATGTGGGTTCAATTCTGCATTTTATTAAAATGCTTTGTCACATGTAACGTTTTTTTCATGTCACAGCCAGGAATTAAATTGAAAAATTGTATCAATTAATCGCACAGTCCTGCAAGATCCTGCATCATTCATGCGAATATATGATTTTGAATAATTCGACTATGCTGATTTCGATGCTGTACTTAGTTTTTTTCTATCACGCAGGATTTTGAGCAATGAAAAAAAAACAGGCTTAAAATGAATTAAAAAAATATTTTATTGCAAGGTTGGAAAGTGTCCCTAGTAGAAATTTAACGTTAGAATAATGTTTTTCTAACGTTAGAAAACTGTATAAAAGTACGTTATAAAATATATGCAAATGTCCCGCTTTTTAACGTTAGAATCTAACGTTAGTTACAAACGTAAATCTAACGTTAGATTTTTAATTTAGAAATACGTTATAAATACGTTTAATTTCTAACTTTCGGAGGGGGCGTGGCCAACTAGGAAATTTCTACTTGCATCATAGAATGGCAGCTGGAAATTATTTTTATTCATATAAATAAATCTTAATATATTTTAACAATCATAATATTTTTAAACATAATTTCGTTACATTTATTAATAAAATAACCATCTTTTTATGTGGCCCCAAATATTTTTTGTGTAATATCCTGTTATACTTCGATAAATACGTTTACCTCTCAGAAAAACTTTATATTTAGTTAGTTAATATTTATTTATACATTCAGAATCTTAAAATATTTTTTCAGTTATAGTACAGCGTTGCCAGAATTACTATAATTTTGACTATTGGGGGATATTTTTTAAAACTTATTATATAAATAATAATTATCAAACCTAGGCACATAGCTGTCTGAAATGAGTATTTTCTACTATAGCTTACGTATTAATAATGGAAATTTAAAAAATATTTAAAGTTAGAAAAAGGTTAGAATTTAGTTAGGAAACTAACGTTAGATTTATGTATTTTATAACGTTTTTGTCAAACGTTAGTTTTTAAGGTTATATTTATATATTTTATAACGTTTTTGTCAAACGTTAGTTCTTAAGGTTAGATTTATATATTTTATAACATTTTTGTATATCGTTGTCACTAATCTAATGTTATGTTAAGTTAGATTTATGTACTTTTCTACCAGGGGTATTTATACCTCTATAATCATTTATTACATAACCCATTGTAATTAATTAATGATATATTATTAATTAATTGTAATTAATTAATGATATATTATTAATTAATTGTAATTAATTAATTATATTTAATAAATATATTTATATCCCTTTCTGTCATAGCGCCATCTATAAATATGTACATATTTTTTTATCAAACCAAAAACAAATTCTTATCAAATTTATAATTGAGTATCTAATATATATTATATAATGTGTTCTAATATATATTATTATTTATTATACAGAGCGGTCCAAAAGTTACCCCCCCTCTTAACTTTTGAACGAGTTGAGATATAGATAAAACTATTAATGAAGACAACTTAAACTACCTTTTATCATATATTTGATACTTTCAGCTCTTGAAATTGCGTTACGCATTTTAAGTATGACCCCTTATAAGCTCTATTTTATTTTAAACTTTTGAAAAAATTACTTACCTGAATTTACCCGAATGCTTGATTAAATGTCCTTTAAAACTAGAATTAAGAATATATTTATTGCACAATGGGCATGGGAATCTGTGTGACGAATCATGTTTAATTAAATCTTTTCGATACGAAAATACCTAAAAAAAAACTGCCGTCAAAATCGTAAATCATATTTTTTATTCAAAAAACTTTTGTTTGCAATTTTTTGTAAGCTTCTTTAAAAAAAAACGAAAAACTCGAAAAAAATAGTTATTTATGGTACTAGTGGGTAAAGCCAAGCAGGTTAATTTTCGAGAGGGCAATATCGGTTTACCCATGAGTGCCATACAAGGTTTCATCCAATAAATAGCTTAGAAATTCATATCTTTATTAAAAATTTTAATGACATTTACAAGAAAATAATTTGACAAGTGACAGTTGAGTGGGTAAAATAAATAATTATCCACTCAATAAAGTAAAAGCCACGCGGGGGTTATTATTGAGTTTATCTATTTAAAATAAAGCTGGTAATTGTCTCATTATCTGTATGTATTGGATAAAAATATTTTATTTTTTACTCAATTAAATTATATTACTTACAAAAACATCGGACTTACCTCAGGACATAAAGTACATTTAAAAACCAAATTGCCATCATGAATATACTGGTGGTCCAAATAATCGAAAAAATAATCAAAAGGTGCCTTACAAATATCACATTGGTATTTGCATTCTTTTAAAAAAGTGTGTTCCTAAAAATTTTGTTATTTAATATACTAATATACGTTTATATCGGACCCAAAAAAAAAAAACGAAAAAAGAATATATCCAAAAATTAATTTTTTTGTAACAAAGTACCTACGTTATACCGGGTGTCCCAAATTTTACTTCCTGGCCAATATCGTTATACGTTATTTTACAAGATAGAAATTTAATTAAAAAAATATATTAAATGGGATCAAAAGTACTTTTAAATCCCACACCAAAACACACCCCTGATTAACTCACCGCATTTTTTTTTTTCAAATAGCACCTGCATAGTTTTTTAGTGATTTTAAAAGCACTGTTATTTCTGAATTTAACGGTTTATTACAATTTGTGTTTACCCTAAGGGGAAGTAGCCTAAAATAAAAAATTAAAAATATTTTTTTGAAAAAAAAACTTGAATTTTTTTTTTAGTTTATTTTTTAAAATTAGTTTTTTTGAAAAAAAAAAATTGAAAAAAATTGTTAATTTTTTTCCAAAAAATTTTTGTTAAAAAAACTCCTTTTTTAAAAAAATTTAAAAAAAAAATCAAATTTTTCCAAAAAAAATTGTTTTAAAATAATAATAATAATCGTTTATTTATTGGTTTTTCCCCCAAAAGGCTCTTGCCCGAGATCCTTCCGCCTGTTATAAAGTTAACATTTATAGCTTCACTTATTTTAGATAAATACAAAACTAAATCTTTGTAAAAAAAAAAATGTCAAATATAATAATAAATAAACTTAAATTTAATCTTCTTTTAATAGAATAGAATAGAATAGAATAGATTTTATTTATGCTAAATACAAGTTTTTACAAGTTTGCAATCGTCAGGATGGTATTTGAAAATGTAACTAAATAACTAAACATAATAAAATAAATAACAACATAACAAACACAGATATCACAAAAATTAGAATTCGTTTATATTAACATTTCTAAGAGAATTAGTGAATTCGTCCGTGGAATAAAATGCATGAACCAAAAGGTAATGTTTCAGCCTTTTTTTGAACGTATTGTCACCCAATTGAGTTATTTCAATGGGTAAACTGTTGTAAAAAGAGGGACCAAAATAATTAAAGCAATGTCTACTAGAATGCAGTCTTAAAAACGGAAGTTTAATTTTATCTCTATTACGTGTAGTAGGGCCGTCATTGGCACGCGTCGTGTAGTGAGAAAGTCTAGCTCTAGTAGCACATATTGACTCATAGACCAGTAAAGAAGGCATCGTTAGTATGTTTAGGGATTTAAATTTGTCCCTAACATCATCACGATACCTGCTTCCAGTTATGATTCTCAATGCACGCCTTTGAAGACCAAAAATACGACTCGCGTGACAACTAAAGCCCCAAATGGTTAACCCGTACCTTAGGTGAGACATAAACAAAGCGTAGTAAGCACTTAATAAAACCTTAAATGGCACTATATCACGAAGGTATCGTAATAGGAAAAGTGATTTATTTAATTTCGTAGCCAATTGATCGATATGAGGTTCCCAGCTTAACTTCTGATCAAGATATATGCCCAACAGTTTTGGGTTTTCAACGTTTTCGTCAGATATATCTCTATGAGAAAAATAAATTGTTGACGTCTTATTTGTGTTTAAGCTAAGTGAGTTGGCTGAGAACCAATCAAGTAACTTAGCTTCGTTTCTTAGAACCTCTGTCTTTAGGGTGTTTAAATTATTTAATGACTTAAGGAAGGTGGTATCGTCAGCAAATAAAGTAAGATCCTCATTGGGCACAGAGTTTATTAGGTCATTAATGAACAAGAGGAATAGAATGGGACCGAGGACACTACCCTGTGGCACGCCCACACCAACAAAGCCTTCTCTTGACTGAGAACCATTAATGGTAGTAAACTGACGCCTGTTTTCCAAAAATGACTTCAACAAAGATAAACTCAGTTCATCAAAATTGTAGAATGAACCAAGCTTATTCAGAAGAACGTCATGTGGCACACAGTCAAAGGCCTTCTGCAAGTCATAGAGCCTGGCACAGACAATGTCCCCACTCTCCATTCCATTCACGATGAATTCTAATATGTGTTCCAATGCGTTAACCGTTGTTTTATTTTTTCTGAAACCGTATTGATGCTTGTAAAGGAGATTGTGCAATTCAATATGCTCTTTAATTCTTGAATGTTTCCTAGTATTGTTTTTTGTCGTAATTGTGGTTCAAATTCGGTGTTGATACACAAGGGGCTTATTATCGTAGTGTTGATTTCCTCCTTGGCGAATTTTTTGGTCAGGCTTCTAAGTCTCTGGCTGATGTGCTCAATTTCAGTTGTCCCATATAGGAGCTCAATGTTCGGGTTGTGTAGTGGGTTGTTTGGGTGTCTCATTCGGGTAATAGCACGAAGTGTTGAACTTTCCGCTGTTTCAAGGTTTTTCATAGCTGTCTTTGTCAGTGTGGTATATATTGGGTGACAGTACTCCAGTATGGGTCTGCAGATTGTTTTATATATGTGTGTTGCTGTTTTAATGTTTATGCCTTGATTTTTATGTGAGATTTTGAAAATTGTTTTATTTTTTTTGTTTTAGACTACTTTCCCTTAGGGTAGATGCAAATTGTAATGTTTAATGTTTGTTTTAAACCTCGTATTTTTCTACTTAATTAAGCATCCCCTAAGTCTAGGACTTGTGTGGGCTAGTAGTAGAGGGAACCACCGGCTTTAATTGACTTTCGAACCAATATACAGGGTGTATTTGAAATAGGGTAGGAAATTTTAACAGGTGATTCTACATGATAAAATATGACAAAAAGTTCCTATAAACATATGTCTAAAAATGCGTCATAAGGGAGCTACGCCCCTTTGAAATTGGCTAAAAAAATCGGTTTTTATTTAATAACTCAGGAACCCTTTGAGATATGTTAACGAGGTTTTGCACGTGAATTAATCCTAATAAGGCCCATCTTTGTATGTCATTTTCACGTACTTATTTAAACCAGGGGTGTGCGAAACGGGGGGGCCTTATCAGTTTTTTGTCCCAAACTTTTTTCTGTGTAACTTTTTTGCAATTTTATTTTTGAAATATGATTCCTCAGGTCAAAATACATAAAAAAGGTACTCTTGTTGTAATACTGTAGGATTAACCGTTTTCGAGAAAAGTTCATTTGAAGGTGAAATTTCACTGTTCGAGGACGAAAAATTAAATACTAAAATGTCGAAAACCAACATTTTAATGATTCAATGTTATTCTACATCAAAAACTAAGAAAAAAAGTTTCCATACATGTAGGTCGAAAAAACGCTTTTAAAGCTACCATAGCCCTTTAAAAATGGTGCATATTTAGGAGACCATAGCTCCATTAGGATTGATTTTTGGAAGTACCTGTATATGAAGTTTTTTTCTTAGTTTTTAATGTACATTCGCCCTGCATCATTAACATTTTGATTTTCAACATTTTAGTATTTAATTTTTCGTCCTCGAACCGTGGAATTTCACCTTCAAATGAATTTTTCTCGAAAACGGTTAATCCTACAGTATTACAACAAGAGTACCTTTTTTATGTATTTTGACCTGAGGAATCATATTTCAAAATTAAAATTGCAAAGAAGTTACACAGTAAAAAGTTTGGGACACAAAACTGATAAGCCCCCCCCGTTTCGCACACCCCTGGTTGAAATAAGTACATGAAAATAACACATAAAAACGGGCCTTGGTAGGATTAGTTGACGTGCAAAACCTCGTTGATATATCTCAAAGGGTTCCTGAGTTATTAAATAAAAATCGATTTTTTTAGCCACTTTCAAAGGGGCATAGCTCCCTTATGACGCATTTTTAGACATATGTTTATAGGAACTTTTTGTCATATTTTATCATGTAGAATCACCTGTTAAAATTTCCTACGCTATTTCAAATACACCGTGTATAGGGAGTACGCCTTCGCCAAATTTCAATTATTAATTAACTGAAAAAGGCAATCGGCGCCAGTGAGATTTCAACTCACGATCATTGGCTCAGTGTCAATGCTATATCAATGCCTTAGACCGCTGAGCTAATTCTCCAATACACCGTTAAATTCAGAATTTACAGTGCTTTTGAAATCACTAAAAAAACTATGCGGGTGCTATTTGAAAAAAAAAAAAGTTTGGGTGGTGTTGAGTTAATGAGGGGTGTGTTTTGGTAAAAAACAAAGGTTTACTTACATTCAAGGTAGTTTCAGGTTTTATAATTATTTCTGCTATTTCACACTTTTTTAGAGCTTGCCTTTCAGTCTTTTTGAGTGCCTTTTTCTGAGCCTCTTTCTCCAGTGGTACAAACTCATTTTCTATGTTCTCTTCTTTAATATGTTTATGTGTCGAAAGCAACTGAAACTCCTCATTTTTTTCTAGACATTTCTTTTTAAAACTTATCCAGTCATTTATTTTTTGGATACAGTTTAAGCATACTGTAGCTGGCAGGCCAGCGGGTTTTTCTAACTAAAATACAAATTCTGTATCTTTCCTTGTACCATATATTGACATTGATATTTTTTCTTGGGGTTTTGGCTCTCTAATTAAACATTAAATAAAAAATTTTTACATTTTATTTACACAAATTAGACAACTTTTGGACGTTTCGCCTTACGTTGAAGGCTTTCTCAACAAAAATAAAACTTAGGCGCTGAGTAATAAGCTTTTTAAAAGATAAATCCAATAAAAGGCAAAGGCTTTGATTTTTCCTTCTACATATTAAATTTTAATAAAAAAATATTTTTTGCTTACATAGACAAAGCCGAATTAAAAGTAAAATAATACAACACAAAATTAAAAAAAAAATATATGAAATGAAATTTTTTATGTATTTTTATTATAATATACACAGCGCCAAACGTCCGTCCGTCTGCCTGTCCGTCCAATGTCACGATTTTTGTGAACACTCAAGAACGAATAATCCGATCGACTTGTAATTTTCAGGAAAAATCAAGTTCTACAAGGGGAAGATCCCTATTATTTCTGAAAGTAATCCCCCCAAAAACAAAAAAGTTATGGGGGTTAAACTTTTAAAAAAATCGAAAAAAGCTGAAAAAATAGATCCATAACTTTGGTTGTGGATTAAGTTAGTTTTGGACGGAGCTATCTAACGGATATCGCTTAAAACTACACATTTATATAAATATCAATGCATAATAAGCTTCTATTGGACTTTTACGCCTAGAGATGGCGCAGTAATACGAAATAATTTTTTCAAGAGCAAGAACGCATTCTATGTACCTCTTTTTTATGTTTCATATTTTATGTGAACTTTCACATACTAGGTTGTTTCAACTTTTACAATACAACATATGTAACATAATATGTTAACATATGTCATATCTTATTATATTTACATTACTTTAATATACAGGGTTATTCACGGAAGTGGCCTATTAAAAGTTTATGGAGAACCAATAATTTAAAAAATCTGATATTTTGCACTTTGGGGTTTTTGAATATGGTCAATCGATTAAAAATATTTTCATACTTGTGCCACTTCCGGTACTACCGGAATGTCACTCAACTTCGATTTTTTGAATGGAACACCCCATATATTTTTAATTTTTAAAATTCGCATTTAATTTGATTTGTTTTGATGTGTAAAACTTTATCCCCGGTAGTTTTTGTGTTATTCAAGTTTTTAGCGGAAAAATAGCAAATTCAAGTTCCCCTAAAAAAATCAATTTCTCATTGATTTTTTAAATTGGAGAAAAGTTGTTTTGTGGTAATGATCAAAATTTGTGTTACATAATACTTGAACGTTCCCTTATTCTTACCCTGTTATTTTGGATTTATTTGCTATTTTTAGTGAAAATGATAAATTAATTAGTAGAACCTGCAGAAAATTTAATACAAAATATCCTGATTTACCAAGACTATCATATAAAAAATTTAGAAGAATTCACACAAATTTTTCCCAATTTGGGAAAAAATTTGTGAAAGAAAACGCAGTGAAATCTCTAACAAAACCAATTAGAAACAATGAAGATAGTTAAGTCAATATTTTGGGTTACTTTTATGCTCATCCACATGCCTAAATTCCTGCAGCTAGTCATGACTTGGGAATTTCCTATTCAAGCAAAGGGCAAAATATCAGATTTTTAAAATTATTGGTTCGCCATAAACTTAGGCCACTTCCGTGAATAACCCTGTATAAAAATAACTTTACAATAACGTTACTTATCATTCACAATATTTGCCAATGATAAGCAATGTATTTATTTTTCGGTGTATGAGAAATTTTATAATTAGACAGTGAGATTACATTAATGGACAAACATTCTTGAATTGTTGTGGTCAGTGCAATTTTATTTATTTTAATAGTTGTAGTATCCAATATTTCGCATTGGTCATTTCTTGCCAAGCAAAATCTACAAGTTTTCATGATAAACTTTTAACTCACAACACATTAATATGACACTAAAACAAAACAATTATTATTAATATAACACCAAAAACAGAGATAACCAACAAAAAAGACAAGCTTTTTTTCAAATGAAACGATTCAAATGACCTACTTCTCATAATTTAAAAACCGTTAAATTCAAGGTTGGTCAATAAAAATAACAAGGTCGCCTGATGTACGAGCTGAGGGAACGTATAGGTACATATATCATATGTATATATCTATGTCCTTGTCTATGGTACATATACTGATTAGATCATATATACATTTACGTTAGATTCTAACGTTCGTTTCCTAACTAAATTCTAACCTTATTCTAGCTTTATATATTTTTTTAATTTCCATTATTAATACGTAAGCTATGATAGAAAATACTCATTTCAGACAGCTATGTGCCTAGGTATGATAATTATTTATTATTTCTAGAAAGTTTTAAAAAATATCCCCCAAAAAGTCTGGCAACGCTGTACTAGAATTGAAAAAATATTTTAAGATTCTGAATGTATAAATAAATATTAACTAACTAAATATGAAGTTTTTCTGAGAGGTAAACGTATTTATCGAAGTGTAACAGGATATTAAACGAAAAATATTTAGGGCCACCTAAAAAGGCTATTTTTTAAATAAATATAAAAAAGTCCAAACGAAATTATGTTTAAAAATATTATGATTGCTAAAATACATTAAGATTTATTTATATGAATAAATTTGTCCCCAGCTGCCATTTTATGATGCAGGTAGAAATTTCCTAGGTGGCCATGCCCCCTCCGAAAGTTAGAAATTAAACGTACTTATAACGTATTTCTAACTTAAAAATCTAACGTTAGATTAACGTTTGTAACTAACGTTTGATTCTAACGTTAAAAAGCGGGACATTTGCACATATTTTATAACGTACTTTATACAGTTTTCTAACCTTAGAAAAACGTTATTCTAACGATAAATTTTTACTAGGGTCACCTAACACAAATCACCCTGTATGTATGTATGTATGTATGTATGTATGTATGTATATATATATATATATATATATATATATATATATATATATATATATATATATATATATATATATATATATACA